>OY720026.1:8533687-9203545 GCA_963082485.1 Eudonia mercurella
TTAGCACTTCTTTTTAGAAACCGGCTATAACACCTTCAATAAATTGACGGAACACAACCATACTAACATTGTGGTTTAGAATCATCGATTTTTAAATCGATGTTTAGAATACAAGATAACATTATGCTAACTAGCCGGCAGACTTATAAGAAGCTGTACCACCTACTAAACTGGTAGGCTACTCTTGACGCAAACTCAATCTCAATACAATTCCAATGCGATTAATATGTATTGATATTGGGATAAGTTTCGCAATTTCGGAACGCGATAATAATTTGTTCACTCTATTTCTACGCAATTTAATTCCAATGTAGCGCTATTATCGCTTTTAAGAGTGCCATTTGAATTTTTTAGATTTGTGATTGGAAATTTATTAATGCAATTGTGTTTCAAGAGTAAAACACACCAGAGCATAATATATGCCCACAGGAAATCAAACCGGGGGTCTATAGCTTGACGTGCCTTCCGAAGCACGAAAGAGATTGACATTATAAATTTCGGTCACCCATCCGATGACCCGCCTTTGCGAAAGTGCTTAACCTCGGCAATCGCAGAACGGGCGCGCTAACCACTGCGCACTCGAGCTTCTCTATAATAAGTTTTTATAGTACCAACAAATATCGTACTATTCCTAATAACGTCATTGTATGAGCATGTCTTATTAGTATTGAACAAAGTGTCGTGTGTACGCATTTCCTTGAGAAAACATTCAAGTGCAAATAAATATTCAAGAGCGTTTATGTAACAATGTTAAGGACGGCTGCTCTAATAATGTAGCGCTCGCGCGATGTGACGTTATTTTTCAACGGCTCCACGTGAAAAATATTCGCAGTTTCGCACGCGTCATGAACTCATGACGTACTCTAATGTTATTTAGTGCACAGGGCTTATTTCTGTGGCGAGAGGTGTTTTTTTAACTGTAATACTTATATTGTTTTCTTAAGTTTACACGAACGCTACACATTGAAACGACAACTTTTACAGATCTACTCGCGTTTATTATATTTATTTACCCTTTACACTGTCTCTGTGACCAAAGACCCTGTAAAAGGTTCGAAACGTCAAGATAAAATTAAATAAAATCAGTGAGTAAAATCAACGTTAGTAGATCCATAAGAGTTGTTTAAATTTATTTCTTATTTATTTTATTTGAGGACAACCAACAAAATATACAGAAATACAATAATGTATAAATGTATAAATGTATTTATGTGTGCTTATGTAGTAAATAAATGAATGTCTATGTCTAATGTTATGCTTGATTCGATGGCAGTTAGGTGCAATTTTAATTATTTGTCGCCACCGCATGTAATCATAAAATAGGCTAGAGAATAAATACTTATTATTTTTGTAAAAGAGACTTTATGTTCTTTCTCCCTGACGAGTTTAAGGAGGTCTTTGAGCAAGTGTGTTGATTGGACCGCGCGTACTTCACTCAGCTCAACAGTCAACGTCAACTCGCCAAGTAAGTCCCAAATATCATCATTATTCATCATCCATCCCTCCTCAGCTTCTTAATCCTTCAGCTCTCGTCGCTGTGTCGGCTTTGCCTCCCCGGCAGCCGATACAAGCATCTTATCTTATCTTATCTTAGCGGGGCCTGCTGAGGTTTCCCTCTCCCAGTAACACTTCGACAAATTGGAATCTTTTGTGCACCCCATCCTTTCACTCTTCCTCCTCTGTAAAGATAGATGCCATAAGTTTGGCAACGTCCTTAAGAGCGAAGAGCTTGACGTCCTCCGGTTTCGGATAGGCCGATCCCAGGAGTCCCATTCATTTTCCTAGCCAGAGTCGCAGTCACACAGTAGGTGCTGCATTGACTCCGTTTCCTCTCCACATGCCCTACACAAACTATTTGTTGAAAGGTGCATTCTGTGAAGCATTTGTTTTGTGGCATAGTGCCCTGTCAAGGCACCGATGATTAATCGGGCCTGCCTTCTACTGCCTCCGCATATGAACTTACTCCGTCCTAAGGCGTTTTTGCCTAGGAATGATTTGGAGTGTTTCATACTCGGCTGCTCTTTCCATTCGATGCCGTTCCTGTTTTCGATGTATAGTCATGAGCATTAATATATATTAATTATTAGTTATTATTATTATATATTAATATTAATATACACTTTTGCTTACTTTTGCTTATAGCTGGTGGAATGAAGAAGTGAGAGAAAAACTGGAAACTAAGAAAACACTCTTCAAACTATGGCAACAGACGAAAGACGATGCTGACCACCAGGCTTATAAAATTGCTAAGAAAATCGCAAAACGAGCCGTCGCACAGGCCAAGGCAACCGCCAGGGATGATTTCTATGCTAAACTCGAAACTGCCTCAAATGATAAAGAAATCTTTAAGTTGGCAAAACGCAAACACCAAAGTAGTAGGGATACTGCCGCAAACAAATTTATCAAAAATGAACAAGGAAAACTACTAACATCAAACGAAGACATCAGAGACCGCTGGAAAGAATACTACACAGAATTGCTAAATGAGGTATTCCCTAGTGAGGCATTACAAGATATCCCTGCTACAGAAGGCCCTATCCCATGTATAAGGCCTGAAGAGATAACTCTGGCAATCAAACGAATGGCAAATAACAAAGCGTCTGGCCCTGACGATATCCCTGCTGAATTCTGGAAGCGAATAGGAGATACCGGCGTACTTTTCCTGACGAAACTTTTCAACAAATTTCTGACTGATGGAATTCTCGACGAATGGCGAAAGAGCTTTCTCATCCCTTTCTATAAAAATAAAGGTGATATAAGACTCTGCGGCAACTACAGAGCTATAAAGCTAATCTCACATTCTTTCAAAATATGGGAAAGAGTCATCAACAAAAGGCTACTTGAAATAACGAGCGTCACTGAAAACCAATGCGGATTCGTCGCCGGTAGATCCACAACTGATGCCATACATTCGGTCAGAATATTAATGGAAAAGTACAGAGACAACAAAACAGATTTGCACATCATATTCATCGACCTAGAAAAAGCTTTCGATCGGGTACCAAGAGAATTAATTTGGCACGCTCTAAGGGCCCAAAGTGTCCCCGAGCATTACATAATGACTATCAAAGATATGTACCACCAAGTATCAACCAAAGTGCGAAGTCCGGCCGGAACAAGCGATGAATTTGATGTAAAGGTTGGTGTGCACCAGGGTTCCGCACTCAGTCCTCTGCTATTTAATATTGTAATGAACCATCTCACCTCAAATCTGCAACGAGCGCCGCCATGGGATATCCTGTATGCGGACGACGTCGTCATCATCAGTGAAGATGTGAACAATCTACAGCAGATTTTAGAGAAGTGGAGGGAAGCTCTGGAAACATCTGGTCTGCGAATAAGCAGAGAGAA
The DNA here is from genome assembly GCA_963082485.1 of Eudonia mercurella. Taxonomy (NCBI): domain Eukaryota; kingdom Metazoa; phylum Arthropoda; class Insecta; order Lepidoptera; family Crambidae; genus Eudonia; species Eudonia mercurella. The sequence continues at coordinate 8,537,039 of OY720026.1, forward strand.
GACCGAGTACATGCATTGCAACTTTAGTGGCGTCAACAGCAAACACACCATCTGTCTGCAGAACACCCAGCTAAAAGAAGTGGACCATTTCAAGTACCTAGGGTCAGTCATCAGTAAAGATGGGTCAATAGACACTGATGTCACCCATCGCATAAATACCGGATGGATGAAATGGAGAGAACTATCTGGTGTGCTATGCGACAGCCGAATGCCCGTGCGCATAAAGGGACGAGTATACCGAGCAGCCGTCCGACCGGCCATGACATACGGAGCCGAATGCTGGCCACTCAAAAAGCAGCACGAAAATCAATTACACTACGCAGAGATGAAGATGCTCAGGTGGGCAGGTGGTGTAACTAGGCTGGATCATGTCAGAAACACACACATAAGAGGCACTTTCAAAGTGAGACCTATCCCAGATAAATTACGGGAGAGCCGTCTGCGGTGGTACGGACACGTTATGAGGCGGCCATCCGAACACATGACCAAAAAAGTGCTAGATATCGAAACCAAACCCCGAGGACGAGGAAGACCCCGAATCACATGGATGTCAGTAGTGAATAAGAACCTCACAGAAGCCCAAGTCGACAAAGAGACGACCCAGGACCGAGCTACCTGGAGACGCATGATACGGAGGGCCGACCCCAAATAAAATGGGAAAGGGCCAGGCAAAGAAGAAGATTAATATACACTTTTGACTTTTGTCTTATTCCATTGTATTAAGAGTTACCTTGTTTACAGGTTTGACTGTACAAGAATCGTAGTTATGCTCTTCAATTTTTATAACATTATTGGAGCAATAGAAACCGAGATATTCGTGAAAGTTTTTTTTTAACCTTTGACCTTAAATAACGTACGACGCTGGCACGGGAGTCTGAGACTTTTGACACAACCTTAAAAACACCATAATGAAGGTATATACGAAAATTCAGCTACTAGCCCTATGTATGTATGTATGTAAGTAAGTGTGTATGTGTAGCAGTATAGCTGCTATCCCTGCGTGGCGTACGGTGGCGGTGACGGACCTGGTCGTTGTTGTCGGTGTCGGAGTCGCTGAGGTCCCACTGCGGGTGCTCGGCGGGCACGGCGGCCGCCTCCTTGACGTCCAGCTTCATGTCCTGCTGCTGGTCCATGCCGATGTACGAGTCTGTGGGGAACACTCCATTTTTTCAAACATGCTTGGAAATGAGGTCGTTATTGTGAAAAATCTCCTTCGAGATAAATCGAATGTACAGCGGGCCTAGTAAACTTTTTATATGCTTAAAAGTTGGAACGTTATTTTTAATCTTTCGCCTATTTAGTGCCAGATATGTCCCACAAAAAGTTCAAATTCTATTGTGCCTGTATTCACAGCACACGACAGGTTAAAACCTCCTTCGAGATAAATTTAATGTACAGCGGGCCTAGTACGAACTGATATTAGTATCGTAGCCTAAAATATTGAATATTGAAAATTGCATGGAAATTAATACAGCGCCATTAACAACAACAATAATTTATTAATAACAATAAGAATTTTTTTTATAATAATTTTTTTGCATTCATTATGCTATATTATGTAGTTTCAAGATAGAATAAGAAATTTCATTAGAAAAAATCAACCAGTCTCAGGAAGCTCGAGTGAGTATCGAACTTCGATTACCGGTCCAATGCTTTGACAATTTCTCTGAAAATTTTATCTTGTAACAATAACAATTTGATAAAAGTAATTTCATTGATTTTATAATATTAACATGTCTCAAAATTTACATTACGATTTCGATAGAAGTTCTTAGCATGGTGCTGCGGCCGATAAAGTTAGTAAGAAAATCCGTAGTGGCCCAATAACTTACTATGAAAAATCATAACTGTCTGTTATTTAAAAATGGAACAAACTTTTTATACGCGTTCGTCCTTCAATACCTTTATTTCGACCGCTGCGCTGCAGTAATGTACTAGTCCTAAACCCAGAGGTCCCGGGTTCGATTCCCAGCGGGAGGTACATGTTTGAGTACTCGGTTTGGTTGGTGGTGGAGCTTGTTTGTCCGCCTGGCTAGCTACCACCATCTTATCTAAATATGTCGCCATAACATCAATGTTTGTAGCATTGTTGTGTTCCGGCAGCTAGAGATAAGATAGCCAGTGCCTCACTAGTCGAGGAGGATGGAAGTGCGCTTCCATCATCGGCCTTATCATCACTTAACATCAGATGAGATCAAGGCACTGTGCTTAGCCGTAAAATATTTAAAAAAAACACGCAACGTCGGTGGTGAACCGCATCTGCAGCTCGTGGTATACCTGAGCGCAGGCAGCAGGCGAGCGTGTAGACGCCGGGCCAGCGCGGCGCCGTGAACCGCAGCTGCAGCTCGTGGTCGTCCACGAGCGCGGTCACGTGCGCGGGCGCCGTCAGCAGCGTGTGCGACTTGCGGTCGCAGATGTAGCACCACCAGAACTCTTGCTTCTCCTGTCAACGAACGAATGTTACGGTCAGCTAAAGGTAAGAAAAGTATAATATTGTTCGATTACGCACGTTGTTGGGCAAATATAATCCGTTTTCACTGACAGGTGGCCCCTAATTTTAGGTAACCCAAGTTAGGTGACGATTGCCGTAGTAAAGATATCACTAGACTTGGCTTAAGTTTTAGCTTACTAACGAGTACACCTCAACCGAGATAGGTAAAATCGTCACCTAAAATGGCTTAGGACTAACCTTAACAGCGAAAAAATATCCTGAATGCGTAGTAGGTAAAACATTTAATTGACGATTCAAAGGTACTTATTTAAGGGTATAATTTAAACGCTCACCAGAAATATTTTTAGACCCTAAGCCTAAGTACCAAATAAATTAAATGACTGTACAAATATTAATTTTGCTTCCCAAAATGGATAAATGCTCACCAAATTTTTACACTATTATTCAAATGATTGAGTATACGAGCTGCCCTACTCCTGTAGGTCACGTGATAGGTTAGAAATTTAAGACAATTTGGTGAGCATTTATCCGTTTTGGTAAGCGTTTCGAATTTTATTGGTAGTAGAATTGATACATTTTTGGTAGGCGTTTAAACACAAGCCTTTATTTAATAAGTCGATTTGATAAAAGCTAATTTTTGAGTGCGAGTTAAAACTTGGCGTCCATGAAAACGTGTATAAATCCTTTCAACCACAGCACTGACCTGCGGGAAGTACGGACAGTGCACCGGGTGGGAGCTCTTCGACCGCCCCTCTAGCCGCTCGCGCTTGTGCAGCCGCTTCTGGAACTTGTCCCACTGGTCGTCGTCGTCATCCGCCGCCGAAGACTTGTCGCGCGACTCCTCGTCGGAGCCCGAGCCGCGGGACGCGCACTCGTCCGAACTGTTTGAGTCTGAGTCGGAATCTGTTTGAAAGAGCAATTTTAAACTTTAGCCCCCATATTCATAAAAACTACTTAAGCATAATTTTGTTAATCATTGTTTTGTCTCTTTTTCTTAAATTCAAAATTACGTTTGTGTGACGTTGACAAGACAATATTTAACTAAATAATGCTTAAATAGTTTTTGTGAATAAGGGGGTAAGTGTAAAAGTAATATACACTAAAGTATATATTATTATTATTTATTATTATAAAGTAATATACAATTTGAAACCAGAGTGCGAAATGGTCGAAAATCTTGATTGACACATACACAATTACGAAGTTCCAGATTGATTGAATTCTTTTCAAGCTTAAAGGGAAGTAACAATAACGTTTACTCAACTGAGTTTATGTGAATTTAAACGCTCCATTTCTACGCTCTCTTTTTAGGGATAAGCTTACCTGTATTATTGCGATCCAAAACTGTTAACCATTCTAAATGTATATTTGTGAACGAACTAATAAATATTTAAAATAAATAAATATAAAGTATTTAGTAGATACTAAAGTATCTCAGCATAGTGGATAGCTTCTGGTACCCGGCCGACGAGTTTTCGACTGTTTAAAAAAAGTGGGCAAACTACTACTAACTTATTTTCTGATACAAAAAGGTTAAATAACAATGTCCTACCGTCATCATCTTTCTTCTTTGGCTCCTTCACTTTCTTGGCTTCTCTTGGTTCCTTTGCGTCTTTTGCGTCCTTAGCATCCTTGGTTTCCTTTACATCGGTAGCCGCCGGAGCTGCTGGTTTGACCGGTTGCTTAGCGGCAGGTTTCTTAGCCTTCTTACCCTGAGGTTTTTTGCCCTGCTTCATCCACACCGGCCTTTTGAATGTCTCCTTCTTATCGTTGTCGCCCTTTTTGTCGTTATCACCTTTTTTATCATTATCCCCCTTCTCACCATTTTCTACGCCGTCATCTTCTTCCCTATAAAGTATTGTGGTTGATTGATTAGTTAAAACTTTGAGCTCCTAGATAATTCTTCAATTCCTCAATTCTTGATATTTTTTTTATATTGGGGCGATTCTAACAACTTAATATGCTTTGACAATATATGCATTGACTAACAGACACGCAGTGCGTGTAAGTGCGGTAATACACGTTCGTCATTCGAACACAGTAAACATTCGCAAGGGCAAACTTTGTTTTTATACATTCATAATAATACAGGGTCACTTTTTTATCACCGTCCAAACCTTCTGATATGAATCCCGTGATACAAACGAACAACTCTCACTATTGGACCAACTCCCTAACTCGAAAATAATATTCAGCTGTTCAAAACATCAATATTTCATTCGACCAAAATGTATGGAACAGCTGAATTTTATTTTCGAGTTAGGAAGTTGGTCCAATAGTAAGAGTTGTTAGTTTGTATCACGGGAGTCATCTCAGAAGTTTTGGACGGTGATAAAAAAGTCAACCTGTAATAACAGTTATTACCATGATAGTTTACCATTACTTATTACTAATTACCAATACTTTCAAAGCCTGCATTCCATTTTAAATGAAATATTTAAAAGAATTTATGGCAAAGACTGACTAGCCGACTGAATATCAGTTGGTGAATTATAAAAGATCACTTACTTAATATTATTTTTTTCTTTAATGGTGGTGTCTCCGAACAGTTCCCTCATGTTGGTTCGTCGCAAGAACACTGTCACCGTTACTATGGCACCAGCTGTCACCACCGTTGAATTTTCATCGTCGATAACTAAAAAAACAATTAAAAGACATCATGAAAAACGAGGTCTTGAGTGGAGACCGCATATCGGCAAACGTAGTATAGGACGCCCTCAGACCAGGGACCGGTCCAACGGTTCAACAATCACAAAAGCCTTTGAAAGGCTTACCTACAGACTTAGGTTACCCTGAAATTTGTGTAAGCCTTTCCTTATCACTTGCCAAGTTAATTTGGAACGTATGTTCGTAACATTAAGCACCATAACACTGTAAAACTGCCCGGTGGGTTCGCGGCAATTCAGAAAAGACTTGTTTAAACACGCCATTCAATTTCTATCCTTTCGGTTATTCTTTCGAATTGAACGGCTTCTAATGCGCAACGGGTTTTGAAATCAAACCCCTTCAAAAACCCCTGACTGGGTTACGAGACCTATCTACCTATCTAGGTGGAGCGACGCACTTCGCAAGGTGGCTGAGTAGAGCTGGGTGAGATTAGCCGGATCGCGCTCAGGGGCGTTTACTTAAAGCCCCTTACAAATAAACAAATAATAAGGTCCGAATAGTTATTCCGTGTTTTGTTCCTGTCATGTAAATATCATTTCAAATTAGAGTAAAAGAGACAAAACACGGAATAACTATTCGGACCTTATTCTTTGTTTATTTGTAAGACACAGACCCCCTTACAAATAAACGAAGAATAAGGTCGGAATGGTTATTCAGTGTTTTGTTCCTGTCATGTAAACGTCATTTCAAATTAGAGTAAAAGAGACAAAATACGGAATAACTATTCGGACCTTATTCTTTGTTTATTTGTAAGACCCAAAGCGTTTATGTTTAGCTGTGGACTACTAAACACTAATAATGAATGATAATGATTAAATAATAATTTGGTCAACTTTGTATAATGCACTTTGTTGAAGCTACTAGGTTTATTTTACATTCATAGTCATTATAGCGTGACAGTTAGCAATAAAGTATTCAGCTGCTTTCGTAAATGATTATCGGTACATAAGTCACGGTAGTACCTACTACTGGTACTGTAAAATGTAGGCTACATTATCATCTCACTCGATTTGTAGTTAAGCATCTTTGTCATTATTGAATAACCACTTTGCAGTTCGTCATCGGCATCCAATCGCATTTTTTCTACATTATATAATCAAGGATCAGTTTAGAGTCGAAAAACTCTATTTAGAAATACATATAAAAGAACTATATTCTCACAATAAATTATTTAACTTCAAAGTATACCTATATTTGTACAATTGAAATAGCACACACATTAATATTCACGGTAGCACGCTTAGTACCGGGTGTCATAATGAACCGCATCTGTTGCATATCAATGACATTTACTTTGAAAAATTTAGTTTTAGTCGCTTACAAGCTGTCAAAACTCTATCTATATAATTATCAAGTGATAAAATCAGTTAACTACAATTGAGTTATAAGAGATAGCTAGCTGTGCCCCGCGGTTTCATCCGTATTAATTAGCGAACAATCTATTAAAAAACTATTTTAAGAACTTGATATTTTCCCGTTTATGAAACATTTTTCATTGCTGCTCCACTCCTATTAGTTATAGGGTGATGTAATATAGCCTTCCTCAAAAAATGGATTATTCAACACAAAAATAATTTTTCAATTTGAACCAGTAGTTCCTGAAATTAGCGCGTTCAACCAAACGAACAAACAAACAAACAAACAAACAAACTCTTCAGCTATATAATATTAGTATAGGTTATATTGTTTTCTAAAGTTTACGTATAAAATAAACGTGAGTAGATCCGTAATAGTTGTTTCATTTCAACTATAAGAGATTATATAGAAAAGTTTTAAACGTACTCTAGCAATAGAAATCCTAGGCGTACCTACCTTTTAACTATCCGACATTTCGGACGATTTACGAGTCACGATTTTCATGCAACTTAGCCGAAACGTCGTGTTCTCAAATGCCTAGGATAACTATACTAACCAGTTTACGTTAAAGCAGCTTAAATAAATTATATCTGCACATCACCAGCTCATTGTATGTCCCCACTGTTGGGGCACGAGCCTTCCCTATGGATAGGAACACCAAAGGGAAAAGAGGCTATAAACCTAACAGGCCTAGTGCGGATTGGTGGTTTTTTTAATGGCTTTGCACAAGCATTTAGCCAATGAAAAATTTTTCTTTTAAAAGTTATACATAAATAAACAATATTTCCTTCTTGTATGATGATGACGAATGATAATAGAAATAAATAAGAAGTGAGAAATGATATACCACCCAACCCCTCGAGTACCACAGTAAAGATCTTTACTAAGTCTTGGGGCGGATTTCTTGAGAGAATTTGAAAAGTGCCGTTGCACTGTTTTGTTTCATTTGCCAACACTCATGCACACTCACGAACACTTAACGGTTAATAATCCACCATTATTTCAAATAAATATTTGAAATAATGGTGGATCAAATAAATATTTGAAATAATGGTGGATTATGTTATATCGAATAACACAAATTTTAGAAAATAAAACAAAACCGCAGACATGACTCTTCACTTTCCTGCCAAGAAGTCCGGATTGGTGGTTGTTAACGACTGCTAATGCAGCTGGGACCATCAGCTTTTTGTGACTTCTGAAGCACGGAGATGACTAAGCCATCTGATGACTGGCTTTTGGATAAGCTCCTTAAATTCAGCAATCGCAGTCCGAGCGCGTAACCACTGTATTTCGAGCTCCATATGTTAAACATGTATTTACAATTTACAGTTAGTTTTTTTGACTAACCTTCTGTATTTATTTGGAAATGTATATAAGGCATGTTCCCTAGCACTTTCATGAGGTCATCATATTGTTTGTCGTTGAGGAACTTCAGGACTTGCCTCCGCTCTTCACCAGGCAACTGAGCCAGCTGCAACAGCGATTTGATGTGCTTCTTACGGTTAGTGAAGTATTTTAAGTGATCTTCTGTGATGTATGGCAATTGTAGAAGTGGTGATTTGTACTCCCATAACCCTTGGACTATCATTGGCGACAGTTTCATGCAGTTTTCAATTGTTTCGATGGTAGGTAGGCGGGGTACTGCAAAATAATAATTAAATAATTATTATACCATGAGACACTGAGGTTAATTTTATCATAAAAGTATATACACACTTACAATATTTTAAATTTATAAAGCGTTTCATATTAATAAGTAAGACTCACGTAAACTTAACAAAAAAGTTTAAAATCAAATATAAAAATAATAACACTTCATAAATCAAGCCAATGCAACAATGTCAATGTCACATATAAAATAAAAATAATCAATAATACTTTATATATTTTTAAAGCTCCATAAAAACTAAGAAGCAGTACTGTAGATTTTAGCTAAGGCGAAGGGTATGGCACCCTAGCGCCGCTAATGGATTTAATGAATTAACTGCAAAACTGAATTTTTTTTTTCAAACATTGCGGACTTTCCGACACTAGGCAAACATCTATTATTTAATAATTGTGCACTACTTTTAGGTTTGTTTTTGTATTTGTTCGCTAACACCAAAAGTTTATAAACAACAAATTTATAGAATTAAAAATTAAACTTACTCCTTCTAGCATACGCGAGTGCGATCAGCTGATTGACACAGTTCACCATCTCTACTATGAGATCGGGACCACGGGACACCACGTAGCGACGATCGCACTCTAATGTGTCAGGCGGCAGGCGCATGCGCGATAGATGCGCGTGGAGTAACGCGCGCGCTTTAATACTGTACGGGCGACAGAGAGGCTGCTCCTTATTCTTCTCACCTAGGTTGGGTAACTCGCGGAGCAACTACAGGTGATGACAGAAATGTGACAGATAAGTTTTTAACCTTTTTGGCCGTCAACTACCCACATGGCCCGACACAGGGTGTTATCAAGGGCTTGAAGCCGGTTCAAGATTAACCGGTTTCATTAGGGTAAAACCTGTACTATCGTACTGTTCCGGTGCGGAACCAAATAGGAGCGCAATTTCGAACCTAAATAAACCGGTTTATTTCTAGCGATTGCTGGCTGCGACTTGTTGTAACTTGTTGAATGCGCGGGGCTCGCGCCGGTGTTGGTTGCGTCGCGAGCGCAGTCTCATTTTGATAGTTGTGCGCACCCTATCAACATGGGTCGAAAACGTAAATCAAGTATGTAACATTTAAAATTTTAACTGGTTAATAAAAAAACCCATTTTTGTAAACCGGTTCAATGGAACGTAACCTTTTTAATAAAGTACCAAGCATAGTTTCCAGGCCTTGGTTATAACACCCCTAAAAGTATTATAATATACCCTACTATAATACTTTTAGAGGTTAAATTACAACAACACACAAACACCTGGTGGGGCTAAATGGGTTAAGAGCTATTAGCTAGTAGCTAGGAGCTATTTTGTAGTTTTAGAAGAACTAAACTGCAATATGATCTACATGGTTAGACAGAAATTGCAATAGTAGTTGCATGTAATTTAAGTTTAAGTTGAATTGCAGAAATAGTTTACAACTAAATGCTCCGCCATGCCCTGTATGCCAAGCATTCAATACAGAGTTAAGACTTGTAACAAAAAAAGGATTTCCAAAATTTACAAATATTTATATTTTGTGTTTTTGTAAGCTAAAGCCGACTATGGCGGTCAAAGTAGAATTGACACATTTGGCCTTATTAAGGCCTCTGTTCTGCTATTTAAAAAGTCTAATATTGTGTCTTAGTAGGCTGATTTGGACATCTGGACTATGTGGAAAATCTCAGAATGCCACCACTGTAACACAATTGTGAATGTTTTAAATTAACAGCAGGCTGTTGAATTTTATACTACCAGATTGACAAGTGTTTTATTGATGACAAATTCAATTTTTCATATTAGTCACTAGAATTTAACTGTTATATAAGGCATAAATTAACTTACACTAGGCACTTCTTCATTATCAGTAACCCTTTCAATAACTTCCGAATTATGTCTTCTATCAAACTCGCATGATGCTGCAAGAATCATAAGAGCTCTCTTCAAAGGCATAGATGGGGTTTTATGACAGAAATAGAAATACATTTGTGTTGTATCCAACAGCACTTGTTCTCCAGAATATCGAATACTTCTGTACCACCATGTTCCAACCTGCAATTGATTTTTCAAATTTATTAAAAACAATACTCGATTTTTAAGATGGGTGAACAAAAGGTAATTTAAACCATTGATATCAGATGTTATCATTTTGACAGACATTGAAAACCATTATTCAAAATACCATTGTATACTGCAAATTATTGAACAAAGCACTTTAAAAAAGAACTTTTACTATAACAGGCATACAGTATTTTTTTTCAACTACACACTATTCTATGTGCTTTGCTTTATAGTATAATGTATAATATATATTTTTATAGTGTAAAAGTTATTTTAAAATTCTGTAACAAAGTGGAAGATAAAATCTCAAACCCTTCCTTCTTTTAAAATGGCTTGCTCATAATAGTGGAATATTTATAGACTGATTGTGTTTCAGAATCACTTTAAAATTGATATTATAAAAGTAATGTCTTCAAAACAGGTAAAATTATTTTGTATTATTCGAATTAAACTAACTATAACTATAATTAATTTAATTAATACTTACAGCAGTAGGTAAGGCAACCATGAACACAAGAGCATACAGTCCGAGAACCCACACACTGTTTTCCTTCTCCACAATCCAGCTTGGTAATGCTATACCAAAGCTCATGGCACCAGGGCCATCAGGATTGCCATACTTCTCCCAATTCCTTCTGGCTTCATCATCTGTGAGAGCCTATTACAATTTTATATTTTATTTAGGTTACTACATACCTTTATCTTATTTTATTTGTTAGTTGTTGAAGTTAAAAAACATTGACAGTCAATCATATTTGGCAACAGAAACAATTAACAATAAAATTTAATCATTTGCTAATGTGACATTATAGCAGAAGTTGAAAAATAAATGGTAAATAAATGGTCCTATTTCCTACTATAGGCATCTTAGTATCCTGAATCCCCATTCAATGAATGATAGAATTATAGGCAGTATATTTTTCATTGAGTTCACACAAAGATAAAACACATATATTTAAACAAATTATTGAATTATTTAAAAGTTGTAAAATGGTGAAATACTCCAAAAAAATTATAGAATTCATATACAAAGGTGCAATGTAGTAAAGATACATTAACAATAAAAGTTGTGTCATAAAGGAGCACTCACCCTCACTGTATTGTAGTTATTTCTCAAATTATGTGCTATGGGAAGTCCCATGACCTTAATATGAATATGAATAAATAATGAAAAAAAGTACTTTCTTACCTGGTAAGCTTTAGTGAGTCTCATAAAGGCTTTCTCGTCACCAGTTTCTTTGTCAGGATGAAGAATCAGGGACTGTTTACGGTATGACTTTTTTATTTCACCTTGAGTAGCACCCGGTGGTAATCCCAATATTTCATATGGATCAAAATTTGACATTTCATAATCAAACTGGGAGACTTTGTATGCCAAGAAACCCAGTAACACCCATCCTGACACTATAGCTAGTTTTATAAAGAAATTCTTTACACCCTTGTAGGGCTGTGATTGTTCTATGATTAACTGTTTTTTTACACAACTTGGACATTGACATAGTTCCGCCCGTTTTGCTGGATCTACAAATAGGAATGCATAGTTTCAATATAAATGACCAAATATTCCATAGGAAGTCAATACCTAATCAAAATAACATAATCTAACAATATATGAAAATTTTAATGACCACAAATACAACTCATTAATAATGTGTTACTGCTCACTATTTTTATTTACATAGCGGTACAACATCATAAATTTGAATAAAGTAAATTAAAGGAAAAGTCCTTGTCTTAATATTTTATAAGAAGTCATATAAAGTATTATTAAATATGTAAAAACACAAAAAATACCAAACTTACCTTCTTTTCTTTTCCTAGGCCAATAATAAAATGTCGCCGGCACCAATATCAGAGCAAGGAATGATAGGACGAAATAGAAGAATGTAGATCCACTTTCATCATATTCAAATTTCTGTCCACCCATTATTAATTTTCAATTTCAAATCATTTGAATTATAATCATTACACGACACACGAGTGTGAAAGAAGACGTGTCATTTCGGTTCCGCCGACAAATACTGTTCGTTCGGATACAAGCAAACTCCCTACCTAAATAGGTTGTGTTTTTGACAGCGAGTTTGTACTCGCAATACAATTTTGCGTTACTTAACTCATGGTATAATTATGCTACTTTGATATTTAACAGTTATTTGTATCACAACCGTAATCAAGTTACGTTTATGTTATCTGTAGCTACCATATGATTTTGACTCTGGTCATTCGTTGTTGACAGTTATTATGTCAACGTTTTGAGTTAAGTTTTTGTTGAGCACTTGATTATTGAGTTGTAATTGTGTTATGAAATTAAAAAATAAGTAATTTGATGCATTTCCTACCGAGTACAGCAAACCTAATTAGACAGGTATAGAGTAACTAAGTAAAATTTGAACTTATGGTTATATTAAGGGTTCTTAACAATCTCTTTTCTCTGAGGCTAATTCAATACGCAGTTCATCGATTTTTGGCACAACTCTAATTTTTTTTAAAGGTGTTTATTAGTTAAAATAATTCTTATTTTAGATGGCGACTAAAACAGTTGCAAGTGCAACTGTTAGAGCTATGAAGAAGAGAGTGCTGCCTTCGCGGGCAGCGCTCGTCCTAACACCTTCAGCTGTAAACAAAATTAAAGAAATAATGGCTAAAGAAGAAGCGAAGGGTTTCATAGGTTTGAAGGTTGGAGTAAGGCAAAGAGGATGTAACGGGTTATCATATACATTAGATTATGCTAAAGGTAAAGACAGATTAGATGAAGAAGTGAAACAAGATGGTGTGACCATTATAATCGACAAGAAAGCCCAGCTAACGTTATTAGGTAAGTGATTTAAACTTTAATACCTTACCCTAACAAATTGTCAGTAAAATAATAATATAAGTATTATATTCTGTTAATCATTGTACTGCTAAATAACTGTAATCATCAAGGTCACATTTATTTATATAGAAAATATTTGTTTTACAGGTACTGAAATGGATTTTGTGGAGGATAAATTAGCAGCAGAATTTGTATTCAATAATCCAAATATTAAAGGAACATGTGGTTGTGGAGAATCATTTAGTATATAGTTTAAATGAAATAAGTTTAGTTAATAATGTTATATTGTTTTAATAAAATGATATGAAGAAACAAATAAAATCTTCAACTTTGGCATGATGCAATATTTGAAAATATTTTAGTTATCCTGAACATTCTCTCACAGTTTTACTTGTTGTAAACACAGAGGATTATAATAAATAAATAAAGAAACATATTTTACTTGCTCATGTAAATAGGACTTATTTGGTATTTTTTAGATTTAATAAACATGATAGATATTTTGTTGAAACTATTTATTAACATAGGTCTGATCAAAATCTTAGCACTAATAATTAGTATGTTATTATTGTTATAGCCTATGTTATTAGTAATTAATTAATAATAACATAGGCACCAACAGAATTATTTATATTTTTTTGTATGTTAATTTGTGTTGTATTGTTTGTAAATAGAGGCTTAATTAAATAGATTGAACATCATATTAGTAGTCTTTCTATTTCAGAAATCCTTGTCAACATTTTGCTGAAAACTATATTGATTTACCTGTTTAATTATTATACTTTTCTAAACATTATTTTAATAAGGATTAAGTATCTAACATAAAACATGTCATTCCTATCATAAACTGTGGTTTAAGACAAACATTGGCACTCTGCTGCCAGAACAACACCGAGCTATGTGCTGTAAAACACTGTTATCTTAAATGGCTCCCTTTGGTCAACTTAATCATGCCTTATGTGTAGTAACTGTGCCTGGCCTTAGATTGTAGTCTGGCTTGCAGGCAATACAGAAGTTGAGATTATTATTATTTGGAACAAATTTATTTCTTGTCAGTGTGAAACAAAATAATATACTAGTCAAAACAAAATAGGGGCCACCATATATTTTCAATGGCATTGAAAATGTATTGGGTTTGGGGGCAGACAAATAATTAAATTAAATTAATTGATTAATTTTTAATGTTATAATCACAAAAAATGTCGTAACTAATAACAAAATTTTTATCACTATGTTTTTTGGTGAAATCAGCAATTTTCATAAAAAATATACACCATGTAAAAAATTATGAATTAAAAAAGAAACTGTAGATTGGATAATTTTTGGAGTTTGTTCAGTATCGTGTGTGTCCCCCCCTCTTTTGTGCACATTCTTCAAGTCTGGTAGGCATACTCTCCACCAAGTGGTGCACTGTCTCTTGTGGAATTTGTTCTTAGCTCGTTTTTAGCACGTTGATGAGCTGTCTTTCGTTATTTACGGGTTGGTTTGTGACCCGGGCGCTTCGTTTTAACAGATCCCACATGTGTTCAATTGGATTAAGATCTGGGCTATAGGCAGGCCACGGCAACACCTGAACATTAGCTTCATCTAGAGCTTCCCTTGTAGCTCTAGCTGTGTGAGCGCGGGCATTATCGTGCATTAAGCGGAATCCTGCACCAATTTTTTGTGCAAATGGCACCACATGGGGTCTTATGACCTGTTCAATGTATCGCTGAGCTGTTACCGTGCCTTCGTTAAGAATTACGAGCTCAGTTCGACCCGTTAACGAAATTCCTCCCCATACCATTACGATGGGACCACCAAATCTGTCACTTTCATGGACGCAAGCATCTGAAAATCGCTCACCTTATCGTCTCCACACTCGAATGCGTCGGACATCACTAAAAAATTTCACTTTGCACTCATCTGTAAACAATACTTTGCTCCAATCATCCATATCCCAGGCCTGATGCTGCCTTGCGAACCTTAATCGGTTCGCACGATGCGCGGCTGTCAATGGAATTCGTACTACACGCCTCCTAGAGAACTGATGGTCTTCGTGCAATCGATTTCTAATCGTTTGATCACTTACGCGGGTACCCGTTGCCTGGCGCAAGCGGTTTTGTAAAGAGCGAGCAGTAACAATTCGCTCTCTGCGCGCAGTTAGGCGTATGTACCGGTCTTCATGTGCTGTGGTTGCTCGAATCCTGCCCGATCCTGATCTTCTGGTAACTCTTCCAGTCTCTTGAAATCGATTCCAAGCATTCTGTATCGCTCGCCGTGAAAAACCAAGCTGCAAAGCTACAGAACGTTGTGAATGGCCCTCCTCAACCAATGTTATGGCCCTAGTTGTGGTTTGCAGGTCCATATGTCTTCGAATCCTCGGCATTGCTCTTTCAAAATGTTTATTTACGCACTTACAAAGCAAGTTTTAGCTGTCCGCAAAGAAATCCAGTGTTTAAATAACTCAAAAGTTCGTTTTAAAATAGGGTAAATTCAAGTGGATACAAAAAAAATTACTCATTCTACCTACTTAAAAAAAATATGTGAGTGACATACTCTCAAATGTTTGTCCACTCTTATGGCAATGTAACAAAAAATAGTTAACCACTTAAGATCGTTTTAAAATTATTAAATCGGTCTGAACGTCAAAATTATCGAGTGGCCCTTATTTTGTTTTGACTAGTATATAATAATTTTGAATGTTTACAATTTACATTACTTGCCATTACAGTGCTATCTGTACTATAACTGTGCAATAAATATTCCCCTGCCTTGCTTTAAGTACAGAGTACTACATGTGGCCTTTAAAATGTATGGAAAAACCGAGACACTAGAAAACCGGATTGAGCCGATTGACGGCCGACTATCAAAAGAAAGTAATTGAAGTATCTGGGTCATAATGAAATTCTTATTTTCTTGTCAAAATGGCTTTAATCTTCCCAATCCAGAAACTGCCCGCCCACTCAAGAACCCAAATGGTAGGAAAATATCCTAGCTCAAAAACTTGGCCTGAGTGCCCTAGTGTACAGTTTGTTTACACTATCCGTATACATTCTATTACGTTTACGAAAATGAAAATTAGTATGAAGCAGCGCCTCCTGGTGACATACGAGAATAGTTAAAATTGTGCCACACTTTTCGTTTCGAATGGCGAATGAAACTCGCATCCAGTATTTCAGAGTAGCCTATAATTATTCCGAGCAAGTTTCGCTAGTTAAAATTGCCATTATAAATGCGGGTTTTTGTTAAAAGATGGCTCATGAAGAAGATTCTGTTATAGTACCTATGAAATACGTCATCATCGACTGCCAATGTGATAAGTATAATCAACACATTTTGAGTAGAAAAATATTTTTTTTGAGTTATTATAATATGATTAGGACTGGTATTTAAAAATACTAATATAATATTTAGTTAGAATATCCGGCACAGCTGAAATTCAACACGTTTATAAAGGCTATCTATTACTGACCTGCAGTCGGTAAAACGTGCTACATAGATCTAGAAAATCCAGCTCGAAGGACCATTTAAGAGTTTTATCTTGGTGGGTTTATTTATAATTGTTATTTAGTATTTTCTTTAAATGAGCCGATGAGGAAAACGTAAGATAATACGATACTTGACAACTTTTTAACCATTAACTAACATTTTTCTAGCAAGCTGACTCCTGAATCCTGAACAATCATCTAGTTACTTATATTAAAATTAAGTTTGTTTTGCTATATTATATTTTGTATTTAGATGTTTTATTAATACTTATTGATTTCATTATAATATGACTGGGTGCCTAGTGCGAGTTTCATTCGCTATTCGATCACGTTAACAAAAACGAGAATTTGTATTGGCATTAACTCTTCTCGTATGTCGCCAGGAGGCGCTGATTCAATGCCATACTAATTTTCGTTTTCGTAAACGTAATCGAATGAATACGGATAGTAAACGAAACTCACACGTAGTGTGTAAAGTATTCGTTTACTTAACTTGTAGATGAAACAGAAACTGCTGGTCGACCTTCAATCGTCGTCGTCACATCTTCCAATTATCTCAATCAGTATTAGTTCCCTATGTTTATTGAAATTATCGAGAGCCGACTCAAACTCCTAGGAGTATCTAGCAGGGTATTGTTAGGGCTTTGCGTGAAACCAGCTCAATCCCCCTCTAGAAAACCTTCAAGGATTGTTCAGGCACTAGAAAAATAATAGATCTACGCTGCTCATAAAATCCGTTTACACTGTAAACTGTAAAGGTCATAGACGGCTGGCTAACCGTACCGTAACCGTATGCTAACCGTATGACAGCTGCGTGTTGAGCATGTGTTGAGCACCGACACGGCGGCGCGTAGTCCGGTATCAACGGGACGCTCTCCACCGCCTGTTGTAAGACATAAACGTACATGTGAGACACACAGAGTACAGAGAACAATCAGGTGAGATCAAGGCATTTGTCTACCCATTAAATGTAAAAAAAAAACATGTTCATCACAAAGGTATAATTAGACGAGACTCGAATGTTCTAAATATATGTCGTGTAATGCGTAAAAACGATTTACTTTAACTTTGACTGTGTGTGCTGGATCTCTTTGCCCTTCCAAAAGTGGAAGATATAAAAAAAATCTCTTTTCTTTCACATTTTCATAACTTTTTGTCTCACTCTGGCAAATAACATGGAGGTGGTGCTCTAAACGGAGAGTATATTTTTCTTTGTTTACGTGTCGAATTCATCGAGCGATAATTAAAATACGAAGGAAACCATTTGTGGTTTATGGAACTTCATCAAAGTGATCTTTACAAAGCTTTGACGAGAACTGTATGAAATGAACAACGGGGACATCGGAGGGCCCAGAGGCAGAGGCCGCGGTTGGCAGCAGCCTGAAAACCAGCCACGAGAGCTTCGCCGGCCGAGAATCGTTACCGAGGATGCAAGAGGTAACTGAAATATTTCATCCTTTTAAACTTTTAACTTTCACTTATTTCAATTCGGCGTTATTTGACATCGTCATACTTGGTCAGATAACTGCGTTCTGCATAATTATAATACTTCAGGTGAAAGTAAGGATTTTCATTTTGTAATGACGTCGCCTACCTAGTTTGACAGAGGCAGCCGATGGAGCCCCTGATTTCATTGTAAAACGAATTCGTTTTTTGGAACGCATTACATCAGTGATAAAATATCAGATTTTCATAATTTTCATAAAGAGGTATTACAAATAGTAAAATAAAAAACATTTTTTGTTAGTAAAAATTTAACAAAAAAAATTATTTGTTGCCAGTCGAACCTCCGAAATCAACCTTGTCGGCGGAGGCTAAGGAATGGTACCCACCCAATTACAACCCCCAAGCTCAAGCTGCCTTTGTGCCTGACCCAGCTCCCTATAGACCTGCACGCTTCTCGGTGCAAGACCGTCTCCGGCAAGCCCAAGACCAACGCTTTGACTTGTACAACTTTGATGATGTATCATGTTCCCTTGGAGAAGCAGAGAGTATGGACATGCGGGTTAGTATTAATACTTCAAATATTTTTAATTTTTTTTAAATATTTTTAAACAAATTGTAACCTATCATAATTGTTTACCAAAATAAGCATTTAGACAATTTATTACAATGTTAATTTTCTGAACAGCAGAAAAGATTTACTTTGCTTTTTATTGAACATCAACTTGATAATTACTGAGTCAATGATTGAGGTTATAAATTGAGACATACAAAATGTTAATATATTGTAAGCATGATAAAGATGTTGTTCAATGTGTGACTGGAAATTTAACCTATTCATTGAAAGGGGTTATACTAGAGGTCATTTGTAATTTGTAACAAACATGTTTAGTACAATAATTTTACTTTCTCCATTGTTGTAAAGTCATGTATAAATGTGAGATATTGGTTATTTTGTTTGCTTACACCTATTAATTGCTATTTACAATTAAAATAATTTAGCATGCCAAAAAACATGGTTTATCTTCAAAATTATAGTTGTAGATCTGAGCAGAAAAAAGTGTTGTTGACACAAGTATAATTTATAGTGACATTTGTTTGCTTTAAAAAAAATAGATTTTTATTTTCAAATATAGGGAAAAGGTTAATAAAAATAACTAATTAAACTTCAGCAGGAGAACATAGCCAACCTGATTACTGTTATGTGCGAGATAACATTCGACCCTGGCAAGTTTGACACCCTCTGCGGTCCGCTTGTGGACTCGTTCGCCTTGACGTTGCATGATGCCACCTACACAAGGCCCTTAGTGGAAGCCATTGTGAATCAGGTAAGGATATTATACTGCTAGTCTACTAGTGGTATGTATTATGGTAAATTATAAAATTAATTTCATATCCATAATTTAAAATCCTCTTAATAATTAGGTTTTATGTAGTATTACTTATCATAGAAGTATACTTACATTTATTTTACATTTTTAATCATTAAGAATTCTCAAAACAATTGGGTTTATATGAAAAATCAGCACTTTGTGATTCACCTCCAAAAAATGAGTAGTTGCAAATAAAAATGGATACATATCTCATTTACATAATTGATTGCTGTTTCAACAAATATGTATAATGTTTTAACAATGCAATAATTTATAAATTATTTGGCACAAGGAAAACTTGTCATGGTCACTCAGATCACAGTAATTATTTAAGAGATCTGATTCAAGTTTAGAGAATATTTATTGTCTCAAGAAATTACAATTTCACTTAGAAGACAAACTTAAATATATTACAAAACTTATGCTAATAGTGAGCAGTAGTGAGCTGCTTGTTACAAATTATGTTTACTTATAGAGTACAATACATGTTTTGGGAGTACTATTAAAAAATATCTTGATTATAATTGTTCTAATTTAAATGTTTTTTAAGCTTCTTATTTAATCAATGATCCTGAGTAACCTGACATGCATTTGTGCCATCTGATACTCTACATCTGATAATATAGCCAATAAAAAACATGGTAATAATTTTGTAAAAAATGCTTTCAAGTCTTATTTTCTTCATAATCATGTGTCCTTAGTCTATCCATATTAGCTAATTTAGCTAATTAAAACAGTGTAAAAAAGTTTGTGATGACATTGTATTTTTCTTCTTTGTCTATTTTCCTATACATATAATTGTTATTTGAAAGTTGCAAATGTGTAAGTATTTCAACTTACCCAGAAATAAATAAATGTTGATAAAATCATCATCATCATCATCATCATCAGCTCATTTTATGTCCCCACTGCTGGGGCACGAGCCTTTCCTATGAATAGATAGGGAGATCAGGCCATAAATAAACTTTTGACCATTGATAAAATAATGTTACTTAATTAACTAAGTCCATAAGTTGAGTCTGCCCGTGACCACGTCTTATACGCTCATTTGAAACGTACGTCGGGTTTAAAGGTACGCCCAGATAGCATACCTATATTTAGGAGGAGAGGAATTCCCGTTAACAAACATTGTTAAAAATGGAACGCGAAAATTCAAAAAGTGTAAATCGATCCGCAGTCGATAGGCGAGTCGAACTTCCGCTACAACGGCGCTCGCCTCTGCTCGATGTACGACTCGGTGGCCCCGCCCGAGGAGTCTACTTTCCGCGCGTGCCTGCTGGAACGCTGCTCCACCGAGGAGAACAAGATCATCAGTGGCGTGGAGACCTCGGAGGAGAACATGCGCGGGTTCGCAATGTTCCTCGCTGAGATTTACACCCAACTCGAGGATAGCCAGGTAACTTAGACATATACAATACAACATTAAGAATTAGATATTGCTATTTGAATACCGATATTTTTATGTAGGTATTTCTTCCCATAAAAAAAATAGAAATCAAAATTTGTTTAACAATTTGTTTATTTCGAGACGAACACTTTATTTGACTGTGAAACAGTCGAAACAAACAAAAGAGTCTTATTGTCTTGACTATTATACTGCCCTTTAATGAAGGAATGACTGAAATTCACATCTTACTTTATTAAGACAATAATACCTATATAAAAATGGCTTAAATCGATTCAGTAGCCAATTCTCAACAGACTTTTTTCAAAGTGTGCATTTATTTTATTAATTTATATTATTATGTTGTATAGTCAATATGTACTTAGTAGTTTTTTCCTTTTGTTTTATAGTCTCAATAGAAAGCAAAAACATAGCAATCACTCCCAAATCTACTCTAAAACTGAGATGAAGTGTTGTACCATACTTCTATGTATTCACATAAATAAGTATGTCAATTTGTAAATATACATGACTCAGAGTCATACCACAAACGTTTTCCTCTTGTGGGCTTTGAACCTGATTGGTTACTAACAGGTAGTTTAAGCCGGCCATCTTGCATATATCTTTCATGTTGACAATTGTTTACCAAACTTGTCCTTTAAGCATCCATCATTAATGGTGGTGAATTTATTATTGTCAATAGCATAATAAAGACCATCAGATAACTATAGATTGGTGTTGAATTTGAGTTCTATGTGTATTCACTATTACTTATTACTAATTACTAATTACTATTGTAAGATTTCAATTAATCAATGGACAAGCAGACTACATACTTTCTTAAAACTCGTTTGTAGCTGAAAATGATTACCTACGTAAGATTACGCAAAACAAAGTTGAATGGCCTGATTAAGACAGATAACAATACACAAATTTATAAAAACATGTACCTTGTTGTGGACATGTTTTGAGTAACTAATAGTAATTCAAATGATAAGAACTTACTCCCAATTTTTTGAGTTTTTTATTCTTTGAGTTTTAGCTGAATCTTTAATTTCTTTTCTGATAAAGAGTAAAATCTTCTTATTGTATAATCTATTGAGTCTTATATTATTTTCTTTCTTTCCAAGTTTATGCGATCACAACACATTAAAATGAAACACTACAAATATCACGGATCCAGCAAAGGATTCAAAAATCGCCACTATAAGATAATTATGCTATGTGTGTCGTGTAGTATATAATTTTGTATAGCATATTAACATTTTTGGGCATTTGTCTACATATAGGTTGCAAAGTTAAGTTTGTAGTCAGTTATGTAGATATAAAAAAAAATTATCTATATAAATAAAAAAGAATGTTGCTATGCGCAAAACTCGAGAATGGCTGGACCGATTTGGAAAATTTTTTTTAAGTATGTTCCTTATGGCCCACGGAAAGTTTTAATAAAGAGAAAAAATTGCGGAATATCAATACAAACATTTTGATGTCGGATCATTGTTTCATTTATTTACAAAGTTTCTGAAGAAATAAATTTTTATATATGATTTCTTTTACGTATTGTTCATGCAGTTTCTGGGTATTTGTTTCAAATTCCAAGACAACCATGGCCTTGTGAAAGGATCAAGCTAACCTACACTAGTCCTTTTAATGTATATGACCTATTCAGCGCCTAGCACCAGTGACTTAAAAACACGTAAATTTTCGAAATTCCGCGCGGCACCCCCAATACTTTTATTATTTTTTACTCAAACACCTATGATTTTACGAAAGTAAACATTGCTCCAATTAAATCACCAGCCTACTTTGTACAGTTATTAGTGTGCGGTGCGTATTCATGTCGTGCGCCGTTGTCCCACCACTGCCACGCGCGCGGCACCTTCTTAATAGCTAATGTGTAATTTTATTTGTAGGGAAGCCGACTCAAGTCTTTGGGCGAGAGTCTCTGTAAGGTTCTGCTTCATCTGCTGGACACGGACAAGGAGACTAACATTAAAGCTGTTTGTCAACTCCTCAAGGTAACTTAATGCAAAACGCTTACTTTCCATAATATTGCTAGGTTCAAGTAGGAATGTAAATTGAGCATTTCTCAATTTGTATGTGCTTTTCCTTTAGCAATGCTGCAGTGTGCTATGACAGCTTTGATAAGATTTACTGAGCTAGCTGTATTTAGAAACACTTTATTTATTTTTTATATTTCGTGTTAAAATAACCTCTTCAGTCTCTTGATCGTCGTTTGTTTACTTTTCTTATACCTATTGCTAACTGTAAAGAGTCATGAAATGTGTGTAATTTTATATTTTTTAATAACTCGCAGTATGACGAAAGTGAGCTAAAATGAATACAAAAACAAATCGTTTTCTTTTCTTTAAAATTGTATTCTTTTTTGTTCACATCTTTATTGTTAAATGTTTATTTGTCTTAATGTATTAGAGAGCCGTTATTTAAGCAGGTTGTGTTTACACTAGACACTAGAAGTTGTCTCCTTAAAATATATGGCTGATCATACTTAGCTTTAACTATGTACACAATAAGTTTTGTGAACCAATAAAGATAAAAAAGTCAGTAACTAAAATAGATTGTAAGGCCCTCACGTCACTCCATCACTCCAAATTAGAGATGGATTTTGGAAGGAAATCCAACGGTCGGAGCGATGCCACGCAATCCAAGTAGTTGTTTAATTAAATTTGGAGTGATGAAGTGCACGTAATAAAAGACGTTTCACGTATTTACGAACACGTAGTTAACGTATGAAATTCATCCAGCTATCCGGCATCGGGTTGGCATGCATTTTTTTGTAAAAAGACCATTTCACGTATTTATGAATTACGGTGCGATAAGATGTAATCATCTTATCTAAATACGTCGCCATAACATCAATGTTTGTAGCATTGTGGTCCGGCAGCTAGAGATAAGATAGCCAGTGCCTCCCGGGTGAAGTGCGCTTCCACCAAATGGCCTTATCATCACTTAACATCAGGTGAGATCAAGGCACAATTATATTTTTTTTTTAAACGTACGACTTTGGTCCAGCTGTCCGGCATCGCGTTGGACGCGGACTGCCCGGCCGGCATGCACGCGGCGTTCGAGCGGCTCAAGCGGCGCGCCCACCTGCCCGCCGTGAGGAACGTCGTCGCACTGCGGGCGGCGCGCTGGGGGCTGGCCGACCCTGCGCCCCCGCAAGACCACCGCCGCCGCCACGGTAACCACGCCCCCCTCTATGTCATTTTGGACTCGACTAAAGCCCTATTTTTTATTTTCCCAGGCAAAACAGGCATTTTTGTGTTTTAAAATGGATAAAAACAAAAGCGCCTAAATATTTTTATGTTCCGCACGCCAACGACTTCATTTCGAGTAGGCCAGTGATGTGACGCGAAAGTGGCATTTATTACAATCCCTTATATTTTCTCCGTTTTGTTCCATACAAATGTTCATAAATTCTATGATTGAAAATAAATTCTGGTCAGTAAATAACGTATTACATAATAAATTTTAAAATTAATGTACGTATCAAGTCACACAGCACACACTCTGCCGCAGACAGTATTTCATCACCAGCTCATTGTATGCACGAACCTTCCCTATGGATGGATGGGGAGATGGGGATCATGAACTACCACGCGGGCCCTGTGCGGTACGGTGGTTGTTAACGAAAGCTAATGCAGCCGGGACCGACGGCTTTGAACAGTTTTAGTATTCGCAGGCCGCCACTGAAGGCTATCTATAATCGAGCAAATACAGTTTTACAAATGACTGAGACCCTAGTTTTCCGTTAAGTTGTTGTGGTTCTGCCGACTGCTGACTTAATTCTAACATTTTCATTATAGTTAATATCACCCCACTAGGATACGATTGTGGATATTTAAAATAATATCAGAATCAAGGCCCAGGCTTGATGGCAACTTTCTCCAACTAAGAAATTGAAGACGTGCAAATTGGTGCCAAACTAATAAAATAAACAAAATCTCACATCGGTTACAGTTTATTTGTTTAGCTTAGTTTAGCTTTCACATTTGTTCATTGTATAGTCAGTTATCCTTACGAACTTCGAAGTCTCAATTTTTTTAAACCAATAAGTCAATTTTAATGATACATAAATAAAATACAAAGATCTAAATACTTAGTAGAAAATAGAAAAGTTTAGTGGTGATGAGTTTATGGGATTTGAACCTTTATAAAACTTTGTTTACATTAAAATTGTATAAAAATTGTAAATAAGTAAAACACTTGAAAAGCTATTATGTTTGTTCCGTCCAGCGATGAACGGCGAGGCGGAGGTGGGTCCCAGCACGGAGGGCGGGTACCTGGCGGACGGGCACTCGCTCACGGCCGAGGAGCGCGCCTTCCTGCAGAGCAACCTGCCCTCCGGCAAGAACGCCGCGCTCGACGACGACATACTGTGAGTTTAAACACGCTGCTCAACGTGTCTAACTGGTTCTTTGGTCTGTGGCTAGTCCACCGGTCTTATACTCTAGCCAAACTCGATAAAGAATAAATGTAAACAAACCAAATTAGGGTCATTACAAATCTGGGCAAAAAGGTTTTTGTGTTTTTCGTATTATTACTGGATTACTGCATTTTACATTAAAAGATATTGTAAGACTTTTTCTCACTACACATCTCACTTAAATCGGTCGCTCAACGTCGGTAAAGACGTTATAATACGAAGAGCGTAAAAAAACGTTAATATCATTTAACGTTAGCCCTTTCTAATATTCACTAAATCAGTGTTGATTTTGAACGCCCAATTCGAGCACTTGTGTTGACATGCATTTCTTTATTCAGGGAGGAACTCGAAAACGATGCATGGGACACAGGCATGGACGCCGAGATGCAAGCCGGTTTTCTGGAATTCCTGAAGATGTCCAATCAAATTAAGCGATAACCCTGTTTGACTGGGCCCCGAGCCTCGCGGGGAACAGACCACATTGCGTCTTCTCTACGTTAGAACAATCGAGAAAACTATTAAAAAAAAATACAAAATACTATAAAATTCTATAAAAAGACATGTATGGCGAGTGACCAACTTGGTGACCACTCTAAGGAAGTTATTGCGCGAATGACTTATGATACTTACAAATTCGATTAGTTATTTAGTAACTATTAAAGAGCTCACTGTCACTCGAAGCCTGAAAGGGTTACTACTGATATACAGAAAGTCATCCCGAATAGTTAAAATATAAAGTCCTACGATTAATGTCTGCCATCTACTTATTTTTGTAATAAGCGAAATCTTAAAACTTCTATATTCGTCTTCTGACTCGTTTAAGGAAAATTGTTCTAATTGCTCTTAGGATTACTTGTTATTTATGAATCGAAATCCATGATGTTATTTTAATAGTAACTAAGAAAGGTCATGTACACCTACCAACAAACATCGTAAGTACCAGAATTTAATTTAGAGTGGTTAAGCATTTGGACATTTATTAATAAAAAGCTTTTAATTTAGATTCTATGTTAGCCTATGCTTCAAATAGAATAGATTTTTCTTTCAACGTTTTGGTCTGTTTATCCGGGAGGATGCAATTGCGTTTACGTATAATGCGAACTGCATGACACCCTATGGTGAACATGCAAACTTACGTTGCTATAATGTAAGTTTGCATGTTGCCCAGTATATACTCCGATACCGTATTATACGTAAGCCTTTTAAATCCTTGGACTAAATGTAAACAAGCAGATGCTTTGTGCCTTGTATGGAAGACCAAAAGCTGATCCGGGGAAGAGACATCTATTACTTTTAACTTAGGGCTTATGTTTCCTTGTCCCCTTTACCCTCCTCGTTTAGACCAAAATGCATAATAATTTTGAGGTTGTTATTTATTATCGACACCCACCATTTATAAAAAGGCCATATGTAGGAGCTATGTTAATTCTTGTTTACATTTTGTCTATTAATAAATTTAGTGATCTCATGATTTCTCCATTTATATCACAAAAATGCAAAACAAAGCATAACAACTGGATTACAAAAGGAGTAACAAGTTGAAATGAACTCGAGCAATGTTAATACCATTACTACCTGTTGAGTACAGCGACAAAGGCTGACATTTACAATTTATTTATTTATACAATTGTACATAGGTACGTCAATGCAAGAACTATACGCAACCTCAGTGATTTTCTGAACAATATGATGGACTTAATTTTTAAATTGCGTGTGTTTACTTTAGCACAAATTATTTTATAAACGTTTGCTACATCACTTGCAACACAATTTACTGATGTTATTTATTTAAGCTAAATTCTCATGCATTGTAGATGTGTCGGTCAATCAACTCGAGAGAATGCCAAATTTGTTACAGTCGATTTTGAACTTTGTTACTTATTATGCTATTTAAAATGAGTGAAGAGTGATAGTTGCCTCGAATACGGGACAATTTCATATTTATGGACCTAACTTCCAATTAATAGTAATAAATAAACATAGTATTCCAAATAGTGCTACAAAACCATATGTCTAAATAAATGCAATAAAATCATATTAAAATAATTATAATGCAATTCATTTGATAAATAATAGTAAGTGCTCCTATATAGGATTTTTTGAAAATATTTATGCGATTGCCGGATTTATTTATTTGAAGCAATTAGGAAAATGTTTATAATATTCCATTGTATTTTGTTGCAGTGATATTACGAATGTTATAAGAATAAATGGATATTTTAATAAAAGTCATTTAAATAATATTCTTGTTTTATTTCACGTACCTACCTATCATGGCTTGGATAAGTTCTGTGCTATTATGTAGTTAAATATATTTACTCAGCTCTGAAATGTGCGCCGATGCCGATCTTTAGTATTTTTAGTATCAAATAAGTAGATATACTTAATTGTCAAAAAGATCATAATTTAGGTAAAATTCTAACATCTAACAACACAACTATAGCATATTCTTATATGCTTTTATCAAAATGGTGACAATGTTAGCACTCGTACATAGTTTAATGATATAAATGTAAAGTAATTTAAAAAAAGCATATTATTATTATTGTTGCAATTGGTTGCTGTTATTATCAAACCATTATTAGAATTATTTTGGGAGTAAGAGAAATGCGAATGTTAAGCCTCCGGCAATACTTTATACGGGTTGAGAATGCCATTAGGATCCATCAGCTGTTTGAGGTCCCGCATAAGGTCCAATGCGGAGGGTTCCTTGCTGTAGTGGATGAACTGCGGCTTACGGAACCCTACGCCGTGTTCAGCGCTGATAGAACCCTTGAGCTTCTTTACTTCTTCAAATATAAACGGCTCTAGGAGCGACGCCGCTTCTTTGCTGTATTCGGGTACCGTCACGTTGATGTGAATGTTGCCATCGCCTGTAAATAAAAATAAAATGGATTTTCTATTTACCAATCCGGAAAACTTTTAAATCTGTTGTAAGAAGTCGTATGACGATTCAACCACGTACTATTATGTAATCTGTGCCACGTGGTGGTATACTACAACTTCCACATCTCAATCCAACACACTTTGTCCGTCCCTCCTTGTGTTGTGGATCCATCAAATTTTTTCTCGCTTTACTTTCATAAACATCTGTAGCGACGGACATGCAGCAAAAACCCATTCAACAAAATTTTAACATGGAAAAGCACTTAAAAATACTACGACGACGTGAGACATTGGAAGCAATTATCCCTCTTTTTTAGGGTTCCGTAGCCAAATAGCAAAAGACGGGACCCTTATGGCTTCGTCATGTCTGTCTGTCTGTCTGTCTGTCTGTCTGTCCGTCCGTCCGTATGTTACAGCCACTTTTTTCCAAAACTATAAGAACTATAACTGTTGAAACTTGGTAAGTAGATGTATTCTGTGAACCGCATCAAGATTTTCACACAAAAATAGAAAAAAAACAATACATTTTGGGGGTTCTTAGACTTAGAACTGAAACTCAACATTTTTTTTGTCAATAAACCCATACGTGTTGGGTATCTGTGTATAGGTCTTCAAAAATTATATTGAGGTTTCTAATATCATTTTTTTCTAAACCGAATAGCTTGCGCGAGACACTTCCAAAGTGGTAAAATGTGTGTGTCCCTGTAACTTCTAAAATAAGAGAATGATAAAACTAAAAAAAATATATGATGTACATTACCATATAAACTTCCACCGAAAATTGGTTTGAACGAGATCTAGTAAGTAGTTTTTTTTTAATACGTCATAAATCGTAAACCGCAATTTACCTTTCATTCAATCAACTCAAATATATATAAAAAAAATTTCTAATTTCATAAATACAACGAACTACAAGAACTTTTATATTATGTTACTTGCTGCTACGCAACCCTTCATGGGCGAGTCCGACTCGCACTTGGCCTTTTTTTTTTAGTTTCAGTTTTAAAAATACTTGGAGCATTGTAAATAATAGGGGGGTGGGTGCTCACTAACCTACATGTCCGTAACCACAAATCATAGTGGCCTTGCTGCCCACCCGCAGTCTCAACGCTGGGACTATGTCGTAGTAGTGCTTTTGTGGCAATGACACGTCGTATTTGAAGACGTAACCACGCGCCAGGCCCGCTGCCGCTATACTTTCTCGTAGGTTCCAAATAGTCTGTAACAAAATACCAAAAATTCTGAGTAGTAAATAGATCTTTTCAGTGCTTCGCAAGCTTTCGGTTGTGAAGTAAGAGCCAGCTGCATTGCGGCTTGAGCCAGCGTGGTGGGGGCAGGTCCGTAGCGAAGGGGGGCATTGTGGGGCAATGCCCTACCTTAATAATCAACTATAATAAGCAAAGTACTGTAATAGTTATTTGTTATACAAGAGTGCAAAGTTGCTTTTTAACCGCGTGCTCAATTTTGATGACCGAGCAAGCGAAGGATTCTAAAATTGAATCACGAGCGCAGCAAGTGATTCAAAAATTAGAATCTTGAGCGTTAGCGAGGGAGGGAGGGAGGGTTATAGCTCGAACTCCTTATGTGCTAAATATCTCTCCTATGTCTTTTATCGGAGTCAATCATTTATGAGGGAAGGCGTGCTCAGCAATGGGGCGTTTATCGGCAAATGAATGATAGCACACGGGATCGATAAAAAGATAACTCAATTGCACCTATGTCTTCTACTCTTATCTATTGGATTACTTATCGGTGTAAAAGAGAAGAAAATAAAAGCACAAAATAGTGTCGGCAACGCTTGCGCCCGCGAGATGTACAGTGCGTTACGAATGTAGTTGTATCACAGAAGAAGAGATGATCTTACACGTTATACGTTTCGCATGCGAGGATGCATTAGGCGAGTCGTATGCTTTTATGCCTCTAAGTATTCAAATAATATTTACCTATCTATTCCACACACCTGCATTTTGTTAGGTTCAGATGTTACGGTGCCATCCATTATGAGTCCACTTTCCATCTCTTTTGTCAAGAACCGTGTTAACTTCTCTCCATCGTGAGTGTCGTCGCTCCCGTGAGTCTCCACAAGCACATAAAACGGGAAATCTGATATCGGGTTTCTGAAAATTAATTATTGGCATTGCAATGTTGGCCCATAACTTCTTAAGAGCGTTTACGCAGCACACTAGCGCCGCCAATGAAAAAAAAACATATCTAGTAATTAGAGATAAAAAATTGACATGATACGGCGTTAAAATTAAAAGTGGCCGTTTTTAGCTGTACCCTAGTGTGCGGCGTAAACGCTCTTAACTATCTATCTACTTCCAGAAATCTTAATACATTTCCATTTGCCCTTACGGAAGGCTAAGATTTTTCACGGTGCTAGTGATAGCTTCGTTATCGGCCATTTCGAAGGCTGATAATATTTCTCCTAACGACGACTTTGCACTTCTGTAGAGCTCTAAGATATTGTCGAAACTCTTTACACCTGAAAATAAAAAAAATAGTTTTCAGTAGGTACCTAAGAAATTAATTAAACATTAGGTAAAACCACTTACCTATGTAGTATAGGCAAGTTATGGTAAAATGAATTACTTAGTAAATTAAAACTATTATAGTGTTCTTTTTTTCTTTTGACGATGCTTATATGTTGCTCACAATCAACGAAAATTTAAAGGTAGGTAGTCTTATCGCTTGAACTTCATTATTTAGATCTACTTTTTTTATTGCTGAGGAACCCGAGAATCTAATAAGCTTTCTAAAAAGCTCAACTTATTGTAAAAATTGTAAAAAAAACCTTCAGAAACATATATTATAGGATAGATAGGCAGTATTAGTTCTTACCAAAAAAGCCAACTGTAACTGCTTTCGGCAACACAGGACAGTGTATTGCTACCTTTGTAACCACGCCCAACGTTCCTTCAGAGCCTATGAACAAATGCTTCAAATGGTATCCTGTGTTGTCCTTCTTCAGTGCCCTGAGGCAGTCTATGACCGTACCATCTGCTTTAACCTTTCGTAGAGAAAAATCTGTTATTTAAATCTTCTATTAAGCAGTAGTATCTAGTACCTACTCGTAATAGTTTAGCTTTGCAAAATATTATCCCACTGATGCATATCCAAAAGCTTTATGATGAAATGAAATCAAGTCATCGATGCAACTGATGTGTATTGTTAAATGCGGGTTGGGATCACAAACAGAGGCTATGCATCAAAAATTCAAAACAAACATGGCTGACTGAATAAATCTTTATAAAGGTGGATTTATATTTGTCTGACGTGTCGTGTCGTGATGCCATCAGAACGGAATCGGTTTCATACATTTAGTATGGAAACGTTTATACTAGAGTGTTGTGGCGTGTCGTGAATCACGCTAAGCCATCACGACCCGTGATGTTGTCGTATCGTTTGATGATAGAAGTTAAACCAACCTTCATTGTGTCAGCGTGTTGAGTTGCGGCCTGATCGCCTCATATGGCAAGGCCCCCGATAGTTGGACGTTTATAGGTTGGCGGTGTTAAAAAATTAGGCTACACTTACAGCTTCAAGTCCTAACACGGACCCGTGAAGGTTTCCATACCGCAGCAGCCGCAGACCACCGGCATTGGTGCTAATGTTCCCGCCGATCTGGCAAGAGCCCTTCGCGCCCAAGTCCAAGGGCATAATGAGGTTGTGATCGCGAACATAGTTGTCCAAGTTTTCTAAAATGCAACCGCCCTCGCAAACTAGTGCTCCTAAAACATTTTATTTGTTGTTGCGTTAAAAGAATCGATAAGAGTTTTTATCGTAGCTGAATCAAGAAAAATAAGGACCTGTAGAATTTGTTTTTTTTTTCAAAGATTATTATAACTATACTACACTTTTATAAAGCTAATGTGCTTGAGCTAGGTTTTGTCAGTAGTCAAACGGAGTTATAGGGATTGAAAAGCAATCTCTGGCATTCAGCCCGATCATCTATGCGTTCGGTTATCGACGCTTCACGGACGAATAACGCGACGGAAGAACGATAGATCTTATTTAGAGTGAATAAGATGGTGATCACTGCCTGGCTAAGTGTTAAAGTATAATAAAATAGGTAGGTATACTTAAAAAGTAATAAGAAGTGTATTGAAAGGATTGAGTGAAGTTATTGCTTCGCAGCCAGGCACTACTACCCACCTGATACTTCATCTAAATGAATGATCTTATTCATCAACATGAAATTAATGACGATTTCATCGTGGACCGGGACAGATCCGCCCACCAGTCCTGTATTGCCCCCTTGAGGACACACGGCCAATCGTTTCTGGTTGCAGTACGACAGAATCTGGGAAACTTCTTGCGTCGTTTTTGGTTTTAAAATCACTTTTGATTGTCCTGAAAACATAGGTGTAACATTTGTATTCGTATAGTATATGAATTACAACAATACGAACCTAGTGATTCAGTTTGAAAAGTCGTTTTTTTACGGAGCACCTAGTTACCATTATCAATACTAGGTTTCAAGATATTTTTGATCATAGAAAAATTTTTATTTAACACTTAATAACTTGGCGTCAGAAGCAGAACATTCATTTGTTTATAAACTTCTTATTTTCTTTTCTAAAGGGCTTTTTTTTTTGCCACCACAAATAATATTATAAAGCAGGGTGCTTTTGTGCGAGTTCACGTAAATAATTACATGAATTCCTTTCATTTAATGACAAATAAAAATCGACTAGGCACCAATGTATATATGTGTATATATGGGTTCCCTACGAAAGACCGAAAGCCATCTTACCGATTTTCATTTCATCGAAAACTATTGATCGAACACTCAATTGACCGATGCATCATTTCTACGAAGCTTTAATTTACCGATGTAACGATTCACCGACAAACTTTTTACCGAAGTCCATTTCACCGACCATACATATTATTCACCGACATATTATTTAGTCGATGTAACATTTCACCGAATTTTAATATCAAAATATCAAAATAGAATATCAAAATAAAAAAAAATCAGCGTGGACGTGACAAATTACTAATAGACGGATATGATTTTTTGTTGAATAAACAGAATCATTCTAAGTATTATTGGAATTGTGTGTTCAAAGCAAGTAATAGTAATGTTAAATAGTAAATAGTAATAGTAGTATTAGTAATTTGTCACGTCCACGCTGAGTTTTTTCTATTTTGATAACACAATCACTCGGTATGTCAGTAATTATTAACGGAGTATACGTGGATTTTGTACTAAAAATTTGCATTTAATATTAAAGACGAAATAAATGCGCTGTGTTTGCTTATATGCACAGACTAAACAATTGCTCATTCACATTTTTATGACAAGCAAATAAAAAAATATATATTTAGAAGTACCCTCACAGAGTCCCTGATAAACATTCGACGCCCGATCAAAGTACACATGCAAATGATTTAAATATCGATAGATAATTAAAATTTGTCAGTCAGTGATAAAATGTATCCCTATGGGTTATGTGAATAATATCAAAAACGAGAGTTTATGTAAAATAAAACTGTTTTTTATTTGTATTCAAATATAATTTTGTTATATAATATATATTTTATCTAAGTGTCTTTTGTCTTAGTACCTATATGAGTGATAGACGTTAGTGTAGCCCAGCTTCTGATCTACACTTAAAATTCGGTGAATCGTTACATCGGTAAATTAAAGCTTCGTAGAAATGATGCATCGGTCAATTGAGTGTTCGATCAATAGTTTTCGATGAAATGAAAATCGGTAAGATGGCTTTCGGTCTTTCGTAGGGAACCCGTATATATTACATTATGTATAATATTCTCTGACTGCGCTGTCCTTAGCACTGTCCGTGAATCTATGTTCTAATTCTAAGCATTGTGTGTGCAACAACAAATCCTTTAGATATTTAAGTACTTATACTAACACATGTTGGTTCTTAATCTAATACGACCGTTTCAATTGATTGTTGATTAATTGTTGTTGTTTTTATTACATTTTGTTTTTTGTGACGCACTAATCATCCGTACAAACCGATAAACGGTTTTTGTGATGCTTACCAAACAAACACTGTAATTATTGTGTAATAAATAAATTTAAAAAAAAACTTTATTTTATTACAAAACCCCGAATTAATTTCAATTTCGGGTGCAGTTGACTGACCTCTACAATTTCTGATCCAATCGATGTTGAAAGGCAGAACTTCGTCGCTCTCAGTCAACACTCTCTCGTCACCAAGAATTGATTGAAAGTAGTTAACATCTGTAGCTTGTACATTTCCAAAGTTTTTCCTTTTCACATTGTATTTTTCCTATAATAGTAATAATAAGATTTTATTTCTTTATTCATTTTTAAAATGGTACAAAAAGTAGCCCTAATAGCCGTTTACGATAATTAGTAAAATAATATTATTTTATGATTGTGTACAAATATTTTGTTCGCAATATTTGGAAGTACAAGTTTCTATTTGGAACAATAGGTACCTTATTTTCCACCTCAATAACATCTAAAATCACACAGATCTATATTAATAAAATCACGAACTTCCTAACTACCTCATATTAGGTAGGACTCTTTATCTTTGACCCAATGATGCAATAAAATATTTATTTTTAATAAAAACAAATAGGTAGTTAGTTAGGTATAAACAGTTGGTACGAGTACCTATAGGTAATATCAATAAAACAAGAGAGTGATGAGTTTTTTCAACTGAACCACAAACGGTTTATTAAATCATAATTAAGTAATTTTGATAAGATAAAATTCATTTTATCATATCCTAGGAACTGGAGGAGAAGGGGTGACAACAATAAATGCTTATCAAACTTGATATCATTTACGAGCGTCATCTAGCTACCTACCTTCCACTTCTTTTCGTGGTCAGCAGTGACTATTTTGGACACTGAAAATTTACGAACGGTAAGCTGTTCTAAAAGGGTTAAGTATCAAGTTTCTTAACACCTTAAAAACGCCATTTGACTGACAAACAATTGTATTTCTATTATGTCTGGGCCCGACGGTTGTCAACCTGTTAATAACGCAAAAAAAAGGTAGGTACCTACCTATGAAGTGTGCCTATCTTTGTCATAATTTTATGTAGGTTACCGTAACAAAATAAATCTCATACAAAAAAAATGAGAACTCCCATTATTTTGGGGGAGATTGTAACCCCAACCAATGGAAACACTAACTAACTAGGGTAAGTGCGTACTTGTTTACAACGCACATAAACAAAAATGTTACAAAAACACGTAAGTAAAAGTGGATAAATTAAGGATTATTTGTCAATTTATTAATCTTCTTCCTGTTTAATACTTACAGCAGAAAGTTGAGGTAACATTTGTGAAGCGCACCTGATTTGTTGAAATCCATTTAGGCACTGCACGACGAATCTAATCGGTGATATCATATTCATGTGTTTCGTTGACGCCAAGCGCCAACAGACTAGTCCATAGTCTATGTATAATATGACAAGTCAGTCAACTAGCCCCACCGAAATTTCAATCTAGGTATTGTACGTATGTAGTAGATACATATAGCTGGTTTATTTACATTTGTATGCACATACAGATAATGTTCCGTTTGATATGCGTTGTATTTCACGAACGTGACGTGTTTGCCGGTCGTTCTAAGGTCGCGTAGGTACAGTTGCGAGAGAGTATGATAATTAAGATTATCATCCAAGTGTTTTGTTTGATTGAATGTAGTTTACTCACACACTAGGTACCTACTTTTACAAGTTGTATTTTTATAGGTATAAACTATGAATAGAATACAATTTTATGTAGATACGGTTTTATGTCTTAATAGATATGCACAGATAAATCATAATAAATTTGACCTTCATAGTAAGATGCTTACTTATAGTACCTACAATAATAAAACAATTGTTCAAATAATTTTTAACGCAAATTTTGTTACGAACAAATTACAAAAACACAAATGTTGAAATAATTTCCACGAGCAGAATTTGTACCTGCACTGACATTCCGGGTCAGGTGCTCTTCCAATTGAGCTATCGTGGTTCTAACCAGCCCGCCGAAATTATTCAACATTTTTTACTTTGAAAGCCAAATGCGCCCATTCAATGTCAACAACTACCGTCACTAACTACTAACACACTACCGTCAGAAGGGTGCAGGTTCAAATCCTGCTTGTGGATTATTTTTCAACATTTGTGTTTTTGTAATAAAACAATTGTAAAGTTTTGGTTATTCAAAAAGATTTGGGAATTTGTTGCTAATTTTATAATATGGATTATACACAAATAATAATGAAACAATTGAGTATCAATTTCGAGCCTCATTTGTGAATAAAAAGTAACAATTCATACTAACTTTTTTATTAAAACATAACACAAGATCACCATGCATCAGGTAACACTTTATAAGGGTTTAGAATCCCATTGGGATCCATCAACTGTTTGAGATCTCGCATGAGTTCTATCGCAGATGGTTCCTTGCTGAAATGGACGTAGTGGGGCTTACGGAACCCTATTCCGTGCTCGGAGCTGATAGAACCCCGTAGCTTAGAGACCTCTTCGAACACGAACGGCTCCAGGAGCGAACACACGTCCTGACTGTACTCCGGGAGTATCACGTTTATGTGAATGTTGCCATCACCTGTAAAAAAAGTTATTGCAGGGTTAACTTGATCTAAAACTGGTGATTGCCAAACCGGTGGGCCCACAGTCACCGTGGCACGTGACAGTATACAGCTGTTGTTTTTAAGTGGTAGGTCCCTCCTTTTTCCCGAATCGCCTATTAACCCCTGCCCTGTTAGTTATTGCTCTTGGAAAAAGGAACAGCCGACAGATAAAATAGTCTGTCCGTAGTCTTATTACCATAATGGGAGTTACAGTAGTGGAATTATCCCATCGATATTTATGTTTTACAAAGATCTAAAATATCCATTATAAAATGTAGTATATCTACCCTTGCCGCAAGTGGTTTAGTGGTTAAGACCACCGCACGTCTCATGCTTGTGTACAGGTTAGGTTGGTGGTAGGGCTTGTTTGTCGCCTGGCTAGCTTATGTCGCTAAATCATTAGAGAGTAGAGGATTCCGGACGAAGTGCGCTTCCACCGTTGGCTTTATCACATTTAACATCTGGTGACATGTAGGCCAAGTGCTTACCCATAAAAATAAAAAAAAACCGGCCAAGTGCGAGTCGGACTCGCGCACGAAGGGTTCCGTACTTTGTGACGTATTAAAAAAAACTACTTACTAGATCTCGTTCAAACCAATTTTCGGTGAAAGTTTGCATGGTAATGTACAT
Source organism: Eudonia mercurella (assembly GCA_963082485.1). Lineage (NCBI taxonomy): Eukaryota > Metazoa > Arthropoda > Insecta > Lepidoptera > Crambidae > Eudonia > Eudonia mercurella. Next base: position 8,574,261 of record OY720026.1, read on the forward strand.
CATATTTTTTTTTAGTTTTAACATTAAGAGAATTCTTATTTTAGAAGTTACAGAGGGGGGACACACACATTTTACCACTTTGGAAGTGTCTCTCGCGTAAACTATTCAGTTTAGAAAAAAATGATATTAGATACCTCAATATCATTTTTGAAGACCTATCCATAGATACCCCACACGTATGGGTTTGATGAAAAAATTTTTGGAGTTTCAGTTCTAAGTATGGGGAACCCCCAAAATTTATTGTTTTTTTTCTATTTTTGTGTGAAAATCTTAATGCGGTTCACAGAATACATCTACTTACTAAGTTTTAACAGTATAGTTCTTAGTTTCGAAAAAAGTGGACGTGACATACGGACGGACAGACAGACAGACAGACATGACGAATCCATAAGGGTTTCGTTTTTTGCCATTTGGCTACGGAACCCTAAAAAGCATGCTAATGCAGAATGTTGCTCTACAGAAAGTAGCTGCAGTTTGGATATAGCAACATAAAACTTACCCACGTGTCCGAAACCGCAAACCATTGTGACTTTATCCCCAAGCCTCTCTCGTAATTTCAGTACTATTTCGTAGTAATTTCTCAGTGGAAGAGACACATCGTAGGAGAATAAATAGGCACCCACAAGTAATGCTGTTACAATATTTTCGCGAATATACCAGATTGCCTGTTAAATAGAAAATGTAATTTTAAAAAAAGGATCTACATATAATTTTCGTTGTCCAAGCCAAATGTTATCTTTGAACACTTTCGGGTTCAGTGTGGCACCAAAATGTTCGATACTATGTTCCTTTACAAATAGAGGTCAGTCTGTAAGTAACTGATTTTCGACTTTAGTATCAACTGACTGAATACAGCAGACCACATGTTTCCTTGGTCCTAGCTGACTAGCGTCAAGTTAGCAGGAGCACCACGGAATTAGATGGTTTTGACTACGTCAAAAAAATGTGTATCAATAGTGATAATTAGTGACGTATAGCATATAAATAGTGATACTATGGTTCAAAAGATATTGGAGTATCTTGGTGAGGCTGCTAACTTGACGTCAAGTTAGCAGGAGCCCTAAGAAATACAGTTCGTATCAATGTGATTTATATGTCAAAAAACTGTGCATAAATAGTGAATCGTATACGCAAAATTTCAATAATAGTACTTCAATACAAGCCGAGATATTACGGTGTTTAGGTGGGCTGCTAACTTGATGTTTCTTGCGATGGCGATTCCAGAGAAACGGGTACAACTTTTAAACAAATTAATACACGAAAAAATTGTGCGTGAAATTGTGAATCTTACGATATAAATAAAAAAATAATTCTTCTTTGCTATTTTCCAAAAATCTAATGTAAACATCTACATAATACTCTTAATATAGGCTGTCGATCAATGTTGAACTTTGCTCCACAATAATAAGGTTTAAACTTTATTTTAATCATAAGGTGGGTACTATCGAGCAAAAAAGTGAAATATATGTTTTTTGACTGTGTCAATACAATTACAAGTATCCTCGATTTTTTGTACACAATTTTCTGACGTAGTCAAAACCATCTAATTCCATGGTGCTCCTGCTAACTTGACGCAATTCCTAGCTGCTGTCAGCTAGGAAACAGTCCAATTTCAATGAAGTTCTATGTTATGTATTAGATCCCTAAGATAAGGGTAAACAAATTTACTTAGTTTAGGCATGGACTAATATATTATTAGTACATGGTTTAGGTATCATTTAGATTATTTTGCATTACTAACCTTAATATTAAAACTTTTCAATATCAGTAGGTACATATTTATTTGAACTAGCTGCCCAGACAGACTTCGTTCTGTCAAAAGCATTTTTTTCTTTCTCTTTATTAAAACTTTCCGTGTACCTTAGGGAAATATACGAAAAAAAAAGTTTTGCGCTTAGCAACATTCATTTTTTATTTATATAGATTAATTATATCCCATTATAATTTAAATAAACGATATTTTAAAAGTTTGATGATATCTAAACTAAGTTTTATACTGAAAATAAATTTATTCTTATTATTCTTATTCTTATTTTTAAAACTGGTGTCGAACTATGTATGAATATGTACATACTATGTATGGGTACTAATGGTATGGATGGGTTACTGTGTTGAACACTGGTGGGTGGTTAATACAAAACCTGCATCTTGGATGGCTCGGACGTGACGGTCCCATCCAATATCGTCCCATTATCCATTTCCTTTGTTAGAAATCGGGTGAGTTTTTCCTTGTCGTGATCTTCGTCGCTACCATGAGTCTCCAGCATGACGTAAAACGGATATTCAGACAAGGGATTTCTAAAGAATATGAAAAATTAAACATTATTCAGCTTAAAAAAATTCCTCGAGCGGGGTTCGAACCCGCACCACCGGCACACCATGAAATATGCCGGTATCCAACCATTGTCATAATATATATTGAGTTGCTCCTGAGAGAGAGACGAGCTCAATGGCGCAGAGGTTAACGCGCCCGGTCTGCGAGTGCTGAGGTTAAGCAACTTTCGCAAAGGCCGGTCATTGGATGGGTGACCAAAAATTTATCATCTCGAGCTCCTCCGTGCTTCGGAAGGCACGCAAAGCCGTTGGTCCTGGCTGCAATAGCAGTCGTTAACAACCATAAATCCGCACTGGTGGTTTATGGCCCGTTCTCACTATCCATCCATAGGAAAGGCTCGTGCCCTAGCAGTGGGGACATAAAATGCGCTAATGAAGAGTTGTTCCTGTTGATAGTGTTACTTTAAAAAAATATGTTAAATATAGCTATTACATCAAAAAAAGTCCTGTCCTGTTATCAACCCATCCAGAAATGCTAATACGTTTGTTTATAGGTAGGGTTCACATCAATAATCTAACAGAGTGCCAAGTGCGAGTTTCATGAAAACGAGAATATGTATGGAAAAATATTAATTCCTCTCGTATGCCGCCAGGAGGCGCTGCTTCAATGCCATACAAATTTTTCGTTTTCGTAAACGTAATCGAATGAATACGATAGTAAACGAATCTCACACTAGGCACCCAAAGCTATGGATATCTCTCATTCAGTCCGGCTTCCAACGATGACGACGCTTCCTGATTGGTACAGCACTAGAAGGCGATTTTTGAATCTCACAATGTGATATTAAAAGTGACATAACACTATGAATATTTTTTGCATTTTTTACAATCTAATTATTAAGATACAAATTTTCAAATTAGAGAATTTTCTGTGTGAAAAAATAAGTTACTGACCCCAAAGAGATTTTAATATAGTAGGTAAATGTCTTTGCCTGACCAAAGAGATTTAATATTGCCTGACTCACTTTTAACTTCGAGATGACCGGTAGATTTAAAAAAACGCCCCCAGATAGGTCTTACTTACTGAAGTTTTAAAGTGCTTATGGTGTGACTTATGGACTCTTGATCGATCATTTCGAAAGCCGATAATATTTCGCCAAGTGAAAATTTTGCATTTTTGTATAACTTGAGAATGTCTTCGAAGGTTTTTAAACCTAGAAATTAATAAGTAATTAGTTACTTTCGGAATGAATAAAAAGTAAGTTTTAAACAATAATTTGTCTAGTTGGATCAAGTACCCTGCAAACAATAATAATAATATTTTAGTACATGTCTAAATAGAGCGTTGATAGATTGGAGATAAATAATTATTTATGTGTGACTTTAAGGGAAAATTTATGAAAGGAAACAGCCTTTAATATGAACTAGGATGTTAAAATTTATTAATTTTTGATACTTTTTTTGTAGCAAAAATGAAATCTTCTCACCAAAGTAACCCAAAGTGACTGCTTTCGGCTTAGCAGGGCAATGAATGGCCACTTTAGTAACAACACCGAGAGTGCCCTCGGAACCGATAAACAAATGCTTCAGGTGGTACCCAGTGTTGTCTTTCTTCAAAGTCTTCAAGCAGTCTATGACAGTACCGTCTGGTTTTACCTTAAATTTGGAAATTTATATTAATTTATTTAATGAAAGGGCTTGATTAGTAGAATAGTTTGTTATGAAAATAAAATGAAAATCCAATATGGCCGCCAACAAAATGGCAGGTTAATTTTTTCTTTTCACATCCCTTTCAATATGGGTATCAAATAAAAGGTCTTGACTAGTACCTAGAATAGATGACCTCATTAACCTTGGGCATTGATCAGACAAAAAAATAAATTCGTTGGGCGCACGTAACCTGTACCTGCGTAAATATGTAAATAGCATTTTTATTATGATATAGCGTTGACTTTGATAGAAATTTCACACGCCCAAAGATTTTATTTTTTGTCTGATCAATGCCCTAGGTTGATGAGGAGAGTGGTGTGATGACTGGTACCTATCTAGGACCTTATTTTTTAGCTTTTAGTACATTGTCTACATAATTTTTTTAAATTATTATTTTCAATAAAACCGTACAAATTAAAAAAAAATTTTACTCATTTTTTATTTTGTAGAGAGTTTGCTGATATCCTCAAACGTCATTTTTAGCGTCACCGGACTTTTTTGGGGGCGGCGAAAAAAACGAAGCACCGTCCATAGGTTGTCTAGAGGGAATGGCATAACGCACAAGTACGTGTCCCGAGGGCGCCTCTAAAGGTTAGGACCTTGGCTCGGGTTGACCGGCCCCCCAACCGCGTAACACTCTCGCTTTCGATCGCTTTGTAGGCGAAGCCCTCGCCTCGCTTTCTAATATAATATCGAAATATAATATCGAATAATATCGAAAGCTATAGGCTATAGCTTTCGATATTGCTTTCATATTGCTTTCGAAATGTCAAGACGACGCCTCCTCCTCGCCTCGCCTTCAAAGCGATCGAAAGCGAGAGTGTTAGGCGGTCGACCCCCGGGTCATAGGGGTGGGGTTAGCCTTTAGTCCCTTGCTATCAAGGCATTAGATTTATAATTGGAACAGATATGGCCGATTGTCCCTGCAAATGGACATCCTAAGCTAAGGGTGATAGTCACTATTGTATCGTAATCAATAGGGTATTTTGCACCATGTAAGAAAAAATATAAAAATACGTATTTACGATAGATTTTGTAAAAAAACAAACGAGAAATGTTGATTTCTATTCATAAAAATGAAATAATTTTTTTAAATGATACATTAAAAGTAGTTTTTATGGCATTAATCGGTTTTAAAAAATCATATAAAAATTATAGTGCTTATATCACTCTAGGAGTCATTTAAAACACTTCTCGAAAAAGGGTGTAATACCCTTTTCTATATTGACTCACAGCTTCTACTCCCAGGACGGTTCCATGTAAGTTACCATAACGCAGCAGTCGCTGCCCTCCTGCGTTTGTACTGAGATTGCCTCCGATGTGGCAGGAACCCTTCGCACCTAGATCCAAAGGCATGATCAAGTTGTTCTGGCGAGCGAAGTTGTCCAGAGTTTCTAGCACACAACCCGCCTCGCATACCAATGTTCCTGTAACGTATGTAGGTATTGAGTTAGTTATACTCCTCCTCCTTGCACCGTATTCCTCAATGCAGAGGGTGGTGACCTCCAGGATATAACTTGTCTCTCAAATAGTTATACTATAGTTACCAATTTCATTCACTATTTCATGAATAACGTATGAAGCATTCCCATCCGAGCTAGAGTACCAAAAACTCTCCGCTTCCAAAGAAATAGTGATTTATTTTTTGTTTGAAGCCACATAATTTTAAATAAAATAATATTAATATAAGTTTTATCGATGGCTAGTACATAAAGCTAGTATCACTAATATAATAAAACTAGTATCACTTTAAAAAATATGTCAGAATATAATCTAAGGTCAGAAGGTTCCTGTTGACGACGCGTCGCCGGACCTATTTGGAAGTTGTTTTAAATATTTTAGCCAGTTCCTCATTGTTCCTCATCCCACTCGCTTTGAGCCTTATTAATGTGTGTTTGCCAAAACTAATCCCGAGTTATTTATAAAGAAAAAAGAACACTGTAATTTCAACACTAGATATCCTAATAAACTAGCTATTCCTTTAAAAACTACGACTCTTTACCATAGGAACGCAAATTGTATGACAATAAGTATTATAATAGGTGATCGGATGCCGGATGATCTCAAGATTTTGTACGTTTAAAAGAAAAGTTAAAACTTGGTTAGTTGAGAACTGTTTTTACTCCATTGAGGAATTTATGGATTACTGTAAAAGACGACGATAGGGAATTAGGCTTATATAAAATCAACAGATTTTATATAAGCCTAATTCCCTATCGTCCCCTATATGTCTTTCGTTCCCTATATGTCTTTAAATTACTGTAATGTTTTTGCATTGGTACTATGAAGGTGCCTAATTTTCAATATTCATTTGTGTAAAAGATATTATTTAATTTGTGGCATCCCTGGTCCCAAGTGGAATGGCATACCATAATGTTATGGACCCTTCCGGTGACGAACTTATTTATTTATTTTTTATTGCACAATATTAAAAAGCTTTATTTCGTAATTAATACCTGACACCTCATCCACACTGATAATATTATTCATCGCTGCAAGGTTGAGCACAATTTCGTCAAAGACGGGAACCGAACCACCAACAATCCCAGTGTTGCCCCCTTGGAGACAAACTGCGAGCCGTCGATCATTACAGTAAGATAGAATCTGCGACACTTCCGTGGTAGATTTTGGTTTTAAAACTAATTTTGATTGTCCTGAAATTATGAATATCATCAACACTCATAGCATCTTATCATCATCTTCAGAAGAAATTAACAAATAATTATATAAAAGACTACAAAAGTAGATTACAAATAGGTTCTAAAGAGACTCGACTCCACTTATTAGTGTGACATTAAAGGGATGTAAGGGTATGTAAGGGTGTGTGACGGAAACCTCCTCGAGTGCCTGTCTTTCACCACCGGTGTTCCGTTTCCGGCGGATTTCCGGATATAGTATTACCACAGATTAAATAATGTATTACTGGGTTCCCTACTTATACATGACATCGAATGTCACGACTCACGACAGCGAAAAAGGTGCGTCGAACGGTCATCAAACCGATGGATGGTATTCATTCGAATTCGTTTACGAAAACCAAAATTAGTATGGCATTGAAGCAGCGCCTCCTGGCAGCATACGAGAAAAGTTAACATTTTGCCATACAAATTCTGAGACCAGTGGAGGTCTAACCGCTAGACCATAGAGGTACAGGCGTTTTACTATGGCGAATAATACAGGGTGCCAAGTGCGAGTTTCATTCGCAATTCGATCACGTTAAGGCGAAGGGTAAGGCACACTAGCGCCGCCAATGGATTTTATTTGATAACTGCTAAACTGGATTTTTTCAAACATTGCGGACCTTCCGACACTAGGCAACCATCTATTATTTAATAATTGTGCACTACTTTTAGGTTTGTTTTTGTATTAATTCGCTAACACCAACAGTGGCCATTGTTTGTGAATAAATGCGATAGCCCGTTTTGTAAATAAACCACGCAACAAAAAGTAGTGCACAATTATGAAATAAATACTATGGATGCTTTCCTGTTGTCAGACGGTACGCAATGTTTAAAAAAAGATCCGGTCCGTTAGTAATTGTCAAATTATCAATTGGTGGCGCTAGTGTACCTTACCCTTCGCCTTAACGTGATCGAATTGCGAATGAAACTCGCACTTGGCACCCTGTATTATTCACCATAGTAAAACGCCTGTACCTGTATGGTCTAGCGGTTAGACCTCCACTGGTCTCAAACATAAAGCCCCTGATTCGTCCTCAGGTGGGTAAACGATTTAAACGATTGGTAATAAAAAAGTCTACCTCTACAATTCTTTATCCAGTCAACATTGTAGGGAAGGACATCTTGCTCCTCCGTCAGCAGTCTAGCTTTACCCACGACGGACTCAAAAAAAATCAAGTCGTCCGCTTGAATGGTGGAAAAGTCTTTTCGTTTCACATTATATTTTTCCTAAAAAAAGATTGAAAAAAACCGAAATTATTGTATATTTATTAACAATGCTACTTTGTGTATGTATTTGTATATTTTGTTGCATACGATTGTGACTGTATAATGTATCAAGTAAGTACCTACATAAAAAAAATATTATACTGCAATAATACCTAACTAATAAGGTACTTAGATAAAAGTCTCACATAAGTAAAATAGGTAGTTAATGCTTGCGAGTTAACTAAATAAATAATAAAACACTTTACGTCATCACAAATTCACAACTGTAAAACATGTTAGTATGTAAAGTACAAAATGGTAACTCACAGACGAAAGTTGTAACATAATTTGCGACATGTATCTTCTTTGGGGTACATTTGTTTTTCGAATATACGTTTTAGCAATAAATTTTAATGTATTTAACATTATTATTGCGTCTTTACTACTGTGTCTCTATCTTGTAAATCGTGTTTAATACCAAGAATGGAATGATGTTATGTAAATAGCTGTTGATAACACATTGGTAAGTAAATACCTACCTACTATGAACACGCGAGACGCAACCTAAATGAAAATAAGGAGAGTCGTAAGAGAGGAGAGAGAGAGAGATCATCAAAACATCAGCGAACTAACCCTAGGTTTGCGAAATATATTAAAACATTATTGCAAATGCTAGTTAACTACATCAAGTCATCTTTTTCATAAAAAAACCATATTACTAAATTATTCTATGAATAAACAGAATTATACAAAACTGCTCAAAATAGTTTTATTTTTTATCATAAGTACCAGTGATTACCTAGTGCAATAATCTGAAAAAAATTGTACCTACCTTTATTGCGTAATGGTACCTACTACCTACCCTAAATGAGTACAGTATGTCATTAGAAAGGTCTCACTGTATTGTAGTAAGTAGTATACAGGTACGGACGCGACGATATAAAGTTTAAAATAATCTGTCGCTAGATGCCGCCTCCAACGAGGTCATTCAGAGAAAATAAAAGCATAGTCAGAGAATATGGTTTTGACAGAAGTTATCACGGTGATCGTATTAAAAGCTGCTGGATCCTTCCAAAGGGGCCGGTCCTGATGGTTACCCATCAGCTTTCTTTAAGTATACTGCCGAAAGCATATGTAAGCCGCTTTTTATAATTTATAATAAATGCCTCCACAGTGGTGTATTTCCAGAATTGTGGAAAAGAGCTAATATCGTGCCGGTACACAAGGGAGGATCGAGACACGACGTTGAGCAGTATCGGCCTATCTCAATTCTTTCAGTCTTGTCAAAGCTTTTTGAAAGGCTGGTACATAACGAAATTTACCTCATTTTGCATCAAAATATAATAGCTCAACAGCACGGGTTTGTCAAACGACGTTCTACTATTTCAAATCTCTTAGTGTTTGCAAATTACCTTTTCAAGAATGTTGATAACCGTGTACAAGTTGATACGGTTTACACGGATTTCAAAAAGGCTTTTGACAAGGTAGATCATGAAATACTTCTAAATAAAATTGCTTTTAACGGCATCCGTGGCAACTTGCTTCGATGGTTTAGCTCTTACATTCAAAATAGAACACAGAAGGTGGTTGTAAACGGCTATCAATCGGAAAATATATGCATAACATCTGGAGTACCACAAGGCTCTATATTGGGACCACTGTTATTTATTCTATACGTCAACGACATTGCGACATGCTTTCAGAATTCTTCTTTTCTCATGTACGCTGATGACTTGAAGATCTACAAGTGTATAAACACATTTGAGGACAGTCAGTTGTTCCAGGCGGACCTTGATAGACTTACTGCCTACTGTGTTCGTAATAAACTTCAATTCAGTATTCCAAAGTGCAACTTCGTCCACTTTACCAAAAATGTTAATATTGTTCACTATAACTACCAGCTTTGTAATACTGACTTGAATAATGTTACAACTGTTAAAGATCTGGGCGTACTATTTGATAGCAAACTGAACATGGACCAATATATCCGAAGCATAGTCAATAGGGCATTTAAAATGTACGGTTTCGTGATGAGATCTTCAACGGAGTTTAAACGAGCTTCAACCTACCTATATTTGTATAAAAGTCTTATTCGTGCGCAGCTCGAATATGCGGTTGCTGTTTGGAACCCTTTTTATCATAAATACAGAGAGGAGATCGAGAAGGTCCAACATAAATTTATGCGTTCAATGCACTATAGGTGCTGCAGGCATTATTTGTCGTATTCACAATTGCTAAGCAAATATAATATGTTGTCCTTAGAGGACAGACGCAAGTATCTGGAAGTTAATATATTGTATGGTATTGTTAATAACCAATTTGATTGTATTGATCTAACTAATGAGATACATTATACTGTTCCACGATCTGCTAACAAACGTAAGGTCCGTGATAAAAAATTATTTGCCATTAACACTTGTCGCACAAATACTGGATTGCGTTGTCCCTTGCGTAGAATGGCTGAGTCTTTTAATATTACTTTTATAACCGTCGATATTTTTTCGACCTCAAGATGGAAATTTAAATCAGATACACTCAGGATTTTGTATGCAAAGGCAGGAGAAGAAAAATAAAAGAAAAATAAAATAAAATGAAATAAAAATAAACTGATTGATAAATGTTAGAAATAATACATAATACATAATTAAAAATAATCTAGTAACTCTGAAAAAACAGAAAAATGTATATATGTAATGTTGTAATGCAAAACTGTATTAGCTTTCGTGGCCTTATAGTTGCACACTTCTTTTTTGTTAACATGTGGATAATGTTGTGGGTTACAATATTGTATATGTTGATGTGGTATGATTATACCAGATTTGTAAGATTTTATGTTTTTATAATATATTGTAACTGTTTGTTGTCCCGAAATAAATAAAATAAAATAAAAATAAAAGAATCTGCGCAAAAACAATGTGGAAATCATCTAAAAACATAAATATGTTCGCTTGTTTTAATTTATTATCATGTGATGTGATAACCACTCAGAGAAATAAGAATAACCATCGGAAGGAAAGTAACTAGGCTGTATAAAATAGATCACTGAAAAAAAAAAGTAAAATGTCAAAGCAATGTCAAAATTTTTGTGACATGAGCATGACATGACAATTAGCGATGTATCGTTTTTGTTTTTTGAAATCACGAAACGAAAACGTAATCCGTTAGTAAATAACGTTATTTAAACTATCTATTTTTGACAACTATCTTGACGTGACGTTTAAAAAACAACACACCATTTGTTCGTCACTGCGGCACATTCGCGACTGTTGCATGCCGAGTGCATGCCGAGATCCGAGCGCGTAGGTATAGCTCGCGCTTGGTCCGTTTGTATGAAGTTACAATACTGTAGATATTATTACCGTGCTAGTGATCGTTGTTCAGCCAAATAGATAGTTGTTTATCTATCTGTTGACTAAAGGTGTGCGGACCTGCTATATTCATATAATATAGCATAACGTTATGCTATTTTATAATATTATAATATTTTTACTGCTATAATATAGCACCTGAAATTATATTTTTACGTAATATTCGCTGATCGATTGCGATACTTATTTGTGATGGTGCTATGCTATTCTACGTATTATGATTCGATTTGTTGGTTACGCGTAGTATTTAAATTTAGGTAAGTGTAATTTAAAGTTCGTAATATTATTACATTAATTATTTCACAATTAAACCATATTTGTCCAACACGCGGAATTTTCAAAGAAAACATTAGTATTATCAACAAAAACAGATCGAATTGCACGTTTATTTGCACCGAACGTAACACTCGGCTGATTTGAATTTGTATTATTATTATTAGTAATAAATAGCATTAAAAATAACGTGTTGAATATTTTTGGTGATTAAGAATTTTAGGCCTTATGTCTTACGTAATAGAATCTAAAGTAGTACTTCATACGTCAAACCAAAGACATACGATATGACGAATAGGTCGTTAAAACAGTCCCAAAATTAGGTTTTCTTGATTAAAAACAACTTTTTATTTGGTGCTTAATAATACATCTCGTAGGCAATAGGTATCGCTACGGCCTGAAAGCAACTGTCTAATCTACCGTGAGTTTATACGCCGACGAAACTAGATGGCGTTGGTTTACCGATAAAATTATTTTATTGGAAAAATAGCAGAAAATGTTATATATTAATATTATGCGTTATATCTTTATAGCGTTATAATATATTCGGGTTAGGGTGTAGCAAAGGGGGTCCGAGACATAGCCGATTTTTTGATCATGTTTTGTATGGAGCTAAGACTTGTAAAATTTTATTTTTAGATGATTTTGTATGCACCTCTGGAGAGAAAATTTTGTAACTATGTTGTGGCAACGGGAACAACTAGGTTAGGTTAGTCTTGTGACCTACACGTAGTGGAGGAGAGTCGAAGCCAAACTTGTGCTCAAATTTTTTCTAAAAAAAATAAAAAAAATTAAAAATTTGACTCTTTTTTTAAAAGTTAGTTTTCATCATTTTGTGAAAAAAATGTGTCATTTTTTGGGGCCCCCTTTTCTACACCCGGACCTATATTCGTTATCTAATATAACGATCACCTCTACTGTTGAATAACACCCATCCCATCGCTAATGACACTTGACATTGACATAAGCTTGTCGCACCGGTGAAGGAAGAACCAACTAACCTCTCAAATTACACTACACACGTGTGTACATATATCTTTATCAGAATTGCAACCAAATTTAAATAATAATGGTGAAGATAAGAAAAAATAAAGAAAGAAATGAAAAAGCAACGAAGAAGATTGAAGACAATGTAGTAATATTACCGCCTATGCGAATGTCCGACGAACCTGCACCGAAACAGGTACCTACCTATGCGAAATAACACAACTCTGCAATAGTAAATACTTATAAAATATGAATTTATGGTCAGAATTATTGTATTTATACGTGTTATTTTAACAATGACAAAATATATAAAAAATATGTGTTTTTCAGGTCAAATGGATAAACAGACAAAGAGTGTTAGTGTTTGCCACTCGTGGTATCAACCATCGTCACCGACATGTGATGGAAGATATCAAAAAGTTGATGCCGCATCATAAAACAGAGTCTAAGATGGAGAGAAGCAAAAATTTATATGTTGTGAATGAAATCAGTGAGATGAAAAACTGCAACAAATGTTTGTTGTTTGAGGGCAGGAAAATGAGAGACCTGTACCTTTGGATGTCCAACATTCCCAATGGACCGAGTGTAAAATTTTTGGTCGAAAATGGTAATTTACTTCGCAGTAACATTTTTCATGGTAAAAATTTAGAATAGCTATGTGCAAATTTAACAGTAAGAAGAGGGGGGAGGGCTACCATTAGGTGGTACTCCCACACTGAGGAGGTACATAGAGATATTTGCATTTGAAATTTTACCTAGACTGACGGCAAATGGCTTGCTTGGTGTCTGCGTTTTGTAACGGCTAAATTATTTCTACATGATTTCAATTTAAAAATTTTTTAATGAAAAATCGTATTTAAGTAATCTGTAAATGTCAATACGTCAAAATCGTATGTATGTGATTTTTCAAAAAGATTTTTTTGCTAGAAAACTAGGTTTCCTCACAAAATTAATATGTGCAATAGAATCTCTGATTTTTTTATAATAATGTAACAGTTTTATACACATTTATGCATAGTTATTCTAAATCTAAGCCTTTTTCATTGCTATTCAATTTTATTTCAAGTGTTTCATATGTGGCAACAGTGGCTGCTTTATATTTTGTTAAGTATAACATTTTTGTTACAGTTTATACAATGGCAGAACTGAAAATGACTGGAAACTGCCTGAGGGGCTCAAGGCCTCTGCTCTCCTTTGATCCTCAGTTCACAAAATATTCACATTACACACTACTGAAGGAATTGCTCACTCAGATATTTGGGGTTCCTAACTACCATCCTAAAAGTCAGCCATTTTTTGACCACATATACACTTTCATGATTCTGGATAATAGGATTTGGTTTAGAAACTATCAAATCCTGTCTGAAGATGGTGCTTTAGCAGAAATTGGTCCGAGATTTGTGTTGAATCCTGTAAGTTTTTTTTTTTTCTATTTAGCCTTAGTGCCCTCCTATTTAAATATTATTAAATTAAGCATGACAGGGCTTTGGACTGCATGATAGACTGAATATAACAGTTGTGTTGTTAACCATTGGAATGCGTGAGCGAGGGCCAGCACCACCAAACAATTAAAAAAAATTTTGTGTCTACAGATTGTGTCCCAGTCTGGTAGAAGCCTAAACCCAGTTTTGTTATATTATCCTAATACATTACTCTCAGCATTAATTGCATAATTTATTCATTGTATTTTTTTTCTCAGGTGAAGATATTTTCAGGTTCATTTGGAGGAGCCACTTTGTGGGAAAATCCAAAATATATCAGTCCAGCTAAATTAAGGCAGGCATTCTCAAAGAAAGCTGCTAACAAATATGAAAGGAGAATAGAAAAGAAAGCAGTTTATGAAGCTACAAAACCAGAAACTGGTTATCCTGATATAGAAAGTGCTGACTTTTTCAAGGGTGATGCTCATGAGAAAGCTGAAGAGTTTGTAGTAAAAGGTACAGTAGATGTTTTCTTATTCATTTTGTAATGCATAGAAGATGTTTTAAATGTAACTGATGTGTAATTTTTATATGAGTTGCTTTGTTTTTTACAGAGGAAGTTGAAGAAGATGATGATAATGTCATGGAACCAATGAAACCAGTTAAAATTAAAAAGTCTAAGAGTAAACCAGATATGGCTATAAGGCGTAAACAACTGAAGGCCAAAAGCAAGGCTATTTCCGATGAAATAAAGAAAAGGAAACAATTTAAAAAGAAAAAGCCTTAAATGGAATATAGGTACTTTTTAAATAAAACAATAATTTCACACAGTATTTTTATTAAATGCCCAAAACATGCAGTTTCCTGAATACAATGATTTCAAAATTGTTTAAAATATAATGGAAGATATAGTCATGAGGTAGAAAGGAATAAAAAAATTCCGAGATTGTAATCTAACAAAATAGGTATCACAGAAAAAAGTATTATGCATTTTAAAAACAATTCTATGGTGATACCATAACATTTTCTCAACAAGTAACATTTCTGCACTGATCTACTGTAAAATCATTATTTTTTTATTTAACAATGCATCACTATTTATGTATAAGAGAGTTAAATTGTCTTATAATTACTTGGACGGCAAAAGCAGAACACCGCAAAAAGTAGTTAAAAGACAAATGGAATGACACTTAGAATAATATCAAGGTACATACAAAATGTGCATACATTCATTTAACCATACAATTAAAAGATGTAGTCAAAAATAACTGCAATGCCATAAAGAGAATTAAGTGATTATAATTATTAACTTTTATAAACTTTAATTCAAGCCTTAAATACATTCTCAAAAACTAAATGATACTATAAAAATACATGTTATGCAAGTGAGTAGGTATTTTACGCATCTGAATACCAGACACAATAGAATTTCAATTGATCGGCGCCGTAGATCCACGTTCCGACATACGAAGGCTTAACAATAAAAACCATTTAAAAATAATCCTTAAATTAAAACACTGCTACCAACTAATACAGTGTAAATAGCTTCGATACATTGATAAAAACAACAGTCTTAATGATTTAAAATTATGCATATTATTATAAATATAGTAAAAAATATTCAATATTCCATATATCAAAGCATTCTTCTCTAGATGCCATACAAATATTAAGATCATCTCGGTCAAAAAGGCCGTTACTGCTGAACCCTTCCCTAATAACATCACTAGACAAGTTCACTACTCACATCACGTGGCATCCAATGATATTATATATATCATTGCACCTAGTGCAGTACTTGTGTAGCCAATTTGTAACTTTCGATACTAACTAGCTCGAAAAAATATGCAGTAGGCGCACAAGTCGTCGGTACACTTGCATTATGCGGTTGCCAATCACGAACTTTCCTCACTCAATGGTATTACTACAAAGCAGCCTTTCAAATATTATTGTAAAACAAATTTTTGATATGGGTTTCTGGTCTCATTAATCTTTTAAAACACAATTGTGTTACATTTTCATTCTAATTATTGGGTATATCATTAAAAAAATACATTCATTATTATCTACTTGTACTAGCAATGTAAAATAAAAATGTAAAAAAAATATTGTAAAAAGCTAAAAATATTGTTGATTTAAATTAAATATTATGCTTAAAATAATATTGATATAAATTAAATATTATGCTTAAAATTAACTTAAATTAACTTAATTTGCTTAAAATTAAGAGCATTTTTAGCACAAAAACTCTCCTTACGTTTTTTCTCAAATCGAAGGGTGCACGAGATTCATCTGTGAAAAATTAAGTATTTTCGAATTTAATTTAATTTAGTTGCAATTTACCATGCAGTTCATTCAGTATTCATAAAATATTACATTTAACATTCGTCTATTGTCGTTTGAACTCTAGCGGTGATTAGAATATTTTGGTAGTTTTTTAATTAAAGTTTAATTGCCTTGAGTGAGATTAATAAATAATAGTATAAAACTATTTTTACATTCAGTTATTTAGTTTTGCTAAATGTTTTTAATATTTAAATCAATTAACTGCGTCCGGTACAGTATAGGTTATTAATAATTTTAGTTTCATGACCAGTAAAACCTAAAACTTAATAAGGCACAAATGTTTTAGGTATAAAGAGTATCGCTTGCAGCAACATAAAAAACACCTTATCATTACTACAGTTACTACAGAAGTTAATTGTTTATCCCTCTATCTCTATAACAAACGAGCTTACCCTGTACCAACGGCAACAGACTTTTACAGAATTAAAATGTCAAAATTTTTACTTAGCATGCCATTCCGTATTCAAACATGCAATGAGATATTCTTTTATCACTACTAGCCCGTTACTTCACCTGTATCCCATGATTACATTTAAACAAAACAGATTATATCAAACATAATTAAATTTTAACAAACTGTGCATGCGCCGTATCATTTAATATAAACGTATACATCTACACAAAAATGTCTAAACAATGACACAATTCTTCAGCCACCAATTTGTTAGTTAGTAATAATAAATAAACCTAGCTGAATATGTAAAGTAAAATACATTAAACTTATAATTATACATAATATAATAAACAGCAAAAAACAGCAGAATGTAAATATTCGATATTGTAAAAAAGTTTTTTTAACTCCATGAAGATTATTTAGAAATGTATTTTTTTATTTCCTCTATAATAAATAATATATTCATTTGCAATCCACAAATATCATGTTTTGTGGGTCAATATTTAGAAAATGATCTTAAAATTACAACATCTTGAAAAACTACACAACAGCTTATTATTTAATAACTGTAGATTAGTAATTCCTAGCCTTACCAGTTCACCGCTCTGCTACAATTAAAGAAGAGTGATAAGTCGGTAGCGACAATCCTGCCCCACTTTGATCGTAACAAAGCGTTCAACATTCTACAATCTCCAAATTACGAAAAGCGGCAGCATAATAAACAACCAATAACAACCAATTAATGCATTCCACAAAAGGGGTAGCGTAAAGTCTCAGCCACGAGCGCTAGCGTCTTGCGACGCGGCGATCGGATTTCTAGTTCATTGCATGTTATCTAAATACTACCGACAGTCAACGAATTTTCTTTTTTACTTGCGGGTATGCTTAACCGTAAGTAAAAAGTGTATAAGTGCTTACATTTACACTTAGCATCCATCTAACCTGATGTTAAGTGATGATAAGGCCGATGGAAGCGCACTTCACCCGGAATCCTCAACAACTGAGGCACTATCTTATCTCTAGCATCTTAGCGGAGGTTTCCCTTTCGCATTAACACTTCGACCCATCGGGATCTGTTGTGAAAAACACTGCTACTAACTATGATGATATGGCAACATATTTAGATAAGATGGTGGTAGCTAGCCAGGCGGATAAACAAACCCCCTGCCATGAACCAAATCGAGTATACGTACCCCCGCTGGTAATCGAACCCGGGACCTGTGGGTCTGAGACCGGTCTCAACTACAGAGGGGTGGTTAAAACTGTTGACGTTGGTAGAAAGAACGCAAAAACAAGAAATCTTCAGGCCGCGTCGCAACATGCCAGTTAACGTTCTCCAGCTAATGACCGAGCGTTAAATGTTGTGACTCAGTACTTCTGTTGGAGGTCCTGCAGCTCGGGCCCGTCCTCGTCCAGGTCCCGCTTGTGGCCGCCGAGCTCGGCCAGCCGCGAGTGCTTCCACCGCCCGTCGGCGCCGTTCATGTTGCGGTCCTCGCACACGCACAGGAACAGGGAGTCCACTACCATCTGGGAGATAAGAGTTCATTGAAACTGGATTAGAAGTTAACATGGTTTGATATCCCATTTTTGCAAAGTTTAAATTTTTCCAGCCAATTTTAATGAAACTTTCCCCACTTAAGGAAAATAAAGAGAGATTCAGAGAGAGAAACTATATAATATAGTTTATGATCTGAAGGAAGTGCAAAGACCTATTTGATTATTAAACTCTCTAAAGATGACCGCGTGTTCAGCGTGCCTCAGTTAAGTCGCACTGTGCCCCTACTATGAGCTCTTATAGCAGTATTATTGCAGTTGTGGAAAAGAGACGCGAGTATATTCGCCGCTACACGAGTCTCGCTTTCACAACTGCAATAATACTGCTATAAGAGCTTGTGGTACCCCCCTGCACATCTTTTATTATTAAAAATGAAACATATATTCTAAGATATCTTTTCATTAGTTTGACACTGGCACATTTTACCCACGTTATATTTTTTAATACTATTTATTCATGATTACTATTTAATAATTTAAATAAATCAATATCTCAGCCAAAAGACGTCCACTGCTGGACAAAGGCCTTCCCCGCGGTTTTATGCTAATCGCATCCAGCAACTACCCGCGACCTTCAGCAGATCGTAAATAAATACATAGATAAAGATAATAAAATATATTTACAGTGTCTCTTCGTTAATTTGACACTGGCTAATCTGAAACCAATTAATTATACAAAAAAAAAACGTCGAAAAATAAACTAACCTCATACAAGGACAGAATGCAGTGCGCAATGAAAAACGCAAACACGCAGATGACAAGAGTGGGAGCGGCAAAGAAGTGCAAGTCCGTGTTTCGCTTGAGGAGCAGCAGGCCGACGATGCCGGTGACGGCGGTGACGATGCACTTGCCCAGGAACAGGATGAAGTCGCCCACGCTGTTGATAGTCGCCACTTGGAGCGCGTTGTTCACTATCGTGCTGAACGCCTGCAGAGTATGTTCGAGTCAGTAATACTGTACTAATAGATAGGTGGCTATAGTAAAACTCCTCCGTTTTTATCCGGCTCGAAGGACCATTGTTCAAGTCAGAATAAATTTACTTAGAGATGTGCTGGTATTGGTGGCAGCAGTGAAAAACATTATTTGCGGCACTGTATATCATTAAATAATTAACTATTCTATACTATTAATAAAAAGGTAAAGTGTGTTTGTTAAAAGGATAATCCACAGGTCCGATTCCAAAAATTCTTTCACTGATAGAATGCTACATTCCTTGCGGGTAACATAGGCTATATTTTAATTTGATGTAACAAATTTATTTTTAGTCTCAAATCTACGCGGACGAAGACGCAGGTGCTTGCAATAAATATAAATCACATATCAATAACGAGCCGTACGGTGGTGGAAGATTCGGTGACAGAGATGGAAATGATAAAAACAATATTAATTTAGGAGTTGCTAACAAAATACAATTTGAAATCAAACTAATACTTTGTTACATTTTCAATGTTGTCGTATTATTGACATATGAATATTCTGAATATTATGAATATTCGATACAAAAGTTCATGCACCGCGCCGTTTTGGAATACTATCACAAATAAATAGGCACTGTATTTATCATGTACCTTACTTTGCATAAAAAGTTAAAAATATTGGGGTGACGTAAATAAGGTAAGATAACAAATAAATAACTTATATACCTTAGCAGCAGCTTTGCAGAAATGACATCTTTCTATGGTGATAATGGTGTAAGCATTGTGGTTCAGATAACGAATAAACTTCTCGAGACAGTAGAAGCAGCATATGCCACACTTCAATCCACATTTAGCGCAATCCGATCCTTTCTCAGCTCTCGACGAAAGCCTAAAGAAAAATATGAATTATCAAAATTTAAAAAAAAAATTAGCAATAGGTTTAAAATAGGAAACAATGTATAATTCAGAAAACTTAGATAAATGTATACCGGTTGACTTTTTTATCACCGTCCAAATCTTCTGAGATGACTCCCGTGATACAAATGAACATCTCTTACTACTGGACCAACCCTAACTCGAAAATAAAACTCAGCTGTTCCATACATTTTGGTCGAATGAATATTGATGTTTTGTATGGAACAGCTGAATTTTATTTTCGAGTTAGGGAGTTGGTCCAATAGTAAGAGTTGTTCGTTTGTACCACGGGAGTCGTCTCAGAAAGTTTGGATGGTGATAAAAAAGTCAACCTGTATATGTATAGTAAAATGTATCAACAAATTGTATTGTTACATGTAATATAAGAATTTCACTTACTTGGCGTGTAAATACATGAGAATAAGACGTGGAATCTTGAACAGGGTTATCAAGAAAGAGCCCTTAGCAACTGATCCCAAATGATACTTCACAAGTTTCCCAATCGAATAGAGCACTGGAGAATTAGCGTTTTTTCCCCTAAAACAATAAGTTTTTACTTAATTTTTCTTTTAGTTACAAATTTATATTAAAGTTACAAAAAGGTATGCCTAGGATGTTAAGCAAGTTACACCCGTAAAACATTTTATTTATAATGCGAGAATCTATTCCGTTCCGCCATTTCAGTCTCAATGCCTCGTCACCTCTTTGAGTCAGGGACCCAATCAGTAGTGACGAGTTGAAATGAAATGAAAAATGTTTATTTAGATTAGGCCCAATAGTGCACTTATGAAAGTAGAGTATGTCTTTAAAGATAAAGAAAAAAAATCTCAGGAACTAAGTGGTTCGAAATGAAATTTTTTTTTGTGTTGAATAGTCCATTTATTGAGGAAGGCTATATGCTATATTACATCACGCATGATTAATAGGAGTGGAGCTTAACGCGGGTAAAACCGCGGGGCACAGGTATATTTAATGAAATAACATGAGTACACACAAAAATAACAATATATAATGTAGTAAACTATACATATATTTACTGTGGTTCTAGGTTGTTTCTACTAAGAAAAACATAGCAAAAAAACTTAGTAGCTACTCCTTTTAAATCATGAGTTGTTAATCAAAAATATCAATAATCAAACAATCATAAATATTATTATTATGATTTGACGACCTCCGTAGCAGAGTGGCTTGCACGCCCCGGTCTTTGGGCGGCGCTAACTCTGAGGTCCCGGCTTCGATTCCCGTCGGGTCAATGTCGAAAACGAACTTTTCGATATTGTGTCGGGTCTGGGTAGTTGTGATACCGTCGTTATTTATGATTTTCATAAAACGAGTGCTTTAGCTACTTACCTTGGGATCAGAACAATGTATGTGATGTTGTCTAACTTGTCTAACTAACTTTATAATACAATACACGCACATATAATATACATTAAGACAGAATGCAGTCAAGATGTATAATACAAGCACAGGCGAGCAGACTAGGATGACCACGCATTCTTATCATTAAGATAATTATTAAAGTTAAGTTCCACATACGGCAGACTGTAGTTCTGTGGTTGAACGTGCTATATTGGGATGTTAGTTTGCATTTTCATACCTGAAATACCAATGTGAAACAGCACCAGCAATTGTCATCTGCTGACATCCAAGTATGAACTCACTGCCCCATATTAGACATACCAGGCATATCCACCACATGCTCTTTACCCACATCGGATCAAACTCCACTGAATCCAAAGTGAAACCTAAAAGGAACACATAATAAAATAAGTTTTTATTGACAAACTTTAGTCTGTTGACTATTCCACTTTCAAATTCAATTCAATTGCGATGCCCAATAGAGTCCAAATTTGTACTTTTAATATGTAAATTAACATCTTTTTTAACGATTATTTACATATAATTTTACGCAAATATTGTTGCGAACAAATTACAATTGAAAAAAGACAACACCCGTATTCTAAGACGTTTCCTCGACTCGACTCACACTCGACTCAACCTTACTCGGGTAAATCGGTATTCATAGAGGAAAGAAAAGTCCTCCACTCGTAAAATTTCCTCAGTCGAGGTGAGGAGAATTTGAGGGGGCAAGTGTCAAACTCAAGGTACCTCACGACTTACCTTAAGGAATACTCAAGCGTTATAAACGGCTTTTCTTTCATTTAAATATTGAATAAACCATTAGGAAATGGATTTCTATCACTATATAGCTTTGACGCGCCGTACCAGTACCCGGAGCGTCGCGAGCGAAAAGTATCTTTATATTCGAATTGGTTTCTATATAATTAAATTCTTCCACTAAGCGTGCTCAAGCCATTTTTTACGGCTGGACTTCCGGCAGACTCACGCTCGACTCTTCCTCCACTCAACCTCATTGAAGGTACCTCAAGAAACCCGCTGTTTACTGACTAAGAATACCGATTTGGAGGAACCCTCGAAACTCTCCTTGAGGGTTCCTCAGTCAAGATAGAGTCGAGGTGGTTTGGAGGAAACGTCTTAGAATACGGGTGAAAGTTTTGTTCGCAACAATATTTGCGTATAATTATTATCATAAATATAGCTTGCCTTATTCTTAACTGAACTAATATTTGTAAAAATATTAAGATCGGATGTTGACGACGTAGTCGTCAACATTGAATAGGGCTCCTTTGGCTTATAAAATAAAAGTAGATAGTGTTGATTAATTTCGGCGAGTTGGATTGAGCCACGATAGCATAGTTGGCAGTGCACTTGACCCGACATGTCATGGGGTGCAGGTTCAAATCCCGCTCGTGGAATATTTTCAACACTTTGTCATTTTTCAAATAAATCTTTGTTAACATAATAGTATAAAATAAGGAGATTGCAGTAGGTAAGCTTCATACAAAGGCGCTTGAGCAACAACGCAAAAATAGATAATAACTTATGAACAGAACGGAACAGTACAAACGCAGCAGTTGCGAGATTGTGTCCGCGCGTTTGTATGAAGCTTGCCTTCAGCAGTCTTTCATCATCATCATCATCAACATCATCAGCTCATTTTTATATCCCCACTGCTGGGGTACGAGCCTTCCCTATGGATGGATAGGGAGAACGGCCCATAAAGCACCACGCGGGCCCAGTGCGTATTGATGGTTGTTAACGACTGCTAATGCAGCCGGGACCAACGGTTTTACGTGCCTTCCGAAGCACGGAGGAGCTCGAGCTGATAAATTTTTGGTCATCCATCCGATGACCGGCCTTTGAGAAAGTTGCTTAACCTCAGCACTCGCAGACCGGTCGCGTTAACCATTGCAAAAATTCAAAATTCAAAATTCAAAATCATTTATTCAGTTTAGGCTACAAATAGCTCTTATGAACGTCATTATGCCATCGGTTCGTAAGTCTACTCTGGGCGGGAGATCTTGTACTGAGAAGAACCGGCAAGAAACTCAGCAAGTGTCCAGATCTTTTCTCCCTTACAGCGTCAAAAATATTGGAAAATGCCTTATCATAAAAGGACACTTCGCCATCGAGCTCCTCAGTCTCTTTACATTGTGGTAATGGTTGCATAATAGTATTGAGTATCAAATCAATTGTCAGTCTATTCTAAAATATAATATAACTTACTTTTAAAATTAGCACTTTTGTTGAGATTTTGGGCTTGAATTGCCGCATTGTCAACGTGGTCGGGCAACGCCGTTCCGTTAATGAAAAAGTTCGTTTTATACGGTATACCGGGATAATTAGCTGTTGCAAGACATACCTGAAACCACCAATATTTTGTGTTACATGTAATATTTTACCTTCTAACAAAAAAATAAGCTTTAATTTTCCATTACTTTTAAATCTTATTCCAATTGAATAAGGTTCAATATTTGGTGGCAACATAACTGCTATTGTGTTCGAAAGGCCTATGCAATATTACATATTTCAAGCATACTTGATTGTACTGAAGAAAACTCGTTCAGTTGTCCTGGTGAATATCGTGAGATGGCTATCGTTAAAACATACCTTAGGTGCTTAGGGTCAGTGACCTGGGTTATGCTCCATTTTCCCATATGATGTATTTTGCTTGTGGGAAGGCATTTATAGGCGGATTATAATAATTAGGACAGCTTACATTTTATTTTTAGTACCATATAAAAACTTACCACAACTATTGACCAAAATGTGAAGAACAGTACGAGGAACACAAATGTCACAATTGGCTGCAGGAACAGAGAGGGAATAGAGCCGAGGCAGATAGCCGTCTCCTTAAACAACGCCGCTAAGAATGAGACGCGCGACCGCATCACCCACACCAGCAACAGCAGGATAAACTACAAACAAAATTATTGTTTTTATTTAAAAATTAAATTAACGTCTCGGTGGCCATGTGGCAAAGCACACTGCCTGATAGCCGGAGGTCCCGGGTTAAATTCCCAGGTCGGGTAAAGTGTGTTTCGGATTTTTCGTTGCATAGCCCGGGTTTGTGATCATCAACCCGCACTTGGCAAGCGTGGTGAGTAAGCCATTACCCATCAATTGTAGTAAAGACTTGATTTCAATGATGGAGGCCTTTGCCCAGTAGTGGGATAGTATATAAGGTGACTGAAAACTAATGCAAAATCCGACAAGGGTTGATCAGGTCAAGGGTTTTGAACATAAAAGTAACAAAAAAAGTTCATTTTTTAAATTTTAATTTAATAAATACATAATGCATTTAGTAAATTCAAATTAGTTTTTTCGTTAGGTATCAAATTTATTTTAAAGCAACAAAAAATACATAGAAAACTAATAAAAATAACGATTATTTACTACGCGCGAACTCGGACTGGCGGCCGTCGACCCGTCGCAACGGGTCAACGGCCGCCAGTCCGATCGCGTTTGCTGAGAGCGATAAATGCTAATTTAAATTTACTAAATGCGTTATGTATTTATTAAATTAAAATTTTAAAAAAATACACATTTTTTGTCACTTTTATGTTCAAAACCCTAGACTTGACCAACCCTTGTCGGATTTTGCATTAGTTTTCAGTCACCTTATATAGGCTATTTACTTACTACTATTTAAAAAATTTATATGTACTTAACAATTTATTTAACATAATCAAAGTGGTAACATTGGCTAGTCTATAAAAAACAAGTTGTTGTAATTGTAAACTTTTTTTAAGGCAGTAATTGAATTGTAGTATCTGTAACTTTTTCTAATAATTATTATGTAGTAGACTTGAAATGGCTATTTATTAAAATGTTTTTGTTTTGTTTATATAATTTTTAACGCAAATTTTGATGCAAACCAAATCACAAAAACATGAATGTTGTAAAAATTTCTACGAGCAGGATTTGTACCTGCACCCTTCTGACATACCGTGTCAGGTGCTCTCCCAATATTGAGCTATCGTGATTCTAACCAGCCCGCCGAAATTATTCAACACTATAGATGACGATAGCTCAATTGGGAGAGCACCTGACCCAGTATGTCAGAAGGGTGCAGGTTCAAATCCTGATTGTGGAAATTTTTTCAACATTTGTGTTTTTGTAATGGCTATTTATTACCAACCAGAAGCAGTGTACAAATAAGAGTATACTTAAGTATTAAACAATTTAAAACTTTCGCCATAATTAATCATTATGTTTCATTAATTTACCATATTTATAAAACATTTCATTAAACTTTATTCTGACAAAAATCATAAATTAATGAAAAAATGTCAAACAGCACAACCCCCTTTTAAAAGCAAATCATCATCATCATCATCAGCTCATTTTATGTCCCCACTGCAGGGGCACGAGCCTTCCCTATGGATGGATAGGGAGAACGGGCCATAAACCACCACGCGGGCCCAATGCGGATTGGTGGTTGTAACGACTGCTAATGCAGCCGGGACCAACGGCTTAACGTGCCTTCCGAAGCACGGAGAAGCTCGAGATGATAATTTTTTGGTCACCCATCCGATGACCGGCCTTTGCGAAAGTTGCTTAACCCCAGCACTCGCAGACCTGGCGCGTTAACCACTGCGCCATCGAGCTCCTCAAAAAGCAAATACCAAAACTTATTTAAATATAAAAGATTTATACTTACAGTTATGATAGTAGCAATAATGGCATACCACAAGAAAGCCTTTTCATTTTTCATAGATTCCTGTAGACAAAACAAATGTCATTATATGCCATTCATACTTTTTAAGATATTGTAGGTACTTCCATATCAATAGAAAACGTATATATTATGACAGTTTTTAATATTTTAAAACTTAATAGAAACTGTTTCATTGGTAGAATGCATAAGCCAAAATTAAAATTCGCCTTTATAGTAAATAAATTAATTGATTTGATTAGGTTATTTACACAACCACTTTTTATTTAGTACAATATTTTTTTTAATAATTATTGCAGATATACTGTAAAAGTGTAAAAAAGTATACCCTTTACACTTTCACAGTATAAAAATAAGAGTAATACTAAACATAAAAATATTTGACTCATGTTGTTTGTGCAATAATATACAGGGTGTCCTAAAAACAATGGATAACCCTATAACCATCGACAGGCTTCATCATGGCCCCCCTAATCTTAAATTTTGACCTTAGTAAAAATATCACGGATCTTAGATTTTGGATTTTTTTGTATTTTTCGAAAATAACCCACTTACGGTTTGTTTTTATCATGCCATGTCTACAAATAAAGACGTTTTTCGATCTAGATTTTTAAAATTTCATCGGTATTAGTTTATACTGGTTAACTTTGATCCATGTTTGATTGACTAAAGTGAAAAAAAAAATGTACGGTACTCATCGTACCCATAATTTTAAAAAGTTGCTTAATTGAGATTCTAAAAAGGTATTACAAGTATTACTAAGTATTCCGTCTTTTTTAATGTCATGGCCACTTGATTATGAAATAAGTATGAAAACTTCAATGAACAAACATCATTAGTCACAAAGCCAATAGAGATGAGTAATGTTCTGTCTCTTTCATTTTTCGAACCTTTGCTAAGTCTAAGACGCACTGTGCTCAAACTAAAATAAACCTTATTGTCTAAGTTTAACTCTTGAGTCACGTACATTTATCTTTAATCTTGGAAACATTTGTTACCTGAGTTCTATTGTTGGGTTCTTTATTATTGTTATTTCGTCAGTGTACTTCTGAATTCCAGTTGGGACGCACGCTTGTAATTTGCTTTTGCTGATTCTTAACGATTTTTTGCTGTGATTCTGGGCTTGACTTGCTCTACGATTTGGATATTATTTGTATCGGTGATACCTATCAACAACTCGGCTATTGTTATACGCACTTAGAGATTGTTAGTTCAGTTCAGTTGCCTAGATATCAGTACACGCCACATGAATATGCAAACATGCATTACATTTATGGGGAATGCCAAAGCAATGCCAACACTGCTGCTCTTCTTTACAGAGAGAAGTAAGCTTCTTTTTAAACATCTAATCACAATTAAAAAAAAATTTTTTTTTCATTCCACGTAAGCATTTACAAGTACTTAATGAAGGTCAAAACAATGGCATTATTCTTCTTCAATTTTTTTTTATAATTTCATACGATTTGTTATTTAAGTAGTCATGAGATTAAAAAATACCTTAACGCCTAAACTTGTAATACCTTTTTAGAATCTCAATTACCTAAGCAACTTTTTTAAATTATGGGCATGATGAGTACCATAATTTTTTTTTTCACTTTAGTCAATCAAACATGGATCAAAGTTAAAAATTTTAATAATTATTTTGCTGGTTTCTTTTTTTATACTTTTTATCTTGTTTATTAAATTAAAACTCTTTTTTGATAGATAAACTAATACCAATGAAATTTAAAAAACTAGATCGATAAACTCTTCATTTGTAGAATTGGCATGATAAAAACAAACCGTAAGTGCAGGGTTCGAAAGGATAATTATCAATGATAATTATCCATGATAATAATAATAATTATCAATGATAATTATCCATGATATAACAAATGGATAATTATCGATTGATAACAACAGATGGATAATTATCGATTGATAACAACAAAAATATTGCGCTCATGAAAGTGAACTGTATTCGAAGTATTTGAACGTGTGTTTCCGCACTTGCGTGTAACCGAACGTACGAAGGGGCAACTGCCAATGCCAACGTGCCGCGCCGTGGGAATTAACATTATCAAGAAAAAAACACTTCCGATTAAGCAAAGCTGAGAAAACTCGAGTGTCATTGTTTTGTTAAGTTAAATATATTTTAATGATTTTCCTATGGAGCAATATAATGTAGTGATAATTATCCGATAATTATCAAGAAGCGTAATTATCTTGATAATTTCGAACTCTGCGTAAGTGGGTCATTTTCGCAAAACTACAAAAAAATCCAAAATCTTAAGAACCATGATACTTTTACTAAGGTCAAAATTTGAGATTAGGGGGGCCATGATTGAAGCCTATCGATGGTTATAGGGTTATCCATTGTTTTTGGGACACCTGTATAGTAAGAAGCCTAAATTGGAGGTTTAAAAACATTGACAGAATAACCTTATAGTAAGACTGATAAGAATATCTTTATACTTACTGCTAAGAAAGAAGTACCCGAAAAGTCTTTCTGTTTAGTTCTCAGTTCATGATATGTATACCACAACAATGCTGTGCCGGCTACACTCACAATGGACACTATGATCATGAATATCCAAGAGACGAAGCTCGCCAGCAGATGCAGAATGGACACCATTGCCAATGAACATACTGAATTAAAATTAGACATATTAATTCAACAATTAAAAGCTGAGCAAGCAAGCAATGCATAACAAAACAGAAGAACAAGTAGGTGTGATAGACATGCAAGATGGGCAGGATGTCTGTATAAATTATCATATTGAAAACTGTCATCACTGCCTGCCTCTCATGCAAACAGGAGTGTAACAATATAAATGTATGATAATCATTGTTTGAACATAAGACTTTTTTGAATGTGACAGTGTGTAACTAGTTGCCATTAGAAACTAGTTAGTAATTGAATTTAAAATAGTTAATATGTGTTATGACATCATTGTCCAATGAGTCAGTGTTATAATACAATTACATCCTACACTGCTATGAACAGTGTTGTTAGCATGATTGTGTGATTGTTAAAATAGATGCATGACCTCAGTTTAAAATGAATATTGTGCATTAGTTAATTTAAAACATTACTCAAGGTTTTTGAGAAAGAGGAAAAGTATTTTGCACAAACAAAGAACATTTCAAAATGAGTTTTATTTTAGTTGGCAACAATACATAAAGGTATTAGGAATATAAAGGTAATACTTACTGAAAGCTACAATAACACAGATAATCATTTCCTTCCAAGATGAGTAAATGTCAGAAAGCATTTGTTCAACTGTATCCCAACTGTTTAATAGATCATAAAAATCATTGAATACTCTCTTAGCTAAATCTTGAGCTGCTTTCGGGAAGCATCTATTTAATAGAGGAAAAGAGTCATATACAGGTAATGTAGGGCATGGACCTATAAAGTTGTGAAGTTCCTTAGTGTTGGTTACATTGTTCAGATTTATATCATATCTGCATAGGTTTGATCCAGTTTGTCTGTAAAAGTCTTGTATGTCGCCTATTGACTCCATTTTTCGGCTGGGACATTGTTTCACGCATATTTTAAGTGACCTCTTTAATTCTTTTACATCCATGAAAAATAGGTAATTCTTGTCAACAGTATTAATCCCAGCCAATGGGAAATTGATCAATTTTTTGTTACTCTTAACTCCACATGTATTACCAAAAGAATCATATCCATTGATCAATCTCTGAGGATTTCCATACACAAAAGAAATAGCTGCTACTATTATCTGAAACACAAAATATACAAGTGGTACAGTGCTCATAATAATAATTGTTAAATGTAAAATTATCCAGGAATGAATTTTAATAGTTTTATTACCAGTGTCTATTCTTATTGTAAACTTTACACCATAATACAATATTAGAGCCACATTATAAACTGCAGATAACTAGGATTCTTATCAAAATCTTACCATTAAAACCCAAAATAAAATGTAAATGATCAGCCAAAGGACATCAGTGCAACCTTTTTTGGGTGCTTCATTTTGGGGTGATATCTCACTTTGTGCGCAACCCATTGTAGTGTAGAAATATATTTAACAACTAAAGAAAGATTGTACAATTTACGATCATATACAAACAAACATGTTTATATCAAAAGAAACAATCAACACACCCAGTGTGCGGCGATTCCCGGTCGCGTCGCGTTTGGCTTGGCGTCGCCCACTGAGCAACAGTGTGACCAACTTTAAATTAGAGATCCTGCCCCGCTTAGGCAAAAAAACTGACAAATCCTGCCAAACTTCTATGCACAAAATGCCGAAATAATGCCAATACAATTTTAAAATTTAAAATAAATAGTCACATGATTTTCTTTTATTTTTTTATTTAAAATAGTTGTACATAGCTCAGATTATAAAACTACCAGTTAAAAAAACATTAAAATTAAAATATTGGCGCAAACAATCTCGTGATTACAGCAAAGATAATGTAGAGAAGTTTAAAATGTGTATTAAAAATCTATCTTTTTCTGACATGTATAAAGTTGAGGACTCCTCACTAGCATATTCACATTTTATCGAACATTTTAAGCTTTTTTATGACCTTTGTTTCCCAACAAGGCAAATCATAGTAAAAACTATTACTAAACATTTGTGTTTTTATAATTTGTTCGCAACGAAATTTGCGTTAAAAATTATTTTGAACATTTCCTACCTACTGTTTTTTCTTTTGTCGATACTGCACCCTACTAATTTTAAAGGATGTATTGACAAATAAAAAAAAAGCTTATATTATTGCTATAACCTGCCAAATACTGCCAGATTTCTAAAACGTCAAACAAATATGCCAGAGAGTAAAATAAAGAGCTAAACCTGCCGAAAAGTCAGGATCCTGCCACATATGGTCACACTGCTGAGCAAGTAATCTTTTTTTTTTTTTTTTTTTTTTTTTTTAATTTATTCATGACCATGGATACTAGTCCTTCAGTCGAAAACTTAAATTAAACATTTCTCAAATTTAAGTTACATACATTAGAACACTAAATTTACGTTACAATCACATTAAACTTTTTGTACTGTACTTAATATAAACTTATAAATAGACATGAAATAAACTGCATTAGATAAAAGGTCTTGTACACGGCGGGGAACACTCAGACATTTTTCTTCCGAAATGGCAACAATTTCACTCACAAGAAGAAGTCGTTGAATATTAAAAGCTGTACAATCAAATAAAATGTGGTGAATATCCGAATTTTCTTTCGAACAATGTGTACATTTGCTATCGGTGATGATTTTAAGTCTATAAAGATGGGCAGGAACTAGGCAATGTCCATAACGCAAGCGATTCATCACTGTGATGAACTTCCTGTCGCTGTACTTGAAGTTGTTGTACCATGGTGCAGTCGGTAGGTCCTTTTGTAATTCAGCGTACCACTTCCCTTTGGTCTGCAGGGTGATGCTCCAGAGTTCTTTCCACATATTTCTTGAATACCTCTTAAACTGTTCATAGTAATCAGTAAATGGGACTTTCATAGTGGTTGTGTGGTCCTCATCATAGTCTTGGTGAGTCACCAAATCCACAACCTCGTTACCTGTTATGCCACTGTGTGAGGGAACCCATACAAATTCCACTTGTTTGTTTACTTTTAAAATTTGCAACATTTCTTTAATCTTAAAAACTATATAGCTAACTTTAAATGATAGATTACAATTACAAAGAGTGGTCAATACACTCTTTGAATCAGAAACTACTAAAATATTTACATTATTCACATAAGCTTTAACAAATCTTAGAGCAGATAAAATGGCATAACTTTCTGCTGTAAAAATACTACAATTATTTGGTAATTTTATACATTTGGTCAAATTTGTCTGACAGTCATAAAATGCAGCTTTTACATTATTTGTACTTTTTGATCCATCAGTATAGATAATATAGTAATCAGGTTTACTACTACTAATAAATTCTAAAAATTCATATTTGCTGTTTATAGAATCTAAATCACATTTGATGTCAAGAAAGTTTAACAAGGCATTATATGGACTTTCATATAGTGGCCACTTGACACTTATATGCATATCTTTGGAAGTATTTTGTACATGAGACATAATGGTTACAATTTCAGGTATAACTCCCGACACAAGGATATTTGCTGAGATGATGGGAGTTAGAATTGACTGAGAAATTTCTTCAGGATACAAGACATTATTCAAAACTATACTGTTCCTACAAGACAATTCCTTCAAACAAAATCTCTCTGCCAGTTGCAAACGTCGCAATGATAATGGAGGTATGCAATTTTCAATTTCCATTGAATTAATAGGAGTGGAGCGCATGGCCCCACTAATTACTCTCAGACCTATATTTTGTATCACATCAAGTTTTTTTAATAAAGTGCTACTAGCATTCATGTAAGCCAAACTGCTATAATCAAAATGGCTTCGGACTATACTTTTATATAACATGCTGAGTGTTTTTGGGTCAGACCCCCAGAACACTCCAGCTAAACATCTTAAAACATTTATACTCTTCATAGCACTTTGACAAATATGATTAATATGTTTATCAAATTTTAATTTGTCATCTACTACTACACCTAAAAATTTATGATGATTAACAATAGGAATGACATACCCATTGTATTTAATTTCCACATTAGATTCAGTTAAGATATCTTTACTAAAGACTAATACAGAACTTTTCTCAGAACTCACTTCTAATTGTAAAAAATTACTGTAATAATGATGTAATTGATCTAGCGCAGTGTTCATATTATCAACAGCCACATTCAGGTTTTGGTTTTGACTGTACAGAAGCAAGTCATCTGCAAACTGCAATATTTTAATTTGAGAAACATTTACATAGTTAAGGATCTGTGATGTATACAAATTATACAAGAGAGGAGATAAAGTCGCTCCTTGCATTGTTCCTTTGTTAACTAGTTGGGGTCCATGAAGTTTATTGTTATATTTAACAAAAAGAGTCCTGTTGTACAAAAATTTATAAATCCAATTTAATATTTTACTTGGTAGACCTATGTCATGTAACACTTTGATAAGACTTTCAATATTAACATTATCAAAAGCACCTTTTACATCCAAAAAGACACAAACAGCATTAGAATGACTAAGTTTTGCTTTTTTCATATCTGAAATAAAAGATACAAAGCTCTCAGAGCAACTCTTACCCTTTCTGAACCCAAATTGTATATCTGGCAACTTAGCCTGTGTTTCCACAAAGTAATCTAAGCGCAACTTCAACATATTTTCAAAAAGTTTACCTAAACATGAAGATAAAGAAATAGGCCTATATGAGGAAGCATTATTTGCAGGTTTATTTGATTTTAAGATGGGAATAACACATTGTGTTTTCCATGATTCTGGTATTACTGAATCATTCCAAAGTTTATTATATATATACAATAATGTTTTTTGTGCATTTGGATGTAATTTTTTAATCAACATGTAAGGTATATTGTCCAATCCTGGTGTTGTATCCTTTCTACTTTTAAGTGAAGTGTGAAATTCGTTTAATGTAAAAGGCTCATTCAAAAAAGAATTACTATCAGTTACTACAGATTGATCTAAAATGGCATTCAAATTATCCTCATCTATTTGGGATGAGTCCGCCAACTTCTCTAAGAAATTTGGTACCCATTCGTCATTTAAAAATCTGGTTTGACAACTGCCTATCCTTTTAAATCTCCTAATGTAACCCCATATTCTAGAAACTGGTGTCATTCTGTTAAATCCAGCACACAATGAGTGCCAGGAGTTAGTGCTTTCTTCCTTTAAAACTCTTTTTTTTAAAGCATCAATTTTTTTGTAATTTATGAAATTTGGAATTGTTGGTGAATCTTTATACTGTTTAAGAGCTTCTTTTGATTTTTTAACAGCATCATGGCATGTTTGATTCCACCATGGTGCCGGTTTTCTTAATACTTGCAATGTTTTTTTTTGGGTTTGTTTTGGAACTGACTTGTTTCTAACATCAATTAAAATAGTTTCAAATTCTTTGTATAATTTAAGAGATTGTGTATTACTACTATCCAAGTGCAAAAAACTGTTTTCAGACAATGAATAAAATTTAGACCAATCTGCCTTGCTATATATGTATTTTTCTTCCACAGGACGAACTTCATACATGGAAGGTCTCACTGTTACTTCTACCAGGATTGGGTAGTGATAACTGCCCATAGGATCATTATGTACACGCCATTTACAAATAGGAGCTATTGTTGGACTAACTAAGGCTAAGTCTATTGCCGACGCATTTCTATTAGGATACTGGACAGTTGTCGGACAACCATCATTTAAAACACATAAGTCAAATTCATCTATTAGATTGTATAAATTGTTACCTCTACTATTATTACTATGACAGCCAAACAGTATATGATGAGCATTAAAATCTCCCATTATGAGACATGGCTTTGGAGTTTCAAGTAACACTTTTTTCATTTTATTTAAGTCAAACCTATTACTAGGAGGACAATATACACACAGAATATATAACTTTCCTAAATCTGTTTCTACTGCTAAACATATGTTCTGAATTGATTCATAAAATGTAGTTTTAACAATTTCATATTTAAAATTTTGTTTCATCAAAATAGCTACACCATTGTGTGCATTTTTAGAGTTTTTGTAAATAAAGTTGTATGTTGGAAATCGTGGAATGTTACTAGAACTCTTAAGCCAAGTTTCGTTTAATAAACAAATGTCAATGTTTTCATCCATAAAAAACTTGTTTAATAAGGCTCTTTTACTGAGTAGACTTTGTATGTTAAATTGTGCTACTTTTAAATATGTATCCATTGAATAATATTAAATTAAATGAGATAATAATATTTCTTTTATTTTCTTATTTGTTATTGGAATGTTATCATTGCTATTGCCAAGAGCAATTAACGATTTAACAATGGCATTGATAATAATGTCATTGCTTATTATTTGTTGGGGATCAAGTGACATTGCATTTTCCTTTGCATGTGTTTTACTTACATTGTTTGGTCTCAAAGCAGGGTACGCTTTCGGGTCTGATATGGGTGCTGGTTTACTCACCACAGTGGCATAAGACTGGCTCATAAATTTATTCTTTTTCTCTTCCATTTTCTTTTTCTTGATAGGACAGTCTCTAGAGATTGCCAAATGGTTACCGCTACAGTTGATGCACATGAGGCCATCAACATCGCACTCCCTGTACGAATGCTGGCCTGCGCACGACGAGCACATCTGCACGCCCCTGCAGACCTTCGCTGAGTGGTTAAACTTTAAACACTTGTAACATTGCAGCAGTGGAGGCACATAAATGTGTACTGGGTATCTGAAAAGCTTGATATAGGCAAATTGCGGCAATGTGGTAGCCGCAAACGTGACCGCTACAGTGCCCAATGGGACCAGTTTTCCTTCTACCTTTCGCATGAATCTTTTAATAGATATGACTTCGAGGTCACATGTCACATTCTTGTAAATGTCTTCATTAGACATGTCTTTGGGTACATATCGTATGACTCCGGTTCTCTCTGTCATGTAAGATGGTATAAATGCTTTCAACTTGTACTTCGACAAGAAGCTGTCCATCTTTATTAAATTATTGGCCAGTGCTGGTTTTCTGAAGGTAACGCCTACCTTGTAGGCATTAACACGGTGTACACCAATGATTCCTTTTACATTTTCTGTGAAAATATTAGTCAAGGAAATCGGATTCTTATTTCCAACTTTCTCATTTTCTGTAGATTCGATGTAGACAACACAATCACCGCTATGGTTTTCGGAAAAGAGTCTTTTATATTGTGGTTTAATAAATGTGTTGTAGTTTATAGTTTCTTGGTCAGAACTTGGTCGTGTTAATTTCCGTTTCTTCTTTTTTGTAGAATCGACGGGGCTCTCCCCGTCGCTACTGCCACTCATGGTTTATGAGTTTAATAACTACCTATCTACAATTATATTTACTCTTGACAATACTTATTTACAGTAATAATTTTAATTGAAATCAGAAGTTGTTTTAAAACACCCGCTCAAATCGACTTCCCGCCAAAAGTCACAAACAATAAAACAGCAAGTAATCACTCAGTCAGTGTTGCCAACTCTAATTTTGAAAAAGACGTAGATCGGAATCGAAGAGTACGTAGATTTAGTAAAAGGTCGACATGAAAAGTTCGTAGATCTACGTACTTTTTTTTCTAAGTGAAATGAAGAGGGCGGGGTAGCTAAAACTGAATAAAACGAGTGTTTTGTTATACAATTTATTCATTTTCATTATTTTCAGGCAAATTAGACTTATACATATATTTGTTAAAATGTTTAATATGTTCTTGCGAAGGCTCGCGGTTTTTTTAAAACCACTTTTTGTGAAAAGTATGCCAGTTAAAGTTTCAGTGGGAAGTTTATTTCTGATGTTGGTTTTCATTAAATTAATCGCAGAAAACAGCCGCTCGACATTGGCACTACTATGTGGCAATGTTAATAAATTTTGTGCAAATTGGGCCAATAAAGGAAACATTTGAGATGAATCGCCTTTTTTTTATTTTAGAAATATGACGCCAATAATCGTCTGCTTTAATATTATCTGTTTTCGTTATTGTTATCGTCTCTTTTTTTCGCGAATGCAAAGGAAACTATGCCCATTCAGCCTAATGAGACAATGAGTTACGTTATTTATAAATTTGTACAAATTGATAGAAAATCCGTAGATTCTGAGACTAAAGTTCGTAGATTCGCAGCAAAGGCCTAAAGTTAGTAGATCTACGTAAAAAGACGTAGATGTGGCAACGCTGCACTCAGTGTTGCCGCTGGTCATTTGTAGGGTTACCGTACGCAAGAGATAAAATTACCGTATTGGAACAAAAATTGCCGTACATTTTTTTATTTACATGAAAAAGGATTTTTTTTCATCAGACAAGAAACACAAGTCAAAAAAAGAAAAACTTTCTGTTTATGAAAAAGATGCCACTGAACCAATAGATTTAATAGAAAAATGCACCACAGATCATTCCTCTCCTCCCATCAAATCCACAACATCACATAATAAGACATCTTCAGTGGCATTATTTTCATAATCAGACGGTTTTTTTATTTTCGCTATCATTTCGGGAGTTGGCTTGAAACTCGTACAATTTGAATGATTTCTGGAAATGCACTGTTTGGCTAATAATGTTGCATATATAGTAAATGTTAAGAAGCGGTTTCTTTGTTTTGTTTAAATGAAGTTGACAGCACTGAAGATTCTTTCTGAATCGGCATTTGCATGTGGCAAGGAAAGAACTTCAAAAACAAACTTCGCCAAATTCTGAAATTGCGGTTCCGATAAATGTAATGTCTTGCTCCAAAACTTAGCGTTCATTTTTACGCAAACGCTAATTACGTTTCTTTTTTCATCTACAATTTCACTGTATTTCGTAAATATAGTAGTTAGTGGTATACCTACCCAATACCTACTTCCTTATGCTATGATTGCCTGATTGCCGTATTTTAGCGTACGGCAATGACCACTCTGCCGTATACCGTACAATTCGTCTTTAAAGAGCCTGAGTACCGTACGAAACGGCAATTGCCGTACAAACGGCAATTGCCGTACAAACGGCAACACTGTAATCACTACGTTATAGCGTCGCCAAGCCAAACCATAGACACAAACTAGGTACCTACCGTAGAGATACATCATACCATAGACTTTTTTTAAATTTAGTTGATGGCTTTGTGCGATTAGCACATTTTGCCAGTGTCAAAGTATATTTTCTTACAAGTAATATGACTGTAAAGAACTGTGAGGAAGATCGATCTCCACTTGTAGAAATTCAATGAAATGCACTGAGTAGGATAATAACTATTTAATTATCACTTTTTGCCAGATTAATTAAACTAGAAAATATACATATGACGTTTTTTATTGTCACTCCTTCGCGAGTTTCAAATGGAAAAAGAAACCGTGTTGCCGACCTTTTTGCAGTTCGCGCGAGGGGGTGCGTTTACAAAGCCCCCCCCCCCTCCCCCCTTCCCCCCACGGAGAAGAATAAGTAAACAAGAACAAAAACTTAGCCTTAATTATTTATAGATCTAATTACAGAAGAAAGAAAGTAAACTAAATAAAATCTAAAAGTAAAAATAATCATCATGGCCTCTAAATTTCACGTGACGGCCAAACCTCGACAATTTTGGCTGATCCTGAGGAATGGTGTCATCCACAGGAGCAGGCGTTGGCTGAACTGAAGATGGAACAGTAGGTAAGGGCTCCACGGGTGATTGTCGTTGGACCACTGGAGCTGTGTCTTGCTCGATGTAGGCTGGCTTTATGCGGTCGATGCTGACCGTAACCTTTTTGGCCTTGATATCCAAGATCAAAGTTTTTCCGTCGCTGGAACGCTTAGCGAATGGACCAGTATAAGGAGATTGAAGTGGGCGTCGAACTGTGTCATCGCGCAGAAATGCATGCGACACTGTGTTCAAATCCTTAAAAATGAAGGTAGAACGTTTGGAGTGATGAGAAGCAGGTCGCACATCCGACATTTTGCGTCGTAAATGCACGACAAAGTCTGCAAGGTCGTCCAGGTTGTTTGCACTTGGTAAGGAGTCAAGCATTTCTTCCGGCAAGCGCAGCGTTTCTCCGTATAAAAACTCCGCAGAAGTCGACTTAAGGTCATCAGTAAGAGTAGCCTTTGCAACTTGGCATTGAGCCGATAATGTCAATGTGGACATGTTGCAGGCGAGCGGAAGGGCTGCTGAAATAGCCAGTGTGGGAGACGTTATGTCTGGTCACCTTACTTTTTTGGCATGGGTGCGCCCCATGCAAGACAGTTCTTCTTAACTGAGGGCCAGACGAACCTCTCTGACACCAAGCGCGCGGTTGCCCGTGCACCTGGGTGACTAAGGTTATGTAGTTTTTAAAAAAAGGCTCGGCGAAATGGCGGCGTGACGTAGGGGCGTGGTCGCCCAGTGGTGGTATCACACATTACATTTAAATCTGTCCCTGGGATTGGTATTTTTTTTTTAATTTTAAGAGATGTTTGTGGAATGAGGTCGCGTAGCTCAGTGTCTTGCTGTTGCGAGATGGCGAGAGCTGCGAAGTCTTCCTCCAAAGAAATCATCTCAATGCGAGACAGAGCGTCCGCGACCACGTTGTCTTCTCCTTTGACGTAGGCAACGTCGGTTGTGAACTGGCTGATAAAGCTGAGTTGGTTTAGCTGAGCAGGTGGTAGTTTTTCTCGGCGCTGCTTGAAAGCGTACAGGAGATGTTTATGGTCGGTAGAGATTGTGGCTTTTTGAGCTTCCAAGATGTGTCGGAAATACTGAACGCCATCATACACCGCCATGAGCTCCCTGTAATAAGCCGGCCACTGAGACTGCCGGCTGCTCAGTTTCTTACTAAAGAAACCAAGTGGTTGCCAGTCGTCGCCGATGCACTGTTGCGACATGCGCCTACGTGCGCACTCGACGCATCGGTGAAAAGACTCACTGGAGGGCTACAATCTGGATGGGCTAACAGGGTCGCCGAGGAAAGGCTTTCCTTGCAGGCCTCAAAAGCGCTGAAAAGCTCAGGGGTCCAAAGCACTGGTTTAAGTCTCTTTCCGTTGATGGCGACAATCGCCTCGTTGAGCGGGGGCCTGGAGTTTCGCTGCCTGGGGAAGGAACCGACGGTAGTAATTAATCATGCCGAGAAAACGGCGTAACCCCTGAACAGTTATGGGCGCGGGAAACTCATTTATGACCTGGATGCACTCAGGTGGTGGCTTCGTACCTTGGGCATTGATAACATATCCGAGGAATGTCACCTCCTTGACGCCGAGGATGCACTTGGCGGCATTGAGTATAACACCATAGTCCTCAAAGCGCCTGAAAACCTGGCGCAGATGTTCAGAGTGTTGAGCAGTATCGCGAGAGTAGACGAGGATGTCATCAACGTAAGAAAAACAGAATTCCAGACCTTGCAGCACTTCATTGATAAACAGCTGGAACGTTTGGCCGGCGTTGCGCAAACCGAATGTCATGAAAGGAAATTCAAACAAGCCGAAAGGTGTGGTAATGGCGGTTTTGCATACATCACTCTCAGCGACTGGTATCTGCTGGTATGTTTTGACAAGGTCCAACACGCTAAACATAGTACACCCCGCGAGACGATTTGAGAAATCTGCAATATGTGGGACCGGGTAGCAGTCTGGAATTATTCTTGCATTAATTCCACGGTAGTCACCACAAGACCGCCAAGTTTCGTCTTTTTTTAAAACCATTTGTAATGGAGAACTCCAGGGACTCTTTGAAGGTCAAGCAGTGCCACACTGAAGCATGACCTCAAACTCATTTTTGTGGCGGCTGCTAGTTTATGCGGAGCGAGGCGGCGAGGGCGGCAGGAAACGGGCGGGCCGTCAGTAGTCAAAATGTGATGAACAGTTTTATGTTTCATCACCCAACCAAACTTTGGCCACAGACTAATTTCATCTTTCGCAGAAATAAGATTTTCAAGACTTTTCTAATAATGTGAGATTATGGATTCTACGACCTGAGGCCAGCACGAGTATTAAAGCTGTTCGCCTAGCAATTTCAAATAACGAATCCAGATTAGTTGAAGTTTTTAACCAGCTAAATAAAATTGCAGTGTCCCATATTGGTGGCTTTTGTACTACTGGCTTAGCATGTGAAATGGCTTTTAGCACTTGATGAATGAAAAAATTTTTTGAGATATCTACCTCTGATGTTGCACAGTACGTTGAAACAGCTGATTTATGTAAGAGAATAGTACTATAAGCTAATTTATCTTGTAAGAATAATTTTGCCAAAAATCTTGCAACCTCCTGACCTTCAGGTACTTTTGGGTGAACTTTATTAATATTGCACCAGAATAACCATCTTTTAATTGGGGCACTATATGTTGTTAAAGTAGATGTCCGCCAACTACTCTTTAAAAGGTTTTGTTCCTCTATAGTCCAGTGAGTGACTTGGTCAGCCCACCCCCAACTTCCCGAGCAAGAAGATTCAACCCGTCCACCTGTGCCAGGCAGTTGCCTGTTGTCTGATCTATTAAGACCTTCTGCAGGTTCTTTATCAGAATTGGTTCTTTTATCGCTCTCGCTCGCAGGTCGGGTAGCCAAAAACATTTGGTCCATTCCGGTGTTAATAGAGTGTACACTCCTTTTGCACTGTTCAAGTGCGCCAGTACTCTGGGTATTAGGCTGGGTGGGGGGAATGCCCAGCCCAGCTGGAAGTCCCATTGAAGTCTGAAAGCGTCGCAGAAAATTGCGGAACCATCTCTGGGATCCAATGTTACGTACTTGGGTACGACAGCCGTTTCCTTTGACGCGAATAAGTCTACGTCTGGGACGCCCCACACTTTGAATATTGCCTCCGTAGCTTGGGACAATAGATGCCACTCTGGTACTCTGCGGCCCCTTGATAGGCGATCCGCAATTGTGTTTTGATTGTGTAGAGGAAGAGTTCTTCTTTCTCTTAGTCTGTTTTGATTGTATAGCTTTAGAAACAGTTGTGTTCTGCGACAGTGCAGTCGACCTCTTGGTACTGCGTAGTTGGCAAAATTCAGCAAACCTAATAAACTCTTGAGCTTCTCGCAGAGAACTGTTTCCATTGCTCATAATTTTGGAAATGATTAGTTTTATCTTTATTATTTTTTTGGAAGGTAGTTTTACCCAGCCTCGCTGAGTGTTCCATACTAGCCCAGATATTCTACTTCCTGAGAGGGCTCCAGAACAGATTTGTGATAATTTATGTGCCATCCCAAGGTTTCCAAAGTTCGCAGTGTTTCCGCAACCTGAGAAACTAATACTGTCTGATTCTGATTGACCAAGAAGTAGTCGTCTAAATTTCCTAATATGCGGAAACCTTGAGCTCATAAGATTTCCGCAATCCAATTTGTTACTGTGGCAAACATCTTTGGAGCTGATGACAGGCTGAAAGGTAAAGCTGTTAATTGTAGCACTTCGTTGTTGTAAACTACTCTGAGGAACCTCCTGTGAGTTTCTGCCATTGGTAAATGAAAATATGCTTGAGAAATGTCTATTTTTACTAATCAATTGTTTGGTTGCAAGAAATTGGCTACGTCTGTTTGTGAAATCAAATGGAAATGTTTCACTAACACATACGAGTTGAGACATCTGAGGTCGAAAATAGGACATAGTCCTCCGTCTGATTTTTTCACTAGGAACATTCGACATAGAAAGCCTGGATTGAGGATGGAGGGTGTCTCTAGTATTGTTGACTGCTTTAAGTGAGAGATCATGTCCGTCATGTCCCTTGTTATTTCCGTTGCAAATTTTTTTAATACATGGATGTCTGGATACTGAAGGGGAGGTCTTTTAATGAATGAAATGCATCCACCTGTTATTAGTTTTATAATGTAGTGGTTTGCTCTCTGTTGTTGCCATAAATGAGCATAGTCTTTCAGACAACCCCCTCTGAAAGCTATGGTCTGATTGTCATATTTGTTTATTATTGGTATTGGAAGGTGTGTAATTTGTTCTGTAATTTGTACGAAAGGGCTGATTCTTCTTAACTTTTGAAAGTTGTTTCTTATCACTCTTATAATCTTTGCTTTGTCTTGTAAGGGCCATGATGTTTTTTGTTTTAAACCTGAGATGTTTGTGTGTGTGGTGCATAAGTTCTTTTCTCCTTAATGTAAGCAGGAGTGTTAAGCCAAACCTGAGACTTACCTAAAGAAGCTATGATAGGTTGCAAGGCCTCTAGGCTAAAAAGATATTCTTGACTTGGCGGAACATTCTGTTATGTAGCTTTTAAATTTAGATTTCCGATCTCTTTCAAAACTCTGTCCCGTCTCACCTCAATGCACTCTGCCCTCTTACCACACACAAGCTGCATTGCAGTCTCTGAGATTTTATATGATGGAGAGCCTGTACCAAAAGTATTAGTTGTCTTCTTAAACAATGTATTAGAATTTAAATTATTAGGATTTGCTAATGCCCAATCGAGCAAGTCCTGTAACCCTGATCGTAATAGTTGCCTTTGCCTTTGTTCCAAAATATTATTAGACAAACCTGCTAATAACTGTTCAGTGGAAGCTAAATAATCCTTGCTTTTATTAAAA
The DNA here is from genome assembly GCA_963082485.1 of Eudonia mercurella. Taxonomy (NCBI): domain Eukaryota; kingdom Metazoa; phylum Arthropoda; class Insecta; order Lepidoptera; family Crambidae; genus Eudonia; species Eudonia mercurella. The sequence continues at coordinate 8,617,342 of OY720026.1, forward strand.
TGGCACAACTCTTCATTAAGTTTAAGACCGACAAAACCAGGACTTGCAATGCAAGACTGTAAAGCTCTTTTGTAACAAATGCCATGCAGTGTCAAACTTTTGAAGGTTAGTTAATTCTTGTAAGTGTTCTTTGTCAGCTTAAGGAATTATTGTTTTTTCGTCAAACTCTGTGCCCAGATTGCCCAAAGAATGTTTATGAACCAGTGTTGGATTTTTCAAAAATTGAGAAGTAGATGGAGTTGCAGAGACATTCTCTCGTTGCTCGTGCATTGATTGACTAGGATTAGTTGGTATTAGTGGCAAGTAAGTTAAGTAATCGGATATAAATCCCACTTGTTTAATAAGAGTTTCTACACGCGGGTCTGAACATGTCTGAACTTGTTTGTACTTAAGTGAACTTTTTTGCCTTTTGTTGGGTGGAGGTGATGCTATGCCCTCCTCATCCTCCGAGCATGAAGAAGATGACGAATCATCAGATCTCGTCTTGTTCGAGTGCTGATCTCCATCCGAAGCATCAACATTTAAACCCTGCTCAACACCAACACTTAACGGCACACTCTCGTCCGGATTCATCTTAGAATAACTCACAACGGGAATAAAACCCGAACGTATGCCAATATGACGCTGTGTGTTTAACTAAATTCAATAAAATATTGGATTTCAACACTTTTGTAACTTTGAAAACTTTTCGATGTTAACCGGCAAAATTTACAAACAAACGCTATATGAACTTGACAGCTTTGTGTCAAGAATTTTTCCGCGATAGAAGGAGATGTATGCTGGTGAGTGAAGAAGAGAAGTATATAACCACGGACAATTTGGTAAGTTTTAACCATAGATAACCAATATAAAGGCGGGTTTACATCAGCTTTCTTCACAACAACGATGTGTGTTTTAGAAACAGACATAATATATAAATAAACCTTCCTTCCTGTACAATGATGATGAATGATAATAGAAATGAAAAGTGAGAAATGATATACTCCCCCAACCCCTCGAGTATCTCAGTAAAGATGTGGGGCTTTACTGAGTCCTCACGCGGACTTCATGAGAGAATTTGAAAAGTGTCGTTGCACTGTTTTGTTTCATTTGCCAACACTCATGCACACTCACGAACACTTAACGGTTAATAATCCACCATTATTTTACATTAATATTAGACTTAACATACATTTTAGAAAATAAAACAAATCGTAGCATGACCACAGTACCTATTACTATTTCATACAGTAGGGCATCGCCTTTGATGTGGGGCGATGCCGCCGCGCCGCCCGCGTAGGTATCCACGCGGTCGTTCGCCGATTTGCAAGGGATGTCATAAAATTCGAAATCAAATAATCGTTATTTTTATAAAATAATCATTCATTAACAAGAATAAACTATTATACATATTTACAAATGTTGCACTGCTAAATATTTACGTGAAGGTTTATTTTAGATTTAAATTTTTAACAATTAGAAAAACAACAAGCCCAGAAATCTTAAATATAAACTTTAAAGAATTGATGCTTATAGAACCTCGTCTGTATTTAGGTTTAATGTTCTAAGGTATTGGCACGTATTCGTTAATAGTTATGTGTTGTAAAAATGTTCATTATTAATTAATGAGAAGTCAGCAAAATAAATAAAAAAACTATTTAGTCATTCTGTTGTCGGAGCACAAGAATTCGGTAATTTATTCTTGTAGTTGGAGTACCCTGCACTTCACCAACAATATACATTTTACCATCCATGTAGCTACATACATTCCAACAAAGACAAAGTACAAGTTATTACGAAATTATAGGAAAAACTTACTTTGCGTCACGGGGAAATTATATATGAAATTTTAAATTCTTGTTGTGTTTCGACGTCGACTTACAACCGTATACATAACAATGTGTATACACCATTATATTCAATAGGAATCACTGAACGTAAATTAAAAAAAAACGTTTAAAACACGCAGTACGCGCACGTGACTGCCCTTCACGGTAGCTCCCACAAACTGCGCTTGTTTGTGGGACACTCGCCGCAGCGCCTGCTTCCCCGCGGGTTCCCCTCCATTGCTCTAAGTACGTTCGATACCCAACTGTATGCTTTTAAAACTGTGGCATGACTCTTCACTTTCCCGCCAAAAAGTCAATAATATTTTATTTACTTTTTGGCGCCACTTTAAAAAAATATATTATTGTCAATCAAAAAGTGTTGCCACTAAAACGTCAAGTTGCAACTTTGCGTAACTTTTAAAGTTGAATGTGCCAACATTTAATTACAATTTATATTTCACGTTCTTTATCGTTAAAACATCTGTTCGATTATTGCTAACAAGGTAAGTATTTATAGTTAAAAAAAATGGTGACATTTAGGGCGCGCACATTTAATTTACATTAATTAAATGTAGGTAATATTTGATTATAGGTGATTTTACAATCCCGGGATTTTGGAATGAGGTCGACGAATCTCGTGAACGATCGAGTGAAATAGCATTTTTGGTACTTTTGGTAGAGGGGAACGCCTGTCAATGGCGTCTCCGGTTGGTTAAATGCTAGTAAAAATGTGATCATAATATTATTCTATTCATACACTGAAAATATTTGAATAGATTTTGATCACCATTAAATAAAAAAAGACAAGCCGAGACTGTATGGCTAGACTCCAATGCCTTTCCAGATCTAAAATGAAAGATTAAAACTAAAAAATAACCTAACAAAGTTTGTTGTTTTTTGTACGAGTTAATAAAATTAAAATACTTATCAAAAAGTCCCAAAGATCATGCAAAATACCGCTCGGTTATTTAGAAGTAATTTTATATGGTCAAACTGTTATCTCAGAAGGTATTTAAATAATAATGTAGCCAGCGTTACTAAAATACATAGGGAAATTTACACAAGAATGTATCCAACAAAGGTGATTCTTGCGGATGGTTCTTCAATTAACATCAGATATCATGAACCCAGAAAAATTATCAAGGTTAGTTACCTAATAATAACTGCCTTAGCTTGAGTATCGCTAGACCATCTTAACTTATTTGTCACTAATTCATAAGATAACATAAAGTATTAGGTACTCAAAAGTTGCTAAAAACTAAAGTTACTTATTACTTTTTGTGAATAACGTTTTCATTTCATTATTATTAGAACATGCATGTATGTAAGTTACTTGAAGCGGCCACACAAATAGTAGCTGCACTGTGGATGCACTGCACTGTGTATGAACAATTTCCTAAATAATCTTATTTTATCAAATGTTACAGCTGCCCTTGGACATATCACTACTATCCGAAGAAGAAAGAAAAGCAAGATTGGAAAAGAGAAAACCAAAGAAAAAAGTAAAGATAACTGATGATGTGGAAGATAACTTCAATGCAAAGAAATACTTGAAGTACATGAAAAAATGATGAGATGAATAATATTATAGATAGACTTAGTTGCTGTTTTGCTGTTTATTATCATTGAAATAAAAGATGATAATAATGATGATAGTCTTATTTAGCCTCATCTGTTTTAACATTTTGAAAAAACACTAATCAACGGCTGAGGCGCTTAACATAACAATCTGGTGTAAGTGCTGGTCCAACTGAGATAAAATATGGATAAAATGTTTAAAAAGTTGGTGATATAGTATTTATACCTGAGTCTTACAAGTTGCAACTAAGCATAATATTCACAAACCAATACTTAATTTCTTGGTTGTACCTGAGTAATATGAATTTAAGTACCTTTTTTATTCCTTAGGAGTAATCGCTTGGCCTTCATCTCACCATTCTCACCTGATGTTAAGTGATGATAAGGCTGTAGATGGAAGCACACTTCACTCAGAATCCTCAACTTCTAAGGCACTGGCTATCTTTCACAGAACAATACTACTATCATTGTTGGTATAGCGACATATATAAATATAATGGTGGTAGCTAGCCAGGTGGGTGGACAATCAAGCCCTACCACCGACCTTACTGAGTTTGATTCCCGATTCCTAATTTGTTTTAAAATTTATTTAAATTTTAAAAGAAGTTAAATACAAAATTGAAGGTCATGTACGGCTGTACGGACTAGATCTCTTTGCTTTCCATGAGGAGAAAACAAAACTTTAAAAAAGTAAAATCGTGTTCTTGTCTTGTCTTGTGCTTAATCGGACACTTTTCGGTTTAGTACTATACTAGCACAGTCCGAGTAAGGTACTAGTACACCTTATTAGTACTAATAGTACCTAACAGTACACGGAAATAAAGCAGTTTCCTATTTACAGAATGTTTGGTAATATGTGTATATTGAAACGTACCCTTGTTAACATGTATATATAAATACTATGCCAAATGCTAGCGCTAAATACTGAGCAAGATTTTCTATCAATAAAACGCACGGTCGGTCGGCGTAAGCGATTAATTTGCTATCTCGCATAATGTCACAGATTAGTTAATAGTTACTATAATGTGTGTGTATTCTATAGCGATTGGCAAGTAACACAATTATCTCGCTTACAGTAAGTTTGTTCCTTGTTCGTTCTCGCTCGAACATTCGGAGTCATTCGGACAAGCAACATAAGCACTTAAGTTGATTGTAGCGGGAGACGGTGTACTAATAGTCCGACTGTCCGATTAAGAGCTTGCGTTCGGTAACGTTTCTTTTCGTACAGTGCGGAGTATCGTTACCTTTTAGTACTTAATACGCGTACTAACAACACTATCGTACGAAGTAACTATTACCTAATCTGTGCTATCGTGTTCGCCTGACGGGTGTGAGTGAACAGTGTGAAGGTAAAAAATTAATAACAGAAAATTAAAAAAGTAATTCCCAACATTCAGTTACTATTCTGTTAGGATGTGATTAATTGCTTTATCCAAATTCAACATTTCTTTTATTGTTTGTAGATGTTCGTATCGATTAACCTCTAACCAGTCTTACGTAAGTGAGTTAAACTTAAACATGGGGAACCAAGTATCAGCTGAGTCTGGTGTTGACGTTAAAACTTTCGACAAAACTGCGCAGCCTCCACCAGAATGTCCCATGCACAATAAAGTTAACAATGCATCGCCAGTTATTGAGAAGACCACAGAAAAAAGTGACAAACCTGATACGAAGATACCATCAGAGTGTCCAGTACAACATGGGAATGATGTCAACCCCTATAATATGGTGAGTGAGTTCTGACCCAAAACTATAACATTATATAAAATATAAATAAAATATTTTTATCTCAAATAATTGTTAGTTTATTTGTTTACTAGATGCCACCGGCAAATCAGCAACCATCTCCTGATCAACCTTTCTCACTGCCAACAAATAGGCAGGTTTCTTCAATCCCAAGGGCAATGCCTGATGGCAGCACAGAGTTCTGGGTGTATCCAAGCCAACAAATGTTTTGGAATGCAATGTTACGTAAAGGCTGGCGTTGGAAAGATGAAGATATAAAACAAAAAGACATGGATGACATTATTCGCATTCACAATGCTAATAATGAACAAGTAATACAATTTTTATAATAAATAGACTTACAACAAATGTATAGATCGCACCAAACTTCTATTCTCCTCTGAAGTTGCTTCGCGCAGCTGTAAACAGTTGGGCCCTACCGCTCGTCCCCGCCTTCGTTCTACTGACGCCTATTTTTTACTACTGCGACGCGAATCACGCCAACTTCAGAGAGGACTAGAAGTTTGGTGCGATTAAAAATAAAGATTGAATTAAGGTTGCAAAATAATTGTACTTAATATTTACTGTCATTGCCACAAACCTCATTGTGGCTCCATGGCCCCAAAGTCGCCTATCGTTTTTCAAGTGCTAAATGGGAATCTAGTACATAATTGATCAAAGTCAATAGTACTATCTTGTTGGTTATTTATCCTGTGATTGTGGTCCCTGTATAGTTTTAATGATCAGGAAGTTACATTAACAACATGTAAATTAACTAGTAGTTTTTGTCTAAACTGTATATGAACAACTAAGTTGTCATAGTGTACTTATTTATTTTATATTTGAATGTTACAGGCTTGGCAGGAAGTTATGAAATGGGAAGCATTGCATGCTAAGGAGTGTGGACACCCTCGTCTGAAGAGTTTTGGTGGTAAAGCTACTCAGTTCAGTCCTAGAGCCCAACTTCGTTCTTTGTTAGGGTAGGTATCTATAAAAAGTTAATTAAAAATAAAAATTTCATATCATTTATTATAAATATTGTTTTTTCAGGTATGAGTTGCCATTTGATCGTCATGACTGGATTGTTGACAGATGTGGTAAAGATGTCCGCTACATTATTGATTATTATGACGGTGGTGAAGTAGACAATAAGTACCAGTTTGCCCTGTTGGATGTCAGGCCAGCAATGGATTCAGTAGATAATGTCTGGGATAGAATGAAAGTCTTCTACATGAGATATCGCTATGAGCTCATAGGCAATAAAGAAAATCCAAAGTTAACTAATTAGCCACGTAACTGTTAAACATAAATAACTTAAGTTATTTTGTCAAAATATATTATGTTTCGTGGGGTTCTTCTGTCGACTACAGATGTCACTGCGGTAACTCTTTGTGATTGTATTTTGGTGTTTATCTGATTTTGAAATTTACTAACTACATTATTTATAGTTAAATAAAATTGATCATAATGTTTGGATAACTTCAATCGTTAAAATCTCAGCATGTTGTTAATAGAAAAAATTATACAGTTTTGGTTATAATAAGATTGGTAAAAGTATTACTAACTTTACATTTAGTATTGCCTTTATTTATTAGTATCCAAGGAAGTGCTTAATTAGTAATATTTGTAAAAGTACTTAACAACTCTTCAACTTTGTTAATAGTATGATTAATCTAGATTATTTAAAAATAAATAATAAAGGTAAATTGTTTATGTAGACAACATTAAATAATGATGTTTTCATTGTTATTTTTTATTAAAATACTTATGGACAATACCACACCAATTACAATATATATTATATATACAATAGGAACAGTAGGTTAGTTATCGACATTCACAACCTGATTTCCTAACACAAGTCCTTTACATTCATTTTTAAATATTTCAACTTGTTGTTCTATGTAGCCTTCGAAATTCTTATAAGGGCAGGCTGGAAGCACTTTGAACTTTGGTTTTCCTTTGTTACAATGGTAAACAGATCTTAATGTTAATACTGGAGGTTTTTCAGGAAACTTGACACCTAAAAAGTAGGATTAAAAATAGAACAATACAAAATAGTATAGCACTTCATTTTAAAGTAAACAACTGATATATTATCCTCACCAATGTCTATTTGTAAAATCCAATGAAAATCATTCATTTCAAAAAGGAATGCCGCATTATTTGCGTCATGCTCCAATACTGCTCCTTCATATTTAACTATAAGTTGTGCTAGCAACTCTCTTTTCAATTTTTCATTATTCAAAAGCTCTTTTATCTGTAACAATTTGCTTTTAGAAAGAGTTTTCAAATTTATAACTGAATAATTTGAAAAGTAGGTACCTACAAACTACTATTACTCACCTTGTTGTTCAATAATTCTGTAACCATTGGAACATAATCCATAAGTACTCCTGATTGGTGCATACTATAATGAACAAAAGAAAAAAACATTAATTATGTACTAAAATTAAATACATATTATCATATCTTAACTTTAAAGTGAAGGCCTGCATGTGGTTAAATACTTGAATCAATTGATACTAAAAGAATCCTTTGGAGCTGATATAGAAATTAGCTACCAAATTTAAAGTTTGTAAGTGATTTAGTTTCAAAAATTTTGTAACCAATTGGGTCAGTCAGTCAGTATATAGTGGTATTATGCTATATTTAAATTGTAAGAACATACACTGGCAAAGTTATATTTCCAAGCGACTTGGTGAGAAGAGGTGACAATATTAATTCTGCATTCGTTGAGTTAGGATATCGAACAAGGAGCAATGCTGTGTCGATCCCAGGGTTCTGCTCAACTCTGAAATTAAAATAAAACTATTAGATTGAATTAAGTTATTAATAACAAGGTTTTTGATCAAATGTACAAGATTATTAGTTTTCAAAATGTAACTAACAATATAAAATGGTATGCCTGATTGAAAGTTACCTTAAATTATATACATTTAAATAAGCACACATAAAATAAATCTTTACTAGTAATTTTTTACTATTATTATTTTTGTCTTAATTGTATATTTAATAATAAATATAGGTATATCATTCGTTTCCACATCAACTTTTGGTCATTATTTTCTTAAAGGTAATTTGTTAATTAATTAGTGGTGGCGCGCGCCCTTTAAGAGCATAATGTCCACTTCCCAAAAGGACTACATCCCATAATGACCATTCCCAGATCATCCACTTCCCAATATGTCCATTTCCCAAAATGTCCACTTTTCAGTCTACTTATAAAAAGCTAAATTTTAAAAGTGTTATATTACTTGTTTTCAAAAAGCTGGAAGGGCTAGGATTCCTCCTAGCCTTTTCAGCAAACAGAAAGCAGGAGAAGTAATTGATTTGGATATGTTCAAGATAACACATGTTAACAGGCCACTTATAATATATTTAATATTTTTCCTTGGAAACAAGCGATTATTTTTAGTTATAGTGATGCGTTAAAAAAAGAAAATTATATTGAATAAAATATACCTATATTTCGAATGTAGGAAGTTATGTTGTTTCATTTACTGTGAGCTTAACGCAACAGAAGTGGACAATGAAATGTAAGCAGCTAATAATCGGAAAACGACGATGTTCTATTTTGTTATATGCAAATCTTAAAATTTAATAGTTTTTATTAGGTAATTGTTCATCATGGGAAATGGACATATTGGGAAGTGGACACTATGGGTGGTGGTCAATCTGAGAAAGTAGCTATTACGGGAAGTGGACGATCTGGGAATGGTCATTGTGGGATGTGGTCCTTTTGGGAAGTGGACAATACGGTCCTAAAGGGCGCGGGCGATGCTGTAATTTATAGTAAACTGTATTTTTTTTTATTGGCGTTATACTAGGCGAGGTTTCGAACTGCGAGGGATGGCGATATGGGCAATGGGTAAACAGTTCGATGGAAAAAAGGAGAGGAGAATACCTCGATCAGCATGCGGCAGTAGGCACCACAAGTGCGGCAGGCGGGCGAGCAGTCTGAACCGGCACCAGGTTGGTGGCCAGTGGATAGACTTGGCTGGAACACGGACCTGGACCACCAGTGTGTGGTCTCTCATAGTTTTGAATACTAGTAACGCGGTAATAGCTATCAGATGACCAAAATTGAGATCTCTAAGCATGTGCGGCCATCTTTTCAAACTCTTGTCATTGCACTAATTCGCGGTTGCAGCAAGCTTTTTTGGCATGCTGCGTTTTATATTGCGGTCTCGCTCTTGTGCGCGAGAAAGGTATGTATTGGAGGGAGACGGGTAAAGGAAGCTAGTACAGCACCAATCAAACTACTTTTTATCAAATATGAAAATATTACGATAGCGAAAAATTCATGTAACTATTTTTGCGTGGCAAATTTAAAAGTCACCAACTGGCACAACCAATTAGGTTTAATGTTTTTAACTATAATTTATAAGTATTTAAAAGGTAATATTATAAAAGTAACACAAACCCTTCATTATATAATTCAGGTAGCTGAGATGTATCAATATTGAGTTTGATCAAGAACTCTACAACATGCCCCCCAACCCAAACCTCAATATCTTTTTCAGAAGTCACTGCATCACCAAGCAATGCACTGTATTCAAAGTATGCACGAGAACTTTCATCTTCATTCAACTTGTTAATCTGAAAGAAGTAATCCATGAAATATTATGATGATTGCAAGGAAAGAGTAAAATAACTGATAGATACATTTTAGTTAGTAGGTTAAACAAATGGAACTAACTAACGTACCTGATGTGTTTTATACAGGCTAACTAATTCTGCTATGACATCACTTAACGCCTTAGGGTCACCTTCATTCCATTGAGACAAGCTTGGTAGCCTATTCTCTATGAATTTTTCATCAACATTATTGAGGAAACTGTCATCATCAAATCTGAAATCGGGGGCAAACCAGGGTGTAGTTGAATCAAAAATAACATCCCACTTTAACTTCTTAGAGCAGTAGGGTAGGATTAGCCGAAATTGGTTATCTGCTCCTTCTAAGGTCGCAGATACTCGCTCTATGTCAACTTTTGTTTTGCACAGACCTAAAAAAGAGAAAGTAGTGTTTAATTTATTAGGATCAGCCATAGTGGGAAGGCAGCTCTGAGAAATTGTATAGGTTAATGATGATAAATTCTAAAGTATAAGTTATAAATACTTTCTGGTAGGCTACTCTTGACGCAAACTCAATCTCAATACAATTCCAATGTGATTAATATGTATTGATATTGGGATTAGTTTTGCAATTTCGGGACGCCCCATCTCGATAATAATCTGTTCATTAAATTTCCATGCAATTTAATTCCAATGTAGTGCTATTATCGCTTTTAAAAGTGCCATTTGAATTTTTTAGATTTGGGATTGGAAATTGATTATTGCAATTGTGTTTCAAGAGTAAACCACCAGATTGTCATTAGCTAATTGAGTAGGGAAGTGGCACCAGTGTTCGAGAGGAAATACTGATAGACACCTTTTTTCCTAGTCATGAAAAATAGAAAGAAGCAACTGATTTTTATCCTTTAAGACCATAATGTCCACTTCCCATAAAACCTCTTCCCAATATAACCATTTCCCTAAACATTTACTTTTCAGGCTACTTAAAAAAAGCTAAAATTTAAAAGTGGTATAATACTTTTTCAACAAGCTGGAAGGGCTAAGATTCATCCTAGCCTTTTCAGCAAACAGAAAGCAGGATAATTGATTTGGATATAATCAAGATTATTTTGGATACGTGTCTGTGCTGTTATAGGGTTGACAAATGTATAATTAAAAATTACTTATTATATGTATTTAAAAATCAAGATTTATATTCAAGATAACACAAGTTAACAGGCCACTTATTATATATTTAATATTTTTCCTTGGAAACAAGTGATTATTTTTAGTTATAGTGATGCGTTAAAAAAAGAAAATTATATTGAATGAAATATATATGTCGAATTGTTGTTTCATTTACTGTGAGCTTAACGCAACAGAAGTAGACAATGAAATGTAAGCCACTAATAATCAGAAAACGAGGATGTTCTATTTTGTTATATGCAAATCTTAAAATTTTATAGTTTTTATTATTAAGTAAGTGGTCATAATGGGAAATGGACATATTGGGAAGCGGTTGTTATGGGAAATGGACACTGTGGGAGGTGGTCAATCTGAGAAAGTAGTCATTACGGGAAGTGGACAATCTGGGAATGGTCATTGTGGGATGTAGTCATTTTAAGAAGTGGACATTATGGTTCCGAAGGATTTTTACTTTATCAATAATTGAATACAGACCACCTGCTTACTAGCTGACGTCCAGAAAAACTTCAAAGTCTATATTCCTTTTTGCGACGAATACTGTTTTCGTACACCGGGCTAATTAAATCGAACACTGGTGCCAATAAAATACCTACCAAGTTTCAAATCTTGATAGACGCATTGTATAAACGGGCGAAACGCTGGAGATAAGTCATTTAGAATTCCGAGACAAACTTCGTTGGTCATATTGAAATCACTTTTTAAGTAGGTATCTTATTATAAAACAGTGACATAAATGGAAACTAATACTAGGTTTGAAAGACTTAGATGCCCATCACACTGAGCAAGTAATCACTTGTAATCACTACGTTATAGTCCATCACAGGGGGTCGACACTTCATATAAAAAATATATTGTATGGAATAATGAACGTACTTTGTGCCAACATTAAATTACGAAATAATCCTACCAATGAATAAAGTTAATAAAACGTTCTGTGTTATTGTACCAGCCACAACACCTTAATTTAGTCGCATTATACGGTATGGTCATGTTGGCCAGCATGTAACGCGCCATTCAGTTTCTTTATGGCGCCATTGTGGTTCTGTTTAAATATTTGTGTGTTTTGTTCAGCTCGAAAGTTTAAAAACTGTAAAAACGTGGTAAAATTACATTATGGGTGGCAAATCTTTGCGTAAGTGTGAAATTTGTGGTATTCAAAGATTGAGAAAGTCTAGTAAGGATATATTATTGGCTAGATTCCCGCTTGACCCAAACAGGTAAGTTTTGTAGTGTATTCCAAGTTTTAAGTCAATTTGAGTAAAAACAGTGTTATTAATAAATGGTAATATCGGTAAATATATGTGTCTAAGTAACAATTATTAGAAGAAAATTCGGGTTATTTTTTAGTTCCTTTTTTTTTTTTTTTTTGTTGATGGCTTTGTGCGATTAGCACATTTAGCCAGTGTCAAAGTAATTTTTCTAACAAGTAATACATAAATTAGCATTATTTCTTTTCTGTTTGATGATAATGAATGATAATAGAAATGAGAAATGATATACCACCCAACCCCTCGAGTATCTCAGTAAAGATGTGGGGCTTTACTAAGTCCTCGGGCGGACTTCTTGAGAGAATTTGAAAAGTGACGTTGCACTGTTTTGTTTCATTTGCCAACACTCATGCACACTCACGAACACTTAACGGTTAATAATCCACCATTATTTCACATTAATATTCGACATAACACAAATTTTAGAAAATAAAACAAAACCGCAGACATGACTCTTCACTTTCCCGCCAAGAAGTCTCTTTTAGTTCCTTATTTATAAACTTTACATTGTCCTAGTGCTGTGCTTAAGTTATCGATATTTTTATTTATTTTAGATGTCGACTGTGGGTATATACAAAAATATACAGGTAATGAGGATTTGGTCTATATACCCATAAAGAAGTTAAATGTTAATAAGTTTATATATGGCGATCACTTTCCTCGTAAAATGTTCAACAAAAAGGGTAATAGATTAAAAAGAAATGCCTATCCTACATTAAAGGTAAACACAGCTTTCTGATGAAATTCTTGCAAATTTCCCTATATGTAAGCTGGAGAAGAAAAAAGGTAATTTTGCTTTTTATATACCTGCACGAAATTCGCAGTACACCATCAGGTGTACTGTGTGGTCATTTGCCGTACATAAAATGAAATTGTTATATTTTCTAGCAGGTATTTTGCTTAATTTTCCGGCATCTAGTTCTAAAGCAGGAGCTCAGAGTGGCACGCCACAGCACATAATTAAAAAAAACGCAAAATAGGAACATTTTGAACACTTTAAGCTATTTACAAGTTGGTTTTTCGATGACGCTGACAGTCTTAACATCTGATATTTATTATATTTTATTTGTAGATATATCACTCGATTGTCTGCCATCTACTTCTAAATCAAGAACGCCTCATGAAAATGTGACACAATTTGAGGAAAGACTGCACACGTTTAAAAAGCATAAAATAGGTACCTAAATAACAATTGATTCAAACTTTCTTACTTTAATAAGTGGCTTTCCAATGACACTAATATTTGGTCTAAATATTGCTATTCATTTCTTGCAGATATTTCAATGAATTGTCCAGCATCGACTTCTAAAGCGAGTACTCATTATGAAAACATGCCAGGAGGTGATTTTAGTTTCCCAAGTTTACCAAGTACTTTGCCAAGTTTCGTTCTATGAATTTGATATTTTCATTACTTTTTTACAGATGATATGGGTAGTAGGTAAAAATGTTTGGACGATTCAAAAGCACTTTTCTAAAGTTTATTTAAATAAAAAATATTTGACTTTGACTGACTTTTTTATTTAAAAAAAAACAAGCGGTAATTCATTCACAGCATGTCATCAGGAGAAAAGTTTTAGATTGTTTTTAGATAAATATATATTTTGCTGGCATGTTGTGATGGGATTTATCGCCTGCTTTTATTCCAACGTATGAAATATTTGAGGTTAATGGGTATAGACGCCACGAAGATTTTTTTTATCGATATCGATATTATGCTGTTTGCAAAGTACCTACTTCACTATTCTTTTGACATTTCCTGCTTATGTTGGTAGTACGATTTTATTTATTAGGTTGGTAGAAACTACGTTCATAATTATTATTGTGAAAACGGCTAGTTATGAAGTGCCGACTCTTATAACGTAGTGATTACTTGCTCAGTGGTCCATCATTTCCAAACCCTCACAATAAAAAACAATGAGAAAACAACATTTTTTTTCCTTAAGTTGATGGCTTCGTGCGATTAGCACATTTAGCCAGTGTCAAAGTAATTTTTCTTACAAGTAACATAAATAAACAATATTTCCTTCCTGTATGATGATAATGAATGAAAATAGAAATGAGAAGTGAGAAATGATATACCCCCCATCCCCTCGAGCATCTCAGTAAAGATGTAGGGCTTTAATAAGTCCTCGGGCAGACTTCTTGAGAGAATTTAAAAAGTGACGTTGCACTGTTTTGTTTCATTTGCCAACACTCATGCACACTCACGAACACTTAACGGTTAATAATGCACCATTATTTCACATTAATATTCGACATAACACAAATTATAGAGAATAAAACAAAACCGCAGACATGACTTCACTTTCCCGCCAAGAACGTCTAAACAGGAACGTGAGTCAGCAGTGTGACCAACTTTAAATTAGAGATCCTGCCCCGCTTAGGCAAAAAAACTGACAAATCCTGCCAAACTTCTATGCACAAAATGCCGAAATAATGCCAATACAATTTTAAAATTTAAAATAAATAGTCACATGATTTTTTTTTATTTTTTTATTTAAAATAGTTGTACATAGCTCAGATTATAAAACTACCAGTTAAAAAAACATTAAAATTAAAATATTGGCGCAAACAATCTCGTGATTACAGCAAAGATAATGTAGAGAAGTTTAAAATGTGTATTAAAAATCTATCTTTTTCTGACATGTATAAAGTTGAGGACTCCTCACTAGCATATTCACATTTTATCGAACATTTTAAGCTTTTTTATGACCTTTGTTTCCCAACAAGGCAAATCATAGTAAAAACTATTACTAAACATTTGTGTTTTTATAATTTGTTCGCAACGAAATTTGCGTTAAAAATTATTTTGAACATTTCCTACCTACTGTTTTTTCTTTTGTCGATACTGCACCCTACTAATTTTAAAGGATGTATTGACAAATAAAAAAAAAGCTTATATTATTGCTATAACCTGCCAAATACTGCCAGATTTCTAAAACGTCAAACAAATACGCCAGAGAGTAAAATAAAGAGCTAAACCTGCCGAAAAGGCAGGATCCTGCCACATATGGTCACACTGTGAGTCAGTGTTGCCGGTGGTAAAACAAGGAAAAGCCGTCAAGAGTAAAGAAAGGTTGGTTTATGCCAAAAACTCAACAACATAGAGAGAGAATACCTACCTTACCTACATTAAGTACCTAGGTAAGCAAAAAAGAGACATGACATGACATTACGACAAAGACATGTCATTCTATTGAAAAAATCTCAACTCAACGATAACCGATTTAATGGACTCGGGCTGAATGTATTAGAATTCTAGCGTTTTCCTACACAGCGCTAAAATTGTATCTACTTCGTTTTAACTTTTCCTAAACCGTATAGAAATTCGTTGGTTTGACTTTTGATTGGCTGTGGCGTTAGGTAGTCCATGACATTAAGTATTTTGTTCTTGCTTGGTGCTTGCATATTTTTTGATTATAGTGTTAGTTAATACAGAAAATAACTTGTGTATGGAATAATAGAATGAAAGAAATGAATTCGATAATACAAAACAGTTCTTCAGATCTTTTAAAATTAGCTAGAAAATTTAACTGTTTCTATCTGTCAGGTTTGTATTATACTTTTTTTACAAAGCATTGATAGCTTGACTAAATTGGTTTTCATATTAATTTGACTGATCCAGGTCTTCATCAAGGTACCTGTAAACCATTCATTGTTGCTGGTCACCAAGTGGGTTTAATAAGGCCTAATGTTATGAAGCACCTTCAAAGATTTCCTGAGGTAGGTTCCTGCTAAATAATATATTTCAAACTAGTTGTAGTACTGTAGTGTGACTTCAAATGCAATAGCAAATAGTCTTATTGTTATCATTTGTTACTTGTAATGTTAATTTCTATCTTTCCAGGTCTTTAGAATCACAGAGAAATATGTTGAGTTAAATCCAGCCTTTAGAGACTATAGAGAGAGAACTACAAAAGTAGCTGAAGCATTGGGTCATTTACGGAAAGACAATGAAATATGTGCTCTTAAAGGTTGGCGTGATGAGGTAATAGAGTTAGTGAATAAAAGTAATTTTAAGTAAAGAATTAAATTCATAGTATTCAAGTCCGTTCTAGCACTTTGAGATTAACAATTATTATAATATTGATTAGAATTAAATATCCCCTTGAGCGTTGATCAACCACCAGGTTTGCCGATAGCAATTAAAATTCTATTGTCTCTGGTATTTGTGTGCTCAAGCTCTTAAGTCAACAATAATGATGATCAGACAAATCAGATGTACAAAAGTTTTTAATGTACCCTATTGCTTAACTGGATTATAACTGTTTAATTTTTTTATAGTGTTTTGAAGTGAGTACTCCTTTTTGTCATGAGAGTCTACTGGAAATGGACAGAAGTGCCATATGCCTCTTTGGAATTAGGAATTATGGTGTTAGCGTTACCGGATACTTAAACCACCCTGCTAAAGGATTGTGCATTTGGTTGCAACAACGAAGCTTTACCAAACAAACTTGGCCAGGTAATCATTGTATTCTAATTGTTGTAACTGTAATGCTTTCTCATCATACTTAAAGTTAAGGATTATGAGTGAAATAAAGGCTTATTTCACCCAAAATTTTTAACTCCACTTCACTCTCTTGGTCTGACCACTTATCATCTGAGATGAAGGTTAAGCTCTTTCACTCTGTAATATTAATATATTTATAAACCAAGAGTGATTTATTTATTTATTGCACTTAAGTATACAGTATCACTTTCATACAGTAATATAGTAAATAAATAAATAAATAAATAATGTAAAATTAAAAGGCTTCACAGTTCTATAGATTTTGTGTTGATTCATTCGAAAATAGGTTGTATTAATTAGATTAACTGCTAATCTTATTAGTACTCCACATGTTGGGTGTCCATTTACATTGTCAGAAACTTACACAATAGCTTAGGTTCTTCTAATTTTGAGCCTGTATTTATAGCATTCTTCTATGTCACATGTAATTTTATATATATAAATATTTTTTTAATGAGTAAATTTTTCGACATCAAAATCTTAATCATAGTTAGGCTTGCAGAGGTTACTTTCTCTCAGTACCTACACTAAAATGTAAAGCCTCTGTGCAAATAATATACTTAAAAACAAATAAACAGTTTAGTAGAACATATACATATACTTATGTATGTAATTTGTATTTTAGTTATATTTTTTAAGAAACATGCTGTGTATTTTATGAAACATCTTGTGGAATTACGAACTTCAATTCAATTTTATTGTATAATCATTTAATCATGTTGTAATTCTGTTTTGTGTAGCCAATAAATATGTTTTTATATTCCAGGTAAATGGGATTGTTTTGTTAGTGGAGGCTTAGCAGTAGGGTATGGCATTCTTGAGACTACTATAAAAGAAGCCGCAGAAGAGGCATCTGTTGAGGGAGATCTGGTTAAAAAGTTGGTACCTGCTGGCTGTGTCAGGTTTGTAAAATTATTGTCCTTTATTATCAAGTAACACAATAGAAATTAAATTATTTGGCACTGGCAATCCCAGTTTATCAAAGTTTAATAAGCTTTCGATAAGTTGAGATTGCCATCTATGCCAAGTAAATTCCTAAAGATCCCATTATTATTAATTATTTTTGAAATAACTGAAATAACAAAATAAAACAACATCAAATAAAAATTTTATGTTAGCATACCAGAACTCTTCAGAAGTTCCTAAATATTTTTTTTATTATAAATGTACGCAACTCTTCTCATTTTATTTTGTAAGAATAGTAGATTAACTTTTTTTTTAATTTTGATATAAACCAGTTATTCTACAATAGTTTATATTGTTTTTATTTTACAGCTTTTATTTTGAAAGTGAAAGAGGACTGTTCCCTAACACAGAGTATGTGTATGACCTTGAGTTGCCGTTTGACTTTGTGCCACAAAACGCTGATGGGGAAGTTGAGAGTTTTGAACTATTAACTGCCGATGAATGCATACAACGAGCTCTTACTCCACAGTTCAAAACTACCAGTGCTCCTGTCCTGATAGATTTTTTGATCAGAAAAGGCTATATCAACCCTGAGAATGGTGTGTGACTATGAATATTATACTTGTGGTGAATCATTTGTGTATTGTCTATTAAACTGTGCTTTTCTAAAATTAATATTTTCACATTTCCAGAGCCTAATTACCGGTATTTGGTGGAGCTCTTGCATGTTCCTCTACAGTCAATTTACAATTGGCCTTACACCATGGTCACTGCACTCAATGGCGACGGACAAGTCATTAATAATGTTAATTAAAGTGAGATTCATAATTAGCAATACCCTAGAGTAAATTGTTTCTTTAAAAAAATCCATAATCTTGTGGATTTTATTTATCTATGTCGAAAATGAACAATAGTTTAGAACCTAATATACTATATTTTGTGTTAAATAATAACCAATATGGTGGCCTAACTTTTCATTGAAATTGCCTTATTTAATAGCATTGAATATTTAGAAAATTAGTAGCTGCCTAAGCATGTCTATTTAATTGTAATGTCTTAATATAATTTATTACTTGGCAATAGCATTCTTTGACCAAATTCTTAATGTGGTATTGTTCGGATATTATTACTATACATTGTATGTCAAGATAGTTTAGCTAGGTATGGTTAATTTCTGTGATACTTTACCAGTTGGTATAAGGCATTGTATGATTTACTTGGATTTATCACCATTGAAAATAGGAACTATTTAAAATTTTGGGTTTACAATGTATTATTATTTTATGACAAAAATGTTTTTGATGGAAGATAAAATGCGATTTTATCAAATATTATACCAGTTAATTGTCTAATTAATTTAGTTAACGGGTGCTACATACAGCAAATACGGTAGTACTTATTGGTTTTATTCTCAATAATTTACGGTCTAAGAATCTAGTCCTCTAGTCATTGGATGGCAGTAATCTGTTCAGCATTATATTATTACCTATTAATTATAACCAAAACAGCCAGTGTTTTCTATTAGAGGTGATTTTAATTATAAAAGCTACATAATGCAAGCACTACAGATTTTATGAATTGTTAAGTTGTATTTTGTGTACTAATATAACTAACAAAGTAACAACTAGTAGGAGAAGGCAGCATCTGATAAAAAAACAGTAACAGGCTTTTATTGGTTTTTAAATAAAGATCAGTCTATCTTTTGATCTTCTAACTTGAACTGTAAAAAATTTTAATCCCATCTTATGCTTTTACACTCGCTGTTACTCTATTATGATAATTTTGTTTCATTATAAATACTATGGGTTAATGAGATTTCAATACAAATTTTATGGAAAAAAATAAAATCGCCTCTAACAGTATCGGCAATGTTTCAGATTCCTGAACGTCGCCTTCATTAGGCGAAGTCTGTGTTTGTATTTTTCAAACGTAACTCGTACCATGGCTTTTGGGTGCCTAGTGCGAGATTAGTATAATTTTATTCACCATATTATTATGACCATGTTAACGATAAGAATTTATATGTCGTTGTTGCAGCGCCTCCTGGTGACAAGCTAGGTGAGTTACAATCTGGTGATACTAATTTTTATTTTCAAATTATCGAATGGTGAATAAAAATAGCATTAGGCACTCTTGACGAATTGGCGACGACTCTAGGTTCTAAATGTTTCGCTTTGTGTTAGGTGTATATCAACGTTCGATTACGATTTTGCTGCGGTAGTTCTAGAGATAATTACTTATATGTAAGGGCGTTAAATATACAACGACTTATGCTTACATACATTTCGGGTTTTGTTGATCTGCTTAAACTTATATTTCTCTAGAAAATATATTTAAGATTTATTATATATAAGTTGTGATGCGTGTTAAAGAATCATTGAAATAATTTGATATGTGATTCTCGTTATTAAATTGAGATTTTAACTAATATTCTTGCTGAGAATGGAGATTTCGATACATACTCGTAAATTGTTGCAATAATAATTATGAAGCCTTTTTTCATGTATGACTTTTTGCATTGATTTTGGCTCTATAGAGCGGCGCAAAAGGAAGCTAATTGTAAGCTATGTCTATGTTTACTATCTTTCCTTATCTAATCACGTAGATACAGTAGAACCGCGTGATAATATAACACTATTTATGTCTAGCTGTGTGTCGACATAGGCATAGGTGGAGGATGAGGAAATTACTATTTAAAATTTGAATTACACTATACCTACTGCTTGGTAATAATAAAGTTCTTGAAGAGTATTAGCTTGTTTTATCCGTCTTGCAATGATCTTACTCATATGCTTTAACAACTAACACAATAAGCACATTAAACAAATTCGCTGTTTTTAAATATAACATTTCTCTTCAGCAACAATTTTGCAGTATTGTTTTATATGCACAGTCATTTTTATTCTCTTACGATGGGGTATTTAATTCAGATTTAAATTAATATTTGTTTAAACTTACCTTCATAAAGTCTGTAGTGAAGTGAAATATGTATGAGTGGTATTCCAAATATTAACATATATGCTCTCCATATAAAACAGTTACAAGGCAATGCTAGTTAAGATTTTATACGAGATTTAAAATAGATGTAGTTGTGTATGTGTAGACAATTATGAATAGAAATTGATGAATTATGTATCGCTAGTATATTATCTTCGTTTATTGAGCACTTCACCAAGCGCAAAGCAGAATACGGCGATGACTCATCCAGCAACTTCAAGCACCGACTTACTGTAGATGTCCTCTTAGGAACCGGATTGTTAACGACATGATCTTTTGCCGCATTGGTGTCGACTAATCTCATCAGCACTGAATTCTCTCCTTATTCTTTCACGTTAATCACAAAAGTTTATTTTATCTATCATCTATTACAGAAAATGCGTTGAAAAATTTAATAACACGATCACGATAGCCTAATTGAACATTAACCGGATTGCCTGACAAGGGGACAAATTCGACACTTTTCTTAAATTAATGTTGTGTTTGCAGTTTGCTATAATTTATTTAATACTGTTACAAAAACCTTGAAACTCATATAATATAAGAAACTTGAAACTCATATATAATATAAACTCATATAAGATTTATTTCTTGTTCACTAGTGAAAAGCGTGGATTTCTTAAAGCGCTTACACTAATTTACACAACTAATGAAAAACTGGGTTAAGTCTATGTATACACTAACAATAATATATTCTCACATTTATAATAGTGATGTCTACTGATGAAGGTATACTTAACACTAATAAAATGTTACATGTTCGTTTCTCATCCTATGATCTGATCGAGTTATTCTACCAATTTGCGCTTGGTTAATGTGATGTTGTTTTATACAAATTTATGAAAACATGTTAAAGGCGAAAGATTTTGTACCAATAGGTTATTACCTAAAATAATGAAATGTACTCGTTTATACCTATTTGCGAGAGTAGTTATAAAAATAGTGTTTTCCTAAAAATTAAAAATTCCAAGTAAGAGGTTCGCTTTTCATTTATTACTTAACAAAATAATACAATGTTCTTGCACTCTGTGTATTTTATTAGCTTTTTAGTATTTTAGATGTGCAGTATCCATGTGATTCAACTTATTCACTTTAATTGTTATCGGCCACTAGGTTTTTTTTTTAAATTTTTTATATGCTGATTGCCTTAGACGGCATTTTCAGCTTCACTGGGCTTTTTTGGGGGCGGCGAGGAACGTAAAGGGTTCCTCAAGCCGTGTGAAACGAATCACCTTCGGAGGTTTTCTAGAGGGAACGGCATCGCGCACTAGTGCGCGTCCCCGTGCCCTACTAGATTCTCCGAAGGGTTCGGATCGGATCGGGGCCACCTAGTGGTCGATCGATGCTCAAGGGGTTATGTTGCGCACAAAAAAAATATTCTCTCATGCACTTTGTTAGTCTGACAAGTAGTGCCGTGGATCGCTCGGACTGAATACCTAGTTGAAAGACTTGAGCACACGAAAAACCACTTTTTTATATCTTACGGGCCAGCACAGTGCCTTCATCTCACCTGATGTTAAGTGATGATAAAGGTCAATGGTGGAAGCGCACTTCACCCGGGATCACTGGCTATCTTCTTATCTCTAGCTACCGGAACACAATGCTACAAACATAATGTTATCGCGTTATAAAATGTTTTTGTTTTGTTTATATAATTTAACGTAAATTTTGTTGCAAAACAAATTACAAAAACAAATGGTGAAAAAATTTCCACGAGCAGGATTTGAACCTGCACCCTTCTGACATACCGGGACAGGTGCTCTCCCAATTGAGCTATCGTAGTTCTAACCAGCCCGCCGAAACTATTCAACACTATTTACTTTTTAACCGACTTTAAAAAAAGGAGAAGGTTCTCAAATCGGTTGTTTTTTTTTAAATGTTTGTTACCTCATAACTCCCGTCATTTATACACCGATTTGGAAAATTCTTTTTTCATTTGAAAGGATATACTTCCAAATTGGTCCCATTTTTATCAAAATCCAGTTCTGATGATGGAATCCTTAATGAATTGAGGGAACTCCTTAAATATTGTAGGCATACCTATAGCGATTTTGGTATTTTCAGCAATAAGTCAAGCATTTGCATTCAGAAAGTATCATTTGATGAAGTGTAACTGATGAATAACCGGAACTCCTCAATGATAAGTATTTCACGGTGGCGATAACATATCTCGATTAAGTTAGTTAAGCCACTACGACAAAGCAAAAGAAGGCAGGCACCGGAACTCAGTTCTGATGATGGAATCCTTGAGGAATTGAGGGAATTCCTCAAATATTGTAGTCATACCTACCTATAGCGATTTTGGTATTTTCAGCCACTCCGGCTATAAATCCTTCCGAACTAATATTGTAAATGCGAAAGCTGTTTGTTTGTCCGTCTTCCACTGTTGCCTAGAAGATATCGCTTTAAGCGATAAGGCCGCCTTTGTACACAACAAATGTAAGACTTTTCGTGCATTTGATTTTTCCGTGTGCAATAAAGAGTATCTATCTATCTACACTGATGGAATTTCCCGTCCCGCGCTGTAGGTATAATTAGCGGGTCACCTTACGTACATATGGCGCGCGAGGGTTTAACAATGTCACACCGGAACAATGTTTCATTTGTGATGTAGTTTCTCGTTTTCTTCGCTTTTTATACGGCGCTGTCTCATACGAGCAGCGCGTTTAGTAGGTCTTCCCATATTCGCTTTTGATAAATAGATCGAAAAAACAAATCACTTAAAAGCGAGAAATAAACAAAAATTTTAACAAAAAAAAAAAACAGACTCCAAAAAATGAGACTGAAAAAATTGCACTAAAAAGTAAAAAATAATTACGTGTTTAGTTTGTTCAATTTACTTGCAATTAACCTATATTATACTCAATCTTATATTCTTTCTTAGGAAAATATAATATAGGTACAATTATTGTTATTTTTGGAGTCGGTGCCAGGCAATATTTATTTATAATCCATCAGGATTATTAATAAATGTTATTTTAATATAGTCAAATAATTTCATACGCTTTTACAAAGTCACGTCTTCGATTTTAAATGAACAAACGCAACAAAAAAGTGCACTATCCCGGCCAGCGGTCGGTAACGAACTAAACAATGGGCCATTGTGTGAACACCACAGGCCATGCTACGCCACGATTCCTTTGAAGTGTGCCCAAAAAACCGACAATTGCCCGATTGCGCAACATCATGGCCAATTGTCCGCCACTGTATACCATTGCCCCCTGTACACAATGGCGATGGCCTGCCCCCCAACCGCCTAACTTTTTCGCTTTCGAACTATTACCTAATCTGTGCTTTCGATCGCTTTGAAAGCGAGGCTCTCGCCTCGCCTTCTAATATAATATCGAATAACATCGAAAGCTATAGCCTATAGCTTTCATATTCCTTTCGAAATGACAAGATGACGCCTCCTCCTCGCTCTTCCAAATATTCCAAAAACTTCAAAGAAATAAAAGATACTGTTAATTACATACAACTGTTAAACTTTATTTATTTAATATTTAATGCTAATTTATTGACACAGTTTGTAATACAAAATGTATTACTTTTTTACTATAGTATAACAAATTAAGATGATAATTATAAACTATTCAATAACAAGATATTGCCGTCGTTCTAGTTTCTGTTATGTTAATTATGATACATATACGGAGATAAGATAATAATGTTAATTTAACTGTACTTTCGGGAAAAGTTTAGCTTTCGGGAAACTTACATGATTTTATCAGGTAAGCCCGAATATAGAAAATTAGTAAAAAGTATTAAAACAATCGCAGTACACATACACATCCCTGAGTGGACATCAATACAAAAGATTAGTAATAAAAAAATACATGGTGTTAAAAGTTAAAATAAAACTGCACCAAAATTACAAGACAAAGGCTGCGCTTAAAACAATTTACTGTGAGTTTGAGGTACACAGTGGCTAGCCTTGGTATCTTAATCTAGATTTACAGTTAATTCAGCTTATAAAGAAAGTGAATTGTTAAGCAGGATTACATTAAATCTAGATTAAGATTACTGTGTATGCCGGCCTGCACACAACAACCTCTTTCGGAGATATATCTAAGAATGATGATATTAACACTTTGAATTGTCATCAATCAATATTAAAAAAAATGTGCTTACAATATTTCGTATAACAGCCTAGTCTTTGTTGGTAGCTAATGTTGAGAATTCCACACGTAAATATCTGTAATAATTATGTAGAAAACTTAACACACAACATAATGATGACAAATAAAAATTTTCATTTGTAACGATACGATTACGATGGCGGCTGCAGACCGCAGGCTACAACAAAAAGGCTAGGCCAAACCAACGCGTTCAACTCGCGTCCGCGTTGGCGTGCAAAAGTTGTGCACACTGTCGCGTTAGTTCAGACGTTCACCAGGTCGGAGTCACGTCACTTTGTAGTGTCTGACATATTTGTATTATGGGTAATTTTTCTCAACTATTGCGTGCAGCGTCCTAACGCAACAGGCGCAATCTGATCGCCACCGCCGCGTGCAGACGCTGCACCGGACGCCGCGGTCAATCAGAGCACGCATCGATGTGAACACGTCGCTACAAGTTCGCGTGCACGCCAACGCGGACGCGAGCTGAACGCGTTGGTTTGGCCCAGCCTTAAGCGACACCGGAGGCGTGAGCATGTGGTACAATGCACCAAAAACTATAAGTTATTATATTTATAGTAATAACTGATAGTATTACGATGAGTATAAGTAATACTAACAGGTTTATCTATTTGGAGTCATTGTGACGCATATATGAAACCTTATTTTAGCCCTTAGTCGGACTATACCGGATTCCTGGCAGCACAAGATAACTTTATTCATTGTTACAATATAATTATTCCCATTCAACTTTCGCGTTTCAGTATAAACAATTTTTTTTAACAAGGTTTAACTTAAACTACTCTGGCATCATAGGAATACCTTTCAGTGGCAAAGGGTACATATAAGCCGATTCCCATCGGCTTCCCTTTGAGAAATCCCTGAAATACCCCACCGATCCACTATGCAGATATTAGCGAACCACCTTACGTACATATGACATAAAAGTATTTAGTTCTCTGGCCCATTGAAATTAATCAATCCTTCTGCCAGGAATCCGGTACAATCAATGTCAGGGCTAAAATAAGTTTCATAATATACTTCATCGTTGTTGCGTCATATTGGCCACATAAGGTCCACAAATCAGCATCAATGCTGGTACAGAGAACCACATGCTCACGCACCGTTTTGTATGAGTCTATACGTAACTAGTTCCGATAACGGCGACACTGTTGCGCTCATAGATCCATACAAACCTGGCTGGGGGGGCTTATTATCTAACTAATACCTATCGTAATATCTTTCAATTTGACATTTCTTCTCACAGAAAAAACGGTTTTCTCAAAATAAGCAAAAAATACTTGCATGAAAGCAAATTGCATTAAACCAAGATTATGGTTGTTTCATATATATGGAAACTATTATTTTCTTACGTAGAGGAAAAAAATATTTTAAATTCACATTAAAACAAATCTTGAATGAAGACAATTTCGCTCGATTTAAGACATTCTATCTTTCACCAAGAATTATTAGTATTCTTATTGTAAGTCGACGATTCTTTTGGTGTAAGCTTAGATGTTTTTTTATTTTAAGAAAATGTTGATTTGAATTCAGAAAGTAAACAACTTCGCTTTATATAAAATATACTTAATATTAAGACAGGGTTTGTAGCCGTACGGACACAACCACTACGTTTCACAGGCGTAAAAGCGCAGGGTTTAGTGCCGCAGTAATAGACTATACTAGGAACACAGAAAATCAAAGGAAGACCAAGATAGTTCCAATAGCTTGGAAGCGACTTAGTACTAGGCATGAGTTCGATATATCAAAACGTAACCAAAAACGGATATGAGCCCTATATCATATCATATCGATATGGGAAACTTCATAACCGATATAAGAAAAACTAACACCGAATCGAAAACCAAAACTGCAAGAGAACGCGATATGAAAAAACTCTATACCGTCACTGTAACCAATATCACCATATCCATGGAAAACTGAAACTACTGCACAACTCCAAATGTTTTGATATTCGCATCTTCCCTTTCTAACTAAGCATAATGTTAACGGTGTAAATGAGACGAAGCGAATATTCGCCACTACTTTGATATGCAATGTTGTTTAATTTGGCTTCGCACTTTATAGTCATAGAAATATGACGTAATTTGGAGTTGTGTTGTCTATCGTTTTCAGTTTTCTGTAAAACTAGTTATGCGTATTAAAAGCAAAACTAGCAAACTGTCTTACTGATATCGATATCTGAAAACGGTTTTCGATATCGATATGAAAACTGAATATCGGTTGCGTAACCGTTATCATAGAAAACCGAAAACGCCCATGTCTACTTAGTACAGACTTTAATCTCTTAACTATATCAAAGTTACAATTTTTACTTATAGTTTCGTAAAGAACATCTCGATAGCGCGATTCAGGATGCTACCGCCAGCGCCATCTAGTAACAAAGGGCGGAACGATAGAAAGATAAATAAACTTTCATTTTGAAGTAAGTATTTCATTATATTAAAACAATAATATTTAAATTTCTTAGATTAATTTTACTTTTACTTCATTTAAAATATTTTTCCTTGATTGTAAAAATTGCACTAAGAGTATTATTTATTTGTTTTGAGAGAGTCAATATCTAGAAATAAACAAATATTACTTGAAATAAGACAATTTTCCTTATAATTAATTACCATGTCAAGAAAAATATTTTTCTTGCTTAAAGAAATCCTTTTTTTCTGTGTACTTCTTCTTTTATTTATAGCATGTTTTGTGTCTACTGCCGAACACAATTCCGCCAAAAAAGCTTTTCAAGAATTTCAAACTAATTCACAAGTGAAGTGATTGCGACCGCCACGTGAATGATTGATGTTGAATAAACGACATCGTCAACTTAACATCTATTTGGAATCGTCTATGCAAAATGAAAGGTATCGTGATGAGGTTGAAATTACAATGACAATACGCCTCCGGGTCGCTCGCAGCCTGCAGTCCACAGCCGCCATTACAATCATCCCTTAATGTGCCAACTAAGACCATGGAGTGAATGCTAGTAGTCGTCGCCGCGCGATATGACCTCCTTGCAGGTGGGTCTGAGCAGAATGGTGTGTTCAAACTGCGCGGTGTAGCAGCCCTTGATGTCGCAGAGGGGCGGGTAGGGGTCAACCACGCCCTTGTCGCAAAGGTCCTTAAGTGCCATCGCGTAGCGGGACGCACCTGCGCGCTCCAGCCACCGCTTGCAGAAGGCGAGCGTGCCGAAGTTCTTGTTGATCGTGTTCAACAGCTGTTTTGACGATTGCAGCCTAAAAAGGAAATGTGTTAGAAACTTTTTATTCAAAAACAAATGAGCAGCAGAGTAAGGAGAAAGCTATTGAGGGATAGTGGAGGTATTGATGAACTAACGTGACAGAAATCTCATTACCGGGTAACACGGCATCCGGGGAGACGAGGATGATTAAGGGGGGCTTTCCCCCATGCTCTCACCGCCCCGTCCAGACCTTGTGGCCTTAACCGGGATTCGGGAGAAGAGCAGGCATACCCATTTATCATCTAATTTCCCTCACTTGCCGCTATGAGAGATAGCTAGTGCCTAAGTAGTTGAGGATTTAGTGCGCTTTTACATCTTCACCGTAAGGAATAAAAAAACACCTAATAGACTTATTACACTGAGATAACCTAATCCTCAACAAGACATTAAAAGAACTCAACAAGAGTCAACTGAGAGCTGGCAGGAGCGCGCGCTGTAGGTAATTATTTTAGCTTTCGCGCAGAGTGAAAGATGCTTGACCGAGTACCCAACTAGATTACTAGATGGCGCGGTCGTTCACCAACAAGATGGACCGATCAAGTGATAGAAATAAGTACAGTTCCATTTTATTATTTAGTTAGTAGATAAATTACTACTCTTTTTTTGTCATGTGGTGTCTACCTTTAATTAGTTTTTTGTATTTACCTGTTGTCACTTTTATGTATCATATTTAATGTATTAGTACAAAAACTGTTGGTAGACCATTTAAAATAAATAAAAAAATAAAAGACTCTTCGTCCTCCAAATTCTACACGGTCGTAAGAGACGCGCTAGACAGAAACCGATTGAGGCAGATCATCCGCTCCAGGATGCTGACCACGATTTTCAGACATGTGGGACCAATCCCAGAGAGAGAGAAATTACAAGATTCTCCGAGGCATTCGGATAAGATCGAGAGTACGTTTCGAGTGTCACCTGAGCGGCACGAACTGCTGATCGAAGTTCTTCATGTAGTGCGAGCAGTCCATGTCGTCGTGCACCTGGCCGCGGCCCGTGGAGCCGAACGTCTCGATCGCGTAGAACTCGTTCTCCTCCATGCGGGTAGTCTCGCCGCCTTTCACTATAGGCACCGTTTTACCCGCGTGGATTCCTGTGCAAGTGACAGCCATTTTTAACCAACAAAGAATAAATGCCATTTTCACTAGCACTTCAGAAAGCGGTTTCTTATAAGATCCACAAAAAATATATATTTGCTACTACTTGTATAAGTAAACAAAGTACACTTACTGTAAGGGCCAATAGAATGACCATTAAGATTCCGAATGGGTTTTACTTGATACACTTGTCCATCCAATTCCACTTCATGTGACTCCATTACCTGTAAAAGAGCATAGTATTCAAAATAATATT
The DNA here is from genome assembly GCA_963082485.1 of Eudonia mercurella. NCBI lineage: Eukaryota > Metazoa > Arthropoda > Insecta > Lepidoptera > Crambidae > Eudonia > Eudonia mercurella. The sequence goes on from OY720026.1 coordinate 8,646,615, forward strand.
AAACTGGTGTTAACACAAACTGTTAAATTTCCGCAATAGACTTTGAACTTTATGTAGCATGTAGTTGAATATTCATTGAAGTAATTTGACAGTTTTGAATAGATGTTCAAATTAAAAAATTTGCGTTAAAAATACGCAAATTTTGTTGCGAACAAATTACAAAAACACAAATGTTGAAAAAATTTCCACGAGCAGGATTTGAACCTGCACCCTTCTGACATTCCGGGTCATGTGCTCTTCCAATTGAGCTATCGTGGCTCTAACCAGCCCGCCAAATTACAAAAACACAAATGTTGAAAAAATATAAAGATATTTTACCTACTACCCATTCAGGACGTCTATTTTTTAGCTGGAGAAGAATGGGCGTAAGAAACTCTGTGGTTGATGTGCAGGCTTCTATATTAGCGTTATACCTAAATAATATGTCTTGTTCATAATATCAATTTTAAATTTACAAAATGGCGCGCACTTTCGCGCTTCCGACGTAACAGTGACAGGAGTCACACTGTTACTGTTACTTTTCACGAAATCACTTCCACAAGCTTCCCCGACTTCCAGTTACACACTTGTCACACTGTTACACATACTTCCGTCCCATTTCGAAGCTGTTACGGCCTACTTCCGTCACATTTCTACGAAATCTCTCCCACAAATTGTAAATATAGAAGGCGAGCGGAAAGATGTTACACATCAAAAAATAAAAAATAAAAAGTTAATCTACCTCTTGGACCGCCGACCCTACATCGCAGAGCCTGACGTCGACCCCCGAGGCCTTGATACCAGCCTCCGTCGCCTCCTGCACGCCCTTCACCAGCGAGTCGTACCGCGGGTTGAAGTGCAGGGTGAACGCGCAGTCGATTATACGGCCGTTGATGTGCGTGCCGAAATCTATCTTCACCACGTCGTCGTATTCCAGCACCGTGGTGTCACCTGAAGCAAATAATATTATTATTATTTTCCCTTTAAGTTTCTCGTCGCCCCAAAAAAGCCCGGTAAAGCTGAAAACGCCCAGTGGCAGCAAACTCTTTAAAAAAAATAAATATTATAACCTCGCCTTACGGTTGTTCGATCAGTGTTGTGTGTGAGTTCTCTTCATATTATTCAAACAATTCAAAGTTTACAACAATTGTATGAAACCATGATAGCATCACCTAGTGAAAAATACGCACTACGCCCACTATAATCTCCAGCAGTACAGAGCGAGGGACAAGAGCTGATATTTTCTTTCATTCTAAATCATGTAACTTTGAAACTTACATGTTATTTACGTTCATTAGTAGTAAAATATTGTATTACACGTGATAAGTGCCTCTTCAATTATAGGTTTATCAAATACTAGCTGACCGGGCGGACTTCGTACCGTATTTAAAAAAAATATATACCCTATGTTTACTCAGCGCTAATGTAGCATTCTTAATTTTTTTAATTGGTCCAGTAGTTTTTGAGTGTATTCATTGCAAACATACATACATAATATTATAAAGAGGACAGCTTTGTATTTTTGTATGTATGTATGTATGTTTCCAACAAATAAACTTAAAAACTACATGTGGAAATATGAAAGATTTTAACTATAAGTTTGTAGCAGTGCCACCTAGTGCCAAGTTGGCTACAAAAGTTCATAATTAGAGCACAATACTCATACAACCTGTACACAACCCACACATAAACATAAACTTCATAAGCCATTTTTCTAAAAAAAAAACAAAATTGATTTAATTGTTGCATACCTGTGTTGGGTGTGTAGTGAGCAGCACAATGATTGCGACTGCAGCCAGTGGGAAAAGCCAGTCCAGCCTTTAACCCGTCCTCTGCAATCAAACTCCTGGCAGTGGTCTCCAGCTCTTCACAAATTTGGATCATGGTCATGCCTGGTTTTATCCAGTCACGAATATATTTGCGTGTCTAAAAAATTATGTAAAAATATAAAAAGGAAATAAATATATTAGGACATAAATATTTATATAAAATACAGTGAAAAAATTAAACGCCCACCCGACCCAGCCAGGAATCGAACCCGGGTCTTCCGCAATCCGGGCGGCTGCACTGACCATTATGCTACCGGGAAGGCTGACGTAAGCGCTGAATTTTGTCACTGCTTTTTGATTTTTTTGAAATGCTTTAGAGCGACATTAGTGCCATCTTATCCAAAGGCATTTGCAACCGATGGAAAGCATTTCAAAATAATCAAAAAGCTGTGACAAATTAAAGCAACTTTGGCAAGTTGCTTAACCTCAGCACTCGCAGACCGGACGCGTTAACCACTGTGCCATCGAGCTCCTCATAAATATATAAATAAATAAATAATAGACACTAACCTGCCTGTGAGCTTCAGCAGCAAGTCTGACTTCCTGGTAAATGTCCTGCTGCATTCTGTCCAAAGCTCTTTTCTCTTCACTAGAGAAGCGATCCTTGGCAGTTCTCTCATCAATGCCTTCAGCGGGGCCATGCTCCATTATCTGACCCTCAGGGAAGTTAGCTATAGTGAAAGAGACAGTTTTGCTTACTTATCATAATATTTTTTAAATTAGGTAGTATTGGTACCTTTTGTTAAATGTTTTTAGAATTCTTGTTAACATGAAGCATGGTGTGTATTATATTATATTATATTCATTGTTACATTGAAGAACTTTCTAGTGACAAAACAAATTATTACTCTTACTCTAAAAATAAGGGTATTGGTAATTAATGTATATAAAGTTTATAAGCAGTTAATTTTACGCTATGAATATTAATATAGTGAACTTATAGAGTTTACTTCTTATGTTCTACTATTTCTGTACTTATATTATATTATAAGTATATAATATAAGTACAAGAAAAAGGTTAAGAATATTAAAACCATAAAGCCGAAGTGAAAGTAGTTATAGTAAGGAAATTGGTTTAGACATAAACTTAAAAAAAGCTGGAGGAACTTGAAACAGGGTCCTTATTACAGATAGAGAGGACTCCTAATCACAGTAACTACCAATAGTTTAAGCAGACATACTATAGTGAAATTATAAGATTAAATGGATGAATTTTAATCTCTGTTACTGTACTACACTAACTAAGCACAGTGTTTTAAGAACCTTGATTTAGTGACATGTGCTTTTTATCCCGAATTCGTATAGATAAGGCCACAGCAGAATGGTAATTTTTTTCAGTTATTACAATGGTGTAATAACTAAAAAAAATTACCATACTGCTGTGATATATAGTTTTAGAGAAAAAAAAAATTTTTATTGACCTTTTTTAGTTCCTGAAAATAGAAAAATATATATAATTCTCTTATTAATCATATTATTTTATTTCTGACTACACATATACATACATACATGCATGAAAAATATTGAGTCTAGAAAGAAAGTTTATTGCTTACGGTTGTTTTTTTCAAGATCAGATTTACATAATGTTTTAAAATATTGCTTTAGGTTTGTGTAATGTTGAATAAATTTTAATCAAATGGATCCCAAACACAAAAGCATGAAGTAAGCGCAAGGGTAAGGAGATATACCTTCAACAGGGATAAAAAGTTCATGTCACTAAATCGGGGTTCTTAAAACACTGTGCTAAGTTATGATAACTGGTACATAATTTACTTACAGTCAGGGAACAACTGAGATATGGGTATGGTTGGAGGGTTAGTTTGCTCTTTGCCGGCCCCCTTGGCTTTGCTTTTGTTTTTCTTCTTTTTCTTTTTCTTATCCTCTCCTTCTGCAGCATCTTCAATAGACAACTCACTTGTTTTTTCTGATACATTTGTTACTTTAGTTTCATCACCTACTATTTCAGCATCAGCTGTAAATAAAAGTTTGTGTAATACTTTAACAACAAAATGTTATAATACTACTTGTATAATTCTACAAGAAAAAAATTTTTTTTTTCTTAGTAGGTTAGGTTATACTAATTAAGTTCCCTACAATTTTGGATTCTTATTCCATTTAGAAAGAAGCTCTAACAGTAGAATGTCTTTGATTACGATAATCTATTTGTTTACATATACCAATATTATTTTAATAATCATCTTCATATGACAAGACTGACAGTTACAGTGTTGTACACGGTTTATGTAAGGAAAAACATGTTTGAGAGAATTTTCTTTGTCAACGCGTCAACCACCGACGCGTAATACACAAATAATAATATACTTTGCAAATAATGTTTATCATGGACTTTGAGCGTAAAGTACAATTAAAACAATAAATGTTGCGGATAAACTGAGCCTAACCTGACTTCTTCTTCTTTTTTTTCTTTTTCTTCTTGGCGGGATCTTTAGTTTCGCTTTCCTCTACTGCATCAAGCTCCTCTTCTTCACCATTCTCTACTGCTTTATCTATATCAATTTCTTCTACACTTTTTACCGCAGCCATTCTATAGATGTTTTCAAAAAATATTCTTCAATTTCCCATGCGACTTTATTGCGTTTTGTGATTGCTGACACGCACGGGATGACGGGACTGTCAATTTGACAAGGTAACTTAGTGTGTGTGTGTTTTTATGAGTTAGGCTGTATAGAAATTAAATTAATAGAAATTAATAAAATATATTTATTTTTATACTGAAATAAAAATGTAAGTTATAATATTCACAAAAATTTGCTACAACCTATTACAATAAATTATTATCTGCCACATGAGTGAAAAATTAAACGCAAAAGCGCGACATTTTGAACTTGGAGTTTGTTTTTGTTTTTGAAAACAGTTCATTCACCTCTTTTACACTTGCCTTGGGATCGAGTTTACCAAACGGGAAGATTGCAGATTTTATGCATGTTACAAATATTTGCCAGCCATATCGTACCTATTTAAATGTCTTTGGGCTAAAATAATATATTTCTTTAGTTTTGCGCATAGTTAATATCAAGTTACAGGCGTTATTATTCTAAGGTTACAGGTGTATACTCGCATTAGAACGCCTAATTTTACAAACTACCTACCTTTATGTACGCCTAATTTTTTTTTGCACAATTTTATTTATCCTAGTTTTGCTTACTTGTACGTCGCCTTAATAATTTTTATATTTAGCAAAATAACTAGACAAAAGAGAAAAAAGCAAACATGTAAGCAAAGTAGTAATTGCGTACTAGCAAGCAAGCAAGCAAGAATGTATAGGTATAGTTCAGCTCTTATGCACTAAGAAAGTAGCAGTCATTGTTTCGCTCCACTCGCTTTGCTCCCCCCGTTGCGTTTAACCTAACCTAACTAAAAGGTAATCAAACAATCTTAATAACATGTTAAGCATTCAACACATCATTATAACGACAACATCACAGACTTAATTTAATAATAGGGATGCTAACTAACCGATTAAGTATTCTTTTTTATTTAAATAAACAATTTAAACTGAAACGGCTCCGACGACGTATCGCTTCAATGCATTGCGTTTTTGTGTTGTGATCTCCAGCCTGTTTTCAGTTCCATCATCAGGTGCCCAGTGCGAGTTTTATTTGCTATTCAATTTCATAAGGTCATTTTGTGTTTTTTTTTAAAGTTTATAACAAAACGTTAAGATAATTTTATTCGTAATTCTCCTCGTTGCGATGCTAAAATGCCATATATATTCTAGTTTTCGTCAATGTGATTTGTTAGTTAGGATAGTTGGGAAAACTAGCAATTGGACACAACTAGTACAAATGTAACAGTTGCTAGTTGCAGCAACTGAAAACTTTTGTCGAACATCGAAAGTTGCAACTAGAGTTGCTATGTCTGCGCAATTTCTTTAGGTTATATGGAAACAGCTAGTTTCGAGTTGCCTGTTACCGCAACACGAAACTTAAAGTTGCAATGTCTACAGGCCGCCTTAGATACTGATTATGAACAGTTTGGTTAAGGAGGAACAACCTTGCTTTTAAACCCCGATGCTACGAAATCAATCAAGGTACAGCAATGTAATTCAAATGACTTTTAAAACCTACATAGATAGTTACTAAGACTTAGCTATTGAAGAGGCCATCATCATTGTCATCATCGTTATGCCGACGCCTATGTCCTTCTTCTAAGCTGAACATAGCATAGGCGTCTCATATCTTACGCTATTGAGCCCATCTTTCCCCAGTGCAGTGCTGCAACTTCCTCCTTCTTTCCATGTTTGTTGGATATTCCTAAAAGTGTCCAGATTATTACAAGCATACAGAGCTGCATCTAAAACAGTTGTTATTTCGTGTAAAATAAAAGAAAAAGTTGTGTTCTTAAGAATAGAATATGTCTCGCGTAGATAAATACGATGTAGGTATAGCGCCCAGACTCAAACACGACACGACTTTGCTGTGATGTGGGGCCTATCTAATATTCGTGAATCGATAGCTATCGTTGATGCACATCGCAGGGCTTTTAACTTATTGTAGTAGTGACTTAACATAATCCGTAGATACTACTTATACCTACTTATCTAGCTAATTAAAAATCATAAGAACATTTTGGTTGGTATAATATAAAATAGCGGAGAAGTGGTAAAAAAGATAAAAGCTAGGAGTAGGCAGACGCCTCTAGGTTTTTGTTCTTTCAAAAGATATCTAAGAATCGCCACAGGCAATAATTACATGAAATTTTTGCTAACGACATTGAATATAGATAGTTTTATATTCCGTAAACGTTATATATTTTTGTACACTTGAAAACCTCGTACCTACCATCTAGCCTGAGGGCGCCCTACATTTCTTTTGGCGAACTACGGTTGTTGTATAGAAGTAAATCAATCATCATCAGCCTGTACTAGTCCACTGCTGGACAAGGCCTCTCCAAGTGCACGCCACCGAGCACAATCCGCGGCTACTCTCATCCAGCTCTTGCCAGCCACCTTGCGAAGACCGTCGCCGTCGTCACCTAGTCTGAAGACGTCCTACACTACGTTTGCCGATACGCGGTCTCCACTCGAGAACTCGTTTACCCCAACGGTTGTCGGTTATGCGGCTAATATGACCGACCCATTGCCACCTTCAGCTTCACCAAGGTTATGTTCAACGGACATGTCATTCCGGGACCGATTGTAGTACAAGGCGGTGCTCTCGAAGTTGTTAAGGAATATGTCTACCTCGGGCAGAGTTTGCAATTGGGTAGAAACAACTTCGAGAAAGAGCTTCTAATTCAACTGAAAATTGCTAATTCAACGCTGTTTAAATGAACCCATTTACGAGCATTGCTATTTTTAGAAGTCATACTAATTACAAATAGACTAACCTTTAATTCATAAAATTATATTACCTTTTTTATATCACCGTTTCCATGCCAGACGAAACTAGCTTTGCGCAGATCTGTGCGGTTTTATTTTATGACTCCTTTACGGCGGGCGCAGTAAACAAGAGAGTTATAGGTGCACAGATATTGCAGCGGTGTTGGATAAGCTTTATATAGCTAATACGTTAGTAACACGAGTTTCATTGCTGAGGCAGGATGTGGTGACATCATCGTCATCAGCCTGTTGAGAAACAAAGAAGGATTGCTCTTTATAATAAACTAGTGGTAGTGGCCCGTACGCAACTTCGTCCGCTTGAGAACACCCGTATCCCGTGATGCTTTTACTAGCTCAAAAACCTTTTTTCGTTAAATTATAATCAACATAACCAAAAATACATAAGGAATTCGGTCGAGCAGTTCTCAAATGATGCTCTGACATATGTAAGTACATGGCAATTGATTTGTATTAATATAAAAGAGACAATTTAAAAAGCTATCACCTAAAATTATACTGACGGGTCTTGGCATGCCTAACTCTTTTGTGATCGTAACAAAAATTGGATACTGCAGTCACATGAGGGTGCACAAGCGGGCAAACAAGATCAGACCCAGTATCTGATCCGTTGCTGGGTCAGGGTCATCATTATCATCGTCCCATAATAGGCTCACGCCTTTAAGTTGATAATAGGGCATTGCGATTGGTCTTCGATCGATCTTGCGATATACTTATATACGTATAATTATGTTGGCCTTATACCCATAATACATGACTGCCAAGTGCCAACATATGACAACAGTTGGTACCAAACGGCTTAATGGATTTTCTTAATTAACAGTGCTGCAGCAGCTGAAAATGTTTGGGTATAATTTACAGCGCACATTAACACACACATACGTATTAGGTACATTATACAAAAAAATAAAGTGTTCTTCTACACTAGAGGAAAAATTAATTTAGACAAAAGAAAAGAAAGTTCCAGTTTTATTTTTGTCGCGTATCCTTGCAATGCGTTTAAATTAAATAAAGTTTCTTGTAAAGTCAAAAATTATTACAGTCAAAGTTTTCACAAAGCTTCTCTTATACTGCAAATGTCTTCAAAGACTTGTAAAAGTTTGTAAATATAAGGCAATGACGGCCGGATTATTTCGAGACAAAAACACAAGATTTGTATTACAAGTCAACAAGTTATAATTTGATTGAGGTTTGATGATATACTTTATCTTTTTTTATATGATAATGAAACTTGTATTCTTATTTTGAATATCTTTATGTAACTAAGTATTACTTCGAAAATGTATATTGCTATAGCCATAGACAAGGCTATAGCAATGGTCATACAATCCCTGTAGTCAAAATATTAAACAGTTTTTTTACGACTTCTTTAAAACTGAAATGCTGGTGTGGCACAATTCAATGACTCTGGGAGACTCTTTGGTCAAAGTCACACAGCACTGCACGCACAAGTTCATAAGGAGACGGAGTGCAGCTTATATCTTATATCTACAGTTTCATGCAAACCATTCAGCCGAAACAGTAAACATTTTTAATAAAAATTATGGTCGAATTTCGACCACTGGGCAACCACTAGTAACAATAACTACACAAAATATTTTTATGTTAAACGTTACACGTTAAAACGTTTTACGTTACAGTTGCCCATTTTATAATCTTTACACCAGTAACGATAATGAAATAGAAAACTTTTTATAATAATAATAATCGTTAAGTTTAAAGTTTAATTTTTTTTAAATATTTTACATTGTAAATATGTGTTTATATAAAATATTGTAATTTTTTTTCTTAAGATGTATATTTAATAAAGAGAATAATAAAAAAACAAACCTGTAGTACTAAGTGCCAATGACCGCAGTGAGGTATGACAAGGCAAGGAGCTCCACGGGCGCTTTTATCGGGCCCTCCACGGATCCGATGTAGACTTTTTAGCGTCCGTATCCTGGCTGCGTTTCGGTGACCTCTTTGGGGAAACTGAAGGTTTTGTCTGTGCAATTATGGACGAAGTTATGCTAACGAATAACTACCGGAAATATATTATGAAAGACGGGACGGTTGACATGTGTCGGACATGCCACCGTCCAGGTGAGTCTATTCTGGCTGTTCTCGTCTGGCTAACGGTGAGTACTTACACAGGCATAACCAAGTGGCTAGGATTATCCATCAGCAACTTGCTTTGAAATACAAACTTGTAGATTCAGAGGTACCGTACTACAAGTAGGTATGTGCCCGACACAGTTCTCGAAAATGACCATGTCACGTTGTACTGGGATCGATCTATTATCACCAACAGGACTATTGTAGTCAATAAGCCAGACATTGTGGTGATAGATCGATTAGCGCGCTGCACGATGATTGTCGATATCACTATTCCCCATGACGAGAACCTCGTGAAAGCTGAGAAAGAGAAACAAATCAAATATCTCGACTTAGCACATGAGGTTGTCGACATGTGGAGTTTGGATTCGGCTGTCGTCGTGCCGATTGTTGTTACGGCCAACGGCCTGATGGTCAAGAGCCTCGATCAACATCTCATGAGGTTCTCGTTAGGCGGCTGGATCAAGGGCCTGATTCAGAAGGCAGTTCTCCTCGATACGGCATGCATTGTGAGGTGAGGAGGTTCCTGTCTCTGGCGCCCTAACCACCGGTAGGTCCCGATGCCGGTGGACCCCTATTTTTTTATATTTTAAAATGTTTTACTTATATTGTTTTTAGAAAATATTTAAAAATGTAAATATATATTAGAAAGAATAAATAAAGAAATAATAAATCTTTTATTTCGGACCAAAGTGCATTTTGATGTGTTAGTTACAAAATAATCTTAATTTATGTTAGTAAACATTAATTAATACAAATCAAGTTTAAATATAACAACATTTTCAAATAGATAGGTGACATTTGTGGCACAGTGTCCGACACTAGTTTTCGATGCCAGAAATAATTATGGTCATAGACTCTTAGTACTAGAAAGCTGTAAATTGGCATGGATATACATATTATTAATCACGCCGACAAAGTGGTGAAGTAAAATTTATTGTATTGTCGCTGGATAACAATTTCAAAAATATTGCGGTTTTGTGGAAACAGTTTTGGGGGCAAAACTGGGGCATCCGTTTACTAACTATAACTATTAGCAAAATTTTGTTAGAGTCAAGTCAAGTTCCCCCTGCCAGCCAAATAGTTGTTTTTGGCTATCCAACCTATGTACGTGAAAAGATTCACGGTAGTTGTATATATGACAAAGTTAAAACTATCACAGCTAAGTAGGCTTTACAAGTTTACGAGTAACATTCGACCAACTTATATAATGTACTTGGCGCAGTACAAATTCCTCATTGGGAACTACTTAAATAACGTTGTCAGGTGTGTGAAACCGGTAGTATCTACATTTAAGTATATGAGCCATCGTTAAATAAATGTTCATAAAAGCCCTCTTCTCAGTGTCCGCATTATTGCGATGGGCTACGGAACCCTATACTGCACGTGGCCCGTTATGCACTTGGCCGGTTTTTAAACATATGGTTAATATATAAAAAGATACTAACCAAACATACCAAAGAATCACAAATGTTTAATAGTTACTTCACCTCGCCTGTCATGTCACCTCGAACTTTATGAGACGATAATTTTTGGTTATTTTGGATAAATACAGGTTAGGTATCGTGAATGTTGACAAACATATTAAAAATTATAACATAAAATTTGCTGAGCTTCATAAACTTGACTTGATTCTAAAAAAATTTTGCTAATAGTTCACAAACGGATGCCCCAATTAAAAAACTGTTTCCACCAAACCGCAATATTTTTGAAATTGCTATCCAATGACACCTCACACTATGGGGTAGACAAGAAAAAAAAAATCCCCACTTCACGTGTAGGGGAGATAACCTAAAAAAAAAAATATTTTTTTAAATTTTACTTTACCTCTTTGTCGGCGTGATTAATATGTATATCCATGGCAAATTACCGCTTTCTAGTACTAAGAGTCTATGAGCTAGGCTAGGGATGAACGGGCAGACAGACAGACAGATAGACAGACATGGCGAAACTATAAGGGTTCCTTGTTGAATACGGAACCCTAAAAAACGGTAACCGAAGCTGGCAAGATTCATGCAGGTAACATAGATTTTCAGTGTGCCTAGTGCGAGTTCCATTCACCGTTCGATTATGTTAATGAAAACGAAAATTTGTTTAACGTGATCGAAAACCGTATGAAACTCGCACATACATACATAATAAAAATAAGAAATTAATAAAATTCTCAAGATAATAAAACCTTGAACATATATTTATTAATTTTATTAGACTCAAAATAAGATACAGCTATAGAAAATTCAATATTAGGTGCAAAATTATCGCTCATGCACTGCACAATACGTCTCTATCAAAAAGTAATATTAAAAAGCTTCAATACCGTAATGATGGAACATGTAATTAATAATAAAGCCATGGTGAACTTTTATTCCGCTACCTTTGCGTTGGAGCTCACACATTGAGTGCTGCCCACGTATAAAGGTGATCTGATTCGAGGGGCGGGAAACTAAAACAATTTGAGAAGTCGTTACAAAGTTGTCTGTGCCATTGATGGAGTTTTGTTACGTTTTCTCCTATAAAGTGACCTTACACCATTTGTTAGGGAACACGACGACAGAGTTGCTGGTAATTAGGCATACTAAGCCTTCTTGAAGTTTTCAATTCGTTGAGCCGTGATTAGGAATCTATGCATTTAACTTTTAACAAACACTTACGTATGTCAACAAAAGTTTTATTCCACTTCCAGCTTTGACCACGCGATATACGATCTGTCACAATGTCTGCGATAAAAATATGAGCATATTAATAAGGTTCTATTTACGTTATAATTCCCTTGAGCATCGATCGACCACCAGGTGGCCGATAACAATTAAAATTTTGGAGCTGGAGCTCATACGATGAAGATGGCTGAAGCATGTGTGTGTTGTCTTTGTTCCATGTTTTGCTTAAAATTACTTTAACAACGCAATTAAACGTAAAAATAGAATTATTTATTTTCTATCAATCCTTCCTTCTATTTGATACCAACGTGATATTGGCGGAATCACGGCGAAATTGTATTTTTGTTATGACTTTGCACAAGCATTTAGCCAATGAAAAAGTCTTACAATACTTAATTAAAAAATATTTCTTTCATGTATGATGATGATGAATGATAATAGAAATGAGAAGCGAGAAATGATATGCCCCCCAACCTCTCGGGTATCTCAGTAAAGATGTGGGGCTTTACTAAGTCCTCGAGCGGATTTCTTGAGAGAATTTGAAAATAACGTTGCACTGTTTTGTTTCATTTGTCAACACTCATGCACACTCAGGAACTTAATATCCGACATAACACAAATTTTAGGAAATAAAACAAAACCGCAGACATGACTCTTCACTTTCCCGCCAAGAAGTCCATGTAGGTAGGTTAGTTTGGACTTGCACTCCAAACTCGCACGTCGAACACCCAGACACAATAGAATTTTAATTGTTATCGGCCCCCTGCTGGTCGCTCGACGCTCAAGGGGATAATAGATGTTTATGTCATTTTTGTTATCACTACATTTCCACCTTCGTCAAGGTATACAAGAAGGAGGTGGGGCTTTCAATGTACAAAAATGATAGTTCATACAAATAACAAATCCACTTAAGCGGTATTTCTATAGAGCGGTCCGGTTACTCATTACGAAGGTCTCAGGTACCATGCGAGTTTGTACAATCAGGGATAACGAAGTAGGTACAAACGCCTCCACATCAGACTTCCACAAACTGTCACATTTCCTCATTAGACTTTGAACTTTATGTAAATGGCATATGGTCGAACATTAATTGAAGAAATTTGACAGTTTTGAATAGGTTAATGTGCAGGCGTCTGTACCTACTCCAGCATTTTCAGAAGGTATACGTTTAACAGGCTTATCCTTTGTATTATATTTTTGGTTGGAGCCCAGGGTTAAACGCCGTGTTATTAAGTGGAAACAAAGCGGCAACAAAGTATAACTTAATTGCTGGATTAATTTTAATACACCGCAGAGGTCGAAGTAATTATGGTCATTAAAAGTGGATAAAGAGAAAAATTTGTCATTTGACATTTTTGGGGATGTTTTTTGGAAGAGCAATTTGAGAAAAGATTTTGAACACGGCTTAAATTTTAATATTTCTGATTTTTTCGTAATTATACTGGATTTTGAGAGCTAAAAATTTAACGTCTTTTTCGTACATATTCCGCTCTTTGTAGACTTATGAACCGATGGCATATCGCTTGGCATATACATAGAAGGCAAGCTAATTTGTAGCCTAAACTAAATAAATTATTTTGAATTTTGAATTTTATAAAGCAACATTAGATAAAAAACCCGAAAGAAGAAAAATCCTCAGTAAGTGGTAAATTGAGGTTTTGTAAAATCATAGCACTCCTGTCAACAAAGGTGGTGGTAGTAGTGATGAAATATCCCTTTGTTGGACTGTTCCTTCAAAATGCTTCTAAATATATTTTCGGAGCTCTCCTAAAATCTTCAAAAATACTGTTAAACAGTTACAATCTCAAAGACTCGTGTCACTGTATTCATGCATTATGATAACTTTGATATATTATTTTATTTGTTACTCTCGGCATGTGAAAAAGTCGACTGTCTCAAGTAAGAGTTGTCTTATATTCCAATTTATATAAGTATAAATACTGCGCCGTGAATGCAAAATAACAATTAAAAAATAATAAGGGTTTTTTATTATTTTAGAAGCACAAGAAAATTTTACCATTTATATGTACACTAGCATATGCTTACTCATTGCAAAAGGATAATATAGGTTTGGGTGCAGACAACGGGCGCTTACGATAGCTCAGTCAAATAAGTAGAGCAGACTGGACAAGTTTTACATCAAACAATTTAATACAGTCACTACGAAAAAATTAACTTGACTGAAATATTAAATATAAGGAGTGATCTTCTGTGTACCTACAAATAACTACGCTCTTTGCCAAAATAGACTTCGCCAAGTCGACTGCAATGCCGTATATAGAAGCCGCTCCAAATATGTTCTCAGTAAAGACGTTATCGACTGAAAGCTAAAAAGAATAGTTGAATACACGATGAGACAGATAGAATGAGATTATTGCGACGTTCGTATTGTAATACTATTGTTCAGACTTATGTATTTATCTGTAGCGATTGTGTGATAAGAAAGGGCATGCTACGGTATACCTTCTCGTACAATTACGGGGATGCCGGCGTTTTTGTGTAGCTTGGGCTTTGAATAACGTTAAAAATTAGATAACGTTACTTCTATCATATGAAGATAACATTAATAGCAAAGCTAACGTTTATGCTTGATATCGTTACCTGGCGGCATTTTTACCAGTAAATTAACTAATCGCTCTACGCGGATTGGCTAAAGCGCGCTACGTAACAAAAAAGTAACGATACTTTACTAGATCACATTACCTGCATTACCGCTTATAATTTTACTTTGTACAAATAACGTTTCTTAACGATACTTAAAGTGTGAATTTGGTAACGTTACCAAGCTCTGTGTGGAGGGCTCGTAGTACCTACGCTACGCTACGACATAGGTGCTTGGGGCCGAGCGTCGGCCGTCGCGGTATCGGCAGTTGCGATCCGATTGCTCGCTCGACGGCACGCGGCAGCTTACCCCGGCTACGAGCTACGAAACCGTAGTAGCTTTTTCGAACATTACAACACATTAATGTAGTGCGCTGTAAACGAAAACGAGTCGACCTGTGTAGTAATTAAATGAATTTTCCAAGTTTTAATGTTTGTGCGGCCTGGAGACGGCGTGATGTTTGTGTAGGCTATATTTGTTTGGAGTACACACTCCTATCGTGCTAAATCTTAAGCAAACAACGAGAACAAGAGTTAAGAAATTGTGATATAGTGACGTTTCGACTGTGCGAATTGTTTGTGTTAGTGTGCTAAAAGGTTTAAAACTTTTTGGTGAGTAACAAATAAATGTTTTTTAAAATTAAGTTTCGAAGTTTATATTTTTTTACATTTTCTTAAGTACAAATTACAAGTAAACAGATGAGAAAGGTTTTTTTCTAAATTCAACATAGGTACTTTTTTTAGTAGCTGACTCAGCCGCTATTAAGTTCATGTGCAGAACTATGGCATCCTACTTAATTTATAGTTGGCAACATACATTTTGATTTACTTTTCTTTAGATTAATAACAACGTATGCTGTAGATATTTTCAAATACTTAATTCTTAATGAGCTAGCGATGTTTCACCTACATTTAGGTAATACCACTTTGAACATTCGAAAGTAACCCTTTTTCGAAATATTTACCGAATGGTTAGAACGAAATTACTATTTCCATTTAATTAAATTGACATTGTTTTCATTATGAAATAATTTTTAAAATAAGTATAGCAGTGCAAAATAACAATTTAAATTATAAACAATGTTTGACAAATATTATTTTACAACGCAGAAAGCAATATAACATATATTCACGATATGCTATGTGTGAATTTTCACAGGCTGATTGTGACCAGTTAGCACCTTCAGATATGTCATATGAAATGTTTAGATGTACTTAGGTACTTAGGTGATTGTTAAGCAAGCAGGTACATATTCTTTATGAAATGGATTTGGATGTGATTTCTAAAATTACATAAGCTATAAGATATAAGGTCAATGGCGTAGCAGCTATCACGTTTGGGTTGTAATCTGGTTAATTAAGCAACTTTTACAATGCCCGGTCACTGGATGGGTGACCAAATTTAAAACATCTTGAGCTTCTCGGTACTATACTAAAGGCACGGTAAACCGCTTATCCTGGTTGTGTTTGTTATTGTTATTGTAACACTACAGTCGTTAAATCTGCCGACCTGCGTCGTTGTGTTATGGTCCGATCTTCCATGTGCTATTTTTCTTGTGGGAAAGTCTGAGCGTAGTCCAGATTGTCTAAGGTCGCGGGTACAAATCCCACTCGAGGAATTTTAAACACTTTGCTAAACTGTACGAACTTTAAAACTAATAGCTAATTAATAAGCTGAAGATGATGATTAAATATTACGAAACGAAACAACTTTTACAGATCTACTAGCAGTGACTCCCTGTGTCAAGGACCATGTAAAGGGTTCAAAACTTCAGGATAAATAAACTAACGTCAAATGTGTAAATAAACGCTAGTATAGTTTCCATATGTTCCAAAAAACGATTCTAGAAAAACTGGTGTTTAAGCCATTTTTACTTTGAAACCTCGAGACATCGCGCCATCGTACTAATTCTTTCCGGGAACTAAAGTTCTGGTATACTTTCGAGCAACACTTCAAGAAATTGTTATTTTTAAATTTGAAATGAAATGAAAAATTCTTTATTCAATTAAGGCATATAAATTGCAATTATGAACGTCAAGCAGTTGCATAAAGAAAAACACAAAAATATATTAAAAAATAATATATGTAAGTACACACAATAATACTTAAACTATATACATAATTTAATAAAAAATACATATATGTAATTCGATTTTACTGCTGGTTCGGACGGTTGATTCTGCTAAGAAAACTCCAGCAAGAAACTTAGCAGTTACTCTTTTAAATTAAGAGCTGTATATATTTGCCGAAACAGTTTCCACTTATAATTAATATAACTACCTTGTTAAATTCATACTTTAAAAAAACTAACATAAAAATAACCTCAAGTACACCATATTTTTTTAAATTTACCATTAAACATAACATACATAAATACTAGTACCTGGATGACCGAGCTTTTCTCGGTATTTTTTTACGGATAAAACGACGTTTTCTAAAAATGAAACCTAGCTAGATCGATTTATCGCCCCCGAAACCCCCTGCATACTAAATTTCATGAAAATCGTTGGAGCCTGTACAAGAATTGCTCGTTTAATAGTATTAGATAAACAATAAGAAATAAACAACAAAATCAAGTTTTTTTTATACCTGTTTTGTATTGTTTTGTCAAGTTAGTTCGTTGGTTTAAGAATAACGTGACTTGACCTGCAAAGGTATCAAGTGGTAAATAAACTTTGTTAACCGAACACATTGTTGTTTTATTAACTTTACGCAAACTTTATGCGAAATTCACTTGGCAGGGTAATAATAACATGCAAAAAGCAAATAAAATTGGTAATAAGTGTTTCATTCCAATGCAGTGGAATATACGGAAGTTTCTTATTCGTGATAGTTATCTGTGTTATGAACCAATAGAAATATCAAGATGGCAACTTTATGCTTAGAAGTCACGTTTTTGTCAATGAAGCAGGGTAATTCATATGTAAGGATCTGCTATTTTGATTGTTGTTCAGGATGTCTCTTTAGATAGTACCTATAGGTACTTTTAAGTAGATTTAGAAACTTATTATCACTATTGACATTAGATAAGTCTTATAGATAATTATTTCCTTAACTTTGAGTTTTTTTTAATGACTAGATGGCAACATCGTAATACCGCGCAGAATTTTTACCTTTATTATTTAGAAGGTACCTTTTTAACGTTTTGTTTGCGAAGATAGTCTAACTAAAAGTTTTTCCTTATGTGCCTTCTGCATAGAGGAATAGCCATTAATAAGACATCAGTGGTCACGGTGGACCTTTGTTGAAAAATGGAGCCCTTTTTACGATAGCACAGTTCCTATTTTCAAGATTTAAGTGTACTTTTTAACAAATATCTTCTACCAAAAATTTATGGTAAAAGTAAAAACTAAGTAAGTACTAGGAAATGAAAAGCTGATTACTACCTACTTTATTTTATTGTTATGGTGAAAACAATTAGATTGAGATTGTCTGAGAGACACATTTTCCATAGTCCCAAGGTTTTGGAAAATATGTGCCTAGGTTATTAGGTATCTTCTATTGACAATACAAAAACATATATAATTATAATGACATTTTGCCTTATTTACATTAGACTGCGGTGACATTAAAGAAAATCAAGTGATTTACTACCATATTCTTTTACTCTTTTACCTATAGTATAGGTTAGAAACCTTTATGAAAATATTCTACAGACTTACTCTACAAATGTTATAAGTATCTAGTATTCGTGCTCAGAATGCCAGATACTTACCTAGGCACTCATATTTGTATCTTTTTATGATAAATTTATCTGTAGCGTGTGTAAAAAGGAAATATACCCTTGAAAACGTTCGATTGGTAACGATAATGCGAAACATCTGCCGTACGAAACGAAGCTAAAGACGATGATAAAAACGCGCCGAAATTTTTCTTGATGATGCGAGCGCTTGAAATACTCGTAGATGTTTTGATATTATCTTAAGATATAAGTTATTTATTATATATATAGCCTATATACTTGCCCATTGCTAGGCAAAAGCCTCCATGGGCCGTTGCCGAGGTAAATGTCGGGCAGAATGCCGGATGGTGGTCACGGTCCACCATTAATTGCATCAATATTTAGAGAAAGTATACAATGGTTTATAGTGGGTATGCCCTTTCCTTTTCCCAATCCCTGTTGAGGCCTTTGGACCTGGACGGGGAGACGGGAGTCGGGGGGAGAGCCCCACATAGCCATCCGCGTCTCCCCGGACGCGGTGGTACGCGGTAATGCATTTTTCCCTGGTTACGAAAAAAAGGCAAATTTCGATACAATTGATGGGTGTTGATATCACTACAAGTGAATCAGTGAACATTAAGCATCAATATCATCATCATCATCATCATCTCAGCCAAAAAACGTCCACTGCTGGACAAAGGCTTCCCCCAAGGATCTGCACAACGACCGAAATGCCAAATGCGGGTTGGTTATCTATTTATTTATCAGTATTTTTACTGTGGACAGTTCTAACCAAAACGTCCTTCAGTTACAGAATAGTATTAAACACATGCTCGGAGTCTCTCTGATGAATCGAATCCGAAATTAGGAGATTCGTCGGAGAACCAAAGGACCGATATAACTCTTGCCACATCTGTCGCAGAACCGATGATGGTTGGGGTAGAGCAGTTTTGTGGTGGAGGTCGACTTGGTAAACAGAGTGTGGGACGCTCCTGACCAGTAGGAGTGACGATCTGCTCAGAGCGGCTGGCAGAAATTGGATGCGGAGAGCCGAAGATCGGGCTCAGTGGCGCGTTTTCAAAGACCTATGTCCAGCAGTGGACTGAAATAGGTTGATGATGATACACATAAAAAAACATTAATTTTACATATTAATAACAAAATAAAAATAAAACAAAATAAATAAAAATACAATTATATTGAGAACCTGAACATCAACCGTTAGTTACGAGTGACTCTCAAAATCGGCCCCACTATAATATGTTTTTTTATTTTGGATAAGTACAAAAAAAACTGTTTTGTATAAGTTTGCACTCAAACAATAAAATTATAAAACAAACGTAATCTGCTAAAAAAACTGAAAACAGAATCTAATAAAGCAAAATCAATCTCTATCAAAAACAAATCAGTAAGGAACTTTCTCGCCGATCGGACTGGTATTAATTTAGGATTCTGAATAATGCAAATAGAATCTCCTTACTTTGAAGGAAAAAATATGTTTCGTACTCGTACCTATTGCAGAGAACGTGGTAAGTAAGTAAGTAAGAAAGTAAGGGGAGTAAAATTGGGTTACATTTCAATGTGTAGTATTCGAAACATTGAAATGAAAAACACTTTTTACCAATCTACTGCCGTTTTATTTTAACACTTGTTTTGATCTTGAAAATAAATATGTTTTTAATATTTAAGGTAGTTAAAGGTAGGTAATAGCTGGTATGTATTACTTTTAAGCTATAACCTTTAAATACAATTATTATTATTACACATTTGCCATTCACACAATGTAACACCTAAATAATGCAAGCGTCTTTCTTGTATAGCATTACAAGTCCTTATGCGAATTGTCCACTAAAACGATAATAAAAATAAATTATGAAATATGTTCACTCTCGATAGATCACGTTTCTAGTAGATATTTTCTTAGTACAATACCTACCTTGCTTTATCCGCATGTTATCAAAATATATCTTTCTTAAGCACATTTTGTCCACCTTTTCTATGCTCTTTTAAATTGTTTGCCGTTGTAAAGCTGACTCATGGAGAAGAAAATATACAAATTCCTATACTAAAGTTTTACGATCACTGTCTGATCACTGTAATAATAATAAACATGCTTTAATGTAAGCACGAGGATTGATATAATATTTGTTTTTTAAAAAAGGTTATAATCGTGCAAGCTTGTTAGACATTCAGTCTTTGAGAACATAGATATATTTTAAAAGTTTGACCTTACTGAAGAATGTTTTTGATCTCTGTTTATATTAAAGGCAAAAATTATAGGAATTTATGATAGGTTGATATTCTTGTTATTACTGATCCTGCATACACAAAGCCCGAAACATAGTTGTACACACTGCGGCATATCAACCTACCCAAATTTGTCAAATTTCTCCAATGAATATTGATCCTTATAACCAAACGTTAAAGTTCAAAATTGATTGTAGAAATTTGACAGTTTTGGGTTGATCTGCCGCCGACTGTACTCCTTCTTAGAAGCGAATAAAGACTGAATTACGTTAGCGTGGTCTTATATTAAAAATAAGGGCTCTTTTCATGTGGTCCTTTAAAGTAATATTTTCTGTCAGTTAATAAGACGTAACAAAACTGTTTAGTAATGGAAGAAGAATTAGCAAAAAACTATTTAGCTATCACGCACAACTCGTAATAAATTTTCACCTAATCATAAATAACATAATATGATTAGGTGAAAATTTATTCAGTTGTCATTGTGACAATATCGTTCTGCAAGACAAGTCTTGGTGCGGTTTGTACTTTTGGTCGGAAGATATTAAAAATATTTTATTTGTTTATAATAAATGATAGTTGAGATAATACTCCTCAATTGCAGCGATGACTTTATTTGAATGATGGAGGTCTTGGCTCAGCAGTGTGACCGCTCAGGGTATTTACTTTACAATTATAAACGACTAGTTTTTGCTCGCAGCTTTGCTCACGTGGACTATACGACTTGTATTTATTCGCAATAAAAGCCTTATTAAAGGTTAATATCTGT
Source organism: Eudonia mercurella (assembly GCA_963082485.1). Classification (NCBI taxonomy): domain Eukaryota; kingdom Metazoa; phylum Arthropoda; class Insecta; order Lepidoptera; family Crambidae; genus Eudonia; species Eudonia mercurella. Next base: position 8,667,812 of record OY720026.1, read on the forward strand.
TTCTTCACACGTGTAGGAACCACTGAACGCGTGATTTTTACGTATGCTGAGGCAACCGTCACTTACATCTCGGTCATCTTATATTATAAAGAACAGCATTCCTCCCGCGACTTAAATAAGTTAAAATAGAAACTTAAAGAAGTAAGTGGAAATAAGTGGCCGTGTCTCTGCTATGGTTTAGTGGTTAGACGACTGGCATCAGATCCAGTGAGTTTGGATCCCAGTGGGGAGTACATTTTATTGTAATCGGTTTGTTAGGTGGTAAGGGCAGTTTTAAGTCCGCCTGGCTAGTTACCACCATCTTTTCTAAATATGACGTCATAATATTACATTAACCACCTCCGTGGTTTAGTGGTTAAGGCCACCGGTCTTAGAGGCAATAATTAAAGATTTTTATTTTTTAACAATAAAAAGCCCATTCATGCGAGCTTTAATTAGTAAAATGTGTATATATGTATATAAAAAGTGTATATAACACAAAACAACGCAATTAAGATCACTTTGTATAAGTAACTTTGGTCCGTTTTGAAAACTACTGTACAAATTATATAAATAAAGGATCATTTTCCAAATAACCTGAGACACTTCCTAATTTCTAACCAGGCCTTTAATTTTACCCCTCTAGGGGAGGTTTTTCGAAAAATGCTAAAACACGTAATTCTTTATTTTTATTGAAAAATCTATAGATCGTTTAAATTATTAATTTTTTTAGTTATTACTTTAAAAATAACGATTTTCCCAAAATAACCTTTTTCCCTTTTTAATACTTCAACGGAAAATAAACAATATTCTTGAGACATGTCATTCTTTATTTCTTTTCAAGAAGCCAAATACCAATTTTCATGTATTTTACTTCAAAACTGACGTGAAACTGACTTTCATACAAACTTTCACCCCCTATTTGACCCTCTTAGGGTATGATTTCCGTAAAATCCTTTCTTAGTAGTTGGTTACGTCACTCAATTGACCTACAGTCCTTTCATCTAATTAGCTTCAGCGGTTTCGGCTCTGCGATGATGAATCAGTCAGTCTGGACAAGTCATTATATGTATATAGATAGATAATGAGTTATGACATCTTCTAATATATAAAATTCTCGCGTCACAGTTTTCGTTGCCATACTCCACCGAAACGGCTTGACCGATTTTGATGAAATTTTTTGTGCTTATCCGGTATCTATGAGAATCGGCCAACATCTATTTTTCATCCCCCTAAATGTTAGGGGTAGTCCACCCCTAAATTTTTTTTAAATTTTTTATGGCAAAACAACGTTTGCCGGGTCATCCGGTATCTATGAGAATCGGCCAACATCTATTTTTCATCCCCCTAAATGTTAGGGGTAGTCCACCCCTAAATTTTTTATGGCAAAACGACGTTTGCCGGGTCAGCTAGTATTGATATATAATTGTCTTGTATGTCACGTTTGTTATTTTTAAATTTTATTTGTGTGTCAATAAATGTTTCTCTCTCTCTCTCGCTCTCTCTCATAGAAATGTTTAGTGACGAATGTATGCCAGACGCATTTAGTATGAGTAAAGATGGGTAGGCTGAGATCTCACGCAGACTTTTTGAGAGAATTAGAAAATTGAAGTTGCACTGTTCTGTTATTGATTTGTGCTGGCAAATGAGTGTTGTTGACTTATGCACGTTTACGAGCACATAACGGTAAATAATCCAGCATTATTTCACAATGATATAAGTACGACGAAACACAAATTTTGGAAAATCTAACAAAATAACAACATAGCTCTTCACTTTCCCGTCAAGAACTCGCCGACAATCCTTAACTAAAACTCGAGTTCAATCACGGCGGTAGTAACGAAGTCGGTAGTCTAACAACGAAATGCTTGGGTTGAATGTCGAAAATCGTGATCGTGTACAAAATCAAAAGCTTTGTGTATCGTTTTTCTGTATATTTCAGTTATAGAATAGAATAGAATAATCCTTTATTTCAGGCTACGATGGCCTGTGGGTCAGTATACAAATACCTTAAATAAATACACATACATATTTAATACAACTTTTGGTAGTAATAAAATACTTAAACTATGATAGATATAGGACCTATTGTTTCGAAATTCAAACTGTATTTGGGTAATGGCACACAGTGTTTGACACTTTTAGTCCAGTGTTCGACACAATTTTCGTCGCCAAACAATAATATATTTTGTTGTCTGGAAGAAATCACTTAAAAGCGATAAGACCGCCAAATTGTAACTTTGCAAATTATTTATTTTTTTGTCAATGTTTATGTTTTATAGTGATGCAATAAAAGTATTATCTATCTATCTATCTCACATACATATTCATTGAAATTTTACGGCATTCGAGAAGGTGGTCTGTATTCTGTAGCTAATTGTTGCTAAATACTGAAATCAGTTGCTGACCCATTCTTTAATGATTAAAGGAAAAAATGTCGATCACTGGTTCATGTTGAACACTGGTGCCGTTATCCTATTTATTATTTTCGTTATTTAATTTATTTAAGTACTTACATACATAAATAATACGTGTCGCCTTATTCAGCGACAGAGTCAACACGTGATGAAGGTATGACGGAAGGCTGTAGCCTGGAAAATCCTGCTCAAAAAAGTTTTAAAATTAGAACGTAATATATTTTTCACAAAGCGCCGTTGTCGCTCCGTATAATTTACCTCTCTGTGTGTAACAAAAGAGTTTGAGTTCGTAATACGACTTTCTTCTTTTTTTATTGCGTAATATAATAAGCTTCAGTTTAATAGTAATGGTCTTTTTTGAATAACGTTTTAAGATTCAATGAACCAAATTAAAAGAAACTCCAGTCTAAATTTTTCTTGGCCGAATTACAAGTATTTCTTTTCAGTGTCCGCTTTAAAGAAATTATCATAAATAGTTGCGTTTATATTTAAATAACAATAATTTTAGCATCGGCACGTACATGTTTTATTGACTGCTCAATAGGAAATATTTCGTATTTTTAACATAGTTTTGCTAAGCCATTTTTTATGTATATTTTCGCATATACTTACTTATTTAGTTTAAATATAAGCTAAAATATGCACGATAGACGGTTTTAAAGTTCTTGCTTTTTAAACTGTTTACATTTAGATGAAAGCCGTAATGCAATTACAAAGGTAACATAATTACTTCGTGCAATTAACGCTAAAATGACGAAGAGAAAACAGTGATACGGTCTTTCATGTGGTTGTCAGACGAACGTAAATAATTTCCGTCATTACGTACTTCCTATCCTTATAAACTCGTATGTAGGTATGTTAAAGCGTGAAACCTTTGTTTCAATATAAAATTTAATATACAACGTGTAACAGAAAGGTGTGGTAAATAAAAATGAAAAGATACAAAATGTATCCGATCTACCTAGATCTTGTATGCAAAGTTACTAAGACATAATTATTAACTTTAATTTGTTATACGGTTTTTAATGTAATATTTCTACTGTGAAGTCACATCATAATAAACAAATCACAGCCCTAGTGGTTTAGTAACCTCTGTGTATTTATGATCACTGCTGCTTGCTTATGCGCGCCTGACTTCCCTAATATAAATATTTAATTTACTATTGCATGACAAATTAAAGTTATTAATTATGTCTTAGTAACAACACATACAATATCTAGATCGGATACACTTTGGATCTTTTCATTTTGACCACACCTTTCCTTTCTGTTACACGTTGTATACATCTTTATTTACAAGACAAGAGAAATGTAAACAAATTAGGCATAATTGGGCTAACATATAAGCAAAACTGCTATATCTTGTGTTATGTTAAGCAAAGTAAGATAGTGTATTTGGTTTATTGTTCCAACAAAGATATGGTTTTTTTCAACTAAGAATTGGTTGGTTAAAAGTCATCTGAATCTTCCGATGACAAAATACAAATTAGGTAACTTTTTACTTTCTCGCTAAGAAATGTTTTAATATTTTTTATAATAAATCAGTCTAATCTTACGTTCCACATACATTTGTTTTGTGATGATTGTTACGTGCTCTGTGTTTATAAACCCACACTAAAAGATGGGGGGGGTTATGTAGTAAATTTTTGAAACATTGTTTTAGCAGTATATATATATACTTACCCAGAACACCAGAATGAGAGCAAAGAAGTTGTTGTCATATAAAAACGGTTAAATCCAACTTAGTTCACGGTTATTAACACTAAACTGGCATAAGAACTTTGCTTTTTGCGTCTTAATAGATGCGACTGTGGAAACTTTTCCAAGTTTCACTGAGGCAATGCCTACTTCACGGTAAATTAAACAAAACTCAAATTGCCAACAATCCTGCGCTCAAGCTTGCTCGTCGTGACGTCGGCGTCATCCCTTACATTGAGTCTTGTTGATGTTGTTGAATTTTACGCAAATATTGTTGCGAACAAATTATAATTTGAAAAAAGACAAAGTGTTGAAAAAATTCCACGAGCGGGATTCGAACCCGCACCCCATGACATGCCGGGTCAGGTACACTACCAACTATGCTATCGTGGCTTCGAGATTTATTTATAAATACCTATGATTTTATTTTCGACTTGACTGTCCCAAAGCGTACTCTACTAAAAACTCTTTTGACGAACAAAGTGTTAGTACAATTAAGAATTAGACGAATCAAGTATTTGACAAATTTAGGTTTTGATCAGTCTCTAGTTTGACAAATCAAGAATTTGACGTGTCTTTAACTTGAGAAATAAAGATTTGACGAGTATCAAATTTGACAAATCAATGATTTAGTGAGTGTCTGCGTAATCATTTAGAGAGTTATTAGGTGAAGTCGTATTCGTAGATATCTACGATGTAGCAAGTCAAGACATATTTTTTAGTTATATAATGATTTTTCTTAGGGCTGTTGTTTTTTTTCGTGCCCTACAGAAATATTTATTATAAAAAATGTGCATCATTTATTTTGTATATTCTTTATAAAAAAATTGAGTTGATACACTCACTCTTTTAATTCAAACAAAGAGTTTATTGACAGAACGCGCGACTATTGTGAATGGTTCACATCACATGTGAAAGCTTGTTCTGTTCGAATCCATTTCGTTTGTAAACTGATATGAAAGGTGGCAGGTGATGTTTTTACGCTCTGTTATTTTTCGAATGTTGTTGTTCTGGCGAGTTGTGCACAAAAAACGAATCATTCTTGTACAATCGAGTCCAATTTAAGAAACTGTCACTCCTTTGTATTACCTAATTGAAGCCAAGGAATATAAATTGACAGAAGTTATTTGTCAATGTTCAAAAAGCTTGCTTATATATTTAGTTAGGTACTCGACTGTACCTTTGCTAATAACTAATAAAGCATCGGTTGCAAATACTTTTGGATAGATGGCACTAATGTCGCTCTAAAGCATTTCAAAAGTCAAAAAGCAGTGACAGAATTCAGCGCTTACGTCAGCCTTCCCGGTAGCATAATAGTCAGTGCAGCCGCCCGGATTGCGGAAGACCCAGGTTCGATTACTGGCTGGGTCGGGTGGACGGTTAATTTTTTCACTGTATTTTTATGTAAACATATTTAATTCAGCTTAAGTGTAGCAATTATATTATTTTAAGTGTTTAAAAAATAAAAAGTAAAAATTAACTAATAAATATAATTATTATTACTCTCATGTAATGATCATGATAGTTTAAGGTTATGAAGTTATGCCTAAACTCGGTTTAGATGGTGGTAAAGTTTGATCTTAGTCTTATTGAGTCCATAATTAGAACAAAGACTGTGATTATAACCGCTGTGGTCCTAGTCTGTCGCCATTACAACGATGTTAGTAGCAGATTGTTGTGTTTCGTCAGTTATAGGTAAAGTTAGTTCGTTACTGGTCTAGGAATCTTAGTGAATTAGGTATTTTTTTATATTTTTTTATATTGACTCGTCATAGTGAACACATCCTGCCTGATGGTAAGCAGCCGTTGCAGTTCAAAATAATGAGAGCGCTCCTCACCGTGGAACAAGCACGGTAACAAGCGCACCCATTCATGACGGCCTGCATAAATGCCGTTTCACGCTTAAAAGACCCTATATGCTCTACTTTTGGCAATCTCTCGTCAGTTATAGGTACAAGTAGTTCGTTACTGGTATAGGAGTCCTAGTGAATTAGGTATGTTTTACATTTGGTCATCTCATTTGTCCATAGTCATCTTAATCTTATTATCAAGTACCTAATGATAAAGAAATTCGATGGCCCGTTGGTTAATAAAAATAATTCAGGTGTATATAAAGATGTCTATTCATCATGTTTCTGGTGATTAAAGTTCATCTATACTAATATAATAAAGAGGAAACCTTATTAGCGCTGAGTAATATAGGCTGCATTAAAAAAATAATACTAAAAACGACAATTTAATTTTCCAATACAAAATGATTTGTTTGTTTTGTATAATATTTAACTCAATGATGGAAACTGTCAAAGCGGTACGAAGTCCGCCGGGGCAGCTAGTAGTATATATAGTTTTAATATTCCATACCTACCTTTGAAACTTCATTAAAATTAACATACAAAATTACTACGTAGAAACTGTTAAAAAGACGAGACGTTGTTTGTCCTTGGAAAAAAAAAATCTTGCCCAGTCTCTTCTTGTGTCGAGTGTAAAAATATGTAATATTCCATTCTATTTTCACTATATTGATTCTGATATTATAATAAAAGCTTTTAGGGAAATTAATATAAAAAAGACTGAGGATCTTTGGGGTATCTCCACTGATATATTAAAATCTATAATATCTTCTATCGCGTCTAATCTAGCAATAATATTTAATAAATGCGTTGATGAAGGTGTATTTCCAGATTTACTGAAGTACAGTAAAATTATACCGTTATTTAAAACAGGCGATAAAAGTGACCCATCTAATTTTCGGCCTATATCCATACTACCGGCTCTTAGTAAATTTTTTGAAAAAGTTCTTTTTAATCAATTGCTGTCACATTTTTACAGATAACCAGTTACTTCATAACAAACAATTCGGTTTCACCAAAGGTAGAAATACAACCGACGCGGGTGTTGCTCTCATTAAGCATATTTTCGATGCATGGGAGCAGAAACAGGATGCGATAGGTATCTTTTGTGGTTTATCGAAAGCTTTCGACTGTGTCGATCACGAGACTTTATTGTTAAAAATGGAACATTATGGTGTCTCGGACAACTCGCTTACCTTATTGAAATCATACCTCACTGGCAGAGTTCAAAAAGTTAATATTAACGGTACCGATTCTTCTGGCGCTCCGTTACTCATGGGGGTGCCCCAGGGCTCAATATTAGGACCTCTTTTATTTCTCATTTATGTAAATGATCTACCTTACTACACCGAAGATCTTTGTGAGATAGTATTATTTGCTGATGATACCTCATTGATTTTTAAAGTTGATAGACATAGAGCAATATTTGACGACGTAAGTAATACTCTCTCTCAAATATTACATTGATTTACCACTAATAACCTGCTGTTAATGCAAAAAAAACTAAATGTGTGAAATTCACGATGCCTAATGTGAAGCAGGTTAATACCAGTATCACTATGAACGATGAAATAGTTGAAATAGTTAACTCGACAGTTTTCCTGGGTATTAACCTTGGATCACAAATTACAATGGGGTCCTCATATTGCTGCCTTGGCAGGAAGACTTAGCTCGGCTGCCTATGCGGTTAGAAAAATAAGGTCACTTACTGATGTAGAAACGGCAAGATTGGTTTACTTTAGTTACTTTCACAGCGTCATGACAGGTCTTTTATTGTGGGGCTCAGCGGCTGACATTGAAACCATTTTTGTGTTACAGAATAGAGCCATTCGAGCTATTTATAGCCTTAGACCCCGTGATACGCTGAGAGAGTTATTTAAGCAGATTAATATTTTAACTGTAGCTTCACAGTATATTTATGAAAATATCGTTTATGTTTATAAAAACTTAGATAAATTCGAAAAAAAAAGTAATACCCATAATTTTAACACAAGAAATAAAAACAAACTTGCCGTTCCAAAACTTAGACTCAATAAGGTCGGTAATTCATTTGTTGGGAAATGTATAAAAATATACAATAAAGTGCCTGTCACTATAACGGAACTGCCGCTACACAAGTTTAAGACAGAATAAAACAAGGGCTAATGAAAAAAGGTTACTATAAAATTAATGATTATCTTAATGATAAGAATGTGTGGTCATCTTAGTCTGCTCGCCTGCACATGTTATTTCACAATAATAAAATTTATTCATATAATTTTTATACTGATATATAGTCTTATAAGCAGTGTCCTACAGATAACAAACAGCGTTGAGTTAAATACATCATTAAGTTTTTATTTAGAGTATCTTGAGTGTGTCATGCTCTCTTTATTGTCTCTGCGGTGGTGGCGTGTGCGTCGGGTCGTTACGTTCCCTTAAATATGGTTGAGCGAAGCGATGGCTGATTCATATGTCATACTCGTGAACGGGTGCCGCCTGTGGAGGCTGGTCTGCTCTTGCATACTTATCTTATTTTTAGTATTATTCACTATAGTTTGACTTTGTTCTTTTAAAACAATTTTTGACTTTTACTAGAATGCTGTAGTGGTACTGTATGACATTGTGGAAATTGAAACTTTTGCCTGATGTAAATTTGTTAACCTAGAATTTTTTTTTTTTTGTTGTGGTTGTCTTCTATAAGTATGTTTTGTGTTTATTTGTAATGGAAAGTGTCCTGCTATGATCGGGGTTTTTCCAATATTTTTGACGCTGTAAGGGAGAAAAGATCTGGACACTTGCTGAGTTTCTTGCCGGTTCTTCTCAGTACAAGATCTCCCGCCCAGAGTAGACTTACGAACCGATGGCATAGTGACATTCATAAGAGCTACTTGTAGCCTAAACTGAATAAAAAAAAATGATTTTGATGATTTTTTTGATTTTGAATTGATTACTATTTCTAGTTAGAAGCCTGACAATTTTCATGTCAATTTTAGAAAATTATATGTTATTAAAAGTTTTAGTGACAAGCTTACTATTAAATAAATGAGTGTGGGCCAAATAAATATTAACTACAATCACCAAATCAAACGGCGTTTGCATTATCTATATATTAATACGTGAAGCAAAAACTTTGTACCCTTTTTTACGAAACTTGCGCGGGACGGAGGAGTATGAAATTTCGCACACTTATAGTTTATATAGAGAAGGTTCTTTTAGATATTTTAAGATTTGGAAGTGTAAACTATTGTTCATAAAATTAAAGTAAGTATAGTTTTTATGCACCCTGACGGTCCATTCTAAATATTGGTGAATTAACTTCTTTAATTCGGATCATTACCCCCCAATTCCCAATTCATAAATCTCTTTATAATACTAGTGTGATTAATAACGTTATTATGGCTTTATTATAAAAGCTAGGTATATCATATCGCTGACTTTTTTTTCATCATTGTATGACTAATATTTTTATAGTACATTATTTCAGATATATTCCAGAGATTACCCTCCGCAAACAAATAAACAAAGTCACAAACTTTACCTCTTTATTAATAGTATAGATAAATGCGATATGACTACGTATTGACACAATTTGGTTTGTTGTACCATAAGAATAAAATTAATACCTGCTTTGCAAAAAAGAGAATTAGCAGTTTAACTATTTAAACTGGTCATTTAATATTTTTGCCTTTGGTATTCGGCTTAATTCCCAAGAAAATAAACTTAAAATAATGAAATCCAAACGTACTTATCTACATGGATTTGTAAAGGGTTTTTCCTCCCAAAGAGTGGATTATATTTTTCCCTAAATAGGTAATCGCTATACTCAGTTAAGAATGTAGAATAAAATTTACTCCAGTAAAACATATTATTTACAAAACAATAAAAGATAGACAATATATTTTTGGCGTAAAACAAACCTCACTCCCCAGGGGTTTTTATTAAAATGAAACCATGAGTACCAACGTTACATTGACATCTGGACGGGCAGGCGACTGAACGGTGTATCAGACCCCGGAAACTGGATTTATACAGATATAAACGCCGCGCCATTTGTGGTTATTTATCAATAGAACGAGGAACTCGATGGCGCAGTGGTTAACGCGCCCAGTCTGCAATTGCTGAGGCTAAGCAACTCTCGCAAAGACCGGTCACCGGATGGGTGACCAAAAATTTATCATCTCGAGCTCCTCCGTGCTTCGGAAAGCACGTAAAACCGTTGGTCCCGGCTGCATAACAGTCGTTAACAACCACCAATCCGCTCTGGGCCCGCGTGGTTGTTTATGGCCCGTTCTTCCTATCCATCCATAAGGAAGGCTCGTGCCCCAGCATAGTGATCAATAGAATGTGTGAGTGTTTACATTTTTTACTTGCAAATCGACAAATACATATGTCAGTGTTTCCTATTGTAGTTTAAAGTTTAGTTAGTAGTTCTAATAGTTATACGGTAATTGAGCTTAATATACTTCATCATCATCATCATCATCATCATCAGCTTATACTAGTCCACTTCTGGACTTAATAACTAGACCTAAATAATATTTCTAATGTTAGCGATCAGAATAGATCAACAAATTGTCTTTAAGGTTCAGTTTAGTGTTTTGTTGAGTTTTCTTTATACTTTATACAAAATAAATCTTTAAGAAATCTTAAGTGCATGCACATATTTTTAAAAGAATATCATCAGCTATCTAAACTATTAAAAACAATTAACCTTCACCGATCGTATATTTTCATTTTCCAACCTTTAAATATAAAATAAATATCTATATACATATAATGACTTGTGTTATATCAAATCAGAAGTCCTGACTGCTAGACTTAGGACGTTGAGACTTTGCAGGCCAGGTCCCTTTCATGCGATAGGCCAGAGATAAGACGGGATTTTCTGAAATTCCCTCGGGATTACGATATAGAGGTGAATAAGCAGCCGCTCGCTAGTTGCATATATTATGAATATTATTCATATTACATACATAACTCTTTGTCGACTTTAATAAAACTACATTGTAGAGATTTATGTTAAATTGCGAGTGTACAATATGCAACAAGTTTTTATTTAAAAGTTAAGGTCAAGGTGTCAGTCATAAATCACAACGAGAATAATAGAAGAGCAGACAATCATTCGATCATATGCTTAGTAAGTAGTTATATGTAGTTACATAGAAAAATTGCTTGCATCTTGCATATTAAAAAGTGATTGTCTTTGTCATTACTTAGATTGCAATTTAATATTCGAGAATCAAAGAGAACTCTACCTAATTGGCAGAGGTGGCCTTGATTTAAATATTCCTACATTTTAAATTGACAATTTCTAGACATTCCAATTAAGCAGGCGGCCCAAGTGACTTAAAAATCAATTAGCACTTGATAAAGCTGCTTGAAATTGATTGCTAATTATTTTGGACGTACAAAGGTGCTCCTGAAAAGTTTGTCTGTTGACAATCATTAAATATGGATTTAGGATATTTGCCAGCACATATTTCTATTAAATGGAACTTAAATTCACGGGACTTTAGATATTTGTACAGAACGAAAGGCTTGGGCTTAGCATGGGTTGGAACAGCCAACACGTTGAAGTGCTTAAGGCACCATAAATGTGTGACAAACGAGTCAATATGATTGCGCTTCAGTATAACATTTTTCGTTCATATTACATGTCGTGTTACTGTCATGCGATTTTATGTAAGAGGAAAAGCATAGATTTCGAAATAAAAACAAGTTACGAGTCTTTAACCAAGATTTACATTAAGATAAACTTCAATGCGGACAAAGTTGTAGGAAAACGCTTGTGTTTCTTCAAATGTGTATTGTTTATTGTTCGGTGTTATTTACAATTTGAGAGGTACTCCATAACTGAATTCGGAGACGAAAGGCGATACTTTACGCTTCTGATATTTTGTATAATTAATTTCGTGTCGATTGCTAAGCTCGTAACTGTGGGAAATCGTTTATTCATGTTCAATACATTATTATTTCTCCTATTTCTCAAGTACAGTATTTACAGATTAAACGACCCCTACCGATACCTTTAAATGGAACATCAAAGATATTTTGTCAATATTTAAAGAGTTGGAGTTATTGCGATCATCGACAGATACATACATACATACATACATACATACATACATACATACATACATACATACATACATACATATATACATACACACATATATACATACATACATACTCTCACGTCCATCTGCAAAAAATTATTAAAATAAAACAAAAAACCCGACTACTAAAACAATTATTTATATACTCGTAAAAACACATTACGTTACGTAAGTACATTTACGTCCATAGATAAATTTACCATATCTTTTAAATTCCGTAGACGTTGTAGTTCGTTTAAAGAATTTTGATCGTGTGGTCGATCTAACAGTTTTTTGGGGTCAAGACTACTAACCCTAGCTAACCCGGCCAATGTTTAACTCTTTTGTTTTTTTTTTACTTTATTTTTTTATGTCACTCCTATGTCACTCCCACAGTCAAAACAAATCTAACGACACCTCATATGTTAAAATCCACCATGCCGTTTGGGCTGTAGGGCGTGCCAAAGAAACAGACATACAATACATACATACATACATACATACATACATACATACATACATACATACATACATACATACATACATACATTCATTCATACATACATACATACATACATACATACATACATACATACATACATACATACATACACTCGAAAAACATAACCCTCCTTTTGAACATTCTTTTCACGTACCTAAACAGCAGGGCATTATCTGAGGAGTACCTATGTAGGTACAACGAAAACAGTCATTGTGGTTGGATCTTTATTTAATAGAGTAGCTATGCCTAATGGGCTAGTGGTCTTCTAAGGACCACATGATTGAATATCAAAATACTTTAAATAAAAATATTTAATGGGTAAGCACAGTGCCTCACCTGATGTTAAGTGATGATAAGGCCAATTGATGGAAGCGCATTTCACCCGGAATCCTCAACTAGAGAGGCACTGGCTATCTTCTCTAGCTGCCGGAACACAACAATGCTACAAACATTGATGCTATGGCGACATATTTAGATAAGATGATGGTAGCTAGGCTAACTAAACTAAACTAAACTAAAACTAAACCGTGACTGTATCTGTATATATGTGTACGGTTACAAGTTTTAAGAATATAATCAAAGACACCTACGTACGACGTTTCACTTCAGGCACGTGCTTTTCGATTATAATATTTTTATTATTGTTGATTCCTTAGAATGATGTAAGGATGTTGATTAAATATGATGAATGAATATTGAAGGTCGCGGGTAGCCGCTGGATGCGAGTAGCACAAAACCGGTCGTTGTGGAGATCCTTGGGGGAGGCCTTTGTCCAGCAGTGGTCGTCTTTTGGCTGAGTATATTTTCTAACAATAAAGATATTAAGACTTATTTCTTGCTAACTAATCAAACATAACTAATATCTATATAATAAGGGTTTAGGGTGCTTCGTCATTAAGTACCCACTCTGGAATATTTTTTTAAATTGTCATAATATTGTGTTGGCAACTTATTTTGATTTGTAAATTTTTAAATAAATTATTTCATTTTATTTCTTAACTTTTGTCACTAACTCTTCTTTCAAACCACATCATTCCCTTATCACATCATTTCTTATCCTGGCACTCACATTTATTCTGCTTTCATGTGTTGCGGCATACAATGTTGCAATATGTCGGATCAGCGATCTGCAACCCGGCCGGCATCGAAATAGCGGTGGAGCCCGGCAGTCGTCTACAAAGCACCGCCTCGCTAGGTCATTTAAATATTAATTGTTTTACATATTTTACAGTAATTTAAATGTACTGTGTGATATCTATGTGAATCAAGAATATACACAGTAAATGAACTAAACTACTTATCATTTCCTTCTGATAATAAACTATAGGGTAAGCCTCTTAAACATGTTTATGCTCCCATACCCAACTTTCACCTCCATACATCAGTGTCGAGGACAAGAAACACTCTTCTACGTACAGCCAGCCGTGCCTTCCTAATAAGCAAGGCTTTCATGATTTCCTTTTTCAGACTTAGCAGTTCACTTGCATGTTTTAACAAATCCAAAAAAATTCCCCAAGCAATTCAAGGGTTGAAATTATTGGAGGACAGTATTCACATCTGAAGATTATGCATTCTTCCGAAACAAAAGACTGTGTGATAGACATTTCACAAGAAAAAGACCAAAACAGAAACAATACATTGTCTGCTTTACAATTCTTTCCTTGTTTTTAAGTGGCAAGTTGATTTTTTTAAAATATTTATCTTTAATAAACATAACTCACACTCTCTCACATTAACTATTGCTCATCAGGTAAAATTTTAATATATTTAAGATTATTGAAATAAACATAATATTTCTTACTTACTTACTTCCTTATTTACTTCTTATTTTTTTCTAAACTGTTTAAACAAAATGTAATTTTTTTGTTATTTTATTATGACTTACAGCTGAATCAACAGATCAATCTGCGAATAATAATAATAATAATAATAATAAATAATAAATGTTTCCCACACTCACACCAATTATCTAGCCCCAATAAGAGCTTCCTTAAGAAACTAATGTTCCGAATGAAAGCATGCAGCAAGCAAGCTCTTTAAAAGTATATATGTTGTCATGGTTTTCTTTCATAACCAAGATAGTTGCTTGTGAAAATGACACAGTAGACATTGAGACACCGGGCTAATGAAAACGTCAGACACATGGAGTTAAAAATAACCGGGCTTAGTATAATAAATAAGGGTTGCTAGAGTTAGCTGCGGTTATCATGCAATACATTGTATTGCTGCAAATAAAACATACAAGATTTTATTACAACGTCTTTATGAGCCTTTGTTGTTTTTTGCCACCCTACATGAAGTCGTAGTAAAATAAGGATTAATCTCATGCAAACTCGCAATGACAGAGGTTCATTTCCCAGAGGCGGTACATGTTAAATTCAATTTAGTTGGTGATAAATCCCAGGTGGATATATTTTAGTTAGATACGATCATCTTTTCAAGTCTTTACACAATTACCCTTGTTTTCCATTCATATTAAATGTATCTTATTCTATCCATTAAGTACACGTGCGTAACAGACAAACGATTTCCTTTCAGCTTATATTTATGGACACCACTTTTAAATAATCATCATACAAGGAACGAAAGCTGAAAAAAAACAGAAAATTTTATAATTAAGAACTTAAAAAAAATCTTGATATCGAGAGTAGTATAGAGAAGTCGAGAATGATGTATCTATTGAAAAATACCGGATTGGGAAAGCAAGCATTGTGAATGGAAAAGTAACAACATTTAATGTCTCATGTCTCGTGTCTTGTCACAACATTTGTGCAAAACAATGTTGTCTTTAGACTCCGACTACTACTTGCACTGTAAGCAGATTCAATGTATGAAGTAAGTGGGGCAATGGCTCCAGTGTTACTTAAAGTTACTTATACTTGAAGCCCAGTCTTCGACACAGATTTCGTCACCAAAAAATAACATAGATTATCATTAAATTTTACGGGAATAAAATTTTTGCTAAAGCCTAAAATCAGTTGCTGACCTCTATTTTTAATGATTAAAGGAAAACATGACGCACTGAGAAAACTGGCAATCATAAAAAACGTGAATTCAGCTTAAAAAAAATTAATTCACTCCAAGGACTCAGGTTACACAGCAGGTACCAAAATAAGTCTTAACCCTCTCACCGGCAATACAGTTTAAGATTTTCATTGATTTTCAATCTAATTACGTGTACGTGTAATAAAGTGTACAAAGTTAAATTTTCAGTGGCAACATATGTAGCTGCCATTGCCAGGAATCGAACCTGGGTCTTCCGCAATCCGGGCGGCTGCACTGACCATGGCATGGCTGGGTCGGGTAGGCATATTTTATAAATATTTATTTTAGCTTAAGTAGCACTTAAAAATAAAAAATATAATTCTTAAATAACGTCACTCCGCTAAGTTCTACACAGTCTCATTTTCTATCACAACAATTAGATGAGAAACAGCTAACATCTTTTGTCTTAATGGACACTGATTCGCAGGAGGTACATGCAGAGCTTATGAGCCTCAGATCGGATAGTGCTCCTGGATGGGATCAGATTTCAATTAGTTTCCTAAAACTAGCTAGTACCATACTAGCCCCATATATCTCACATTTGGTGAACAATTGTTTTAGTAAAGGTATATTCCCATCAGCATTAAAACTAGCTGTCGTCACTCCAGTCCATAAGAGTGAGAGCAGAGATGATGCAAATAACTATAGGCCTATTTCTGTTTTGCCCGCATTGTCCAAATTGATAGAAAGGCTAATCAATAGAAGACTTGTTGGCTATTTGAACAAATATAGGATCTTGTCAGACTCACAATATGGGTTCCAGTCTGGCAAATCAACTCAGGATGCAGTAATGGCATTAACGTCGCTGATCTCTGGTCAATTGGACAATGGGGGTAAATGTCTTGCGGTATTTCTAGATATTAAAAAGGCATTTGATACCGTTTCTGCTCCCATTCTTGTGCAAAACCTGGAATCTGTCGGTATAAGAAGTACCCCCCTAAAATTATTTGAAAATTACCTAAGTGGGAGAAGGCAGAGGGTACGTTTAGGACAGTTTCTGAGTGATGACGCTGATCTGACTTTTGGAGTACCACAAGGTTCCGTATTGGGACCTACGCTGTTTCTCATTTACATAAATGCTTTGTGTAAATTGAACCTCAACAACTGCAGAATTTTCTCCTATGCTGATGATACTGCCCTGGTTGTGACGGGCAGTTCTTGGGAAAAGATAAAAATAGACGCAGAAGCTGCTCTTGCTACTATTGCGCTTTGGTTGAGGAAAAATTTGCTCACGTTAAATACCACTAAAACCAACTTTATTAGTTTTACAATTAATAGTAGAACACAGCCACTTTCCAACTATAGTATTAAAATTCATGGATGCGACAGCACGCGTATTAACTGCAATTGTACTGCTATAAATAGGGTTGCCAGCATCAAATATTTAGGAATTATGGTTGACGAGCGCCTATCGTGGTATCCTCAAATTGAGTTGATCGCTGGCAGAATCAGAAAGATGATCTGGGTCTTCAAAAATCTTAGACATTCGGCTAGCAAAGAACTGCTTACTAAAGTTTATATTGCCCTTGCTCAAGCTGTCGTGATTTATTGTATACCAGTCTGGGGAGGGGCTTCAAAACTTAAATTTCTTGAAGCTGAACGTGCGCAGAGGATGCTTCTTAAGGTCATGTGCTTCAAAAATTTACGATTCTCAACACAAGCTCTCTATTCTCTGGTGGGTGTATTGACTGTCAGACAACTTTATATATTACACATAATTTTAACTAAACACAAATCGTTACCAGGGAACTCCGAGATATTACATAAAAGAAGAAATTATAATGTTGTTAAGAGTAAAAGATATAGAACACATTTTGCAAAGCAGCAACACACTAGTCAATCGACACATATTTACAATAAAATAAATAAAATTCTCAAAATTTACACTAAGTCAAAATTTGAATGTAAAAAACTTGTAACTAATTATCTCATGAAATTAAGCTATGATGAAACGGAGGGCATTATTGTTAATCGTAATAAATAGAAACTTTAGAAAATATAGGAAAAAAAAAAAAAAAATAAATAAAAAAAATAGATAGACAGATAATCTCGAATTTTTTGGTTATTTTAAACAATTTTTGTCATTATAAACGCTCAGTTTGGTATGTAAATGATAATTTCAGGTATATATTCTTGTTGCACAGTTTTTGGTATGTTTGTACTTAGAACATTTAACATTTGCATATTTTGTATTCTTAAAATAAGTAAATTAATATAGTTTGTAAAGTTTCCATAACAACCCTAATTTTGTTATGGGAGAGTGGCTGCTCCTGGCACAAGTGTTCACTCACTCAAAAGGAGCAAGTCAGCCTCGGTTTATTGTTATCATAATCAATTTATGGAAATAAACATTTTTTTTCATTTTTTTCATTTTCATTTTTCAATTCTAAAATGTAATTCTAATAAAAAAACATATTTTTTTCAACAATTGTAATTTAGTTGCGTAAAATTATATGTAAATAATCATAAATACAGCTTGCCTAATTATCAACTGATCTTTCAATATTTTTAAAAATATTAAGATCTGATGTTGATGACGTGCTCCTTTGGCTTACAGAGTAAGAGTATAGTGTTGATTAATTTCGGCGAGTTGGATTGAGCCACGATTGCATAGTTGGTAGTGCACCTGACTCGGCATGTCATGAGGTGCGGGTTCGAATACCGCTCGTAGAATTTTTTCAAGTCTTTTTTCTTTTTTCAGATTGAAATCTAATAAATATTGATATCGGTGATGAGTGTAACCTGCTTGACCTGCACAGGTACCAAGGACTCAGGTTGCACAGGATAGTGATTCACCAAAAAGAACGATGATAATACTGATGTTGATGATAACGGCATTTAAGATGACGTTTATAGCATATAATATGATCATACTACATTAAGGGGAGGTCATCGTATAACTATGAAATCTATTCTATGGTGACACTGTCATTGTGTTTTATTAGAATCTTATTTATAATTATCATACTAATTTATGGGACAGTGGACCATTTTTTATTACATAGTGTAACAACACTATGTAATAGAAAATAACTTAAAGAAGACAATGTCATATGACCAATTTTTACGATGATAAGTATCGTAATATGGCATTATTTACCCAAACAATTCGATTCCATCTTAACACATTTTAGTTCTAGCGTAATATTGACTTATTATTTACATATTTTAGGACAACGCAACTATTTTGATATTTTAAGTTTAAGCAAAAATGACATTTTTAGGGTTCCGTAGCCAAATGGCAAAAAACGGAACCCTTATGGATTCGTCATGTCTGTCTGTCTGTCTGTCTGTCTGTCTTGGTAAGAAGATGTATTCTGTGAACCGCATTAAGATTTTTACACAAAAATAGAAAAAAAAACAATAAATTTTGGGGGTTCCCCACACTTAGAACTGAAACTCAAAAATTTTTTTTTCATCAAACCCATACGTGTGGGATATCTATGGATAGGTCTTCAAAAATGATATTGAGGTTTCTAATATAATTTTTTTTCTAAACTGAATAGTTTACGCGAGAGACACTTCCAAAGTGGTATAATATGTGTCCCCCCCTATACCTTCTAAAATAAGAGAATGATAAAACTAAAAAAAATACATGATGTACTTACCATGCAAACTTCCACCGAAAATTGGTTTGAACAAGATCTAGTAAGTAGTTTTTTTTAATACGTCATAAAGTACAGAACCCTTCGTGCGCGAGTCCGACTCGCACTTGGCCGGTTTTTCTCAGTGCGATTACTGTTTTCTGTCAAACACTGGTGCCTCTACCCTACTTACTTGCGTGAGACCACTCGAATGTTTCGTACTCGTTTCGCTTTTGCCTTTCCACCTGCATAAAGGCGGTAAGTCGATTTTTCCTACCCATAATACTAGGGGCACTAAATCATTGCGCAGCGAAGGAAAGCGCTCTGGGGCCCGTAAATCAGGCCGCGGGAACTTCCGACCTGATTTCACTATATTAATTATAAAATATATAAGTGTATATAACATAATACAATATATAAAAAAATACAATCTCTAAGAGGAAGAACTACTACCTCAGATGGGATTCGAACCCGTGACTTTTCGACATCGGAGCGACACACTGGTTTTCCAGTCGAATTTGGCAAGTGCTTGTTTTATTTAATTACTTAACTTAACTTTACTTAACACTGTGTCACTATTAGCTAGGAGTAGGCTGTTACAGGTAAAATAAGAAACCTTTTCCACCTGTTCCAGTTCCAGTAAAATAACAGTTCTAGAAACCTGTTCCAAAATAACAGCCTGTTGTGTTGTAACATAGTTACCTTTACATAAGATACAATGATACATAGGAACTCAAACGTTTTCAGTGTATGTATGTTACTGAAATGAAAAGCATCCTTCATGCTTAACAGGCTTTAAACTGACAGCTTGACTTTAAAAATTGAATTTTAGAAAATTTGCCAAAATACATTAATTAATTAAATTAATTATTTATTTTATAAATAAATTACTTTTATCTGTCAAAAAATGAGCGCAACGTAACTTGTGCGTATCCGAACGAACGAATTCAACACCTGCCTGTTCTGTGCTTGGAACAGGTCTAACAGCTGCTATCTCTTTCCAACAAAGGTATGCTGCGTAAGCTAGAATAGAGAAGAGCGTTATCTCTTTCTAACAAAGGTAACCTCCATAAGCAAGAATAGAGAAAAACATGTTTCGGCCTAGATTCGGGCTGTTGTGGAACTGGAACAGTTTTGGATAGGTTTAGACAATATTGTTATTTAATGATACCTGTTATTTTTATCTGTTCCGATATACACGCCTCACTCCTACTATTAGCCCATTACTCGTATAAGGAAAGGAACAAACAATTATTGAATCTTTTCTGAGATTATGATCTATATATACAGGGTGTTTATTGTAAGGTGTTGAGTCGATGAGTGGTGAAGGGGGACATCTATCTTTTGAACCCCCATGTATGTTCAGCGATTTTTGATAGTTTGCGAGTTATATATTTTTTAAGTATTTTTATGGGGTATACAAATAATACCCTAATATCAAGTACCCTTTTTTATTTTACCATGAAAGCTTAGATTCTTACGCAAATTAAAAAAATGGTCATAAATACTGAAACTTCTAAAATGTTTAAATAATTTTAACGCAAATTTTGTTGCGAAACAAATTACAAAAACACAAATGTTGAAAAAATTTCCACGAGCAGGATTTGAACCTGCACCCTTCTGACATACCGGGTCAGGTGCTCTTCCAATTGAGCTATCGTGGTTCTAACCATTATCATAGCTCAATTGGAGGAGCACCTGACCCGGTATGTCAGAAGGGTGCAGGTTCAAATCCTGCTCGTGGAAATTTTTTCAACATTTGTGCTTTTGTTACTGAAACTTCGTTTTTAAATTTATATTTGATAATAGGTAATTCCATTTTGTTCAAGTTAATCTTAAATAAACCAGTTTAAATTATTTGTTTGTAACTTATATACTTAAATACTAGGGAGATGATTATTTTACTCATAAAACTACAATTCATGGCAACTTAGTTAAAGAAAAAGTACAGAGAAATGTTTACCCAAAAAAACTTAAGTCACTTCGTCATACAATACTTAAAAAAGATTTGAAAAAATATACCTAGCTCGCCATCTACCAAAAATCGCTGAACATACATGGGGGTTCAATATATAGGTATTGTAGTGCTGTCACCGCGCATTGGCTTGACACCTTACAAGAAACATCCTGTATACCCACATAGATATATGTGGGTATGTCTAGGAAGAATAACGGAGACGTAAATCAAGGCCTATGGAGAGGGCGGACGCCCGCCCGCCGCCCGCCCCGCTGCATATTAAATAATTTCGGCAGGACCAAAAATGGCGGGAATTTCACCTTTCGACGCCGCCGTTTCTCACGTGACAAACATCGGCCATAGTAGAATGAAACAAGTAGGGCGACTCTGCCCCCGAGCAAGCGATAATCACCTAAACTTGTAGGGCTGTCGCTTTTAATTAGAATGAGGTAGGTATCTACATATAAAATAAGAACATACTTAGAAATATGAATTCATGGATTTCAGAGAACCCCCGATCTACCTAAATGTAGTTTGTTAACGGTACAACACAACAACTTACAAATAGGTAAGTAGGTACGGTCAACAGCACATCACGGTAAACACTTGCAGTTTGATATTAGTACTTATACCCACAACATAAGAGCGGTACAAAGTCCAAAGTGTTTCGTCTGACTGTTCCTAATTAGTCCCTTGTTTTCGCGGTAGGGTACACCCTACCGCGAAAACAAAGTTGTTAGATTACACGGTACACCGTGTAATCTATATATATAAATTAAACTTACAAATCTGTAGGTACATGTATTTACCTCTCTAATCCACGAAATTTGGAGCAGAACTTAACTCTTTCGGTAGTAAATAACTGACACAAAATTGTGTAATTAGGTTAGGCAGGAGGTACTCACTCACCGTTCTTGTTCGGTAGGTAAAGTAAAGAAAGAAAATTCTGGATGGACAAGCTGCTATTAAGACATCCATAAACACTGCAATATCTCTTGTTTTTTTTTGTAACCTTCGTTGACCTTGACTTACGTTTAACAAATTATAATCTACGTGCGAGCGGCAGCGGCGCCGTCGCAGCGACAAAACATGCAGGCGCGCGCGGCATTACGTACGGCTCAGCCGCGACACGGTAATAATATCTACAGTAGTGTAACTTCATACAAACGGACGAAGCGCGAGCTATACCTACGCGCTTGGGTATCGGCATGCGCTCGGCAAGCAACAGTCGCGAATGTGCCGCAGTGACTAGCCGCGGCGTGTTGTTTTTTAAACAGTAAGCGTGTGATTATTTTGATTAAAATAAGTTATGGCGAGGATCAATAGTGGAATATATTGTGCTGTTTTTGGTTGCATGAATTCGTCAATAACGCCCCCAGATATAACATTTTTAGATTACCTGGAAACTCCGAAAGGTAATAATAATAATAATAATAAACTTTATTTGCACACAAAAAAACAGATACTGACAAATTTATAAAAACATATAGTACAAAATAGGCGGCCTTATTGCTAACAAGCAATCTCTTCCAGGCAACCTTGGGCGAAAAATAGTAAAATAAAAAAAATAAAAATGGTAAGACTATGTATAAATAAAGTGATACACGAGTAAACTAGGTAGTTATAGGCGGTTCGTTTATGATGCATACGGTAGGTACGCCCGTGTTAAAACCTCCGGGTTGTAGGTTTTTGGAAACATTATTGAATTAAACGATTGATTGATTTTAATTTTTTAAACTAATCAAAAAACAATTTTTTTACAGAACACTTCCTATTTCATTCACAACGCATTTTATTTGTTTAAATGAAAAATATACCCCCTTATTAATTTATTTAGTTAATCATCATTGTTTTGTCTCTTTTTCTCAAATTCAAATTGACGTTTGTGTGACGTTGACAAAACAATATTAACGAAATAATGCTTAAATAGTTTTTAGGAATAAGGGGGATCATATTTACAATCACAAAATACATTCACAAAACTAGATAGAAAGAAACTCAAAGTAGGCAGATGTAATTAAAACATTGTTGTAGGTGGGCAGCCCAGCCAAAGAAAATATACGCCCAGCCCTAGCGCGTATTTAAGTACCGCGCGGCTGTAGGCATTTATTTCAAAGATAGGGCCGAGTTACAATACTGTAGATAGTATTACCGTGGCCGCGACTAGCGCATCATTAGCATCAATAAACTTTGTTAGTGTGTGCGTGCGACGATGCGTACGGACGGGTTGGCTCGGCCGCGCTCACATATAAGCTGCGCTCGGTGCGTATGTATGAAGATACCATACTTGTTTCATTCTACTATGCATCGGCTTTGGGAAACTAATTTACCTCCGAAGTAATTAAAGATGCAGCGGCTTTGTATAAACAACTTCTTTGTTCACTTTAACTTGTCATTATTGTTGTCAAAGTGTTGAGAGCTTTTTGATGTCTTTTGTTTTTGGATCATTTTGATGTTTTGAGTTCGTAATGTTTTTACAATATTACAATTATAATATTGTACAACATTATTTATTTGTTATTGGAGTTCCACAACAATAAGTTCACAAAATACAAAAAATAAGTAGGCCGGTAGTTTTACAAAATGAAAAGAAAAGTAAAAAACCAATACTTACTCTTTTTACTTTTTAAGGGTTAGCACGTGCGCCAACGATAATAATTAATCCTTCTCGACGGATTAAAAATGGCGATAGCGGCGATGCAATAAGTTATTTCTATGTTTCAAACTAAACTTTAAAAAAAAGGAGAGTTGAAAAAAATTCCACGAGCGGAATTCGACCCTGCACCCTTTAGCATACCTACAAAGTAAGAGAAGAAAGTATTGATTAATTTTGGCGTGTTGGACAGAGCCACGATAGCATAGTTGGTAGTGCACCTGACCCAGCATGTCATGGGGTGCGGGTTCGAATTCCGCTCGTGGGATATTTTTTCAACCCTTGTATTTCAAATTGTAAATTGTTCGCAACAAAATTTGTGTAAATTATTTATAACACAAACTATATTTAAAAAAAGAAAAGTAAGAAATGATTTATACGATAGGAGGTCGCTTGGATTCGTAGCAATTTGGAAAACTCGGTTACTGGGACAAGATTTCCATCTGCTCTGACAGCGAGGGTGCGATTCTACATACGGTTCGATGCGTCACTAAACAGGGGCATTTGAATAAACTTTATTATACTCGCACCGATTTACCATTACTTAGATGTAAATGTGAATTTGCAGCAGTATTTGGATCCGGCTCATATTGACTTAATGTATGTAATGATAAAGTATGTCTAATTCGTTGTAAATTATAATTCGATAAGCGTTCTAAAACAAAATGTAGTTAGAATAACATTCAGTATGAGTCTCTTTCAATGCCCATGTATACACGATCAATTTGTTTGTTACTGTGATCGCCAACTTCAATTCAATAAAAGATCTCTATAGTTTCATTAAGAGAAGTAATTAATGCATCTTCATTATAAAATATAACTAAATAAATTAAAAGGTATTAATCAAATAGAAAATAATACGTAATTAAATTTAAGCCAATTCACCAATTACTTGGTATTTACCATTGGTACTTAAAGAACATTAATGGTTTGTGTTAGAATCTATCTATAGTATTAAAAGGCTTTATGCGGGTATGGTACAAAGCATTTTGCATACTTCGACTTCAGATGTTGTCTTCAGTTTGTGACAGTTAATTAATTATATAGTTGTGGTATAGACGTGGTTGTAGATTGTAGTAGACGGGTCGGTACTAAATAGGTTGCATGAAATATAATGACACAATAACGTTTTAAAGTTTAGAACATTGTTAACTACTTAATGATTTTTTTTACTAGTCATTAATTGAACCTCGAAGCGACTTTTGAAGTGGTGACAGTGGATAGTGGTTTGATATCTGGTAACTTATTTTTGATAGCGAAAATTCTTGGACTGTAGGTTCCGTGCGTAAGTGGCAAGTGTCATATATTTTATTTGAAATGTCTTCGTCCATATTTATTTGATGCCGCGCGGTCATACTAATTTTGTATGGGGAATTTAACGTGTTAATTTGAAAATTATCAAGCGGGTTTTTAATAATTTAAAAAACTGCTCGATAAATGGAAAATGTGAGACAGACGATTTGTAGTTTAGATAAACTATAAGATATCAACTAAACGCCGCCACTCCTTTTCATGATTTTTGCCCAACTTTAAATGATATTGTAGAAAAAACTAGTGTGTTATGAATTTATGGTTCGGGCTAATTGTAAACACGTTCCCTTTGATACTAAATATATATTTTGTTTATTTAATATGATAGTATTTTCAATTATATCAACTTAACCGTGACTGCATTTTTGGCTTTTTTTGGTCGGCGCACCCTTAAATTCAATATCGCCTTAAATTAACATTTTTTAAATACGTCGTACGTATGTCAGATGTAATAAATAAAAAAAAATGTTTTCAAATTATATTTCTAGTTATCTAATAGTCCCGGGACAGCGTACAGTTTGTTTTGTATAATCGTAAATCTAACAAAAAAGACGCATTATGTTGACAGCATTTTTCGGATGCTTTATGTGGTTCTCGCGTGTCACGTTATACTTACAATATACTAATGTTGGCACTTATATTACGCGTTTTCGCGTACCATGTATGTACTCATCCAGAGAGTCACTTGTTTAATTGCCACTTGGGGAGAAGCATTGGGAAGTGAGATGAAACAGAAACGAAATGTTTCAGATCTGAATGTTGCCATCAATGTTATGTTACGTACCTTACTTTTGGGCAACATTAAACACTTTTTGCTGATTCGGTTGACCGTTACCTATTGCTACTAAAACGCGGAAGTGCCTTCATGCTTTCTTGACTTTCATCTCATCAAAGTAAAGATAAAAACAAAGCGTAATGGCACTATTCACCCAGAATTCTCTACTGGCTATCTTTTATCCAACTTTCGATACACACCAATGCTAAAATCGTTAAAATATCGATAGCCTTAGATAAGATAGTGGTAGCTAACCAGATGGACTCTACCATCAACCAAACCAAGTTCAATATGTACTCTTCTTCCCTACAGGGAATCGAACCCGGTACCTCTGGTTAAAAACTGAATGTTTTGAATGTTAACGGAAGTCAAGCGTTGTGGCATTACTAAAATGCTATGCTGCTGCTACATAAAATATGCTGTAAAGATGCCCTTTCAGTTTAGTATCATATATTGTTTATAAACATGTTTTATTTGATTCGATGTGTTATTTGTGATACCGAATTTTTTTTTTTCTATTCTATAATCGTGGTCTAGCTTTGAACATTCACCGTTCACAAAGCGTTGTAGCAAGTCCTTCAGATTCGGTTCTAAATTGTAGTACTATGATCATGTAAAGTGAATTTCAGCGAGGAACTTTGAACATTGTCGGATCGTCAAACAAAAATGTCAAGGATTTGGAAAGTGAATTTTATCTCGTTGGGGAAAGTAGAAGCTCTTGTCATCACTGATGTTAAAGTTCGTATAAGAAATTAAAGGAAACGTAACATTTTGAAATACTAATATACATTTTTAATTTCTCTTTTAATCTTATATAAACTGGAAATACACAGAAGAAAATTTAAAATCAATGTGTAAAATAAACGCCAGTATATAGATTCGCAAAAGTTGTTTCATTTCAATGAGAAAAATATTGACCTTAGGAGCGAAATTACTATTTTAAAAATTACTCTTGCTTGCTTCTGTGTATGAAAACTTCGTTAATTTAAAAAATAAATGTATTTACTAGTTTTAGTTTATTGCCCAATATGTAAATTCAGTAAGTATTCAATTTTTAAGAGCTGTATAGACAGAGCATAACCATCATCATCATCATCATCAGCTTATTTATGTCCTCACTACTGGGGCACCATATTGCCCATTAATCGTTAAAATTAATTAGATATGAGGATAATTGGCTAAGAGCCATTATTTTAATGTTTGATGACATACTTTTGTTTCATTACACTAATGTTTTGAAGTCGTATTATAAACCTTTCAAGCTTAATTAAAAAAGTGCCATAACTTTTCAATAAAATTGACATGAAATAAAACCAAATAAAAAGTATGAGAAAGGTATTGACTTTTTGACACAGACATTAAAATTATGGTTATACTAAATAATTTCATAGTAACCAATACCAACGTACCAGCTATCTCATCATCATCATCAGCTCATTTTATGTCCCCACTGCTGGGGCACGAGCCTTCCCTATGGATGGATAGGGAGAACGGGCCATAAACCACCACGCGGGCCCAGTGCGGGTTGGTGGTTGTTAACGACTGCTAATGCAGCCGGGACCAACAGCATTACGTGCCTTCCGAAGCACGGAGGAGCTCGAGATGATTTATTTTTGTCACCCATCCGATGACCGGCCTTTGCGAAAGTTGCTTAACCTCAGCACTCGCAGACCGGGCGCGTTAACCACTGCGCCATCGAGCTCCTCAATGCTATCTATACCAGCTATCTATATACAGGGAAAAGGTACTTGACTGTTTTGTGATATTGTTGATCTTGACGGCGCCTTCCGAAACGTAGAAGAGCTTAAGATAAGTAAAGTTTATACGGAGACAAGTCTTTGTGACAGGCATAAAGTGGCAACGTCGCATGTCTAAACGAATCATGTCCTGAGATACCAAAAGTACCAGCAGCTATAGTTCTTTGAAACTTAGATGAAATATTGCATAAGAGTAAAGTTATTTCGGTGCAACAAAACTGCACCAAACTTTATGTTCGATGCATCAAAAATCGTTAGGACAACTCGAGTCTACGTAAGAAGATGTGATGGAAGGCTGGTTTGAACATGTGGCTATTATTTATTCTTCAGATTTATTTAATCAATTTTTATCATCACCGTTTGATTTTATAAAAAGTGTTTATGATTTTGAAACTTGCAGTTGGTCAGGTACAAACATTTAATTATCTAATGGTTTATTCGTCACCCTGTATAACAGTACATAAATAGGTACGCATATATCATTGTATTGTCACACATGTTGGTCGTTATTGCTCGAGTAAGTAAAACGTACAATTTAATTCAAGAGTAATAATTTTTTAATAATTTTAGCTTCAGAATCTGAATCAGAATATTTATTTGCTATAAATAGGATACATTACAGATGTAGCAGCAAAATCCGCAGACCGGTTATTCCAAATTAATCCACACATGGCCTTATTTATCATTCGTTTTTGTCTTTTTGTGCCTAAATTTACATATGTACTACGTTGCTCCCAACTTTGGCTTTTTCCAGCAATGTTATCCAATTTAGATAATTTAATAAGAGAAACTATTATAATTTTTTTAAATTGTTTAATGAGCGACCGCGTTTGGTTACAGGCTTCGCTTCCTGTACGCTTTGGAGGCCTAGGAGTTAGAAATTTATCAAGTGTGGCACTGCCAGCGTTCTTGTCTTCTGCTCATAGCACGTTCAATCTCTACAGGAAAATTATCAACCCATCTTTAGGTTCCGTAGAGTTGTCGTGCAAAGCTGATGCGAGTAACGCCTGGTTATGCGCATATCATAAATTCTACCTTACCATTATCACCTCAATTGCAGATGCAGAGGATTGCCTCTGCATCTTGCTTGCTCCAGAACTGTTGAAAGTTCTGGAGGGGCTTATATCCACTTCGAGTGATATATTAGAACTCGCTCGTCTCACTGCCGATGCCGTCTCCCAGAGAGAGTCAGGCCACTGGCTCCAGGCATTACCATCTGCCAATGTCGGTACCTTGTTGGACGGGCCGTCTCTCACTCTAGCGGTCTGTCTTCGTCTAGGCGCCAGGGTAATCCACCCTCACCGCTGTGTGTGTGGGGAGGCTGTTGACGAGCTTGGCCACCACATGGCTGGGCGAATGCTGCGGCACTTCTCACTAAACAGCATCATTTGCAGTGCTTTTGCCACCGTTAGTTCACCAGCTGTCTTAGAGCCAGCTGGTATCTCTCGCAGCGATGGCAAGAGACCCGACGGGATGACCATTGGGCCCTGGAAGCTTGGCAGGCCGTTGGTGTGGGATGCAACCTGTGCTGACACCGTGGCTCCCTCGCGTATACGCGCCACCTCACTTCATGTGGAGGCTGCTGCGGTAAGTGCTGAAAATCGCAAACGGCACAAATACGCAAACCTGGGTCCCAATTATATATTTGTTCCGTTGGAGATATTGGGTCCATGGGGGCCGGAGGCCAAGCAGCTTGTTAAAGAGTTGAGTGCTCGCCTTGTTAAAGCCTCCGGTGACAAGAAGGCTGGCAGCTACCTCTGCCAACGTATCAGCTTGGCTATCCAAAGAGGTAATGTTGCCAGCATTCTTGGGACCGTTCCCATGAGCCCACAGCTGGAGAACATTTTTTTGTCTTAAATTAAGTGTTATTCTTTTGTATTTGTTTTTGTTTTCATTACAGATGGTAAAAAAATAATATTGTAACTTAAACCTATTTAACTATATAACAATAACATGCAAACTTTTTTGTATCAAAAATTAATAAATGAATATTAATTAACATCATCTTCATTATTATCATTACTATTATCTACTATTAAACATTAAAATTTTATTAATATTAAATGATACAATATATTAATATTATTAATTTAAATAAACTTTAGTAAGTTAAAGATAGTTCTTTAGCTTATAGCTTTATCGACAGATTAAAAATGTCAATCAGGATCAGGCCTTCTTACATGGAGTCCTATTAAGCACTAGACAAAGTGCTAGGACCAATCCGCATTGGGCCTGCGTGGTGGTTTATGGCCCGTTCTCCCTATCCATCCATAGGCAAGGCTCGTGGCGACATAAAATGAGCTGATGATAAAGATACCAGAAGTCGCAACGAATCGTTCGTACAAAAAAAAATTGTCTATGCCTTAGCAGCAAATAAAGATATGAAAATCTGATTTGAATAACAAGATGACGTCATAATAGGACCTGACAATTTGTATAAAATATTGCCCTCGTTTCCAGTAATAAATAATAGAAGCAGGAGATGAGATTTCATAAGTAGGACATTAGAAGTCGAGTGGTGAAACAAATTCAATGATCCGACAAGAATTTTACTCGTTGCCGAGGTGGCTATTCTTTCGAGCCTACATAAAGGTGATTTAACATGGTAATCAAATGTTTAATCGATTTATTCTCATGTGGTTTTTATGGTTAAGATTGAAAAATGTGTAAAGCTTTTTAGATTATAATGATTTGAATGTTATCCAAATATGTAGGTTTTGTTCTAAATAGGTGCTCGACAGGAACCAGAGATCGATTTTTTGCTTTTAATCATTAAATTCAGGGGTCAGCAATCGATTTAAT
Source organism: Eudonia mercurella (assembly GCA_963082485.1). Classification (NCBI taxonomy): domain Eukaryota; kingdom Metazoa; phylum Arthropoda; class Insecta; order Lepidoptera; family Crambidae; genus Eudonia; species Eudonia mercurella. The sequence goes on from OY720026.1 coordinate 8,698,219, forward strand.
CGATTTTAGACTTTGGCAAACAATTCGTACCTCGTAACAGCTTGCCTGCTTCCTAGCTGCCCTGCCGTTAAATTCCAATAAAAATATATGTTATTTTTTGGTGATAAAAACATGTCGGATACTGATCTTAAAGTGTCGAACAGTCTGGTGCCACATCCCTATACCATTAATATGTTTATCATCAATGCAATCATTAGAAAAGTAAGTAGTAGGCAACCATTGCTGAAAACAAACTTTCCCAACGGCCATCATATTAGCTCTTCCCATAAAGTGCCCTGCCTCATTTGTGATGGCAATACATACCAAGTGAATGTGCTATGGATCTGGAGTACTGTAGTATCCTTCGAACGTTGGCGTAAGGGGAAATTTGACTTAAATTATTTTCCTTTATGAAGATTGCAACTATTAAATAACACAAACAATAAAAAAAAATCGGTGAGTAACAGGAAGAACAATGACGGAAATAAGACGAAACGACAAAGACAAAGGATATGTTCTCAGTGTGTCACGACCAAAGTCTTTCTGTGACAAACGGACTCTCCTCAAGGATCGTTGGAGACGTCAAGGTAACATGAAACTAAGCAAGCATCGTAAGCAAAATAAACTCAAAGGCGTTTGTCGCGTTACGGCTCTCACTTTTTTGCCTATAAATAGTAACCCCATAAATAAACAGCGTGGAGGTGTATATAATTACTGTACGACTTTTCCCCTAGGCAGGTATACCATATAACGTATTTCTCATGGGGAGAATATTGCAGGTATGAAAATAGTTAACAAGGGAATTGTAACCTAGTAAAATAAGGTATTAAGTCCTGGTTACTTCAGTACAACTTTACCTGTCTCCCTATTTTTAGTAGCCTAAACAATTTGTTTTTATAATGTTAATTTTTTTCAACAATACACATTGTATGCTGGACAAAATTAAATCCTTTCAAAGTTTTACAATCAAATCATCACCATCTTTTCATTGTTCTACCTATGGCTAGGTGTTACCAACTCGTAACGACTATGTTCATTTATATATATAAAATTAGTACATGCTACAAGCATGACTCACCCACTTGCGTTTAAACTATGCGGATTTTGTTGCTACATCTAAAGTTCCATTCCATCTATCCTATTACTGTCAAATATGCTCTCTTATTCCCCTCTGGCCAACTGTAAACTTCCCCGATGTTTAGTGAGTGCACCGTAGTTTAGGACAGGCAGAATGCAAGCGTCGACCAGTTTGCGTTGTAAAGACGAACGATATTCTCCTTTCATGACATGTGACATGTACACGTACACGTTTATGGTCCAGTAAGTCTTCCAGGAATTATCGATACGGCAGACGCTCAATTTATTTTTCTTGCTTGCCTTGCCTTTTCACACGTTTATACGGGTTAGGATTAGACGAAACCGTCTACATTAATTTTTTAGCAGTCTTAACCTAAATCGTAATCTTATCTAAATCGATGGGGTCATTGAGTAGGTCAACTCTGTCGACGTATCGTTTAAGTGGTTTGTTCTTATTTGGACAAAGACTGTGCAATCACACGTCAATGAGACTGGAGTTTTAGTTGCTATAAAAAGTCTTTTTTTTAATTAATGCTTTGTGACAGATATTAGAATATGGCAAGCTAAGGATGATGACGTCTGACGGGAATATATTTATCGATTAGCTACCTACTACCTATATATATTGTATAATTGTATAGGTAGTTAATTAAGATATAATATATTGCTGTAACCACAGGCACGTACTGAAGAATGTAACTTAGCCAAGCCAGTTCCAAGCGACATTTTGTGTATAAAATGACATTGTGAAATCTGTACTAAAGGACAGATTCGGATTGAAGGAGCTTTATGTAAAATAGAACTCAGATATCGCACCGGAAGGCGATAGACCGCTTGACGGAGACGCTGTTCCGTTAGTGGTTAATAAAGTATTGGAAGCGGTATTCGAGGCGATAGTCAAAGTTACTAAGTGTTTTGAAACTGGTTTGAAAATAGACTTTAATGACCGTATGACTTGTATAAATTGATTGATTATTTCAAAATGTATGAAAACAATGTTGTGTGAAGTAAAGTAATGGTAGAGTGAAGTATAATATTCGATTGATTTCATAGAATCTCGCCTTTCATTTTTGTAATTAAACATTTACGAGCATTATATTACAAGACTTAACGAAACATAAATTTTTAATTGGTACCAATAACGTGGGTAACCATTTTTACCACTAACTATTTAGTTATTAGTTGTTATTAAATTCTATTGATGTAAAAAATAAGTCACGAGTGCCAGCCATGCCATTCGTCTATAAGCGAAAAGCTGTAGCGTAAACCACATGTCCTACCGTGACCTTCGACCAATTATGTATTGATCGAAGATGTAGACAGCTCTGATTGTTCCTGATAGAATACTGACACTTGAAATTGACATTTCTCGTGCATGCTTCAAAAGCTGGCCCCTTTGATATAGGTCGTCGAGCGTTGCATACCAATAATTATAACATAATCAACGTACTGAACATCATGTCACAAATCAGAGAAGCACACCACGGGCCTAGATTGGTGGTGATTATGGCCTGATCTTAAAACTCTATTTTTAAGAAGATGTAAGTAAGTAAACTATTTAGGTAAAGGCATCCATCATTGTAATTAAGTCATCGCTACAATATAGGGGTATTGGCAGTTGGACGTTAATAGGTTGATGATGATTATTATTATTATAAGCATAGCATCAATGTTGTGCTAAATGATTTCAACACTACTTATGCAGAATTTGAACGGCCACAGAACGCAGTAGAATATTCGAATGCTACTTTTCCATTCCCCCGTCCTGTTAACACACAATCGAAGGCGACATTTTTACGACTGTTTTTATCGATGTACCGCACTCAACATTCTATTTGAGATTTCGTAGGAGCTTCACGGGCTGTGGATAGCAACGAAGCTTGCTCGTGTGCGAACGAGATTAGGCGCGGCATGCGGCACCGCAAATCCCGTGGAAGGATGTTGCTCCAGTCAGTCAAATAATTTGGGTTTTATCGTATTTAAGATTAATCGTACGTAAAATAGGATGCAAAAAGTCGATGACTGTTATATTTGACAACAAAACTACTTTCTTAAAAATTCATTCTATTCTATTCTATTCTATTCTTTAAAAATCCGATTTACCTTTTCTTTAATAATAATTGGTAACCAATGATAATATAAATACAGAGTCATTTTTGATTCACTTTATTTTTGTTGCCTGATCCCAACTTATAGAGCTATATGCACGCCTAGTCACCCCTCCGCGTTATTAAAACTGTTGGATCGTTGAGCCTTGAGGGTGTTTGTTTAGGTGTAATATTAAAAAGCCTTACCTACTTAAAGAAATGGTTACTATGTTAAAATAAGTTATTTTTATCCGTGTTATTTTTTTATCCGCATGGTGACGGAGAAAGAATATTCCTTGCGGTCATTCCCGGGGGGGTTCGGGGGCCCTTCCGTTAGGCGGGTTAGTGAAACTCTTTTGTAGGCAGTTCCCTGGTGAAACATGCCGCCACACTTTGACCATTCGTATCGCAGTAGCATTTCCTCGAGTCACGCCCCCGAGGGTATTCTTCAATAGAGTATTCTTACACCATGACAGCGCATAACATTAGAACTGGTACTTCAGCGGTGCATACCCCCACCACAACCTTACCGTTCGCTAACATCCGCGGTCTCCATGCAAACCTCAATGCCGTCCACCACCATCTTGAGACGGCACGGCCAGCAATGTTATTCTTGACGGGGACGCAAATAATCTGTCCGGCTGACACCACCTACCTGCACTATCCGGGCTTTGTGCTTGAAGAATCCTTCAAAGCCAAAGCCGGAGTTTGCTTATTCGTTTGGACGGATGTTTGCTGTCGCCGTCTGCGCTGTCTGGAGGACCCTTCTTTTTCCCTTTGTGGTACACGTGGACTTGGGCGTGTCTACATCTGCATCTACCGATCCCATAATGGCGACATAGAGACAACTCGACTTATAGAACTTCTTAGTCGGGTAGCAGATGAAGCGCAGGAGCGGTTTCCGTCGGCGGAAATGGTGTTTTTGGCGGACTTCAATGCTCACCACGAGTTGTGGTTAAGTTCCTCCAAAACTGACCATGCTGGTAGAACTGCCCACACATTCGCTCTCACGCACGACCTGACTGAACTGGTGAACTAGGCCACCAGGATCCCAGATATAGTCGGTCACGCGCCTTCTTTGTTGGACCTTTTGCTGACGGGCCGCCAATCTGGTTACCGTGTGGAGGTTCGAGTCCTTTAGGATCTTCGGATAACTACTTGGTATCCAGCAAAGTACCTCTGACCCCGCTACCGCCTTCAGCGGTATCAAAACGCCAGATTTAGCACTACTAGTCGGCAGATTGGGATGTTATGCGGGACTATTTCGTATCCGTTCATTGGGGGCAGCGCTGCTTAAGTGGGAAGGATCCGACAGCTAGTGCGACTGCAGTTGCTGATGAGATAGTCTTAGGAATAGAATACTATATTCCTCACTCCTATTTCATCAGCAAAGGCAGGCGTAACTGCTGGTTCAACCGCGAGTGTGCCAACGCTGTTGTTAACAGGCAGGCGGCATACCGCGCTTAGATCAGAGGTAAAACCCAAGGAGATCCTGAGACCCATTCAGTAAAAGCAGCCTGTAACAATGCCACCAAGTCTTGCAAAAAGGCTTAAAGGATTAGAGCGATGCCCAGCGCGTTGCACAGGTTGGCCAAGAATTACTGACGCATCCTACGGGCAGCCGTAGCTACTGGCGTTTGGCCAAAGCCATACAATCTAACTTCTGCCAACCCTCGCTGCCATCTCTGAGATGTCCTGACGGATCTTTAGCTCACAAGCCACAGGAGAATGCCGATCTCCTGGCCGGACTCTTTGCGGCTAACTCCCGAATCGATGACTGCAATGCACAGACACCTACAATTCCTCATTGTGGCCACACAATACCCGATATTAAAATCAGGCAGTGTGATATACGTGCGGAGCTGCAGTCAATCGATGTTCGGAAAGCTAATGGCCCTGATGGCATCTCAGCAATAGTTTTAAAAATGTGTGCAGCAGAGTTGTCCCTCGTATTAACTCGTCTTTACCATCTCTTGCTCTCTTCGGGTTGTGTGCTGGAATCTTGGAGAGATGCTAATGTGCAACCGGTTCCGAGAAAAAGAGATCGGTCAGATCCGACTAACTACCGCCCAATAGCCCGTTATTTCAGTTTTGTGTACAGTCATGGAACGGATTCTAAACAAACAGCTTATCCGCTTACTAGAAGAACACCCCTTAATTCACAATCGCCAATACGGGTTTTGGCCAAAACGGTCGACGGGTGATCTTCTAGCGTATATTACACATCTTTGGGGTGAGGCTATTGACAAGCGTGGCGAGTCGGTGACTGTTAGCCTTGACATAGCCAAGGCTTTTGATCGGGTCTGGCACAAAGCTCTTCTCTCCAAGCTCCCGGCATACGGTCTGCCTGCTCAGTTCAGCAACTGGGTCGCTGACTTCCTATTTGAGCGTAGAATCCAAGTACTCTCAGACGGATGCGTTTCGCGGTTCATGTTTGCGAAAGCTGGTGTCTCTCAGGGGTCCGTTCTATCCCCCACGTTGTTCCTTCTGCATATCAATGATATGCTTCCACTTGGAAATATTCATTGCTATGCAGATGATAGTACAGTGCACGGTGGGTATAACGGTTACCCTGCGGCTGGGCGAGTCGAGACTGAAGAGAAACGAGTAAATCTTGTCATTGAGCTCAATCGGGTATTGAACCTCATATCTAAATGGGGCTCCAATAATCTTGTTGAGTTCGATGTCAAGAAAACACAGGTATGCGCCGCGTTTACTTCTCTCTTTTTAAGGCACCACTCAGTATTAATATGCTCGGTATGGAGATTCGCTGCGATTTGAACCAGAGAGACTTCATCGAAGCCGTGATAAAAACAGCCTCACGCAAACTCGGTGTCCTGAACAAGGTGCGGTGATTCTTCACGCCAGATCAGTTGTGTCTTTTGTATAGGACGCAGGTGCGGTCTTGCGTGGAGTATTGTTCGCACCTCTGGACGGTTCCGCAAAGTACCTTCTCGATGCCTTGGACAGATTGCAGCGGCGCGCTATACGCATTATCGGCAATGCAGAGATCACTTATACTCTCGAACCTCTGCAATTGCGATATCACTCAGCGTCTTCTACCGCTTATACCACGGCGAGTGCTCTGAAGAACTTTTTGAACCTTATCCCACCTTCTCCCTTCCTCCATAGGAGTACGTGTGCTGCTCTGTGGTGTCACTGCTGTAATGTCTCGAACATTCCATCGCGCACAAGGAAAGTTGGTGACTCGTTTCTTTGTCGCTCATCCAAAAGATGGAATAGTCTACTAGCACACGTTTTCTCTCCTTTCTATTAAATGGGGTCCTTCAAACGAGGCGTGAAGAAGCACCTTGTGGGCTGGCAGTGTGCGGGTGACTGATGCTGCGTTATTTTCATGCTGCACCAGTTGTCATTGCGTCTGGACTCCGTTTCCACTTAACATCAGGTGGAGTGGAGTCATTTGCCAAGCCAGGTACAAAAAAAATTCACAACCACATTAAAAAAAAAGAATTTACTACTAACTGCTCCTATATTTCTTTTACAGCGTTACCGGTTTGTTTCATAAGTCTTACTGACCGAACCATTCTCAGAGCTTTTTTAGGTACTGGCATCACGCAAGCGTATCCCCGAAGATACTTTGCCAGATAATCTGAGGCTTTCAAGTCGGATTGCTCGATCGTTCAACCCGAGAGCCGTTGTAAAACTGGCTCATAGACCGGATCCTGGGATCACGGCTTGGGTTGACCGTATCGTCGGGAGGGAAAAACGCTTAGCCAAGTATCTATATCTGGTACAGAGTACTAGTTCAAGAAGGTCAGAGACTAGGATTTTTTTGCTGATTGTTAATAGAAATATCGTTTGTATATTAAGCGTATCGCCAACTATTAAAAAAGTCAATAAACGAAGTTATATGTCTTCTGAGAGTTGGTAAGTGTTCTATATCACACGTGATCATATGCATATTTATGGTGTTACCAATGTGTAAGCGAGTTAGAGGCCTTAACTTTTTAATTAATATGTAAACCGCCTCTGTGGTGTAGTGGCTAAGGCCACCGGTTTAGACCCGGAGGTCCCGGGTTCAATTCCCAGCGGGGGGTACATGTTTGTGTACTCGGTTTGGTTGGTGGTAGGGCTTGTTTGTCTGCCTGGCTAGCTACCACCATCTTATCTAAATATGTCGCCATAACAACAATGTTTGTAGCATTGTTGTGTTCCGGCAGCTAGATAAGATAGCCAGTGCCTCACTAGTTGAGATTCAGGGTGAAGTGCGCTTCCATCATTGGTCTTATCATCACTTAACATTAGGTGAGATCAAGGCACTGTGTTTACCCGTAAAATAAAAAAAATAAAATAAAAAATATGTTGGCGAAGGATCTCCTTATTAAGTAGGATTACTGTTAGTGATCCTCACAAAAATATTGCTTTACGTTTTCGCAAAGAGACGTTTGAAAATTGGATTTTCCTAATTAAAATACGGCCCACTTTATTCTGAAAAGAAAAACAATACACTTTAAAAACGTATAAATCAAAGATTTTCTGTTTTCTTTTCCGATAAGACTTTTTGTATATGAAAACTTTATTTAAATTTCATTTTGAAAATATTTTGATGTTCAAGTTATTTTACAAAGATACGACGTACTAAGTATTCGATATTATGTAGATACTAAGTACCTATGTAATATTATGTAGTTAATATACCTAAACAATAAGAAACAGCATAGTTACTTAATTTACCCGATTTACGAGAACAAATCGTATCCAACAAAGGTAGTCCTAATAATTAAGTTTATCCACAATTTGTAGAATAAATAGTAATTTACTTACATCCAATTAAACAATTACAAATTGAGCGTTCCTTATTGAATTTAGTTTGAGATAGGTTTCACATACATTAATGGTTCTAAAGCTATAATTTTTTAAATTCAGATTTTCTTTCTCTCTTCTTTTTTTAGTTTTATATTACAACTAGCACTTTACTCGCACTTCGCCCGCGTGGATTTGAGATTTTAAAAATTCAATTTTTTAAATTAAATATAGTCTATGTTACCCGCAAGGAATGTAGTATTCTATCTGTGAAATAATTTTTGAAATTTGACCAGTAGTTCCAGAGATTACCCCCTGCAAACAAACAAACAAACAAACAAAGTCACAAACTTTACCTTTTTATTAAAAGTATATATGGTGTAACATTAATTAGGTTTTGTTATACTTATTTGTTTATAATGTTTCTACGAGTATTTTATCTTAATATTTTTTTATTATTTTATAGAACAGCCAATGCACTTACTTATTTTTTGCTTTAAAAATTTTCAAACGCTTATGAAATCTCATGGCAAAACAATCGCGAATGAGCTAGGAAAAATTTATAAAATGGTCAAAAATGCCAGTATTGAAAATGTTGGTCAAAATGGTATTTTTTAAATTAACCTTCAAGTAAGTAATTTCATAGCTTTGTTTATATTTCCTAATGACAACGGGTATTTTGAGTTATATTATTATCAGTACCTACCTACTGCGGCTATTATGACTCTTTTCTCTCTCTCTTTCTTTTCTCTCGCTCACTCCCACTTCAGCATGCAAATTCTTTAAGCTATGAACACAACTCTCCCAAGTGCTTCTAAAAATGACGGAAGAAAAAAATCGTAGTTGAATCATGTTTGGTAAGTAAACATCACCGTTGTGTAGTGTAAGTCATACGCAATGTTTGCGCTGGCAAGATTTATATTGTTTGCGGTACGTCAATCACGCGACCGGTTCGTTTAAAGTTCGATTGTCTGTTCAATATCAAACGGTCGATTTTTGTTTCTAGCCTATTGTTTTTAGAGTAAAAAGTACGTAGGTAGGTACTCTGTTGCTGTTAGAGAAAACGTCATGGTAACGCGATAAATTCTAAGAAACGACGGCAATAAATTTATAGTTTATATTTAGCTTCGCGGTGCTCAACGCATCCTAAACTAAGTGATGAAATATATTATCACCATTGTAAACCATTTTGATTTTAATATGAAGGTTCTTTTTTTAAATTTCTAAATGTTTCATAATTTACTCACAATGTACACACGCCTGCATATCAGACTAGCACAAACTGTAAAATTTCCTCAATAGACATTGAACTTTATGTCTATGGCATATGGTTGAATATTTATTGAAGAAAATTGATAGTTTTGAATAGGTTAATGTGTAAGCGCCTGTACTTATCCGGTGTTAGCTGTGGTTGCTTCTAACAGGATGAGCACAATGCGTAGTTGATTTTTTTAGAGAAATAATAAACTAAATCTAAATAATAGTTTAGGTGCTAACTTTGTATTTTTAGGTGCTAACTTAGTATTTTTGTGGGTTAGGTTAGGTTAGTTTGGTGATCGATTAAATACAACCCATTTTTTATGCATGTTACTGTAATTGTGTGTATCATCTGTTGGCGATCCTAAATGAACAATAAATAAATCACATTTAAGTAGAATAAGTTATATTTACGTGAATTTTGAGTCTATATTAGCCTGATTCTAAAACCAACAATCAACAGATTTGAGTAAGATCATCTGATGATGATTTATCATCATCTCAGCCAAATTTGTAGCCTAAACTGAATAAATGATTTTGAATTTTGAATTTTTTGAATTTTGAAAAGACGTCCACTGCTGGACAAAGGCCTCCCCCAAAGATCTGCATTGATTGATGGAGTCAGATAAACATCAGTAATTGTTCAAAACATGTTGTTATGAACTTATTTATTAATAGTTAGTTTATGTTAAATTAAATAAAATTGAAAAGATACGCTGTTTAGATAATGCCAATTCACAATATTGCCAATTTAACACGTTGACTGCCTTAAAACCAGACACAATAGAAAAAATGTTGACCACGCACATGTGCGGGGTCCGGCATTGAATGGATTAAAATATAAAATAGTCGAAAACGCTTCCCACTTGAATTGGATCGGTATTTTGCAGGGACCTCTGTTGAGCGAATTATACGAAAGCGGTTTATCAAAAAAAATGATATCAGAAATGAATTATGCACAAAACTCGAACCCTGCAATCATGAAATAAGAAATTCAGCTCAAACAGTGGAAAGCAAGCATCGTTTCCTTGGTAATGACGTTGTGAAATAGTGATGGCGAACAGTGACCGAATCAATACACACTCGAACACACTGGCTGCCACATAATTGACATAATACATGTTCACTAATCCACACAACCACTCTACACTTTTAAAGGTAAGTATATATACATATAACATACACAAATGAACATAATTATGACAATAATATACTATAATATCTATATCTATACTAAAATAAAGAGGAAAAGTTTTTGACTTTGTTTGTTTGAGGAAGGTAATCTCTGCAGTTACGAATCTGTTTTAATGATATCGTTATATCAAATATCTTTGTATTCGATAGTGCTGACGGTTTGGTGTGAGCATAAACAAATGAAAATCCTAACCTTTCTTTTTTTTGGAATATTTATGTAGTAGTTACCGTTTAGCCTTTCACATTTTTAGAATATACGTGTAGGTACCATTACACGCTTATTGCATGATGTTTAGCATTATTCTCGCTCGATTGTAGTGAGCTTTCTGGAACACTTGATCCTCAAATTAGCGGGCCTAATTAAAATTTACGAGGCTGTAGCAACCTGTCGGTCGTAAACACGTCACGGAATATTGGGTACACGTCCACGTCCCAACACCATTAGCTAATTGGATAAGTGCAACGTAATTTTTTAAAATGTTAGAACTTACGCGTCAATGTAGATATTAGATTAGAACTTTTTTTACAACAAATATAACATGTGACATAATAAAATGCACAATCTGAAAGTTGGATTCCGGCTTCCGAATCGATTTCATATAGGTTCCGGAAGTTTTAGGGTAGTGTTCGCCAGAAACCAATGATCGCCACTTTTTTCCTTTCATCATTAAAAAACATACATACACATACATAGATAGATATAAAAATATAAACATACATATATACATAGATTTTTTACTTCGGCAACAATTGAATACCGACCACTTGCTTTCTAGCTGTTATCCAGTAAGATTAAATATATCTTTATTAAACTTTATCAAACATTCGAAACGAACAGAAGCTCTACTCTAATTCAAACGAAAACGAAATTTCAATCGAATATTCGCTTATTTCTTACCACGGTTTTATTCGTTACGAAATTTCGTCCGGCCGCAAATTGTTTGACATTTAGATACTGATTAGAAGACATGTCACACTGACACATCCTATGTGCCGCGCAATTTATTTATGAGTAAAGAACATGTGAACAGTTTCGAGAAAATAGATCGTAATGTCAGCACCTCAAATATCGTACATACAAACACAGTAAGTTGTACTTAATGCGTACCTAATTCCATTCGTTCACGAACTTTGGTCTATGGATTTGAACTTCTTGTGCGTATTCGAAAAAGATATAGGGTAGGGTCTGTGAAGAAAATTCGTTTAATTTTCGTATGCTTGCGAATTTTCGTTTCGGAGAAAGAGAGTAGACCTCCAGGATTAAAACGTAAGTCAATGCTTATTGCCCTGCTTATGACTTTTAAATGGACATCTATAGACTATATATACTTCTAATTTTTTTTGGCTGTTTAACGAAGGAGTTAACCATAATTTACTCGATTATATATTTTTATAGACAAGAAATGTGCGGAATCTATACTTTAATATTATAAAGCTGAAGAGTTTGTTTATTTTTGTGTTGAATAGTCCATTTATTTATTACATTACGCTATGACTAATTAACGCGGGTGAAACCGCGGGGCACAACTTACCTTTATAAAAATGGCAGCAACCGATTATGGTTGTGTGTTCATTATGTAACAATAGCCTAATTTCTACGGTCCCATCTTTCGAGTCCAGATGTGTTGAAAAGACATTTCTCACAGGAAATTCTCATAAGGAAAAAAATTCATAATATTCAAACCTCCCATTTAGTTCTTAATACAAAGACAGCTTCCAGAACTGCCAATCAATATTGCAGATGTCTGTTTATTCATTCATGGGACAAACCGATAAAGTAAATATACGCTTTTGCGAACTATAATCCAGAATTAAATAAAAAATCTTTTTTTAATATAGATTAATATTTATTTAAATTGGAAGACAAGATGTTGACAACGCAGTAATTAGCATTTAAAAAGGCTCATTTTGTTTTTCATAATAATTTGCACGAGTCTCACAAAGCTACGATAGCCCTGACCCGTATTGTCCAAAAGCACAGGTTGATAATTTAATATCTCTTTCTTCGGAATTATAAGACAATTTTAAATTCCAGTTTTAACATTGTTATAAAATGTAGAAGTACAATTATAGATATTAACAGGCCCTTGCGGCCCATTCCTGATTACACAACTTTGTTTGCGGTCTGCGGTTTACCTCTCTAAAAGCCTAAAAGCATTGTAATGTTTCGTCGGACACATTTGCAACTTTTGTCTATTTTAAACAAGAATGCTTAGTCTCAAGTTGTGAAGGTAACTGTACCCGTATCAGACGTAAATGGCTCTACTCACTTAATTAAGATAGGAACTTTTGAGAGAACATTAATCTCACATTTTGGTTTTTTTATATAATACTGGACCACTAAAGGCGGACAGTGATGATGATGATATTTACTGCGCTGTAAACGGGCATATGGCTCGGCAGTTTGGCACATATGATCGAAGCCGCCACCGCATTCTATGGAACAACAAGGGTAATTGGGTATTAACCGCAGCTCATGCATGGACGCTTGCAACACCAAAAGCTTGCTGAACCTAAAGTTTCAGTTGTTATGCCTATATAGCCCGTTTATTTTACTGGATCTAGTACCCTGCAAACTGGAACACAACAATGAAAAACCATGCTGATTGGTGGCAGAAAAGAATTTGGCTTTGAAAATTAAGGCAGATTACTACCACCAGTCCATTATTCCTTTACACAGAAGTGTTATACAGATGTCTCACTAGTCTAGTCTCTTAGTAAGTCTTACACAGAAGAACTAAGGGCACCTAAGGTTGCGATAGCCGGCTCAAACGTCACGGAGAATCTAGTTAGGTATAGTGACACTCCAGATGGCGGATACCAACCTATCATAGATAGTTTCCGGAGATAGGTATTTACAAAGGATTAAGGTTCCACAAAGATTCTCGCCCTCCTTTCCGGTTACGATGTAAACGCAATAATAGGCAGCTAACGGCAAGTACTAGTCCCAAAGATATCTTCTATATGTCCTTGATTCTATGTAAATTCTGCTAGTAGTTAAAGTTTTAGAGATATTGACTTACTAAAAATTCCAAGTTAATTATGTATCCTTAACTTCATAAAGAAGAGGTGTTTCCGTCAAGGCATTGCAAAATAATCCCTCGGTAGAGAAACGGCGCACAAAAGCGGAGTAATCTTTTAACGCCGTTTACTTCAATGGAGAATTCACAATCACCTCTACAAAATGCGTAAGAATAAAATTTTCTGAGTCGTAATGTAATTTCCTATTCTTTGTAAATGGGGCATTTGGGATTCAATGCATCGTACGTAAATGGAGGCAGTGGGGGACAATTGGTTCGTTTGGTTGATTGCACAGGTGGATTTCATTGTGCTGTATCGCCTTAATAGCACTATCGTTTCAATAGCCACAACTAGCAGTTTCTAGTAAGTCCTTCATACGACAATGAGTCTTTAGACGGTTTATAGCTTGTTGTCCAGTGCACTTCAAATTGGTACGATTCCATTTCACCATGTAGAAAATAGTGAATTATCCATCGGCTGTATAATATTTGTAATATTATAATAAGGGTCATGTTTGCCGGATGTCAAAATCCGCATTTAATAGACAAAATATGTCGTAACTATTGTTTTATATAAAAACAGTTAGCTTAGCACGATCATCTACCGAATTAAACCAGTAAGGTACTGGTACAAACGTTTGTACTGTATCTTTATGTAGAAAAAAGTCTCAAAGTATAAAGAACTGATATATTCTCTTGAAAAATTACATTACCAGGCTACACAGAGTTGTATTGATATTTTCATCAGTACTGGATGGCATTGTTGATTTATTTAGTGCTTACGTGATTTAAATAGACATAATTATTTAGGTTCTATTATATCTATTTATATGTTCATTTGTGATGTTTCCATCTCATAACAGGAAGGGCATTTCCAATATTTTACACACTGTAAAAGGAAATGAGAACAGAAATGCCCTTGACGAGTTCCATGCTGAATTTTCTCAGTACGACGCGACATAGCACTTACGAAACGATTTCAATGTCGATCGCGTAGTGACTTTTATAAGAATTCAAATGAAGCCATGAGGCATCCAGATATTTAAATTCATAAATGAATTCTTAAAAATACATAGCAATGGACAATATTGGCAAAGTACCTGGCAGCAGATGGATGAGAAGATGGATGAGAAGAGCCGAAGATCAGGTTCAGCGACATGCATTATAAGAGGCTAATGTCGAGCAATAGACTGATACGGGTTTATGATGATGATGATGATGATGATGATGATGATGAGTACTCGAACTTGGTATAAAGTGATATGATAACAAAATGTATTTTGCTGCCACACAACTTTGTATGCAGTAAGGCCCAAAGGCTAAAAACTATCCCAAACAAGGATTTGACCTATTACGGGAATCGCGGTTAATGGAGCATATTTGCTGACAAACGGAAAGCTTCTTATCAACGGGAAAATTGTTAATATTCCACTAAAGCTTACACACAATAGGTCAGATTTCAATGTTGGTTCAAGTGAATGTCAATATTTATCTTGTTGTGTAACTTACATTAATAATACTGGAGTTTGCAATGCAAAAAATTTAATTTGCCTAAATGAACTATCAGCTTGTCATATTTTTGCAGGAACTTTTTAATAAATATTTTTTGATAAAAATTATATTAATAAATTTATTTATGGAAAACCAACAGCACATGAAACATATATACATTTGATATATAGGTACTCGTAGCAGAAGGTCAAAAGGTCTTTACGTTTAAAAGCAATTAAGAACAATATTACGTGTGGACAAGATTACAAATTGAACGTTTTATTTGAACGATGAAAAAGAAGAGGTTTACAATATGAATCAATTTTTAATGTGAAAAAATAATTTTATAGTTTAGAATTTAGAATAGAGCAAGAAATTATTTTGTGTCGCAGAACACCAGCCTGTAGTATTGGTCATTAGTATTGGCCTATTTTTATTAACTATTTGTTTTTAGTGTTTGATTATGTTTGGTTTTTTATATTGTATATCATGTTGTGACTATTATAGATTCTTTTGCAAGAAAATATCTTATATCCAGAAGTTATATAAGAAATTAACATTTTTATTACAGCATAGCGTATTTATAAAAACCGTGAAGAAAAAGGTATAAAGTTAAAGTAAGCAGAAAATTGTGTAACGATTTACAAATTGCCTTGTAGTATGGCACTTTATGGCTCTTATCTATACTATTTATTAATGAAGAGGAAAAGTTTGTGACTTGGTTTGTTTAATCTCTGGAAAAACTGGTCCAATTTCAAAAATATTTTTACTGATAGAATGCTACATTTCTGGCAGATGACACAGGCTATATTTTATTGTATGGAAAAATACAAAATCTACGTAGACGAAGTCGCGAGAATAGTGCTAGTAAAATATATTGTGGCAAATCGCGGAGTCACAGGGCACGCTCGCTGAGTCGTCTAAGGCGGCAGACCCGAGGTGAGACACGAGTAATTAGCATTTATATTAACCCTTAACAAAACAGGTTTGTCGAAATTAAAGTAAATTAGATTATGGTCCCATTCCTCTTCATAATAAATATTAAAGCATCCTGTTCGTGAGTAATTAGAAAAATTAGAGATTTCCTTTTTTTTACGACTTCTTTTCTCGACCTTTTTGTTGACGATAATTTCGTGGCTGCTTTTGGGGCAGCGTTTGTTATATTTAATTAACTTTATTTCACGGCTTCATTTCCCAGAGACAATGAGGTTTTTAATTTAATTACAGGGTCAAATATATGAAGAAAAACAATTTGTGTAAAATAAACGCTGGCTTGCGCTTGATAATTAAAACTTAGTATGCAAAGATGGAAATAAGTAGGTCTGTACAAGAATCTTTCGCTGTAAGTTTACTTTTTTGATAGTTACAAACCTATTATGAAAGGTAAACTTTATGAAATCAAAGGCACCTCTGCACGCGCTTGAAAGTTAAGGCACATTTGAGCACATTACGAATGTAAATCGAAAAAAGTTGACTTGGTTACTTGTAAATGTGCGTCGATTCTGCTCGTGAGACGTCTACAGCACCGAACTTTTCTATTAACGCAGAATTACGAATAAATATGCAAATGTATATATAAGAATAATACTTTTGGTGGTATGCGATTCGTATTACAAAGAGAATGAGACGTTAAAATTATTTAAATATAGCTATATTCACCTATATTACAGAGGTAAATTAAAATTAACATTTTCTGACGTGGATCTCCCGCCAATATTTCATTTATAAAAGAGTGATTGATCGATGGTATATTATAATGAAACATTTATCATTTCTTCATACTAATTTAATTTTCTTTCAACTGAAGAATATACATAGCATTTTCAATAAATACTACACTGCACGTTTATTAAATATCAGTGCAGTGACTTATACTATAAAGGTGATAATCCGACAAATTTGTCAGAATTTGACAGAATTTGTCGAGTTGTCACAACAAGTCCTGTATTAAAAACGCGACAAATTTGTATAAATGGGACTGGTAAACAACAGTCGGTTTGTCCACCGTCCTATAAAACTTTACAAATATAAAGACGCCTGTCGGATTTCACTGATAAATACTACAAGTTACAAATATGTAAATAACCATGACTGACATATGTCAAATTATAGATAGAACAGATATATGTCAAATTATCATGACATTTCGACAAATATGTCTGTTTTCCACCATTACAATTTTGTCACCCTGTAAAATACTATATTGTCACCTGTCACCTGTCGTCTTTATAGTACAGGGCCCCGGTTAATCTTAATTATTACAAGTCCATCTTAATTAGGAACTCGAGCACATGGCAGCTTCCTAATTAGAGTCAGTAATCTAAGATCGGACAAGGTAGTCAACAGCTGTCTCTCGAATAACATATCCGCAATATCCTATTCTAGTAGCTGTCAGGCTGAGGGGTGAGTGTGCGGTGCACTATTCAAGCGGGCGACGAAGGGTTTCGTGTCCGGGGTCCGGGGTACGGTGTAAAGCATTACCTTCACTCGTGTCACAACCGCTCACGCAACCTCCCACAATCGATAATCCATTGACCCCCGTAATAGGTGCCGACGACGGACGTAAATAAAAAAATCTCGATTTTATGATTCGCACGTCAAAACGACTTCAGATGTTTCCGTCTGCAAATGAAGTATCTAACCGTCCGTCGTCGGTACGAGCAAGAGCGTGGAGTGTTGAAATTATAATCTCATCTGTTTAATTCTAATCTCCTGGAGGGCTCTGATCGTAAAAAGGGAGGGACGGTAATTGGCGATCAAAACCTGTCAGCACCTACCTAACGTAAATGGATTTTTTTATGAGTTATGCATGACAGATGCTACTTAGTCGCAGTTAGGTCTGTGTGTAGAAGGGATTTCTGTTAAAGCTTTCAAATGGAATGCAAACTTTAGGTATAGCCACTATTTGAAAGATTTGCTAGAGTCAACGAGTAATTTGTATATTAATTTAATTATAAGGTGACATACATCTTATTACGATTCAATTAGACATCCACTGCAGTTATGGTCAACGCTGTTATTTCCGTTAATTTAACCATTCCATCAAATTTTTACGAGTGGTTAAGTCTTGTTTCAAATTTAATAATGATAGTTGGACGTTTGTTTAGGGCGAACTTGGGGTCTGTCAATAGTGCCGGGACAAATTCGAATGAATTAGTTTGCTTGAGGAATCTTCAATCAGAGTCCCGGAATTTCGGACGGTAATATTAGGTCTTTTGCCGTTGGGAATCAGGAAATTAAGGCAACAATCTCTAATAAAGACCACCATTTTCAAACAATGAATATTGTTTAATGTCTTTGTACTGCATTGGGACAATGCTTGTTTAGAAGTTTTTGATTGAATCTTAAGGTAACCGAAGTAGGGCTGAGCAATAGTTTTGTGTTTTAAAAAGACTTGGTTTTTGCTTTATTTAAGTAACGTAACGTTCGTTGTGTATTTTATTGTTGGATGAGGCATTCATTGCATATATTTTCGTTTTGGCCGATACTTCAATTAAGACAGATTCTTTTGTATTAAACGATTTATAGATGTACTCTGATATTGTTATATCTACTTAATATAATAGTGTTGGTAGTTATAGCACGGGTTTTTCTAAGCTAAGTACTAGCTGCATGTTCTAAAATAACTATGATTTATTGTAAATACGTTCAAATAAATTTATTATTATTCTCTTTATTAAATGTATATCTTAAGAATTTTTTTTTACAATATTTTATATAAAAACATATTTGCAAAATAAAATATTATAGAAAACTTAACCTAGGTTGCCACCGGCAGCGGAGATAGACCCAAGCTGTCGGTGGTTAGGGCTGCAGAGTGAGGAACCTCCTGACAATACGTACCGTGTCTAGGAGTACTGTATTTTGCATCTGACCCAATCTTTCAGCGAGAGCCTCTCTAGGTGTTGATCGAGGCTCTTAGCTAAAAGACCGTTTGCCGAAACGACTATCGGTACAATAATGGTTGAATCCACATCCCACATGGCGGTAACCTCGTGAGCCAAGTTAAGGTACTTACTGAGCTTGTCCTTCTCGGCTTTCACAAGGTTCTCATCATGAGGTATGGTGATATCTAGCAGTATTGCCCGGCGCTGGGATCGGTCGACCACCACGATATCAGGCTTATTCGCGACACTAGTCCTGTCCGTAATGATAGAGCGATCCCAGTAGAGCGTTGTATGACCATTTTCGAGTACTGGCGCAGGTGCGTACTTATAGTACGGCACCTCCGATTCAACAAGGCCATATCCAAGAGCAAGTTGCTGGTGAATTATTCTGGCTACTTGGTTGTGTCTGTGCAAATACTCTCCGTTAGCACGATGAGAACAACCAGAAATAATATGTCGGAGTGATTCACACTTCGCCTTTGTAGTGTAGCACTAATGAGTTAAAAAGTAATATGTTCGGAATTGTGTTAAGCTTATAGATACTTAAAAGCATGTTTATTAGTGGTATTTCCGTAGAAGACTTTAATGGAGGGTAATTAAGGGTAAGCGGCGTGACTGGCACCCGTTCGCTGAAGCCGCACATAAAGTTCTTGCATGGCTATTTGTTTATATAGTTCTAGGAACTATACCATTTTATCGTCCATTCCGAAATCTTATTTGGTTCCTGTTCGCTGCTTCGCATTGAATCTGTTTATGGATATTTAATGTAACATAATTGTAAAATAACCTAATTATTCATAGCATAATTTAAATACGTAGGTAGCAAAATTTTATAGATAAACATAGGTATAGCTACTGGATATAACGATATAAAATTTCTCAAGGACTTTCTAAAATCTTTTTAAAATCCAAAATGTAGAAAGGAAATAAAATAAATTGCAATCTTTAATAAGCTTTTAGCTATAGTAGTGACCTACATACCTTTACTAATGCAGTTATGCTATATTATTATACTAGCGCCATACATAACACTGCTAAGTTTTTGAGGTTTTCGTGTATGGATAATGGTTTTGTTTTTTTTTGCGTGAAGTGTCACTCACAGAGTACTTTTATAAGTATTCTGTAAGTGGGTATTTCGCTTTCATTTTAAAATAAATTAGGCTCTATTTACTCATAAATCAAATTATCTTACACTAGTAATCTCCTAACTTTTTCTAATACATTTGAAAATGGAAAAACTTTTACTTCGATCACAGACCAAATAATATGAGTAGTACAAGTGTGACCCCGTGACCCCGATGTATTTTAAATATGTTTTTCCCGTGAGATTACGGTTTATAGCAATAGAGCTTACTCTACCTGATTTTCGCACTATAATTTACTAAGACTTTAAAGACGTTTAGATTTCAAACTTTTGTGGTTACTACTTTTTGGTAAGTCTGTTTTTACACGCGCAATAGTTTATAATTGGTTTGCTGAAATATTGAAAGAGGAAGAGGTAGGTACTCTTTCTCCTTACAAACTATCCGACAGGGTCCATGACTGATCCCTTATCCAAAATCCATTAACCGATCGTCTTGGGACACTTTTCTGTTAAAGAAACATTATGTCAACAACATTATTGAATATTTAACAAAGGACGAAAATATTTTTATTATTTTAAATTTTGCACTCACAATGTTATGCAACCTGGAAAAAAAATAAGCAATAAAATTTGAGCAGCCTACATGTTTGGTGATAACGGCTTTTTTCACAAATAATAGGTAGATGAGAAATTTATATTTTTAAGACAAAAAGGGTGCGGGCGTCCTGCGAGCGCGGCGCGGGGTAAACGGCGGGGGGGTACAAGCGTGCCACGTGTCAAAGGTCACTCATCGGCACTGCGCTTGCGCTTGTCAATCAATACCTAAGAAAATAGGGTTGTACAAAATGTTAACATTACACTTAAGTAAAAAAAATATAGGAATTTTTTTTACCACATTTAATGGCGATATTTAAGTTTTTACAGGGTATAAGTGAAGTCTTTACAGGGTATAATGTAAGCACCCTTAAATATTATTGCTCATTTTTTTACAGATTGTATATAGTTACAAGATAAAATTTTACTAAAAAAAACAAATTAACCTCAGAAAGCTCAATTCCCACTCGAGCTTCCTGAGGCTAGTTGATTTTTTCTAGTAAAAGGATGAAGAAACTTTGTGTGAATATGTTGAGCAAAGACAAATTATGTGCAAACTGTTGTCGTTTAAGAAATTATCCGAGTAGTCGGTAAGAGTATTTAAAAAAAAAACGACTTATAAAATTTTAGAGCATGAGCGGGGAAACCAGGACCGCAAGTCACCTAATCCAATAACGTCTAAACATTGTGTCGATAGCCAAATTGTGACATGAGGACTGTAAGAAAGTTTACAAAATTCAGTCAACGACATACACATGTGGCAATTTTAAAATAGCAGGATCGAGACTCATGTCGGACCGGTAGCGATGCATATATTATTTGCGGTTACACTTTGATGTAACACACTCTCATCGTAATTAATTTGATAACGCCACGTCATTTATTATCAGTTTCAGTTGTTATTTTCATACTAAGTGCTGAGAGCGAGGTTCAATCACCATTGGATCACATTATCGAAAACCACAATTTATATATACTAGCTGACCCGGCGGACTACGTACGTACCGCTTTGACAGTTTCCATCATTGAGTTAAATATATATGAATGGTTTCCATGACAACAAAACAAACAAATAATTTTGTATTGGAATATTAAATGGTCGTTTTTAGTATTTTATTTAATATTTTTTTATAAAGCCTATGTTACTTAGCGCTAATGTAGCATTCTAATGGTGAAAGAATTTTTTAAATCGGTCCAGTAGTTTTTAGGTTTATTCGTTGCAAACATACATACATACATACATACAAAAATACAAAGGTTCCGTTTATAATATTAGTATAGACATAGATTAAAGCAGTGCATAATTCCCTGTGACAACGCGGCGATTTGTAATTTTTCTAATCAAATTCTGGTTTATGTTTTTTATATATTGCGGGTAAGCACTTCACCTTCTTCTCATCTGATGTTAAGTGAAGATAAGGCTGAAGGTAAAAGCACAAGGAGGAGCTCGATGGCGCAGTGGTTAACGCGCCAGGTCTGCGAGTGCGGAGGTTAAGCAACTTTCGCATAGGCCGGTCATCGGATGGGTGACCAAAAAATTATCATCTCGAGCTTCTCCGTGCTTCGGAAGGCACGTTAAGCCGTTGGTCCCGGCTGCATTAGCAGTCGTTAACAACCACCAATCCGCACTGGGCCCGCGTGGTGGTTTATGGCCCGTTCTCTCTATCCATCCATAGGGAAGGCTCGTGCCCCAGCAGTGGGGACATAAAATGAGCTGATGATGATGAAAAGCACTCTTCACCCGGAATCGTCAACTACTGAGGCACAGGCTATCTTATCTGTAGCAGCCGGCACACAACAAGGCTACAAACATTGATGCTATGGTGACATATTAAGATAAGGCGGTGGTAGCTAGCCAGGCGTACAAACAAGCCCTACCAACAACCAAACCGAGTACACAAACATGTTTGTGTACTCGGTACACAAACATGTTTGTGTACTCGGTTGATATGAGAACTAGCCAAGTCAGACCTTAGGCTTCAATATATTATCCTAGCTTGGCACCCATTTAGATCTCACTTCTTTTGTCGTTGAAGTCAACAACCAAGGCACATATCATAATATTGAACTTGGCTCTCATTTCACATTTATGTTGTTGATGGGTATCTATATCTATACTTATTAAATAAAGAGGTAAAGTTTGCGAGTTTCTTTGTTTGTTTGAAGAATGTAATTTCGGGAACTACTAGTCCAATTCAAAAAATTCTTGCACTGAAAGCATGCTGCATTCTTTGCGGGTCGCATAGGCAAAATTTTATTTTAATAAAGAGTTTCTTTTTAAAATCTCAAATCATCACGGGCGAAGGCGCGAGTAAAATGCTAGTCTATACTAATATTATAAAGAGGAAACCTTTTTGTATGTATGTAAAATGTAATGCAAAAACTACTGGACCGATTTAAAAAATTCTTTCACCATTAGAATGCTACATTAGCACTGAGTAGCATAGGCTATATTTAAAAAAAATGCAGTACGAAGTCCGCCAGGTCATCTAGTATTATATACAGCAACTATTAGTCGTCTTTGTTATGGAGTTAGCGACGCACGAGTGGCGATCGGGAATGTAACGATGATTGCCCGGTTCGATTTCCGATCCGAATGGCCCTGAGAATCTAATAAGGTATGGGAACACGTTCGCGTGATGCCGACCCCTTTAAACCTGAGAGGTTCGATCAGTCATCCCTCCTTATTTCACAAATTTTGTTTGTACTAGCGTAATTTATACGAGATGTCTCTGCGCAAGTATAATCTGCACAAGGGACCATCCACGTCAGATCATAACACCAACCAAACAGTAGTTGAGGATTCCACCTTTGGCCTTATCATCACTTAGCACCTGATGAGATCAAGGCCAAACGCAGTAAGGAATAACAATAAACAAATAGATAAGAACCCACCAAAATGCTTTCCACATCCAGTAATCCAATATTCATAATACTATAGTAGCCTTAAGATAGTTGCCCCATAGACCATGGGCAGTCCACTCCCTATTTCCTATACAACGTGTAACAGAAAGGTGTGGTAAAAATGAAAAGATCCACAGTGTATCCAATCTAGATCTTGTATGCAAAATTACTAACACATGATTATTAACTTTAATATGTTATGCAATTTTCAATAAAATATTTCTATTGTGACGTCATATCGAAATTAACAAGTCTCAGCCCTAGTGGTTTAGTAACTTCTGTGTACTTCAATTTATGATCACTGCTGCTTGCTTATGCGCGCTTGACGCGCATAACTTCATGAATATAAATATTTCATTAACCATTGCATGACAAATTAAAGTTAATAATTATGTCTTAATAACAACACATCCAAGTTCTAGATGTGATAAACTTTGGATCTTTTCATTTTGACCACACCTTTTTGTTACACGTTGTATCAGGCCTGCACATAAGACTACTACACACTGTCAAATTTCCTCAACAGATTTTGAACTTTATGTCTATGGCATATGGTTGAAAATTTATTGAAGAAATTTGACAGTTTAGGATAGGACGATGTGCAGTCGTCTGTGCCTAACTGGAGCTGTCAAGCGCGCTCATATGTCGATGTCAAAATCTGGTGATGCTGTAATGGCCGTCTGAGGCCAACAGCAAACTCTAAAAAAACTTGACGACGAAGAGCACAACTAGCAGTTTCATCTGCTTCGGTGCCGGTCTTTGGGTCTGTGGGTTACGCTCTGCTAAGGCCATAGGTAGTTAACTTAACAAATAACTAAAAAACGTAACTTTCCAAAACATATTTCACGACGGTGCACAGACTTGACTCTGCAAACATTTATATGTATATTACTGCCACGCCTAAACCGAGTTTGATTAAAATATATAATCCCTAAGGTGGCACGGTTTCAGTGGATTACTAATGTTTGGCCAAAAAACGGTTCCCAAAGTATCACTTCCCAAAATTTATTTCCCAAATTTTCATTTGGCAACAATAACATTTATTTGTCAAAATAACTTTTCGCAAATTTACAGCTACCAAAAACCTTTTTGGCAAATAATTACATGGCAATATTTCATTTTACCAATTATTATTTGGTCAAAAATATTGAGCATAACAAGATTTACTTAACACTCCAAATTCACTGCATTAAAAAAACTTGGCAAATCGTTAAGGGACAACAACGTTCAACGTTAAGGGATGGAAAACATATTGTGCAAAAAAGTAGTGACAATCACGTTCATTTCCGGCGCATCGCCGGCCGCTGCTGCGACACGCTCGCTTCGCTCGGTCGGCTCGCGCTCTGTTAAGGTCACAGTTCTAACCTAACCTAACCTACTTTTCTAGCTAGTTCTAATCTAGCCTACTTAACCTATAACAACTGAGTTCATTTAAGATCAATTACTAATGAGATACGCTTTTCGTTTCAGGCAAGTTCAAGCCAATAAAATACCGACCTACTCCTGTATTCCTAAGTTAAAAATAAATTACCATATGTCAAACTTACTAAAACGTAAGTAACAATTTGAACAAACTTACTTTTGGAATTTATTTGACAAAATAAAACGTTTGCTTAATGTATATTTGACTAAAAATACTTGACCAAGTAAAATGTTGCGAAATAGTAAGTAAGTTAAATGCGAAACGAAAATTTGCTAAAGGTTCATTTGGGAAATGAAACTTTGCTATTAGTTTTTTGGGAAGTGAAATTTGACGAAAAGTGTTTTGCGAAACGGCAGGATACCGGTTTCAGTACATTTTGTTCCCAAGCTTTGCCAACGAATTATGTTTTCAGTAAGGAAAACCGGTCTTTAAGGACATCAATTTACTTGTGGATACAAAAGATTTACCTACTTCTTAAAACTTAGGAAGTAATTTGGAAATTATTATCAAGATACTCAGAACTTTGGGTTAACAGAATAGCTAAGTGTTTTAATAAACAAAGATAGCTTGTAATTTGCCAGACAACTTTAGAGTGATAAATTCTGACATTTAAGTACAATCGAAAATTTTGGGAAATGATCTATTATGTAACCAAATAAGTTAGATGTTTTTAAGAGATAACTCAATTTTGTTTATGAATATTAACTTAGAAAGATTTATTCAGTATAATTTTGCCTGCTTTTTAGAATTAGAATAATAACAAACAAGAATGTCAGTCTTTCTAGATTATATTATCGCTAATAAATCCTTTTTTCACAATCTCAAAGTCTTTACTCACAATAGGCTCTGGATTCGAGTGAAAGACAAGAAAACACTAGTATTATTTTAAATGAATAAATACTAGAAAAATAATTTATCTTGTAAGTATATATATAGACTTTTTTATTTATATAAGAACTGGCTATTTATTTTTACTGTTAACTTTGTTGTTATGGCGACATAGATAGCTTAGATAAGATGATGGTAGCTAGCCGGGTTAGAACCAGTCCTACCAACAACTAAACTGAGTAAAATAATGTTCCCTTTCCCTGCTAGGAATCGAACCCGTAACCTCTGTGTATGGGACCAATGGTTTAACTACAAGAAGAGGCGATTGAAATAAGGCGTCAAAAAAATAAGTGAAACAACGCTATAAAAGAAGGTTTCTATACATCCACGTGCGTCGTGTAAATCGTAATTCATTATAGGGAACCTAGATATGCGCAAAGTAACCCTGAAAACAAATTAAAGTACTCCATTTCCTTAGGACAACTCTTATAATGTACAGTTTGCACATCTATATCCGCTTTATAAGATCCTTACAATCTTGATAACTCCTTGTAGGCAATGACTAATTCCATGAGCGAATCACGTTGCAGAAAACGAGTAATTGGAGGGGTTGGAATAGTTGTGCAATTTAACCTAAGAAAAAACGAAAAAACGGTAGAGGTGGGATATATGCATCTTGGATACAACTGAATGCGATGGTACTCAAGTCTAGTGAGAATCTGTTACGGTGCCACGCGCCTTGACATTTGTAGCCTGTCCAAAAAACGATAAATAAAAAGCTTTGTACACACGTCACTACGTCGAACCATCTGTTACGGTGCCGACTGATTTAATTTATTAACTGAGTGCAGGTGCGATGTTGCCAACTTCGAAAACAAATGTGCCCCGTTTTATTCTAACGGTATAAAATAAAGGAGGCATCACAAAATGAACACATTTCACGCAAACAAACCGATGTCTGTGCATGTTGGAATGCAGATGAATACGAGAAGTGTAGCATCTTAAAAGATTGCAGATAAGGAAAAGCAAATTCGTTCTTATATACTTAAGGCGAAGGGTAAGGCACACTAGCGCCACCAATGATAATTTGACAATTACTAACGGACCGGATCTTTTTTTAAACATTGCGTACCGTCCGACAACAGGAAAACATCCATAGTATTTATTTAATAATTGTGCACTACTTTTTGTTGTGTGGTTTATTCACAAAACGGGCTATTGCATTTATTCACAAACAATGGCCACTGTTGGTGTTAGCGAATGAATACAAAAACAAACCTAAAAGTAGTTCACAATTATTAAATAATAAAGGTTTGCCTAGTGTCGGAAGGTCCGCAATGTTTGAAAAAAATCCAGTTTAGCAGTTATCAAATTAAATCCATTAGCGGCGCTCGTGTGCCTTACCCTTCGCCTTAACTGTTTTCTCATTCATGTGAATTTTTATAGAAAAAGTTATAATTTGTTATTTTTTCTATAAGTGTTCAAATTTATATCTTGAATCACAATATAAAATGCCATTTTAAACTAATTACTGACTACTCGCATACACGAGGGTTTTGTAAACATTATCTTCAAAAAAAAAAAGACTACATACCTGATTTAAGCGGGTTTAACTGAATAGTCTTGAAGTTAATGTAACAACATATTTAAAAAAAAAACTACATTTAAAAATGGAACTCGGTGACGGAACAAAAGCTGGATTTTGTACTTTTGTTTACCTTGCCTTCACAATGGGTGTTTCTCACGGGGCGTTACGAAAGATCTTTCTTCAGTTTTTCTTAGAACAAGGTTGAATTTTTGAATTTAGCTAACTATTTTGAAACATAATAATAAATGGCTACTTACCATTTTTCTACTTTCTTTCCTTTTGTTATTGCTGGCGCAGGGAGGTAAGAACACTTATTTAAGCAGAAGATCAACGCTTTCGAGGGTAAACGTGTAGAAGAGCTGGACTTTAAACGAAATGAGCTCAAAGCCCGACCACCTGCGGCTATTGGAATCTTGACCTACCCTAAGGTGACCGCACTTTTCTCGCAAAAATTGGCTATATTAGTCAATTTCGAACACGAGAAAGGGCAGATCATCAGAACCTCTGTCACGGCAGCCCTTATAAGCGGTCGCTGTAGCCGGTATCGGCTAGCAGAGATAAGACTTTATAACGAGGTGTTCTCAGTGGAATATTTATTTTTGTTGACAACTATATAACAATCATATTATAAAAATGTACATGCATCTACAGAAAGCAAGCGTTCCAATTCCAACTTACTATTGAAATTTTCTGTAAAGACATTTTTTATGCCTTTGTTGATTTATGTTACTGAAACCTAAGAACTGAAACATATGAGGTTTTCACACGAGCTGTGTAGAGGCCTCTGGGCGGACGGCTGGCGCCGGCCGGTGGGGTGGTTATTTTTGTGGTCCTATTACTACGGCACTAAAGGTCTTCGCGTCTGGACTCCTTTTTTCACTTAACATAAAGTAATGTGGGGTCTTCGGGCGAACTACGCACAAAAATAGTCATTAATAATTTAGATACATTAAGAAAATACCGATACGATAGATTTTCTTTCTTTTTAAGTAGGTACTTCAAATACAGAAAGATATAAGTATATATAAAATATTGATGATACAGTTTTGATTAGAAACCTTTTTTGTATAGGTTATTCTGACATATTATAAAAAATAACTAAAGCGTTGTTTGACTATATAATGTTAGGTTCTACTGCTTTCTTGAAAGAAGTTATAACAAAATATAAAACATTAGTAGGACTTCCTTCACAGACCCTTAAGAAATGTATTTCATTCAATTCCCGAAATATAAAGTAACATTGTGTTATGTAAGGAAGGAGGTTTATTTATCTCACCGAACTCCTTAATATAGGTCAGCTGTACGCGGGCGTGGTCTGCAATCAGTGTCAATGCAATTTACCTCATTGTGCCTTCGACGTCTACATAACTCATATGAATATATGCAACTCTATTAGCAGTGATGGAACCGGCAACGGATGTATATCTTCGTCAATGTTTGTACGTTCGACACAGAAAAACTAATCAACAAGCTGTAGATGCTTTTATAACGATTTTCCCTAACGAGTTGAAGCGGCGAGCGAAAATGTATTTGCGATGCGATTATTATCAGGACTAACCTATTTATTGTTGTATAAGTTTGTCACCTCTGTCTATTTTTCCATCTTTCTGTGACATCGTACGTAGGTCAAAGACTTTTGATTTATATAAGTTACTTTATTTAAATTTGAAAGCCTTACATAACGGTTCTTACTATGTTTTATAGAATAAAGCTGTTTTCAATTAATCAAATCTGACTTACCTTTATAAGGAACCTGCGTCAGCTAGAAACTTGCAATTTCGTACACAATGTTCATTTTTAGTTGCTTTTCTTACATCCATCAAAACGACTGTCTCATGATGAATAGCTTAGAAGTGTTCGAATCTAGAAAGTAGGGCACCTAGAACTGAAGTATGCGCTATAATATCCAATATCAAAAGTATTTGTTGTATAGTTTAGATAAGTACACAAATATTAAGCTAAATATTTAATAACCATTCAGTTTTATATACCGCTGTATATAATGTCGGTACATGCGTTCTTTACAAAAGAACATAAATACGTCAACTAAGATTTAAAGGTAATTAAGAAGTCCCTGACGTTATTCAAGTTAAAGTTCGTGAATATGGAAGAGAGAAAAAAAAAGATTAAAATTTATAAAGAATGCATTTTTATAGAAAGAGAAAAGCTTATTGGAGCTATAGAGTGTTCCGATAAAAGTCTTTCTCAGTTGAATGAAGACGTAAGTAAATCAGTTACAGCTATTCTGTTACAACTGAAAATGTGGATATATTGATTTAGTCAACCACGATGAATGGACTCAATGGGCCGAAATATTTGGTGCGAAGCTAAATTTATATTTATTTCTAGACTGAGCCTAGCAATTATATACTAGCTTTGATTCAGTGACTACAATATGACAGAGCTTTAGAACAATAACTGTTACTTATTGTTCTGAGGATATGATGGATCATCAATGGAATGTTATCTATAATTTTATTTTTAACCGTCTTTGTGGTCTAGAGGTTAAGACCACTGGTTTAGAAGTCCCGGGTTTGATTCCCAGCGGGGGGTACATATTTGTGTACTTGGTTTGGTTGGTGGTAGGGCTTGTTTGTCCGCCTGGCTAGCTACCACCACCTTATCTAAATATGTAGCCATAACATCAATGTTTATAGCATTGTTGTGTTCCGGCAGCTTGAGATAAGATAGCCAGCGTCTCACTAGTTGAAGATCCCGGGTGAAGTGCGCTTCCATCATTGGCCTTATCATCACTTAACATTAGGTGAGATCAAGGCACTGTGCTTAGCCGTGAAATTAAAAAAAAATGCAAATTTTGTTGCAAACAAAATAAAATTTGTAAAACAAGTGTTGAAAAAATTCGAGATTCGAACCCCGCACCCGCACATGCTGGGTCAAGTTCACTACCAACTATGCTATTGTGACTCAGTCCAATCTGCCGAAATTAATCAACACTATCTACGCTTACTTCGTAAGCCAAAGGTGTATTTTCAAACAATGGAATTTAAAAAAAAACAATCTGTAGTACATATTCCAACACTTCTGGCAATCAATCAACGTATGATCTATCCAGCAGACTTTACAAAAGCCAGGTGCCAGATTCACCGATGCAAAAACAAGTACTAGTTAATATTTTGAATGATGAATTGCAATCTCTTAAAACAATGTTCAGCAGTCAGTTCAATCACTTTTTTTAAAAGTGAAAATACACTCTTAATGATAAGAAGATGATCTATGAGAACATTATCTCAGCTGACTGCAGACTGCGCATGATTGGCGTTTTTACCGTTGTATCTCACATCTGGCTCCTAATTTTTTTTACTTCATATATTTTTCTTCCTATCGTAAAATGCTAGGATTTTATTTAATTTAATAATATATCTATATAAACGTGTGTTGAAAACTAACGAAATGTGGTTGATTTGGCTTGATGTTTTATTGCGTTTTTAATTAATTCTGTGTCATTCATTTTAGGATTATCGTACTAAATATTTATATTATGCTGACCTTCAGTCGGGTACATTCCAAACCGTACCGTACCTTACCGTAGATTACGTTCTTAGATTTGTAAACTAAACAGCTTAGTTCATGCTGTATCCATAAGGGAAAGGAGGAGAGTTCTTAATGACTAATGACTAATCACATCATCAGATCAGAAGAAAGAACTCTCCTCCTTTCCCTTATGGAAAGAAAGAACTACTAGGTATATATGGAAGAAAGAACGTTTGAAGGATAAACAGACATCTTGTGGCCGCGCGTAAATTTTTTTTATTCATTTGACATTTAACATATCAATGCACACAAGTTATACCAACTAGCACTTAAACCACTAAGGTTTATAAACATGTACTTGCCTGTTATTATTATCTCCTTTGTTTATTTTCTTTCTTAAAACTAGATTTTTAAATATTTTAATATAAAAACAATAAAACATTATAAAAACCTAATCCACCACCATTATTATTATTATTTGTAAGTGTTTTTTTGTCAGCTATCAGCTGGTTTTCTCTATAAATACGGGTACACACCAAGTAATGACAGGATGTGATGTGTTGTCTGTATATGGTGTGGGGTTATTTCAGAATGTTCCAGTTGCATGAACTATCTTATTATTATTATTATTATCTCTTTATTTTTTTTTTCATATAAATTTACATTTTTAAATATTTTCTAAAAACAAAATAAATAAAACATTAACATTATTATTATTATTATTATTATTATTATTACAGGGATGTGCATTTTACGTTTTCTAAACTGTTTGCATGAAAAACGTTATACAAAACAAATATATTTTCTACCTACATCAATGTAGTTAGTCTAGAAAGAAGTTTGAATAAAGATTTATCAACACAGATAATCGATAAATGAAGACAAAGGACCTCCTTAATGAGAATTCAGCAGTGTTTATGATGATTAAACCAATCGGGACCTTAGAGCATTAAACCATGCTCTAAGATCGGGACAATTTACGGCAACGAATAACAAGCGCGTCATTTAGCTGGAATATTACAATAAAATACTGTAGTTCAATTTGATTACTTCAATCAGACAATTTATAGGCGACTTTAAAGATCTTAATTACGATCAAACCGACAATAGATTGGTTGCAATATTGAACTAAAGATGTACTTCTGTAGGTTGTACGTTAACTTTAGTTTGATCACCTTATTGATAGTTTATGTATTTTATATGTATAGGGTAGAGACACCAGTGTTCGACACAGTAACCTATTGTTGAACACAGGTTTTGTCGCCAAATAATGACATAGAATTTAATTACTGCAGATGACAGCAAAGAGGCAGGTGGTCTGTCTGTGTTCAATTGTTACTCAAGACAAAAGTCAGACGCTGATCCCTATTTGTAATGGTTAAAAGAAAAAGTGATCTACATACATCTGCGTCTGCTCGGGCGCAGTTGTATGCCTAATGCATTTTCGCCTGTATAAAAAAAACAGCGAGCCTGACAGTAGTCACATATGATGTGTAACATTTGACCTTAGTAATAAGGAATTTTAACATTATGTTTAAAAAAATTGGGTCAGGTATTACATCAATTTATAACTATAAAATAACTGCAATAAATACTCTTTAGAAGACATTTGACATATCAAAATGACCTTTGATAGTCAAATGACACAATATGTCACATACACTCAGGGGCGCACTAACCTCAACAAACTCACTTTGCGACGTACATAAAAATGTCAATACATTTCTACAAAGATCTGTATGCTAATGTTTAGGTTAAGCGTTCGACTGTCCAATTAGCATTTTGAAAGAGTACCGAAACCATTGTATTTGTCCATAGAGGCAGAACAATGAATGCTTCATCACATTCCATACAATGTGATATGGCAATAAACTAATGCTTTGCTTAAAAGAAGGTCCGGGAAGAAATTTTTAAAACTGTTCAAAGTGCTAATTGGACAGTCGAACGTTTAACCTAAACATTAGCATACAGATACTTTGGATACTTTGCAGAAATATTGACATTTTTATATATGGAGTCGCAAAGTGAGCCTGTTTGTATGAAAATAACGGAGTGGGCGGTTAAATGTGCCCCTGAGTGTATGATAATAATATGTCATGTTTATAATATCGATTTTAAATTTACAAAATGGCCCGCGCTTGCGCGCTTTTCCGACTTCCTGTTACACAGTTACACTGTTACACATTTTACGAAATCACTCTCACAAGCTTCCCCGACTTTCAGTTACACACTTGTTACACTGTTACACATACTTCCGTTCCATTTCACGAAATCGCTCCCACAAATTGCTTATATGGAAAGCGAGCGGAAAGATGTTACACATCAAAAAGTACATGTATAGATAGACCTGAGCCTAAACGTTTATAGAACAATGCTGATAAGGACTATTCCAAACTACTGTGGTAGAATCATGACTACGAGTTTATAAAAAACTTATAACAGGTTATAAATTTCGTACTAATACTTACTTATGTATTAATGTTCATGTGAAGTCGTCGTTCGGATCTATGTAAGGTAGAGTCACGAGCGCTAACATGTAAACAAACTAACTCTTATCAAATTGGAATAGAGTCTAAAATGTATGTATACCATGTTAATGCTCGTTACTGTATAGGCATTCAGCAACAATATCTACTATTGTTACCGTCTATTACGTGCTAGTATGGTCTCGTCACAGTGCTACCTACAATGGTCTGCCCCAGCTGTCTGTCCATCTGTGTAGTGACAGGTAATTTGTGCGAATAATGTACCGATAACGTAAGTAGATTGAAATGACTTTAATCCTTATTTATTAGTAATTACTTGGATATCCGACAGTTACTACACTTATACCAGAAATATCCTATTTATACAATGCTTATAGGTAAATACAATAATTAATTAAAGGAAAACACCTCATGCGTTAACGATATTAAACTTTTTTAAGTAAAACAAAAGCTCGCTACTAGTTGAGTTTTAAGCTAAAAAAATCTAAAAAAGTAAAATCCATGTGTAAATATGTGTTATATCAAGTTGTAATATTCCGTATCACTCTGGTGATTACTCTACTTATTAGATAGTATGAGCCAAAGCTATGTCGTGGCGGTTCATCAAAGAGCAACGCCATTTATTTACTGTTTTTTTGTGTCGTATATATAATACATAATATTATATGTACTGTTTATTACAGGCTTCGTGTTCGAAGAGACTATATTTATATACTTCAAACAGTAAAGGTCGAAATACGTGAAAAGAATTGAACTGTTCATACAAAAGTGCACCTTATACTATATTTTTGCTATAAAGGATAAACAATGTGAGCAATGCTTAATGTCTAAAGTGGATATATACGTAACATGTCAAATCAAATCTCTTTAGAATATACATCATATTTAACCTTAATTGGAAGCTTACATTGTTACAGAATAGAAGCGTCATTCAATTAAGTCACAGGAGTTCGTGTTAAAAACGGAATATTGCCATCGCATAATTTCTCCATTATCTGAGATTTTCTTTTAGGTAATTTACTCATTGATCTTATCAACTGTCTTCAGCTTAGACGAGCCCGCCACATCTGTAATCCCGTTGTAATTAAATTTGCCCTCGCCGTAAACTTTCATGGGCGATATAGTTTTATGACTGACACATGGTGAAACGAGTATTTTTACTAGTGGAAATTGTTATCCATATAAAAATGCGTTAATGTGATTGCTTCTCGTTTTTTAAATAAGAATCATGATGGTGTTTTGTTAAAATCAGTGTTACATTTCTATGTAACACTGATTTTGAATGAAGTATTATATACATACTTCACATAGTATAACGTTTCTACGTTATACTATGTGAAGTCATGCTATTGTTACACAAATTAGTATTGTTCATAAGAAGCCTCAAGCACGTTTCAAGGCAGATGATGAAACATCATCATCATCAGATGATGATGATGACGACGACGATGATGATGATGATGACGATTATGATGATGATTGAGAAAGAAAAACCAACATTAAATAAGTCTATAGTAGCACTAACTGAATTATGGAGTGATTGTGTATATATAATATGTTGAAACGGTATTAGATAATTAATTACTTTTTTCCCTCTAAAACCAAGACCTACTACGACATCTTAACCGCCGTAGAAGTGAGTATTATTTATACGTTCTGTGGCAACAACCACCAAAAATTGCCCAAGTTATTAATTTGGTATGAACAATATAATTGACAACAAAGGGTGTCTCGTATTCAGTCCATTTCACTGCCGAACGATGATGATGATCTCCTAAGCGATGTCGGCTTTGACAGCTATTTGCTAAAGGCTTTGTCAAACAGCTGACATTGCGTGAGGCCGGCGTGTCTTTGTCACTTGTTATGCATGGAGATATGTACATGAGCGGCGTCACTCCGAACACGCTACGCCTGCACGCAGCGTCAGGACAAATATAGAGCTGTAGCAGCTCTTTACCAACAGTATGATTAGGAGCTTGACTTGAACGAAGGGCGATGCTTCGTTCAAGCACTTACAGCCCCAACAGCGCCCAGATATTCAAGCGCCACGCGCGAGAGTTAGCTGATTTTTCGGATGGCATTTTCAGCGTTACTGGACCTTCTTGAGGGCGGCGAGAAACTTAAAAGGTCTCTCAAGCCGTGTGAAACGAAGCACCGTCAGAGGTTTTCTAGAGAGAATGTCATCACGTACTAGTGCGTATCCCCGTTCCCTACTAGATTTTCCAAAGGGTTCGGATCGGATCGGAAGCCCGTATCGGTCCTCTGCTTGACATGTCTCTATTGGCTGGCAGCCAGCCACCAATGAGCGTCTGTGGTCTGACGAAGCCTTTAAGTATTAGGGATACTCTGTTGGTAGGCTCTGTTCTGACTTGTGTCTTCCTGTTATCTCCCCGTTACCACTATTGAAGCTTAAACTAATCAATACCCTTAAATAACAATATTTTGATCCTACATATGATGCTCTTTTCTTTTATAACAGTATCATAATGAAATGAAAGAAGAGTCAGACCTCTTATTAACTCCGTAAACTTAAGTAAATTCTTCCAATTAACTGCCTACCAAGTTGTGGAACACTGAGCCAACGAAGTTACGCGCCAAGGAAAGTAAATATCGGATAACGGCTGCTCAGAGCGT
Organism: Eudonia mercurella; assembly: GCA_963082485.1. Taxonomy (NCBI): domain Eukaryota; kingdom Metazoa; phylum Arthropoda; class Insecta; order Lepidoptera; family Crambidae; genus Eudonia; species Eudonia mercurella. The sequence continues at coordinate 8,734,008 of OY720026.1, forward strand.
CGTACGTTGCATTTTTATTACTTTAATCTCAATTTATCAAACTATGCCTTAGAAAGAGGCTTAGATAAAACTTTAATGGTTGACTTGTTATTACTTTGCTTGATAGCTTCTGTTAATAGCCTGGTTATGCTTGTGAATTAGTTTTGCAATGAACATGTTCATATTCTGCTATTATTAAGTATCAGAACTAACATTTGTTTTTATTTAAATGAATGTCAATATAGTAAAAGTTGTCTTGCGATGTGTGTCAGAATATATAATAAACTCCCTAATGAAATGAAAGAATTAAATAGTGTTTTGATTAAGAAATTAATATTTAAATGGGTTAATAATAATAGTTTTTATACTATGAAGGAATTTTTTGACAAATAGTTGCATTTATTGACATTTATAATAATAGAATAGTATTTACATAGAATTTGTAATGAAATCCTTAGACTAATTCGATTATAGTCTGACATAGTAAAAATTTGCATGATATTTTAGTAGTGAAACATGAGCACCTTCATTTATTAAATTTAACCACCATTTTGTGTTTGTTATTGTTTATTTATGTTTATGTTTATGTTTTATTATTATGTTTAATAGGTAAGTAAATCGATAATCAAAATACGATCGATATGAGTAACTTGAATGAGTAATGGAAAAAGAAAAATTGATTTGCCTTTGAAAAAGTTCTACACTAGTTAGTAAGCTGAAGTGGGATACAGTTCTGTATTAATGATATTACTTCTCAGCCAATTACGTCAGTCAAAGTTCATAATTCCTAATATGATTTGATTCTTAAGTACTAGGTATTATTATATATTAACAAGGCAACTTAACTGTGTAGAGTAGACCCTTAACATCACTTTTTAACTTACAAGGATCGAGGTTTACCGATTAAAAGAAAATTGTAGATAAATTTCCAAATATCCAGTAATTCACTTCGTAATACGTATAAAACTGTTTTTTGGTATACATGTACCCCCGTATTAATAAACAAAGTGTAAGCTTGGAGTAGTTACTCCGTGTTTTGTTCCCGTCATATAAACTTCATTTCATATTAAAGTAAAAGAGACAAAACACGGAGTAACTACTCCAAGCATACACTTTGTTTATTAATAAGCTCCTAATGGAGTCTGGTGGTTAAGTCTGGTGGTTTGCTGTTGTGTTTTTCAGTCAGGATAAATAACAATAATTTACAATACTCGTACTTACAAAGTTTCAAAATAATATCATGTTCATTATAATGAATTCTCATGTCAACTTCTGCATTTAATAACTAGTTTGTTCTACGAACTGCGTATTTGGTGTTTGTCAAAGGTAAGTGAATGGTTGAAAGTTAAATTGTCATCTCGGGGCTCTCCATTAAAGTATGCATTGGGAGTTAGTACAGAAGTCACTTCTATTCCCGAAGCGGAATGATAGTCACGCCGGCGCCGGCAGAAACTAACATTTAAAGTATGCGTTTGAGTGAGGGCTTTTTACTCTTTAAACGTTTTGTGTTATTCTTCGATGCGATTGCGGTCACGATACGTTTTGCAATTTTCAATATGCAACGTTTACATTTTTACGACCAAAAAGCTGATACTGGAGATATTTCTTGTCCGAAGTTTAGTTGCCACGTACGGTAGTGGCAATAGTGCTCAACAAGAACCAGTGATCGTATTTTTTTTCTTTTAATTATTAATAATATATATATAAGGTCACTTTTTATCAACTGCAAATATTTTGACAAAAAATCTAATTATATCATAGAAATACCGTCCTAACATAAAAAAAAAATTCAGGCTAGTTTTTTCTTCATTTCAGGCTTGTTTCGGCTCCTTTGAATTGAAACTACCGAAAGTGCTTTATTTTTCTTTTTGATCAAAATGTCTTTGGCGTTTTTCTTGAAAACTAGCGTATAAAAATCAAAGGTTTTTTCATAAAAATAATTTATTTATGTTGTTGAATTTATCCTCAAAATATTTGCAGTTGATAAAATGTGACCTCATATATATTTTTTTCAAAGAGCTTCATTTAATGTTAACGACCTAGTCATTATCCTAGGGGTAGGCATCCAACAAATTCAAAGCCTTTTTAGGACAATGCAAAGAATCTGAAACCATCTTACCTGCGGTCTCAGTACATCCGTGCGTCCGCAATGATAAAAGCTGTTTAAGTAGGTCTGTTTTTGTGTACCGTACCTTTTCCCTTAACTTAATGTCAGTTAACATTGAATGTTGGGACAAATTGATGACGACTTTCCGTTGTAGTAAACAGGATATGAAACAGCAATGCGGTTAGAAATAATGAAATCTCCGGGAGCGTCGCTGTTAATTTGAACGTTCTAATAAATTAAGTTAAATATGTAATATTTGGATCCGTGTCACCGGTTTTATAGATGAAGATTGACGTAATTTTCGTCTTGAAATTTGGATAAAAAACATTAAAATGACAGTTCAGTTTGAGAAATCCATAACAGTTGCTACAAAATAGTAATAACAAACGTTACTACTAACACTTGAATATACAGGGTGTATAATCCCGAAACATAGCCATGCAACAAAGTATAAATATGGTCATATAGTGCTTTTCTGGTATGTTTATAATTCTCCGGGGTTCCACGACATGTGCCCTATCTGCCATATTCGGGAGTATGCATGTATTATTAAACACCCTGTATACCTATTATGATATTTCTTCTTCGCGATTAACTTGAAACGAAAAGATGAAAAAGAGTTGCTGTGTTGTGCGTAGTAACATTTCTGCTGGTACATTATTACCTATTTATAACCATGTTTATTAATGCCGAACAATATTATACTACCCTTGTGGGCCGGCAGAGTAACTTTAACTGATGCTACGTTTTTTCCAGTTTGTTCCTCTCCATAAAATCGTAATCTTATAAAAAAAAAAAACTATTTTTTATGCGAATTTAATGTGTTTTAATAATTTATAACTCGGTTTGAATTCCAATACTTTATTTCTACAATGTACACTTAAATACACTTTTCGCCGTAACACATAGCAACTATAAATAACTGTTATAGTGATGGCTGGCAGCTAGAGACAACCGCTCAGTCCGAGAGCTCGATACAGAATGTCCGTCGGACCCCGATTCCACTTCCCACCTTAACAATTTTCCCTTCCAAATGAGCGGAGGTATCTGATTGGTTGTCGTGCTCACTCGTGATTGGCGGTTGTTTGCCGACCAATCACGAACGAGCATCTGTGTTGCCACTTAAAAATAATGTTAACACTTTGTAAAAATCAATACAACAACTTCTTTTTAATTTAAATAATTCAAGTACATAGTGAAAATAGTCACACAAATAATAGTAAAAACATACAAAAATCAATAAAACAACTTTTAACTAAATTAACTAATTTAAATTGATAAAATCATCACATTCGGCCATCCACTTGAGTGCAACTCCTGGTGCAAGATGTTCAATATTATCTGTGTCAAAGTTGATCATCACATTCGGAAAGTTACTATTATTTATTTATGTTGTTTCTGCAGCTTGGATAAAGGAAGATTATCCTCACTTTCATAATCTGACGTCTCCGTGGGGTCTTTAGTGTATTTTTCAGCTTTAGAATTTAAAGGACACAAGTTAATCCAAGGTCTTATTCGATCTGCGGCAACAACAGTCTCGAACAATTAACTTTTTTTTTTGAATCCAGGAACATTACTTATTTTATATCTGTCGTTACCTAAGACTTTTACTATTTTATAGGGACCTATAAATTTTGTTAAAAGTTTGCTACTATTGCCTTTATTATAAAAATTGGTCCTCGTGATTTTAACAAGATCTCCTTCTCCATAAACAGTAGCGGGGGCTCGTTTACTATCGTAAAGTAGTTTTTGTTTCTGCTGAGCTGTATCTATATTAGCGCTAATTTCATTTCTTATTGACTCTACGTTTCCTGATGGGTTATTTATCCCGATACCTAGTTTATTACTCAAATCGTCGCGAATTCTATAGCCAAACAGAGCCTCCGATGCTGTTTTTCGAGTAGTACTGTTGACAGTGTCGTTAATGCCTTTTTGTATTTTACCAAGCCACGTGTCCCAGTCTCGCTCATCATTGCCTGTATTATGTCTCATCAAAGAATTTAAAATGGTTTGATTAAAACGTTCGGCTTGACCATTGGCCCTGGGACACGCGACTGCGTTCAATACGTGCTTGATGCCGTGTATATTACAGAAGTTCCTGAAAGCACCTGAAGTGAAAGATGTTCCACGATCAGAAATAATTCGGGAAGGTAACATAAAATCGTCAAATATACTTTCAAGAACTTTTACAGTGCTTTTGGTTTTCGTATCCTTCACGGGTTTCACAAAACAGTATTTTGTAAAGCCATCGACCACAGTCAAAATGTAGGCGTTTCCTTTTTTGCTTTTTGTAAATGGACCCAAGTGATCAATATGGACAGTATGGAATGGAACGTCCACCTTCTGAATGGGGTACAAATGGCCGGCTTTTTGATTCTTAGATCGATCTTTATTGTATGCGCACTGAATGCAGGACCCTACGTATTTTTTTACGAATTTACGTAGTTTAGGGAACCAGTATTGGGACTGAATTTTCTCAATTGTTTTAGTTTCGCCTAAATGTCCGATTTCATCGTGATTAGATCGACATACTTGAAATCGTGCGCTTCGGGGAACTACAAGGCATAATTTATCATTAACTTTTCTGTAGACTTTGTGATCTTTCACAACATAATTTTTCTTAATATCCTTTAAATCTTCGTCATTTTCCGGCTTTAGCATTTTAACTATCCTCGCGATATCTGGGTCAGTCATTTGTAGGGTTAGCAGCCAGTGTTCAGTATCAATATTGTAAACTGTAGTGATAGTATCGTCCTGAAATTCTTTTAGGTTGGTGTTGCGACTCAGAGCGTCTACATATGTGCCATTTGGGTACCGGGTCTATATTCGATGTTAAAAGTATACTCGCTTATTTGTAGCCACCATCGGGCTATACGTGGGACAAGGTCGCGTTTCACTAGGGTCGTCCTAAGAGCGTGGCAGTCTGTCACTACTTTGAAGTTAATGCCTAACAGGTAAACTCTAAATTTTTTTAAAGAGCAAACAATTGCCAGTGTTTCTAGCTCATATGAATGCAGGTGTCGTTCCTCGGGTGTGGTTTGTCTACTAAAGTAAGCGACCGGCTTTAGAACCCGCGGATTCTCTTGCCACTGTAGAAGTATACCCCCTATTCCCAAAGCGCTGGCGTCTGTGTGAAGTTCGGTGTCTAAATTGGGATTATAGAGGGATAAAATGGGTCTCTCTACTAGTCTGTCTTTTAACAGAGAAAACGCCTTAAATTCTTTATCGGTCCATGAAAAAGGAACATCTTTCTTTAATAAATTCGTGAGAGGCCGCGCAACCTCACCGAAACCCTTAACAAATTTTCTAAAATAACCGGCAAGTCCTAAAAATTGGCGGACTTCATGAACATTACTTGGTACTGGGAACTCTTTCACGGCTAAAATTTTATGTTCATCGGGTCGGATTCCATCAAAAGAGATTTCATAGCCAAGGTAGTTGATAACGTTATCAAAAAACCTACACTTTGATAGCTTTAAAGTCAACCCGTATTCGCGCAATAATCTAAGTACTTCTTCTAGTCGTTGAAACCCTTGTTGAATAGAAGCGGATGGCACAAGTATGTCATCTAAATAAGCTAAAGCAGTATCAAATCTCTTTGAACCCAGCATTTTGTTTATAAGCCTCTGAAATACTGCCGGTGCATTGGCAAGGCCAAACGGCATTCGCTTGAATTCAAAATGGCCGTCCGGTGTGACAAACCCTGTATATCGGCGGCTTTCCTGTGCCATGGGAACCTGATAATAGCCAGAAGAGAGGTCTAGTGAGGTAAAAAACTGATTGCCACTGAGATTATTCAGCTGATCTTCTATCAAAGGAAGAGGAAAGCAATCCTTTTTCGTCTTATTGTTTAATGCTCTGAAATCTACACAAAGGCGCTGTTCTCCCGTCTTTTTCTTTACCATCAATATTGGACTTGCAAAATCCGAATCTGACTCTTGAATAATATCGTTTTGCAAAAGCTCCTCTACAGTTACGCGCACTTGCTCTCTTTCCGCATAAGATAAGCGATAAGGTCTATATACTATCGGTGTGTCATCTTTTAAATCAATAGTCATTTCAACGTCTTTTGCAAGTCCAATCTCGCTAAGGCTCATCGCGAAACAATCACGGTATGACTGTAACAAATTGTAGAGTTTGTCCCGATCCTGATCACTCATGTTATTGCCAATTTTAATATCGTTTCGGTCCAACGGTTCCATCGTGGAGAAATCTTTACTAATCCTATTGACATTATAGACTTTTCTTTCTACTACTGGCGTAGCCCTGGCTATTAACGTGTTGGGAGGAAGCGACAAGTTTTCCGATCTTAAATTGGTAACTACTACGTGGCCTTTGCCTTGGTCAATACGATAAGCGCCTTGATGAAGATGGTACTCTCTTCCCGGTTCAGTACAATTATATCCTTCTACGTGAATATCGCCACAGTAAGCTACATCTTCGGTAAATACCTCGACTAACCCAATCTTTTGGACTTCAGTTAATTTTTGCGTTGCTAATTTTATGACACTATTGGCATCTAAGAAATCATTCAAAACAGGGCTCTTGTAAAATATGAGTCTATTAGAGTCTTTCAACACGGTTACGAAAGGTAACTCGGTAAAATCTTGACCAATTAAAACAGGAGTATGCAAAAATTCATCGTTCACTACAAGGACTCCAACACAGGCTTCAACTTCATCAAGTTTTAATGAAATCTTACTTCTATATAGTGGAGTCACAGACGAATCGCCAAAACCTCTAATCACGGGAAGTTCGCTATAATTTTTTTGCAAATTCAATTTATGAGCGTCTGATTCACGTAGCAAGGAACATTCACTACCAAAGTCAATAAACGAAAGTAATTCATGATCGTTAACAAGAACCTTTTTAAAAAATTTATCGTTTGTGTTGTTAACAGTGGAGATAGTCAAAGTTTTTCGATCCCCAGAATTGCCTTTAGTGTCATTTGTTTGTCGAGGAGTAAGAGGATGGAGCTTACACGCCGCAGAGTCATGCCCTACTCGAAAACACTTTTGGCATTTAACGATATGATTTGGACAATTGTAGAAAACATGTCCTTTTGAGCGACAATTAAAACATGTTACATTTGTGTCACTATTATTTGAATGATTATTAGGAGCACGATTGAATGGAATACTATCATTTCGCTTTCTAAATACATTAATGTCAGTAGGTCGTTGTGAATTTAGAAAATTCAGTAGGTCTTCTGGTTCCTTACAGTTTAATGCTTGTGCGCTGTTCCTAACAGATTTATCAAGGATGCCATGAATAACGCAATCAACAGCCTTTTGACCTTTAATTTCACACCGGTTTAGTAGACTTAACTTGTCATAAAAATAGTCTCGCAAGTTTTCACTATGACGAGTGGTGCGCGCAAGCATCTCTTCAAGAAGCCGACCATAATTTTGCTCGTTGGGGAAAGCTCTCCGAAGCTTTGCTTGCCATTCATCCCAATCAAAATTAACTGATGGCAAAGCCTCGAACCACCTCTTTGCTAGCCCTACTAATTTCTGCAGAGCAAAATGCATGGTCTGCCTCTGATCCCAGCCATAAATACACGTGCATTCATTGACTTTCCTTAACCAAGTATCTATATTTTGGGACTTACTAGATGGGTCAAACTCAGGTATAACATTATTCATATGATTATTATTGAACTGTTGGGGTTTAGCTCTATGATTTTCTTGGAGGGTAGATACAAGTTTCAGCACCTCGTCAATTGTGAAGCTGGAGGATGGTTGCTCAGGCACACGATGCGATGTCGTCGGATTGTAAAGGTGACCTCGAGGCTCAGGAGTTTCTGGTAAGGCCAGAGAAGGCGACACTGGTGCGGCCAAGTCTTCACTTGGTTGCACTTCTTCTACCACCCACGCGGTTGGAGTACGCCTCGTCACTTTACGGGTACGCGTTGTATTTAGAAGCGTTGTATTCTTCCGTTTGCGAATCATCCGCCACCTGGCGTTCGGGTCATTTGGATCCATAACCTCGGTAAACAAGAAAAGAAGAGAGAGAAAAAATTAGTGTCATAAAATAAAGAGGATACACAAATGAATATTTTAAAATAAGTCAACTGTCATGCTATTGAAACACTACATTTGTTACTGTTAGGTACGTATGTATCAAAATATGCAATAGCGACCGTTGTATTTTATATATTTTATAGCACACATTGCTCCTTACTCGTGTTGGATCATACATAGACCCACAGAGGCACACATGGCCTTACATAATAGTTCAGGTATTATTAACTATTGGCACACATGGCCCTTGATCAGTATTAGAACATACATAGCTCCTGTACAGCGCACATGGCCATTTAACTCCTTGTGGAACATACATAGCTCCTTGACAGCTCACATGGCCGTTTAACTATTTGTGGAACATAGGTATACTCGTATATGTAGCTTCTTAACAGCACACATGGCTGTTGAACTAATTGTAGAACATACAAAGCTCCTTATTAGCACACATGGCCGTTACTTCCACTAATAATAATGAACATCACAAATTAGATTAATAAAATTTTTTTTTTTTTACTATGCCATGCCTTCAGTATAATTATTAAATATCTTACTACTACAGACAGCTGTTGGATACTTTATCAGAGGCCAACATTATCAAGGAGTAGCCTTGACCAAATGGACCGTATGATAAACCATACTCAACTTACGTGAGCAATATTAACAAAGAGTAGCCTTGTTCAAATAATACTCAAGTTGCTGTCCGTGCTAGCATAGTTCTAATTGTTTTGTAAAATTTGTAATATGCTACCAAGCTACATTATTAGGGAGTAGCCCCAATCAAATGTTCCTGGCAGCACTGTAATGAAAGAAAAATACATTCCAAGCTTATACAAAAGGCATAGCTAAGGTAAAGCAATTTAACTATATATACTTTTTATTTCTGAATCGTAATAGAGTATTTCAACTTACTGTTTCTTTTGTTGGACTGCAGGTCACATCCCACTTCTGAGTTTTAATAATTTATAACTCGGTTTGAATTCCAATACTTTATTTCTACAATGTACACTTAAATACACTTTTCGCCGTAACACATAGCAACTATAAATAACTGTTATAGTGATGGCTGGCAGCTAGAGACAACCGCTCAGTCCGAGAGCTCGATACAGAATGTCCGTCGGACCCCGATTCCACTTCCCACCTTAACAATTTTCCCTTCCAAATGAGCGGAGGTATCTGATTGGTTGTCGTGCTCGCTCGTGATTGGCGGTTGTTTGCCGACCAATCACGAACGAGCATCTGTGTTGCCACTTAAAAATAATGTTAACACTTTGTAAAAATCAATACAACAACTTCTTTTTAATTTAAATAATTCAAGTACATAGTGAAAATAGTCACACAAATAATAGTAAAAACATACAAAAATCAATAAAACAACTTTTAACTAAATTAACTAATACTAAATTTAAATTGATAAAATCATCACAGTATTATTATGATTTCTTGGCGGGAAAGTGAAGAGTCATATCTGTGGTTATGTTTTATTTTCTAAAATTTGTGATAAGTCAAATATTAATGTGAAATAATGGTGGATTATTAACCGTTAAGTGTTCGTGAGTGTGCATGAGTGTTGGCAAATGAAACAAAACAGTGCAACGTCACTTTTCAAATTCTCTCAAGAAATCCGCCCGAGGACTTAGTAAAGCCCCACATCTTTACTTGGGGTTGAGGGGTTGGGGGGTATATCATTTTTCACTTCTCATTTCTATAATCATTCATCATCATCATACAAGAAGGAAATATTGTTTATTTATGTATTACTTGTAAGAAAAATTACTTTGACACTGGCTAAATGTGCTAATCGCACGAAGCCATCAACTAAAGGAAAAAAAATGTATTAAAAGGTTTACTACTGTGTTTTTAAAATTTGCATTACAATTTTAAAAGTAAATGCAAAACTTGGAGAAGTAAAGGTACAGAATTTGTAATATAAATCTAAAAGTATCTGATTTATTTGGTAGTTATTTTTATTCATTGGTAAACAAATAACATCAAAGATAACTAACCAAAAGCAATCAAACTTCTCCTCTAGATACAAACTTGCATCTCTTAATAATATTTGTCTTTGTAACTTCTGTTAGCATCAGATTAATGTAATGGTAGTTTAATATTCACCAGACAGACGGCATTACGGCATTTCATAGACTTATTGCCACTTGTAATTAATCGTCTGTTAAACGTAATATATTACAAAAATACAAATGTTGAAAAAATTTCCGCGAGCAAGATTTGAACCTGCACCCTTCTGACATACCGGGTCAGGTGCTCTTCCAATTGAGCTATCGTGGTTCTAACCAGCTTGTCGAAACCCGGTATGTCAGAAGGGTGCAGGTTCAAATCCTGCTCGTGGATTTTTTTTTAACATTTGTGTTTTTGTAATTTGTTTGCAACAAAATTTGCGCTAAAAATTATTTGAACATTTTACGTAACATATTATTTATTGTCTTGACTAGTATTTCCATTTACACTTACATTGAAGTACTAAATGAAATGTAATATCATGTTTCACTACGTGAAGCGTCACTGCACAAAGAGATTCGATTGAAAATATGTGAAATTATATGTCTAGAGGCTCGCATAGTACTTGGACTTGTACTATCTTGTAGTAACTACTACTATACCTAGCAGTAGGGTGGTAACGGGCTGAAATGGTGGTGATATGTTTTGCGGTTAAGATACTAATCCTAAAAAAAATCCAAAAAACCGTTGGGAATCACAAATATAAATTAATCAAAGTGAATTTGGACATCATTTGATATAGTTTCAAGTAACCGGTACTGATCAACGATCTTCTACGAGTGTACGATTGCGATTACTTTACGTTAATTCCGATAAAGGAATCCTGTATATATAATTTAGTTAAGATGCTACCCTTAGGACAAACTTTATAATTATAATAAATCAATTTTAAATTTTAGATTACCATAAACAAGAGTTGAATAAAACCGTTCGTTGTGATTGATTGAAAAAGAACCCTTCCATTTAAGATTAATTGTCTACTGGACCACTTTATAATTAAAATTGAGTTTAATAACGCCCAATATTCTTCATCAGAACATGCTAAAGGAAAATTAATTAATTCCCGATACAACGTCATCAATTTAATATGCTTTATATTCTTAAATCTCTGGACAATAGGCTGGGTAAGTCATAGGGTTATAATCTCACGAAACAGACGATTTAATCACCATGGTAGCCCTTCCCTTGGTAGCCCTGCCTGGTCCATACCAGGCAGGGCTACCAAGGGAAACTTAAGTAGTGTGTATTCGGGAGTTCTGGCCCACTTGTATGAATAAAATCATCGCGTCCCCAACCCTGTTCTGGTGTGTCGGAAAGTCGTTTCAAGGGTCGACCAAACCTAAAAAAAAAAAAAAAAAAAAAAAAAAAAAAAAAAAAAAGGAAAACCCCCCCATTTGAATCGATTGCGCTGGGTCCCAGAGCGATATCTCTTGCCGTTTCCGAGTTACGTTACTCACGGATGGTCCTTCTTCGTTATCTAATTACCTCTATTGTTAACAATAAGACGACCCTTGCTCCTTATCTAATTGCCTCTATTGTTAACTATCACTGTGTTTTGGCGATTACACCGTCGGACCGTCCACAATTCTTTCTCATTATCTAATCACCTCCATTGTTCGTTAACAATTGACATTGAGGAGCTCGATGGCGCAGCGGCTAGCGCGTTCGGCTTGCGATCTTGCCCGCTAAGCAACTTTCGCGATGCCGGGTCGCCTGATGGGTGACCAATTCAAAATCATCTCGAGCTCCTCCGTGCTTCGGAAGGCACGTTAAGCCGTTGGTCCCGGTTGATGTCGTAAGATGGCAGTCGTTAAAACCCACCAACCCGCATTGGGCCAGCGTGGTGGGTTATGGCCCAATATCCCCACGTGCTATTGTTCACGTGGGAGGCCTGTGCCCAGCAGTGGGACGTTTATAGGCTGTTGATGATGAATTGACATTACTTTCCGATATCTTAATGTATTTGGTCGTTTAGGCAAGTTGTTGCAAGAAACATTTCTAAGGATCTCAACTAATATAAAACGCATGCGCATTATTGTGTTCTTACGAAGTCGTGCTTCAACCATTCACAAAACGGAGAACCGTTGCTAACATAGAAATAATTTAAAGATATAGCACCTCTGTTTATAGTTGACTGCTGCAGACAAACAGATAATCTGAAAACAGTTCCTATTTACCAGATAAGACTACAGCATACTGTCTTATTCTCAACGATTGCATTGTTGAATACAAACCACTAAGTAACATCGTAAAGAAGATATCATGAACGTAGATACACTTATAGTGGATGTTCAAGGATTTAAAGATATAAATAACAATTTTATTGTAAAAGAAGTAGCCATTGCGAGCCAGGAACATACACAAACTTTTTTGGTAAAGCCACCATACTCATTTCATCATCTCACAGAAGTAGAAAAGAAACGAGTCAGATGGTTAGAAAGAAACCGAGGAATTAGCTGATGTGAGGGCTACATAGACTACAAGGAGTTTCATCGTGTTATCATACCTCATCTGAAGAATAAAAAAGTTATTGCAAAGGGTTTTGAAAAAATTAAGTGGATCAAAGATTTATGTGCAAACTGTGTGGTAATCGATATTGGTGAAAAGGGATGTCCTAATTTTTCAATGTTACAAAGTAAATTTTGTAAAAATAAAACGGACTTTAGTTGTGTAAATCATAAAATAAACTGTGCATTAAATAATGCTGTGTGTATTAGAAAATGGTATTATGATAATAACATGTCTAAATTTAATTTATTTTGATTTTTATATTATTATCAATAAACTGATTCTTTGTGTTATTTACATGGTTATTTTATTTGTCATACTTATGCTTCCCTGTTTTACTGACTTTGAACTAACTAGATGCAGCAGAATGAAATTGAGTTTTAATCGAACTACAAATATATTTTTTCTATCATATTTATTATTTAACTTAACATAGCTACTATTACTTAAATATTTGTTATGACTTAACTTTGAATTCCTAATGCTATGAGTCTATGACACAAATGACAATAAACTCTTATCGATTGCACTGAGTCCCAGGTGGTCTTAATCACCTTTCTTAAATTCCTTTACAACATAACAAAGGGAATATCCAATTCTCCAAACTATCGGAAGTAAAAACTGATTGTCATTGTTATCAGTGACTACTCTTCGAAGTTGCAAGAAACATTTCTAAGGATCTCAACTAATATAAAACGCATGCGCATTATTGTGTTCTTACGAAGTCGTGCTTCAACCATTCACAAAGTATAATCCTAGCACTAGGTGTATAAATAGGACCTTCAACTCTAGAGTGATCATCACTTACAATTCAACGTTGTTGCTGCTACTTGCTGTTAAAATGGATCGTGAATGTGTTAGTGCTTTCTTCGTGAATCAGGCTGAGAACGAAATAAATTCGGAACTTATAGAAAGTTGTGAAAATGTAGACTTGATGGAGCTCTGTGAAGAAGTTGAACAAGCTGTAAAAATAGACGATGAGCTGTATCAAATATGTGTCATGGTTGAAAACAGTGTTAGGTGAGTACCTAAACATTAATTTTACTTCATCGAGCATAATCTCTGATTTTACAACTTCATGATATTAATGTTAATCGTGTCACGTAGCAGTGAAGGAATACTATCACCCCCTCTCTTTCCTTGGGTACCGTAAAAGGTGGCTAACGGATTAAAGACTACACATACGTCCAACAGCATAAAGCAACGATGGGTTCACCACCTATCACGATGAGCACATATGGTGGACTATGGTAGAGAACTACAAATTCAGTCAGTTTTTTTTTTTCTCTTACAGTCAACAATCATCATCCTCATCACCATCATCAAAAGCACATCAAACGGGACATGGAGGAGTGCTCAAAAGAAGTACCGAAACTGGTGGTGAAAACGAAAATAATAGCAAAAGACCGCGAAATGAAGAAGATGCATTGACTTCAACGGCAAACAAGGTATATTGCGAAGCTTGTAATACACATGTTAGCAGAAGATATTTTTCTAATCATGCTAAGAGCAATATACATAAAAATAATGTTTTAAAATCGCACAACTCTCTAGATAATGTATGTGTTGTAGAGTCAGCTTTTGGTCAGCGTATTATTACATACAAAATTAAAAGTAAAGAACAGTCCTACTCCTTTCAAACACCGGAATCATTTCTGGAGTCAGTTAAAAATGATATGTTTTTCTTAATAAATGAGACCCTTAATCAACATGTAACTGTTAAAATAAATTGTGTTCTACATGCAGATTTTGTTCAACAAACTAAGAACTTATCTAATTCATTTGATTTTCAAACCAACAATTTTATAATTTCCCAAACCGATGATTTGAATATTTTCATGACATCCTTACGCGATACTCTAGCGAACAAAATAAGTGCTTTTGAAAGAAAGGATAGTGGATGGAGTCTTACTAAAATTATATGTATAGAATTGAACATAAACAAGTTTAACCCACTACGAGGTACCTCATTCATTGATTTACCTAAAGATATTAAAGATAAAAAAGCAGTTATTAACGTAAGAAACGCAGATAATTTATGTTTTAAATGGGCATTACTCTCAGCGTTATATCCTTCAAACAAACATGCAGAGCGAACATCCTCCTACAGTACCCATTTAAATAAGCTTAAATTTGTTGGTGTATCGTTCCCCGTTAAGTTAAATGACATACATAATGTTGAACAGCTAAATAACATCAGTATTAATGTTTTCGGGTTAGAATTTGATAACAAATCAAAGAAACATTCAGTCATTGGGCCTCTTTATTTTACAAAAAATCGCAAAAGCACACATGTCAACCTTTTATATGTGCAAAATGGAATAAATGGACACTATTGTTACATCAAAAACTTATCCCGACTAGTTAGTAAACAAATGACTAATAAAAAAAATGGTGCTGTATACATATGCGATGGATGTTTGTTACGTTTCACAACTAGAGATAGATTAGTTAATCACCAACAACATGACTGCTCGCACATAACCACAACATTACCAAACAGTGAGAAAACTTTAAAAAATTGGTTTGGAAAACCTGTATCAAATGACGAATTAACGTTTGATAAGTTTCAAAAAACAATGAGAATCCCTTTTGTTGTGTATGCTGATTTTGAAGCGTTATTAAATCCTTTACAAACTTCTTCTAATGAATCATTAAAACCGTACACCAATAACGTTCAAAAACATGAGCCTTACAGTTTTGGATATTACATCAAATGCTCATTCGATGATAGTTTGTCTAAATATGTAACATACAGTGGACCAGATTGTGCTAAAGTGTTTATGACTAGATTGCATGAAGACTTAAAATTAATATGTAAAAAGAATTGTGTTCAAAAATCTCCTAAACCGCTCTCAGCTGTTGATACTGACAGTGTAACTAATGCAAAAACTTGTCACGTTTGTGAAACTGATTTAAGCGGTGAAAAAGTTCTAGTCTTTGATTGGCAAACTGGAGATTTCAGAGGTGTTGCACATGAAGTATGTGAAAAGAAATTCCGTGCTCCCCGTCATATTCCAGTTTTTTTACACAATCTAAGTAATTACGATGCGCATTTTATTGTACATGCACTGAACTTTGTTGAAGGAAATGTCGATATAATTCCACAAAATAAAGAAAAATATATTTCGTTCACTAAACATCTAACAATAAACAATCAAAAAGTTAGCTTGAGATTTGTAGATTCTTTCAAATTTTTACCATGCAGCTTAGATCAACTAGCCAAAATCTTAAAAGACGAACAATTTCGTGAACTAAAAAACAACTTTCCTGCGAAGGAAGATTTCAATCGTCTTCGGAAAAAGGGTGTTTACCCTTATGAGTTCATGACTTCATATGACTGTCTTAATTTAACCACCTTACCTAATCAAGATCAGTTCTATAGTTCACTTACCGATACAGCAATTTCAAATGATGACTATAATCGTGCTAAAGATGTTTGGCAACACTTTGGTTGTCAAAACATGTTGGATTATTCTAACCTGTATCTCAAAACTGATGTTTTGTTGTTAGCTGATGTATTTGAAAATTTCCGCGATCTATGTTTTACAACTTATGGTTTGGATCCTAGTCATTATTATACAGCACCGGGGTTGAGTTGGGATGCCATGCTTAAACAAACAAAAATAAAATTAGAGTTATTAACAGATATTGATCAGATAGCTTTTATCAAATCGGGGATCCGAGGGGGTATATCTCAATGTAGCAATCGACATGCTAAGGCCAATAACCCATTTTTAGATGATTTTGATGAGAATGAGCCTACATCTTATTTAGCTTATTTTGATGCAAACAATCTATATGGTTGGGCTATGTCACAGTACCTTCCTGAAGGAGGTTTTGAGTGGGTGAGTCCGGAGACAAACTATGAGGTTTCTGACACATCTCCATATGGCTTCATATTAGAAGTAGATTTGGAATATCCTGCAGAACTTCATGATTTGCATTCAGACTTGCCATTATGCCCCGAAAATATATACGCAGGGGGATCAGAAGAAAAAAAGCTTATTCCAAATTTAAATAATAAACAAAAATATGTAATTCACTATATAAACCTAAAACAATGTCTTAAGTTGGGTCTTAAATTAACTAAAATTCATAGAATATTGAAGTTTACACAGAGTCCTTGGTTAAAAAAATACATAGATTTGAACACTGAGCAACGAAAAAAAGCAGATTCAGACTTTGAAAAAGATTTTTATAAACTAATGAATAATTCTGTTTTTGGTAAAACCATGGAAAACGTAGAAAAAAGAGTGAACGTAAAATTACTAACTCACTGGGAAAATCGCGGTAAAACTTTGGGTGTCCAAGACCTAATTGCCAAACCTGAATTTCAAAGCATTTCAGTTTTTTCAGAAAACTTGGTAGCGGTACAGTTGAAAAAAACTAAAGTTTGCTATGATAAACCAATTTATTTAGGCTTATCTATTTTAGACATATCAAAAACTCTCATGTATGATTTTCACTACGAATACATGCTAAAAAAATTTAACAACAAAATCAAATTATTGTACACAGACACCGATAGCTTCATATATCAAATATTTACTAATAATTTCTATGAAGATATTAGAAACGACATAGATACACGATTCGATACATCTAACTATTCTGTTGATAATATCCACCAGTATCCACAAGTTAACAAAAAGAAATTAGGATTTTTTAAAGACGAAAATAATGGTGAAATTGTTAAAGAGTTTGTAGGGTTAAGATCAAAAATGTATGCAATTGAAACGAAAACAAAATTAACAACGAAAGCTAAGGGTGTTAATAAAAGCGTCACGCAAAGGATGTCAATGAAAAATTACAAATCTTGTCTTTTCAATAGAAACATTCAATACAACACTATGTACAGATTTCGATCAATTAAGCATATAATTTTCACACAGCAAATCAATAAAATATCATTGTCTTATAATGACACCAAGAGATATATCTTACCTAATAAAGTAGACACATTAGCATGGGGTCATTATAAATTGCGGTTGCCGATGTAAAAATGTTGTATCTAGATATAAATAATTTTAATGATATTCAGGTTTTATTGTATTGTATTTATTTGTAAGATCAAGCTCATTTTAAATTGTAAATTAACTGTAAATAAATTGTAGATAGTAACAGTAAGTTTTAATTTTAAGTGTATTAGCTCATTATAAATTGTAAATTAAATGTAAATAAATTTTAGATAGTAAGAGCAAGTTTTAATTTTAAGTTTATTAGCTGTTATAGTGTAGATTTATTAATGAATTTAAAAAAATAAAAGGACTGATTGTGTTTTGATGAAATGCAACCATTTGTTTTGTGTATATGGTATTAAATTATAAATTATTCAAAAAATTTAACAAAAAAAATGTTTTATTTTCTAACTATTATCAATTTTTTGATCATACTTCTACATCACTTCGATCAGAGTAGACGTTTTGGTCTGGTTAATAATCATGTTTCATTTTGAACATCCATTCACCGCAATTGTTGCTGGTCCAAGTGGTTGCGGTAAATCGAACTTTGTGTGTGAATTCCTGAAAAATATAAATCAACTATGTAATACAGAGTTTAAAAATGTCTTATGGTGTTATGATGAAATGCAACCTTTGTACAACCTAAGTGATGTTACTTATTATCAGGGAATTCCTGATTTAAACATGTTCGATGGTAAAGATTCCCAACTTATAATAATTGATGATCTGATGAGAGAGTGTGATGGTCGGGTAGTTGATATCTTTACTAAGGGAAGTCACCACCGAAATTTAAGTGTATTTTACATAACTCAAAACTTGTTTCATCAGGGTAAAGGTCAACGTGATATTTCCTTGAACTCAAGTTACATAATATATTTCAAAAATCCTCGAGATAGAACACAAATTCGTTTTTTAAGTCGTCAAATTTCACCTGAGAACTCAAAACTGGTTGAAGAGGCTTATAGAGATGCTACTAATAAACCATATGGTTATTTAATGATTGACCTCAAACAAAACACTGATGATGTGTATCGGTTCAAAACAAATATATTTCCGAATGAATATACCGTTTGTTATGTATCTAAGAAGGGGTATAAATACAGTGGTAGCCAACATAAAAACTTCATTCCACAATTATGATACCAAGAGTTACTACGCATACAAACTTTTTAAAAGCATTACATGTGCTTAAACCAAAGTTTCGAAAGGCATTATTAAAATCTTGTAACCAAGAAGAACTACATTGCATCTGTGAGTGCATTCACAACGTTCTTCAAGGAAAAATAACAATTCCTACAAAAGAAAAAAATAAACTAGAAAAATATAAACATATTCTAAGAAAGCTTATTTCAAAAGGAGCAAATAGAACGAGAAAAAACATTATCATACAAAAAGGTGGTGCATTCTTACCGATTATCTTGGGAGCTGTATTGAGTGCATTATTAGGATCAGTCACCAAATAACTACTATGGAAAATGCCAAAAAAATGATATTAATTGAACCCGAAATAATAGAAAAATTAAAAAATGATAACACAAACAGAAACGTGAACAATTTATCACGACTCGACGAAGAAATGAATCATGTTTTAAAAAAGAAAATAGATGATCGAGAAAAATGGCCCCTATATTTACAAACACTACAAAGATATTTGTATTTTATTGGCAAAGATCGAAAGCCTTTAGAAATACCCATAATATCGTTTGATGAAACAGAAATTATAAAAAAAGAAAGCCGTGAGGATCGCCCTCCAGAAGCAATACAAGACTCCTCGAAGGTAGTCGAATCTAACGCTGAAGATAAAGAAATTAATTATTCTAAAAGTCTTTTAATAAACCTTTTACCCAAGACATACAAAGCAAAAGGTGAGCTCTTAATAGATTTATTATTAAAAAATAAACAAAAAATTTATTGGGATGATAAAGGAACAGTTTACATCGATGACAAGAAAATTTATAAAAGCAACATAGTTGATTTACTCAACGATGTTATAAGACCGTTAAAAAATTCTTCACCAAACGGGTGGTTAGAATTTTCTAAGGCATTAAAGGAATTAAGAGTACCTTTGACTTACATCGGTAATCCAAGAAGAGCAACTTGCATCAATGTTATGTCTAATACTCCGAATTTTGGAAATCGATTTGAATCTAACGTAGAAAAAGATCACGAATATTCTACACCACCTTCAAGTACCATAACGCGTAAAGAAAAAGTCAAAAAGAAAATAGAATGGGAGAAATGGACTCCATATTAGGAATTAACGATATTTACTATGACATTTCTCATCCTGCTGGATATGGAAGTTTAAATCAAATAACAGATGTTATGAAAAATCGAATGACTAGAAAAGAAGTAAAAAATTGGTTAGAATCTCAAGAAACTTACACTCTACATAAACCTGTTCAACGACGGTTTCCTAGAAATAAATACATTTTATCTAATTTTAATGAACTTTGGCAAGTCGATTTAAGTGATATGCGATCTTATAGTGAATATAATGATGGTTTTAATTATATTTTGTGTATCATTGACGTGTTCAGTAAATATGCGTTTGCAAGAGCAATGAGAAAGAAAAATTCTGTTACAGTGAAAAAATGTCTTGCAAGTATATTATCTGAAGCAAAGGCGACTCCCACACATTTGCAATCAGACAAAGGGACTGAGTTTATTTCAAAAGATGTTCAAATGTTTTTAAAAACTTATAACATAAATTATTACACAACTAATAACCCTGATATTAAAGCAAGTATAGTCGAAAGATTCCAAAGAACTTTGAAGACTAAAATGTGGCGCTACTTTACACATAATAATACTTATCGTTACATTGATATCTTAGACAATTTGCTATATTCCTATAATCACAGTTTTCATAGAAGTATAAAAATGAGGCCTTGTGATGTTAATTCAAGTAATATTATGACTGTGTGGCGGAATTTGTATAGTGATAGTGATAGTACAAAATTATCTAAATCACACAAACCAAAATTTAGTATTGGTGATTACGTTAGAATCACAAAATATAAACACATATTCCAAAAAGGTTATGAAACTAATTGGAGTGATGAAATCTTTGTTATTACATCGATCAAGATATCGAAATACATTACTCTCACTAATGAAGATAATAAAATTATTTCTTTACAATTTTCACCAAAGTTAAGTCTTCAACTTGGATTTGATCCAAATACTAATGTGGTTACTAAAAGAGTCAGTAAATTTCCTGCTAATTTATATTTAGGATTACCATCACAGTTATATGTGTACTGTGATATTATCGAACCCCAGATGGTTGGTGATGTCATGTGTTCATTATTAAGAATCATACCATTGGATCCAGCTAAATATACGTATGGATCAAATAAAATGCACATCTTCTCACCTCCACATTATGTATCTGTTATGCGAAGAGAGTTCGATACAATAGAAGTAGATATAAGAACGAACACAGGAGAAAACGTACCATTTCAATTTGGAACGGCTTGTGTTAAACTACACTTTAAGCGGAAATAATAATGTATCCGAAATACAATAATATCTGCCCTTATGAACATTACTATACGCATCAAGCCGGTTCCGGAGTTGGTGTGATTTATAAGGGCGCAGCACATCAACGTGGACACGGTATTGGAAGCTTCTTAGGTGGACTATTCCGTTCAGTATTACCTTTATTGTCGAGTGGGGCTAAAGTTATCGGTAAAGAAGCATTAAATGCTGGTGTAGGACTTTTATCCGACATGGTACACACAAGGCCGCTTAATGAATCCGTAAGAAATCGTGTTAAGGAAGCAACTTCAAATTTAAAAAGGAAATCAGATGAAAAGATAGATCAAGTCATGAGTGGTTCGGGATATAAAAGTAAAAGACAACAGTTACAAAGTATCAGTCAGTCGCAGCAATCAAAACGGAGAGCATTGAAAAAAACGAAGAAGAAGAACAATAATTTAAAAACTAACGACATATTTTCAGTGTAAAAAAAAAAAAAAAAATAATAATAATAATAATAATTGTAATAATGTCTTTTTTGCATAATCATTCATGTGAATGTGTTAAGTCCGAGTTGGATTTATTTGCATTACCGTCAACTCAGACTAGTATTGAAAGTGGTCAGTGGGTTCACTACAAACCAATTTCATCGCTTAGTGATGATGGACCAATCGAATTTCAGATTCCTGGAAGTGGTGATGACTACATAGATTTATCACACACTTTGATACACATAAAAGCAAAAATTCTAAATCAGGATTTAACACCTCTGACAGCAACAACTACTGTGGCTCCGGTTAATAATTGGCTACACTCACTCTTTAGCCAGTTAGATGTTTATTTAAATCAAAAACTGATAACACCTCCAAACAATACTTATGGCTATCGAGCTTACATTGAAACACTACTAAATTATGCTCCATCAGCAAAACAATCACACCTAACATGTGGACTCTGGTATGAAGACACATCAGAAAAAATGAATTCAACTGATGAGTCAAATAAAGGATTTACTATTAGACAAAAATTGGTAAAGGAAAGTAAAGAGGTCGAAATGATAGGACATTTACATGGAGACATATTCAACCAAGAAAAGTTTTTAATTAATGGTGTTGAAATGTGTGTGAAATTAGTACGTTCTCGAGATACATTTAATTTAATGTGTTCGTCTAATGATGTAAAATTAAAAGTTTCCATTATTGATGCCACACTTATGATTCGAAAAGCTCGTGTAAACCCTACTGTTCTGCTCGCCCATCAAAAGGTTTTATTATCAACCTCAGCTAAATATCCTATTACTAGGGCTGAAGTAAAAGTTCTAACCATTCCAGCAGGTATTCAGGGAAAAACTCTTGATAATATTTTCCTTGGTCAAGTACCAAAGAGATGTATAGTAGGATTTGTAGATAATACAGCGTTTAATGGATGTCTTACAAAAAATCCTTTTGATTTCGATCATTATGGTATTAGTTCTTTTTGTTTATACATCGATGGAACACAGATTCCTTCCAAAGCTCTACAACCTGTTTTTAGCAACAACTTGTTTACATCAACTTATCATACTTTGTTCTCTGGAACAGGAATTCATTTCCTAAATGAGGGTAACGGTATTTCTAGAGCTGATTACGCTAATGGATACTGTCTAATGGCGTTTGACTTAACTCCAGATTTATCTGCCAATTCAACAGCTCATTGGAATCTTATTCGACATGGAAGTGTTCGGTTAGAAGTTAGATTTGAGACAGCTCTAACACAAACTGTTAATTGTATTGTTTATGCTGAGTTTGATAACATTATAGAAATAGATAAAAATAGGAACATAAGTGTAGATTTTAGTAGTTAAGTCCTAATTGTGTATGAAGACACATGTTTTCATGTTATTATGAATACCTTAGAAATAACAAAATGTTTAAAAAAATTATGTCATTTGCTGGAATTCAATGTTTATGCGGCTAATCGCATTCCTATACATGTTACACAACCTTTCTATATGATTAGTAATCTTGATCCTGATACTAGACCTGGATCACATTGGATAGCATTATATATCAACAATAAAGGAGTTGGCGAATACTTTGATACTTTTGGTCGTAAACCTGAAAGTTATCATTTATCATTTTTAAGGAAAAACACCAATAGATGGATTTATAATCATAAAGTTATTCAAAGTGTATTTTCGTCTGTTTGTGGTGAATATTGTTTACTTTATTTGTATTTCAAACTTAGAGGTATGTGTATGACAGATTTTATTGATATGTTTACTGATGATACTTTTCAAAATGATATAATGTTAAAGCAAATGTTTAAGACTTTCATAGTTTAAAGGTAAGCAAAAAATTTGTAAGTAAAAAAATGAAATAAAACTGTACACAAAAATAAAATGCCTTTTACTTTAATCCCCTACCACAGAAAAAAAAAAAAAAAAACCTATATGTCATAGACTCATAGCATTAGGAATTCAAAGTTAAGTCATAACAAATATTTAAGTAATAGTAGCTATGTTAAGTTAAATAATAAATATGATAGAAAAAATATATTTGTAGTTCG
Source organism: Eudonia mercurella (assembly GCA_963082485.1). NCBI lineage: Eukaryota > Metazoa > Arthropoda > Insecta > Lepidoptera > Crambidae > Eudonia > Eudonia mercurella. The sequence continues at coordinate 8,757,638 of OY720026.1, forward strand.
ATTAAAACTCAATTTCATTCTGCTGCATCTAGTTAGTTCAAAGTCAGTAAAACAGGGAAGCATAAGTATGACAAATAAAATAACCATGTAAATAACACAAAGAATCAGTTTATTGATAATAATATAAAAATCAAAATAAATTAAATTTAGACATGTTATTATCATAATACCATTTTCTAATACACACAGCATTATTTAATGCACAGTTTATTTTATGATTTACACAACTAAAGTCCGTTTTATTTTTACAAAATTTACTTTGTAACATTGAAAAATTAGGACATCCCTTTTCACCAATATCGATTACCACACAGTTTGCACATAAATCTTTGATCCACTTAATTTTTTCAAAACCCTTTGCAATAACTTTTTTATTCTTCAGATGAGGTATGATAACACGATGAAACTCCTTGTAGTCTATGTAGCCCTCACATCAGCTAATTCCTCGGTTTCTTTCTAACCATCTGACTCGTTTCTTTTCTACTTCTGTGAGATGATGAAATGAGTATGGTGGCTTTACCAAAAAAGTTTGTGTATGTTCCTGGCTCGCAATGGCTACTTCTTTTACAATAAAATTGTTATTTATATCTTTAAATCCTTGAACATCCACTATAAGTGTATCTACGTTCATGATATCTTCTTTACGATGTTACTTAGTGGTTTGTATTCAACAATGCAATCGTTGAGAATAAGACAGTATGCTGTAGTCTTATCTGGTAAATAGGAACTGTTTTCAGATTATCTGTTTGTCTGCAGCAGTCAACTATAAACAGAGGTGCTATATCTTTAAATTATTTCTATGTTAGCAACGGTTCTCCGTTTTGTGAATGGTTGAAGCACGACTTCGTAAGAACACAATAATGCGCATGCGTTTTATATTAGTTGAGATCCTTAGAAATGTTTCTTGCAACAACTTGCCTAAACGACCAAATACATTAAGATATCGGAAAGTAATGTCAATTCATCATCAACAGCCTATAAACGTCCCACTGCTGGGCACAGGCCTCCCACGTGAACAATAGCACGTGGGGATATTGGGCCATAACCCACCACGCTGGCCCAATGCGGGTTGGTGGGTTTTAACGACTGCCATCTTACGACATCAACCGGGACCAACGGCTTAACGTGCCTTCCGAAGCACGGAGGAGCTCGAGATGTTTTTGAATTGGTCACCCATCAGGCGACCCGGCATCGCGAAAGTTGCTTAGCGGGCAAGATCGCAAGCCGAACGCGCTAGCCGCTGCGCCATCGAGCTCCTCAATGTCAATTGTTAACGAACAATGGAGGTGATTAGATAATGAGAAAGAATTGTGGACGGTCCGACGGTGTAATCGCCAAAACACAGTGATAGTTAACAATAGAGGCAATTAGATAAGGAGCAAGGGTCGTCTTATTGTTAACAATAGAGGTAATTAGATAACGAAGAAGGACCATCCGTGAGTAACGTAACTCGGAAACGGCAAGAGATATCGCTCTGGGACCCAGCGCAATCGATTCAAATGGGGGGGTTTTCCTTTTTTTTTTTTTTTTTTTTTTTTTTTTTTTTTTTTTTTTTTTTTTAGGTTTGGTCGACCCTTGAAACGACTTTCCGACACACCAGAACAGGGTTGGGGACGCGATGATTTTATTCATACAAGTGGGCCAGAACTCCCGAATACACACTACTAACTTAGCTTACACATGGATCGTCCCAAGTTCAGATTTGAAATATATTCAAATAATAATAATATATCAAAATCATTTATTCAGTTTAGGCTACAGGTACCTCTTATGAATGTCACTATGCCATCGGTTCGTAAGGCTACACAGGGCCGGAGACCTTGTACTGAGAAGAACTGACAAGAAGCTCAGCTAGAGGATTCTTTTTTCCCTTACTGCGTTAAAATAATGGAAATACCCTAACATTGAAGGACATTCATTTAATCTAAGTTAAAATGAAAGAATACTGAACGATAATATTTATATCAACCATTGGACCCGCTTTGATTTCTCTAAAAGCTCTTCGTCACTAATGTTCTAAGTTATTTCACGTTCATAGCAAGAAAACCAATTTGGCTTTGTATCAACCACTTTCTAGATTGTGTAAAAAAACCGCATAGAAATAAATAAATCTATTTGAGTAGAATACCATAGTCAGAATAACAAAGGACAGAAGAAGATTGAATACAGTCTTTGTTCAGTTTGACCTATATGTCTGGGGTTCAAAACATTTACATCTCATGTAACTCTTTCTATTTATCAGTTGTTTTTAATGTTTACATTGTTTTACTATTAAAATGAATTGTTATTTATAAGTTCGAGTAAATGGTAAACGGTTACAACTTGTAATACCATTTGTTTTACATACGTACTACGATTTCATTAATCGTTTTGATTAAAATTAATATACAGTCTCTTAACTTCTAGTCTGTCGAAACGTACCTACCTATATGTTGCGTTTTTACATATTATTCGCTGGGCAAAGTTCTTCCTAAAATCTCTCCATAGGTTTCGTACTTTGGCGGTCTCCCACCAATCTCTTATATAAAAGTCGAGACCGTCTCTTAAACGTTGCGTTTAGGAAAAAAAATACTTCATACATTAATCATCCGTGTACCAAAAGAGATGTTTACCTGGATGAAGCCCTTGAAAATTTTAACAAGACTTATTAGTCAAAAAGTGATTTAGTTTTAACTTTACTACATAAATATGCGTCACTAAAGCTTCGCAGACGTGGCTGCGATGCTCACACCTGAGTCAACATTTGTCCATGAAACCAACTTCCACACCCGATACTTGGCGTATAATTAGACTCCATATTTGTCCACGTCACCAAAAGCTTATATCATTGGTTTTTTTTTGTATTTTGATATTTTTGTAATACAATTTTTGTGTCATTATTAACGTAAGTTTTAGTTGTGTTCAGCTTAATTTCTGTAATTATGTTTATGTATATTGGTATTGTTTAAGATCTAAATACATATATTTTTTGTTTTCTTCCTATTGGGGGTCTGCTGTAAGAAAATTATCTTGAAATAGCAGCTGATTAGGTACTATATTTCGTCATTTATTTGTGCGCGTGAGCAAAAATTATGTATAAACATTATTTATTATGGACATAAAGTAAAAAAACGTTTCAAATAAGTAATTGTAAGTAATTGTGTCTAACAAACTTTTATCATAATATCTAGAGAGTAAGTAAGACAAGAAATGGCAATGGTTAATAAAAGGAAGAGGTCGTTACACGAAAGAGGACAGGGCATAAGCCGCCCCATTCTGGCAGAGACGAGCTAGTAAAAGTTTCATTTACTCTCGGTACAGAGGTCAAACACTAATCAATCAATATAATTCAGATATAGACTGTACATATAATAGACTACAAAGACATTCTTTTAAATGACATAATAAACGTCATGTTGTTTTATTTGTTATGGTTTTTAAGTTATTTATCTAATGTAAAGTTGCTATTAGTTTTTTTGTTTATCTAATGATTGGCTGACCCGACGGACTTCGTACCGCATTTCTTTTTTTTAATGTCTGACGCCCCGCAGGTTCACAAGTGAACCTATATCAATTGGTTTTCAATTGTATCTGGTTTTACGATGCCTTACAAATTAATATAGCCTATGTTACTCAGCGCTAATGTAGCATTCTAATGGAGAAATAATTTTTTAAATCAGTCCAGTAGTTTTTGAGTTTATTCGTTGCAAACATACATACAAAAATACAAAGGTTTCCTCTTTATATTAGTATAGATGTCATCATCATTGTCATCATCATTTGAAATCAACAAACTATCTTATAAACAACTTAGGTTTATTAACAGTATCGATGACGTCCGCAAATCTGATTGACTTATTATTACTACCCTATTGAAAACTGATTGACTACCCTTAGAACTGAGTTAAAATAATTGCTTATGTCTTTTAATGTTTCATATATCATGCTGCATATTATCATATACCACATTACGTATCAGTATCGCTAAGCCCCAGTGAGTCCATCAAAGTGATAGAAACAATCTATTATTAAAGTTTACCGCTTGGAAACTAAATTTATTACAGACTATAAAACAGTAGATATGTGTGTCCTTTCGTACCAGTAACTTTGCTCTAGAAGTGTAGGTAATTCTCGTGAAAAATTTTGCCCTATTTCAGAACCCCTCAATTTACGCGCCTTTTCCAGAAGATACAATGTGTTAATATTTTCGGCGGTCTAAAGACCAATTTTCTCAGTGACTGTGTCTGTCTACGGTATATAAACAGATAATGGAGTTGTTATAAATAAATCGTTATTTGAGAATATTAATATGGAAATATAAATGTAGCTTTGGCCAGAATAATATGGTATTATGTCGACGTAAGTCTAGTTTTTTTTTAGTTTAGTTGTATTAGATAACTTACTTACTTGTTTTTTTATTGTTAGAAGGTTATTAGTAAACTATTAGTATGTTTTCTACGACAGATTCATAAAATAGGTATGATCTCAGCCCCATCAAATTATATTTTGACCTTTTTAATACGATTTGTCATCAAACTCATTATGATCTCAGTAAATTGTTTTATTGGTATGTGAGTTAGTAGGTAATGTTACCTTGAAAATACTCGAAGAATCATGTTTCAGTTTCATACCTAGTAAAAAAGTAACTGTTTTTAGGGTTCCGTAGTCAACAAGGAACCCTTATAGTTTCGCCATGTCTGTCTGTCTGTCTGTCCGTCCTCACTCCCCAGCCTAGCTCATAAGACTCTTAGTACTAGAAAGCTGTAATTTGGCATGGATATACAAATTAATCACGTCGACAAAGTGGTGAAGTAAAATTTTGAAAAATATTTTTTTAGGTTACCCTCTTACCTCCCTACACGTGAAGTGGGGATGTATTTTTTTTTCTTGTCTACCCCATAGTGTAGTGGGGTGTCGTTGGATAGCAATTTCAAAAATATTGCGGGTTTGTGGTAACAGCTTTTTTGATTGAGGCATCCGTTTCTGAACTATTAAGCTTTAAAGTGCAAAATTTTGTTAGAGTCAAGTGTCCCCCCCCCCCTGCCAACCAAATGGTTGTTTTTGGATACGTGAAAAAATTCACGGTAGTTGTATATATGACGAAGTTAAAAGGAAAACTATGACAGCTAAGTAGGCTTTGCAAGTTTACGAGTAACAGTCGACCAACTTATAAAATGTATTTGGCGCAGTACAAATTCCTCATTGGGAACTACTTAAATAACGTTGTCAGGTGTGTGAAACCGGTAGTATCTACATTTAAGTATATGAGCCATCGTTAAATAAATGTTTAAGAATGTTCTTAGAGTCCGCATTATTCAGATGGGCTACGGAACCCAACACTGCGCGTGGCCCGACACGCACTTGGCCGGTTTTTTATTATTCTATGTAGCGTTCATGATTACTTTGCTCACTCACGTAGGTCCAATAACATTACATAAATAACTAGTATCGGGATTTAGTAATTCCATAGTAAATTCCAACTACCCCATAATAAAAACAACTTCCTGTCCATGTTGTTTTTCCGTTATAATGAAATGAAATGTTTATTTGTACATCACAGGTTTCACACGGTCTTAAAAATATTACCTATAATGATAAATACGTACATCTGTGATCCGCCTATTAGGCATATAAATTAAATTTAAAATAACACAATTGAGCTTTCTAACAATTTTTTTTAATTAAATAAAATAAATTTTACTTTTTATTTTTTAAGTGCTAACTGCTGCACTGAAGCTGAATTAAATATTTATAAAATACAGTCAAGTGAGTGAGTCGGGTAGGCATTTAATTAATAATCAAATTGTCACACAAAAATGCAATTGAAATAATATGTACTTAGTTGTAATTCCGCTAAATCACTCGTTCATCAAGCTTGGATGCAGTACGCAAGCACCGCCCTCACGCCCGCAAAATATGCACATGCAGAAGAATCAATGGATGCAACCGAACACGCACACCAAAACCGAGGGTATCCATTTACCAAAGAGTGTCATTACTTACTTTTATCCCAGTCAAATACGATGTTCCCGAGGGTAAATAAACAAATCATAACTAAATTATAGATCTTCTCAGTGTGTGCGTGAAGATGTTATCATAGTATATTTACAAAATATTACATTGAAGGTGAGGAGCTCGATGGCGCAGTGGTTAACGCGCCCGGTCTGCGATTGCTGAGGTTAAGCAACTTTCGCAAAAGTCGGTCATCGGATGGGTGAACAAAAGTTTACCATCTCGAGCTCCTCCGTGCTTCGGAAGGCACGTGAAACCCTTGGTCCCGGCTGCATTAGCAGTCGTTAACAACCACCAATCCGCACTGGGCCTGCGTGGTGGTTTACGGCCCGTTCTCCCTATCCATCCATAGGGAAGGCTCGTGCCCCAGCAGTGGGGACATATAATGAACTGATGATGATGATGACATTGAAGGTCAACACACTTGATATGATACGTACAGAACTCGACATCGAATCGCTACACTCACACCGAACATGCTACTTAGTAAATTTATCCAGAGTATTATGCCTAACATTGATGGACACCAATGCGGCATGGCTGTTTAAGTAGCAAATTAATGAGATTGCAAGTTGACGTATGTAGTGTATACTGGACAAGGGATTATTGGATTAAAGCAATAAAGTTGCGTTTGTGTTGTTAGCCGATTGGTCTCGTGAACGTGTGGAAATATTTGGCTTGGGTTTAAGCGGGTCGGCTCGTCAATTCGGCTTCATGATCACTTTGTGTACGTCATGTCTCGTTGAGTTTTCGTAATGAGTGTATACACAGCACTACGAGTAGATGTAAACTTTAAAGGTAACACTTATCACAAAAACTTTAGTACGATAGATATTTTTGAATTTGAAGCGTCGTCGGTTATCGGTAGTCGTACTGTGGTTCAATCGCCAAAACTCCATTAGACTATTGTGGTGAACTCTTACCTCACACAGGCATAATATTAGCTTTCTAGGTATGTCAACAGGTCTGTTATTGAATGTGTTAATACCGCATTAATAATAGTACATTATTGTAAAGGCCGTGAAATAGGCAATTGCAGGTCGAGTATGAGTTTCATTCACTAATACGATCAGTTAAATCAAAGCAAATTTTTATAATTTATTCGCAACAAAATTTGCTTTAAAAAATATTTGAACATTTATAAATAGCTTGCTTACTTCTTAACTGATCTTTAATATTTGTAAAAATATTATGATCGGATGTTAGTGACGGTAGTTGTTGACATTGAATGGGCGCCTTTGGCTTTCAAAGTAAAAAGTGTTGAATAATTTCGGCGGGCTGGTTAGAACCACGATAGCTCAATTGGAAGAGCACCTGACCCGGAATGTCAGAAGGGTGCAGGTTCAAATCCTGCTCGTGAAATTTTTTTCAACATTTGTGTTTTTATAATTTGTTCGCAACAAAATTTGCTTTAAAAAATATTTGAACATTTATAAGTTGCTATTTATTTAGGTATTTTAGCTATTTTGTGTCTTCCTATGACCTGCTTCGTGCACTTCCCTTTCTGAAAGTTAAGAAAAAACTTATCTGATGTTGTGTTCGCTGGACGAAGATTATAATATTTTTTTACTTATGTTAGGAACTCTTCTTGGATTACAAATATCAGGTCAATCGGACCTGGGTCCGCAACCGATGGCTATGCAGATTCATTTTCTTCTTCTTTCATCTGTAAAGATGAATCTGCGTAGCCATCGGTTGCAATAACTGTTGGATAGATGGCACTCTGCCGCTAAAAACATGATTTTTGTCATGATGACCACTGACCACTGACCATTACCACTGACCACTGACCATTTTGACTGACCAGCCGCCCGGATTGCGGAAGACCCAGGTTCGATTCCTGGCTGGGCCGGGTAGGCTAGCTAGCTAGGCTAGGTAGGGTTTTTCACTGTATTTTATAAATATTTAATCAATTATATTTTATATAATCATTGTAATAAAAAATGTTTTGTTGTTTCAGATTGGCATTCGAGGTGCTGTATGTAACATTCGGAAAGAACAGTGTAAACATAATTAAACAAACATCGAATCGCTTTTCGAGAGCTTTGTAAACGTAATTAGTTTGGTGTGTAAACACTTGTTATTTGTGCAGTGAGTTTATCTATAAAAGGAAATTAACAAACAGGCAGTGTTTATCGGAAAGGAGGTTGTTCACAAAAAGTTTTGTGCGACAATAAGCTGTTGAGTGGAAATTTCGTATTGTTCGTGTGCGCAAAGATAGTGATGTCCGCTTGTGTCGTGGAGGAGGGGAGAGAGGAGGGGGGCGGCGAGTGCGACGACGCGGGCATGAGCGAGGAGTGCGAGCTGCCGCATGAGCGCACGCGGCGAGAGGTGCTCATGAGCGGCCGTGGGCGGAGGGCGTGCTCTGAACAGGGGCCGCACCCAGGACTAAATCTGCGTAAGTTTTTACATACGTTAAAAGTAAAGATATGAAAGGAATGTGCTAAAAAAGTTGAGAATCATAACCCCTTCCCTGATGCCCCCATGAATCACAAGAGCTATATAACAATTGATTTTCAATTGCTATAATTCTTGGACAGTGCACCTGTTATCAGAGTGGAGAAAGTCAGAGATATGTAGTAGGTATACAACCACCAACTGATTAGTTTTTTACAAATCCCCTCTCCGTCAATATTGGCTTTAGTAGGTACCGGGGCTTAATGATAGTTGCTATTCCAAAGAGGATTTTCCAAAATAAGTATACGATGGCGATGGGTGACAAAGCAAAGACCACAGATTTTTACATACGTCGTTTCAAAATTGATTAAGAGAGACAATATCTCAGACATACTGGTCCGGCGATGTGTAATTAAAGTTCTAGGTAATCTAGACGAGGCTGGTGAAAATGATATTCATGTTTGTGGTAATCAGTACATAAGTAAATGCAAGTCTCTGAATAACCTAAGGTGGAGCCCTCATTTCAGTTCTAAAGCTTTATAAGAGGTTTCAGTTTTGATTGCATGAAGCTGTTTTAAGTTGAGGCTTTCTACCCTATTCATTTTTACTTAGCATAAATTGAGGTTTTTACCTTTACTTAGAAGTCAAACCTACAAGACCATTTTAGCAAGAGTGACCGACACCAGACGACCGCATGAATGATCACAAAAGTCGCACCAGATAAGATAAAATATTTGAAATGCGGCAACGTAGGCATTCTACCCTCGTAACACTTGTCATAGAGACGGCTGACATTTCATCTACATACTTCCTAACTAAAATATTGCATAGTTGAGCATGGCTCCGTCTATTGTTCTTCAACGAACTGGGACAATGCCGCACATCAGGATATAATGTTTCTATGATTTAGTAGTTGTGGTGTGACAATTGTCAGAGACTGCACCTATGTACTGGTTAGACAATTGATCGCTCCCCAGTATTTATTTGTTGTTATCATTGTTATTTATTAAAATTTTTGATTAAGGAATCGATTTAGAAATCTCGAAAAACATCAGTTGTTTACAGTTTGCTCAAGCGAAACAGATTCAAAAAATCAAATTTTTATTGCTAACTCATAACCAGTGAATGGAGTAGATAGAGCAATTTTTTGTATTTGCGATACGTTGTATTAATATGGACATTCCCGAAATATTGTCGATAAACAATTTGAGTGCTGTAGAAAGAGACAAAAATAGGTGCTTTCTTCTAGCGGCGGAGCCCGCTATTGTATTATTTTGGTTCCAAAAGCCGTGTTGCGGCTAAATCGTGCGGCAACATCGCGCGTGTGCTTAATGGAAATTGGCAACGCGTCGCTAATGTAAGTTTGACAACGTCGTGGCGCCCACTGCCAAATACGTAAGACAAGCTTTCTTTTATCATGTTTATAAAAGAAAGTTTTAGTTAGAATATCGCGGAATGTCCATATTAACATCAACGTTTACGGTCAATGAACCAAAATAGCTCTACCTACTCCAATTAATGCTCATAACCACCCCACATCACATCCCCAGGTCATTTTATATCCCCACAGCTAGGGCATGAACCTTCCCTATTGACAGATAAGAAACGAGCCATAAACCACCATGCGAGCCCAGGATTTGTGGTTGTTAACGACTGCTAATGTAGCCGCGACCAACGTCTTTACTTGCCTTTTACGAAGCACGGAGGTTCAGATGACAATTGTTTGGTCACCCATCCGATGAGCGGCCTTTATGAAAGTTGCTTACCCTTAGCATACAGATTGGGTGGGTTAACTATTGCGCCATCATCATCATCATCATCATCAGTTTAAACTAGTCTACTGCTGGACATATGCCTGTGCAAGTGCGTGCACACGATCTGCGCCATCGAGCTCCTCGAATATAATGACAGTGTGTTTGTCTGTAAAAAAACTTTGTCCCTACTTCACGTTAAAACGGAGCAAGGGCTCAACTTGTTTTATATGCACCAAGGGTCAATATTGTTGTTCCTGTGCGCAGACAATCAAACTTTTGAGAAAGATAGTGACTTGATGGTGCAGCGGCCGACGTGCTCGGGTTAGTTGCAATCTTTCAATTTAACTTTCGCAATGTCTGGGGCCTTACCATAAGCTCTTATAGCAGTTTTATTGCAGTTGTGAAAACGAAAGACACTGGATAGGTGATTAGTTACTTTTCATACTTTTGCATTTTAACAGCCCTTTTTAAATCCTGAAAACGTTATTAGGATTTCCTAATTTCAAAAGTATGGGAGAATCCTCTCTTTACCTGTGTTATCTGTATTAGGATGAAATCGATCATTTGTTATGACATCACTGAACCTACATTCATAGGTACTTCATCACCATCATCATCTTTATCTATCAGACATACCTATATACAATTTTATAAAGTTCAGAAGACAACAATTACTAATTCCCGCCAATAAAACAGATTGTATCAACCCTCATCTAGGCTAAACAGTTATGCAAAAAAGTTGCCTTAATGCGGTATAATAAGGGAAACTACAGCAGCGGCCAGAGGAAGATGCTCCAGACGTATAAGGCTAGTGACAGCTAAGAATTTCCGGCCACCACCACATAACTTTGAGGACCTTAACCCAGCTGTACGATGCTTATAGAAATATTAAAGAAGTTTTTTTTTTTCAATTTTTAAATTTATAAGTCTCAGGGGCAAACATTCGCACTGGTGGGTCACGAATTGAAAAAAGGGTGCATTTTCCATGAACATTTTGGCATAGGCCGAGTGCTATCATAGTTTCTACCAAAACAAGAAACAACAAACATTGAAGCTTTGTAACATAGATTATTGAAATAAAATAAAAACTAAAACATGTGGAAAATGTTACTTACATTACATGATACTAATATAGGACTGAACGCAGTGCTGGAGCTTAGTCCAGGAGTTAACATTAACATAAACGTTAACCAGGAGCAAACATGGAGCGCTAACTGGCGCTAGCACTGGCGCTGGCACTAGCGCTAATTTCGTCTGGTGCAGGTACTGTCAGGACACTGATGTTTTTTGAAGTCTTGCATTAGATCGCTTAGGGAGAGGCAAACCCATTGTGCTACTGTTATACCGGAAGATACTGCCACAGATACTGCTCAGCATTGCCTGCAAGAGTGCACGACTTGGGAGCAGAAACGCCGCACTCTAACGGCGGGCGGTGATTGTCTTCGATCTCTTGCAGGTCAACGTAGTAAAGTCAAAACTGAGCATCACTATGTGATGGGTAGTTTTGTTAAGAGTTAAAGCTTTATTGAATGTGATCCCTCCTGAGTTTTTTGGGTAACCCTCCCCCCCCGTACCATCTTAGGGGAGTCTCACATAACCGCCGTGTTTCGCAAACGTGGTGGTATGCAGAATGTATGCAAAAGAAACCGTTTCTATAATTATTCATTTTTTGATTTTGGAAACGTAGTATTTATTTATTAAAGAAAAAATACGAAATCCACGTGGACGAAGTCGCGGGCAAACTGCTAGTCAATAAAGAAAGCTTCATTGCTAAAAATGAAGTAAAATGCAGAATGAATTTATTTCTGTTATTGTAAAGGTTTAAAAGGGTCTCACCATTCAATGCAAAACCTGAACAAGGTTCAAATTAATTGTTTGTTGCCAGGCAACGCTGGATAATGAAGTCACGTGATCCAAAGCTTTTAATAGGGAAGAAAAAACAAAACTTTATAAGGGAAGCGCCCAGTGTTCGTTAATTTGCAAAGTTCTACTATATAAATAGTGTTCATTTTGTTACATGTTAAGTAAATCCTTTATTTTAATAATTCCTTTGGAGTCCTATTTATCCTAACTAACAAAAATCATAAAATTTGTATAGATTTCCATTTTGCAGAAATTCCATAGACGACGGTTTAAACCGACCTTCGCCTTTGAAATGTTTGTATTACGTAATTTTAATAGCTTCTCTGATAAATCTAGGTACAGTTACGTATAAAGGGTTATTGAACTTCATCTAATAATTAGGACCCGATTGGATCAAATGTACCGGAATGGCCGATTTCGGGTATCGTTGTTCTTGACAGCTTTGATATGCTCCAAAGTTCGGTACTGATCGTTTCGTTTGACCAATGTAGGTACTACCTTAGCCGCAATCGATCTTGCACACACCAGGCTTTTCACGGATAAAACTCGTTTTTTTGTGACCGCAGGCAATGCGCCATTTTTAAATACAATTATAACACGGTTACAATTATATCACGGCTTAAACTATCTTACTGCGGCACATGTTAAAGCTATGGAAAACTCAGGATAGAGATCAATAAACCGTGAACAACAGGCGCGAGCTGATTATCATTATAATGTTGACCCATATCTTCCACGTCATTAAGTCCCCTTGTTTTCGGATGGCGTAGGGCTACGGGGACTCCAGCAATACCCGAGTCACAACATATAGATACTGCAGAAGGTAAGCTTTATAGAAACGCGCTCCAGCAACCGCCCACATAGACAACCTTTCAGTGACACGGAATCTCGCAACTGCTACTGCGCTTGGACTGTCATCCAACACAAAAAGGCGTGAAAAAGTTTTGACAGGGTCGGCAATGTATGAGTGGTACCTCCTATGTTGCATAATATATCTATAGGCTATCATGCCAAATTAATTTATCATCAGCTCAGGACCCAGTGCGGATTGGTGGTTGTTAACGACTGCTAATGCAGCCGGGACCAACGGCTTAACGTGCCTTCCGAAGCACGGAGGAGCTCGAGATGATAAATTTTTGGTCACCCATCCGATGACCGGCCTTTGCCAAAGTTGCTTAACCTCAGCACTCGCAGACCGGGCGCGTAAACCACTGCGCCATCGAGCTCCTCAATCTCTCAGTGACACGGAATCTTGCAAGAGAGTCCGTGCAAGAGGTCTATGTGCGAGTTGCACGAGCGCGGTCTGTATTAAACTTTATTTTTTGTAATTCGATAGGCTTGCATTTGACTGCTATCTCACCTGATGGTAAGTGATGATGTAGCCTACGATGTAACATGCTTGCCTAAAAGGTACGGATTCACTCGTGATTTGAAGACCCCAATATTACCTATATTTGATAGGAAACACAGACTTAGGCAAGGAGTTCCACAGCTTTGCGGTTCGCAAGAAAACCGTGGACGCAAAAACGCTGCGTACGCATGGGTGGAATCTCTACTGAGTAGCTTACTTTCTGGGTCTCCTTATTTTCTGGTACTGAGCTGTTCCGAGATCCGTCTCCGTGGCTCAAGCGTGGTATTTATTAAGCTAACATTCTGGGTCACCTTAATTTGGACCCGAGGCTTGTTTCAAACGTTACTAACTTGTTTGACAAGTTTTTAACTAGGAGAAGCGTTGTTTGTGTATGTTCGCGAATTGGAAATGTGTCGTTATTACTCCTTGTATTAATGGTCAGCCTATTCAGTTGCAGAACTATTGATGAAAAAAGTTCTTCAAGTTCGAGTTATTAATATCATCCGTAATACCTTGCTTATCGTTTAACACCTATGAAAGGATAAAATCGTGAAGATTTGGAGGTTTTAGCGAGTTACTAATTTCCCTTATTTTCTAAAAGTCATATCGACGAGCTATTGAATTTTAATTTCACTAATAGTAGTAAGTAGTCTACCAAAAGTGTCAAATAATTAATGCAAATTCACAGTGACAGACATGTTCCTTAATATATATTTGATATTTTATTCTGTCTGTTTCTATTCAATACACTGCAGTAATTATTTGTTTATCAATATATACTCTACCTACCTCACACAAACCGTTTTTGGCGTAATATAAATAATACTATTTTAATCAATTTTTTTTGGTCACTTGGTTCCGAGTAGATAAAAATAATTGACCATTCCAAATGGAATTCATGTATGCAAATATTTAGGAAGCAGATTGGAAGTCATTCGTGGAGTTTTTAATTCAACAATTTTTAAGTTTATAATACAACTAAAGCCTGAATAGCACCTTTGAGTCCTATTCATCGTAATTAAAACTATATTCAGTTGCAAGTGTATTTCAACTCCATTCAACTCCTTTCAATATCATATTTTCAGTTCTATTTGTATAACAATAGACCTGAAACTACAGAAACATTTCTGGTGATTTGGCACAATTGCCAATCTGCCAATGGCGTACCTATACTTGGCATTGTGTGGTCGCTCTTCATGACAAACTAGGACAGGCTCTTTGGTCAATACTAAGTAACAACAAAATATCTTACTTCTTAGAAAGCACGGTATTATGACGTGCTACTATAATAACTATTTTACTACTATTACGGTAGGAAATGGGCAATACCAGTAATAAGTATGTATCGACTGTCATTCCATCCACATCACCTTGATGGATGGCGGTCTACTACTGTGCGTTTTTCGCGAAATTTCTTGCCTCGTACTACAGTGTTGTGGAACCAGCTCTCAACGGCGGTATTTCCGGACCGTTACGACCTCGGAATCTTCAAGAAACGAGCCTATTCCTTCCTTAAAGGCCAGCAACGCGCCTGTGATTCCTCTGGTTTTGCGGGTGTCCATGGGCGGCGGTGATTACTTTCCATCAGGTGACCCGCCTGCTCGTTTGCCTCCTTCTTTTATTAAAAAAAAAAATTCTTAATAAAACTATACCTTAATATTACTACAAATTTTAATAATACTGTGTTTTATGGATATTTGACAATACTCATACGATTAACACTTTCTTGACTCTTTAGCGACTGGTGTGCTCTGGTTACCACAGAAAGAAAAATTGAATTCTATTGTGTCTGGGCCCGAAAGCGTCTGTGTATCTACAAGCGTAACCGTTAAAAAAATTCGAGTCGTAAAGTATTATGAAGTTACAATACAGTAAAATATATAAAACTAGGTACAATTACATCTGTATTTACTGCGTCTCGGGGGTTTAAAATTAATACTTAACTTTGTAGATCAATGATGGTTATGGTATATTCTTAAAGAAATTTATTTCTTTCGAAAGAATACATTATTCATTTACCTAAAGAAATACAATTTTACCTTAGCACTCAATTCGAGTTAGAAAGTAACGAACAGCACAAAAAGTAACTAAGAAAATTTACGCTTGTATGTGCAGAACTTATCCAAAAAGCGTTTGGGTTTCCTATTTTTAAACCACTTATTTAGGTAGGTACACTAATTTACAAACCAAATATACAAAGGATATTATAGCATTAAATGCGAGTTTATTTATATATTTGTATGGTAAGGCATTAGAAAAAATGTCGTGTTTCATATTACGAGTAAGTATTATAAAAGGACACGACCTTTTTCATGTCAACAAAAATGTTTTAAGATAATTAATTACAGTACCCATAATGCCATGGACGTCTCAGAATAAAATTACTTGTAAATAACACGGAGTGTTCAGTAAGTGCGGGCGAGGTATCTAAGGCATTCCAATTCTCGCGAAATGAGGCGAAAAGGACTGGAATGTTTTTGCGGAAGTGAAAGAGCGAAATCTGAAATATTCAGCCGTCAGAAAGAATGTAAAACAATCCAAAGCTGCTCATAGAGATGTAAAGTTAATTTATTTTAATAAAGTCAAGTGCGTTTACTGCTTTCACAAGTTTTAGTAGTGTTTGAATGTAAAATAGATAAAAAATATTTATAGCCTCTAACCTTTTTTAGTTTTTGCTACACCCACTCTCAGAATAATTAATTATTGTTCTGAGCACCTACTTGGGTTACATGAACTTTAACTATGCCAAATGGTACTCCTCCGTGCGCGCTATACTCGTATGCTAAAAAAGGGGTAGGTACTAACACCCGTATTTATAAACAAGCCATACTTAGCAATTACTTTGTTCTTAGAAATGTCACTAAGATCTAATTTCATTTTATATACAAGTAACGTTTAAATTAGAATAGAAGTTTTCTTATTCTATTAAATAAAAGTATTATTTTTATTATCAAATTCATCAATTTTATATTATTTTAGACATAGCACAAACTGTCACACGGAATATAACCTAAATTCTAGCTTGTCACAAGCTTGTCACTATGAATTCTTTGAGAAACCTATCTAGATTGCTTGAGGTGGTGATTATTGCTTGGCTGAATTCTAACTTTTGACGTTTCTAACTTCATCGGTGTACTAAAGAATATAAAATATTACTTATGCAATTACTTTGCGTCAGTATGAGCTTTTACTCGTTTATAAATACGGGGGTAAGTCTTTTCTTCACGTATTACTTATTAGTATAGGTCGCCCAATGACCGTAGTTCACAAAATATACAATGCTTAAACAATATAATGTAACACATTATACCTACTAGAAACACACATATATGTACATAGGTACATTTTATCTGTCGGGATTTCTTCTCCATATCTCCCTACTTTAACTATGCCATATCTCACCGCAATGCACGAAAAAGTCGTGCGCGAATGTGCTTAAAAAGGGGTACAACGTTTAGTAAATAATAAGTAAAGTAAATAGCCTAACTAGCTTGTGTTAGGTAAAGGCCTCCATCATTGAAATCAAGTCATCATTTCAATTTTCAATTAGTAAAGGCTTATTCACAACGCTTGCCAAAGTCATCACGTAGTATGGTGTTTCCAGAGCACAGCACCGCACACCTGTGGGGCGGGAACGGCGGCGGCCGGCGCGGCTGGAGTCGCAAGCGCACCTCCGCGCCGCAGATGGGCGTCAACATGCACGGTTCCACACCGCGCGTCGCGCTCGTGCTGCGCTCGCGCCGCAGCTGGCCAGTCGCGCCACAGTCATACAGAAGGTAAGCTACTTCTTTTGTAAGGTCCTTTTTTACATACCTATTTTTTAAGCAGGAAAAAATGCATTACGCACTTATGCGACGTAGATGGTTATGTGTAATTCTCTCCGCGTCCCCCTCGAGGGCGAAAGGAGGGTGTACCTACTAAAATCTCCTGCACTTCTCCGTGACGCCAGGATGATTCGGGAACGTTATAAACAATCACCGGAGTTCACTACAGCCTTTATAGGTCCCACTTAAGTTGTTGTTCTTGTTGCTTTAAAAGCAAAATTCGCAAAATTTTATTAAACAACACCACCGGGTAACGTTAAGTAGCTGCTTAATGGGTTTCCTTAGCGTTCAGGCGTCTTTAATGTTACTACCTTCAGAATCGGGTCACCCGAGACGAGGTCCTAGTCTTGAGAGGTGCCCTCGGGGTTACTCTGCTTTCGTTTCCGACCCGAACGCCTCCTAGAATCAGTAGGGAATGGGGATACGCTTGCTTGCTATCATTCCCTCTAGAAACCCTCTGAAGAAATTCGATCACTTGAATATACTTTAGTTTCTCGTCGCCGTCGCCTCTAAAAGTCCGGTTACGCTGTAAAGGCGACATGCGGCCGTCAGCAATCTCTTATTAAAAATTACACCTTGACTTTTTCTTCTTCTTGTGGTGCTATCACCGGAGGTGGGCTATCATTATGACCACTTAGGGCTGTGATGTTGCAAAAAATTAAACATTATTTAAAAATACGTTTTTGTTTCCTAATACGTACAATTTGGACATTTACAAGGAAAGGGTGAACAAGCATTTCCTAGGCAAGTATGCTACATCCCAGGCCGTACCCTCATTTACCATTAGGTGAGATTGCATAATAGTAAGAGTATAATGTAATGTTACAAATACTTGCATAAATAGAATTTTAGAAAAAATAGTAAGTAAGTATATAATTGTGCGTTTGTATATAATTGGTCATTATTAATTTCAAAATTATCGGCATTTCAAAATCAAGACAAGAGTCCAACGACCGCGGTAAGAGATTGAGGATAACTGTTTTTAATAGAAATTAACGTCATTAAATTATTAATCTAAAACTGACAAGCTTATATAATCAAAATCATTTTTCTCATGAAAATACGGAATCTCCGTTGACACTTGGAAAGCTTTTACAGAAATACGTGTTGTTAATTTTTCATACTTACCGGGGTGTTCATTTAGCGTGTTTTTATGTCGCATTACTCTCTACCTTGACTGAAGACAGAACTCCTAATGCAGGATTCATGTCAATTGTACGAGTATTTGTATAACAAGATGGATTTATCTTCAAAGTAAGATTTTTTTACATTTTATTTAATCCTCAGCTGTATAACGTCATTTCACCTGATTGTCGTAAAGACGAACCCGGATTCCTCACCTGCTGAGGGGCTGGCTATCTTATCTCTATATGTCGGAATACAATAAGAAATTATTTTTAATATCGTTCAAAAAACACTAGAAAAATTGTCGAAAAAAGTTTAATGTGTAATCGGAATGAAATGAACCACTTTATCTGTTTCTATATTGCATATTATTTTATCGTGACGTTTCGGACCCTATGCAGTCCGTTGTCACACGAGACCCGTCTTCCGTAGAAAATGTTCGATTTGTAGTGTTCGTTCTTTTGTCTATATTTTGTGTACAATAAAGTATTCTATTCTATATTTTATGGCAGCTAAGAGATGAGTACAAATATTATAATTAAACTTAACTATTGCCTTTTCCTTAGATGGACCTTTTATTAACCATCAAGGCAAAAAGAAAAATGTTTCCTTATCCTAACTATATAAAGTTGTACATGTAAAAGTTTGTATATATGACCTTCCATGACGTCGAAACGAAGCAACAGAACGACGTGATTTTTTAAATGAGATAGTTGCAAAGCCTGGCCTGGCTGTCTGTCCGTCCGTATGTGACAGCCACTTTTTTCCGAAACTATAAGAACTATACTGTTGAAACTTGGTAAGCAGATGTATTCTGTGAACCGCATTAAGATTTTCACACAAAAATGAAAAAAAACAAAAAATTTTGGGGGTTCCCCATACTTAGAACTGAAACTCAAAAATATTTTTTTGATCAAACCCATACGTGTGGGGTATTTATGCATAGGTCTTTAAAAATGATATTGAGGTTTCTAATATAATTTTTTTCTAAACTGAATAGTTTACGCGAGAGACTTCCAAAGTGGTAAAATGTGTGTCCCCCCCCCCCTGTAACTTCTAAAATAAGAGAATGATAAAACTAAAAAAAATATATGATGTACATTACCATCCATCTTCCACCGAAAATTGGTTTGAACGAGGTCTAATAAGTAGTTTTTTTATACGTCATAAAGTACGGAACCCTTCGTGCGCGAGTCTGACTTGCACTTGGTCGGTTTTTATTACTTCCGGATACATGACATTCTATTAGATAATTACGACCGACCGAATTTCAGGCAGGTGAAGCCGCGGGCTGAACATAGTTTATTAATTGTTACACGATACGCTCGGTGTCTTAAATGCGCAAAGGCACAAAAGTGATTTTCTTAATACTATCGGCCGCGCTTTGTCTAATTGGATTGCTAGACACTGGACACCATAAAATGAGCTGTGAGAGCAATATAATGCGCAAGTAATCTGAAAACCTTATTTAATTATATTACCTACTATGTATATGCAACGTGTATCAGATAGATGTGTTCATAATGAAACGATCCCAAGTGTATCCGATTTAGATCCTGTATGTAGTTTTACTTAGACATAATTTGTCAAGTAATTTTTAATTGAATGTTGCTATTGAAACGCCACATCAAAATTAACAAGTCACAGCCCTAGTGGTTCAGTAACCTCTGTGTTCAGTGTACTTACCATATCACTCTGCTTGCTTTAGCGTGCCTGACGCACATGACGTCAATAATATAAATATTTATATACAAATGCATGACAAATCAAAGTAAATATTTTTTTCTAAGTAACTATACATATAAGATTTAGATCGTATATACGTTGTATACACAAGCATGTGCTACCTAACGGTAGTTATAAATCTTTACGAGTCCATTACTTTGGTACATAATTAAAATATTTTTCTAGTAAGCTCTAGCTTGTAGTTACAAAAATGAAAGCGTTTTAAGTATGAACATGAAACTGATCTTTCTATTCAAATTAATTTACAAGCAAATTTTTCGCGAACTCGACTCAGGCAGGGAGACCTTGTAACGAAATGAGGCCTTGAGAAACTTTTCAAAGGCTGATTTATTCTCCCTTTAATGACATGTAATAATAATTTTGTAACATAAAACATTTTCTAGAGAATCTTAGAATAAAGTTACATTTATTTATTATAAATTTAAATAAATTTAATATGAAGTGGGTTTTAAACTTAGGGTTTTAGATTAGTGGTCCTTTTTACTTACTTTACTTCTTACATTTCTGCACTCCTCCTCCATATAAAATTTTACGATGCCAAATCTCATACTCAATCTTATACTTAAAAAGGGGTAAAGGGTTTTTTCTTCATGTATAAATATGCAGGGAAATTATTAATGTATAATCCCGAATATGGCATATAAGGTGGTGCTACAGGTGCATATAACCTACATAGAACCCTAGAAAATTATTGATATGCCTGATAAGCACCATAACGACCGTTTTAGTTATTCCATCAATTGAGGTATTTCGTTACTTAGTAAAATTGCAGTTACAACCCTAGGTTCAGAGGATACATTGATCTTGGTCGTCAACCCCATGGTCTAAACGAAATAGAAATTAAAACATGTCAGTGTTAATATTGTTAATATGTTAATGTTTATTGTAATGGAAAGTGTCCTGCTATGATAGGGCATTTTCCAATATTTTTGACGCTGTAAAGGGAGAAAAGAGCTGGACACTTGCTAAGTATCTTGCCGGTTCTTCTCAGTACAAGATCTCCCGCCCAGAGTAGACTTACGAACTGATGGTATAGTGACATTCATAAGAGCTACTTGTAGCCTAAACTGAATAAATGATTTTGAATTTTGAATAAAAAAAAATGTAATTGAGTTTTTGTACGGAAAAATAAATCTTTGGAAATATGATTTTGTACATTATCACGATGTTCTTTATACTTTGTTGCATGGCTATGTTTCGGGATTATACATCTATTACCAAACACTCTGTATAGGTAGAGTAAATAAGTAAGTAAATTAACAGCCTGTAACTGTCCCACTGCTAGGCAAAGGTCTCCATCATTACAATCAAGTCATCGCTACAATTGATGGGTAATAATGGCTTAATCACCACGCTTGCCAAATGCGGGTTGGTGATCACAAACTCGGGCTATGCATCGAAAAATCCGAAATACATTTTGCCCGACCTGGGAATTGAACCCGGGACCTTCTTTCTGTATAGGTAGCAGCGTGCAATGTGCATAAAGGCTAAGCAAGGATGGTGTCGCCAGCGTCATGGGTTGCTGTGACCGGGTGCGCCAAAGTTCACATAAATTTTCTCACCTGATGTTAAGTGGAAATGGATTCCAGACGCGAAGGTAACTGGTGCAGCGTGAAAACAAACGTAGCATCAGTTAATCTCACTCTCGACCCACAAGGTGTTTCTTTACGCCTCTTTTGAAGGATCCCCCATTCATAGGAAAGAGGGAAAACGTGTGCTGGTAGACTTAGATTCCATCTTTTGGAGATGCGGCAAAGAAACGAGTCACCAAATTTCTTTGTGTGTAACTTTCATTAGACATTCGATCACGTTAACAAAAAAGAAAATTAGTATGACATTGAAGCAGCGCTTCTTCTTAGAAAGTTAAAATTTTTTCATACAAATTTTCGTTTTCGTAAACGTATATGAATGAATACGGACAGTAAACAAAACTCATACTAGGCACTCTGGCCTAAAGGGAATTTTACGAAAATACCTATGAGGAGACTGCCTAATGCAATAAAGCCTTGCTTATCACAATAGTCAAGAAAAGGTTAATATATAATTATTTATTCAACCGCTTAAGGGGGTGCAGCGCGGAATTTCGAATATTTACGTGTTTTTAAGTCACTGGTGCTAGGCGCTGAATAGGTCATATACATTAAAAGGACTAGTGTAGGTTAGCTTGATCCTTTTACAAGGGCATGGTTGTCTTGGAATTTGAAACAAATACCCAGAACCTGCATTAACAATACGTAAAAGTAATGATATATAAAAACTTATTTCTTCAGAAACTTTGTAAATACAGCACAAATGAAACAATGATCCGACATCAAAATGTTTGTATTGATATTCCGCAGGGCACTGTTGTCTTATTTTTCAATTAAAAAATATGAATATGAAAATATTAAGACTTTTATAATTTTTTACCCAAACGGCTATGATTTTACGAAAGTAAACATTGCTCTAATTAAATCAGCAGCCTACTCTGTACAGATATTAGTGTGCGTGCGTATTCGTAGTTGTGCGCCGTTGTCACACCACTGCCACGCGCCGCTCGCTCGCTATCATAAAGAAACTTGACACTCGCAGTTTTGCGTCCGCGCTGCACCCCCTTAATAAAACTAATCAATGTATCCGCGGACTTTGCTAAGTACTCCAAATGGTCAATCTTTTTTCTGAAGAAAAACTTTCTAATCTTTTCATCCAAAGCTTTGGTGTAGGCCGCTTGTAAAAAGACCAAATTTTAAATATTTACAATTCAAATTAACACCGTAAACACGTGGCAATGTAATTAACCGGACCATCCCATTATTTTTACGTTCGTGTGGACAAAGTAATAGATTTTCGTGAAAATGTCCCGTCGTTCGATTAATTGGATTGCACGCCACTAGAGACCCCCAAATTACCCGTGACAGCAATTTGAGACGAGTTTAGCGGATTAACTATGTTTATGTAATTTATTAACGTAATCTACGTCACTTACGGGCTTAGATAGTGGGCCGTGTCAAGGGAGAGGAACCCACGACGACGGTAGGTACGCACGCCGGCACATAACACTACCACAAACTGTCAAATTTTCTCAACAGACTTTGAACTTTATGTACATGGCTTAAGGCTGAACATTAATTAAAAAAAATATTGTTTTGGATAGGTTTGATGTGCAGGCAATAAAACAATACAATAAAATGAAAAAAAATACAATACAATGAAATGGAAGTGTTACCTCCTCATAAAATTAAATTTCCTATTACACTGTAAAACGTAGTCTCTAACTGTCCCACTGCTGGGCAAAGTCCTCCGACACTTTTATTCCTATTTTTTTATTAATTCTTTCATCTAACTTACATCCTATAGACTTATTTTAATATCTGCTGCTATTATATTATCAAGGTTGCCTGGAAGAGATTGCTTGTTAGCAATAAGGCCGCCTATTTTGTACTACCAGTATATATTTTCATCAATTTGTCTGTATCTGTTTTTTTTTGTGTGCAAATAATGTTTATGATTATTATACTCTTTGTTTATTTTTAATCTTAGATCTATGTTTTATAAAATTATATAAAATTAAAATATAACAAAATATCACACAAAAATACAACTTATATAAAAACCTAAACCTAGAACGCCGCCAGCAGCGGAGCAGGACTCAAGCTACCGGCGATTAAGGCTGCAGAGAAAGAAACCTGACAATGCGTGCCGTGTCCAGGAGTGTTGCCTTCTGTATCTGACCCTTGATTCAGCCGTCCAGCGAAAGTCTCTTGAGATGTTGGTCGAGACTCTTCGCTATAAGGCCGTTTGCTGATAATATCCCAAATAGCGGTCACCTCGTGAGCCAGGTCAAGGTACTTAGTAAGCTTGCCTTCTCGGCTTTCACAAGGTTCTCGTTATGCCGAATGGTGATATCGATGAGCATTGCCTGGCGCGTCAATCGATCTGTCAACACGATATCAAGCTTAATTGCAGTAATAGTCCTGTCCGTGGTAACAGATCGATCCCAGTAGAGCGTTGCATAACCATTTTCGAGAACTGGCACCGGCGTGTACTTATAGTACGGCACCTCAGATTCTACAAGACCATATCGAAGAGCAAGTTGCTGATGAATAATCGGGCTATAAGGTTATGTCTTATACTAAGATATTTGTAAGTTTCCGCCTCCGAGAGAGACCTGAGAGCCATTGTCTCAGAAAGTTGTAAATTTGTTGAATTTACAACTTTCCCCCGATATACAATAACCGCACATTCGTCAACACCGAACTCCATCCTGATAGAACTACTGAAATCTGCTGTGATTTTCAGTAGCATAACCAGGTTTCGTTTCGGTGCAAATAATTTCAGGTCATCCATGTATAACAGCTAAGAAATGATTTCTCATTATTATTATTATTCTGCATTCCGAGACATTAAGTCTTACTCCATGTTTATGGTGACACAAGAATTGTAATTACATGTCTTTCGTACTTAATTCGTTATATTACATGGAAGACGTCTCCCTAGGCTGATGCTGGAATTTAAGGGAATCGTAAAATAAATTATTCTTGTAATTACCATAAAAGACAATGACATTCTGAATTTTCACAGTTCACTTATTATCACATTTATGTTGCTACAAGTCAATTACAAGTGGTGCTTGATGACAGGATTTATCATAATCCCTACTTAAGATGTATGTATACTGCTTCATAGGCCTGCCGTCTAATACGCATCCACTTCATTCTATTATTTATTTGTTTGTGTTCGGGAGTTTTATAGAGAATAATCTCGTAAATATATTTGTTAATTTTTAATTTTTATGATAATAATGGATGTATAGATGCGAGTAGCACAAAATCGGTCGTTGTGGAGATCTTTGGGGCAAGGCTTTGTCCAGCAGTGGTCGTATTTTGGCTGAGATGAAGATGGTGATGATGATGATGATGATGATGATGATGATAATAATTAATATGCTATCTATAAGTCTCCACGTATGCATAGAAAATGAAAGAACATAAAAAAAAATTCCTCCTTTAAATCTACAATGCATTTGATGGCGGTCTACCTTTTTAACAAAAAGAACCTTTTGTCAAAAAGACCTGCGTATTTGGTACTCGGCTGCCACTCGAAAACTGTGTCCCAAAGTTATAGTTTTTATCGGGCTAATGTAGGATAGATAGAAAGACTTGAGCACATAGCGTGACAATTCCACCCGCTGTTTTTCTTGTGTGTCGTCGCCCTACAAATATGATGTTCAAATATTCGTTCGTCAACTACGATTGAACGCGCGTCGTTTCGCGATCATCACATCTTCGATTTAGCCACAATGCAGTCGCAACTATTAATTTGTGCTTGCGTTTATCAATCTATTGTGACTTTTTTCGTATTCATACTAACTATGGAACTCCACTTTCGTGTGGTTTCAACTGAACTTTATTTGTGACAACATCGGCCACACAGCGCCATCATCAACTCGAGAAAGAGACTACAGAACGTTAATAAAGGTAGTGTCATTTATTTTGCAATCCAAGTGTAGATCTAACCTTTTCATACAAGCGATTCTATTCGTCTTCAATAGTCAGTTTTACGAGCAATGTGTCTTACCCACTGTCAATAAATGTAAATCAATTCTTCGAGCCATGTCAGTGACTCGATACTTCTGCGGTTATCCTTATTTAAGACGGCTGATTTCTACCAACCCAAGCAGATACGCAAGCTTAGCCGCAAAGGATATTTTGACACGTGTTATTGTTTCCCAAATTCCGATATTCTACTTTAGTATCAATCAACATAAAGTGCCGAGATTGTGGAATGTAATTGCCAGCGTATTACTCGGTTAATCTGGCTTAATATTGATACCAGTATGGGCCTGGGCGGCGTTATCTGCTATTATCAGGACAAACCACAGTTAAATGAAACCTCTTTTGTAAACAAAAGAAATTTTAATAGCTTTACCTCGCTTCGGTGGCCGAGTGGCTAAGCGCTCGCACAGCATTTTTCGGATGTGTGATACATTGGAGGAAAGTATTTACACTGCTGTGTATGCTTACTTAGGGTACAACTGGGATTGTTGCCCTAGTGGAATAGGTGCTACATTTGCAAAATACCTAACTTCTCCGCGGCGAGCGTCACAAACGCCTCAAAGTTTTAGACGTAAGTTTTTACTGTTGTATAACTTTATGAGTAGTGATGAAATCCGTTTCATTGTTATTATATCAATATGCAGGTTCATTGAGAACACACCTAGGTGTCAATTATCGATATTTTGTATTTAGTTTAGTTTAAAAATAAAAGGGCATCTATTTATATCAAAAAGGATAGTCGCCCCATTTTTTCATGGAGTACGTGCCCCTAATGGTATCTATCCCTCATACATATAGTCAGCGTGTTTTTGATAAGTCTTTATGTTTTGTTAATATTTTTATGGCTATTTTAAATCTCATGTAGCTGATACCAACTCCATTGAACAGAAATCTCCTAGTCTTTTTCAGATCGATCCTGAAATTTTATAAAATATTAGCGTCATTGATATTGGTAATGATAGTAGAAAAAGAAACGCCTTCGACATGTTCAATAAATTTTTTACCAATACCACTACCATATCAGCAACCATTCTGAATTCAAGCGAAAAAAGGGATATTGCATTGATGCAAATACAAAGTGAAATAGGCAGCTGGACGAAATATTTATGAAAATTTAAAACAATTATTAGTGCCCATTCATGACTGTGCACGTAAAACCTTAAATGTGGAATTATTTGTTAGACAAATAGTTAAATTTACTACAAATAGTATATCTAAAATAAAACATTTTTATGACGTATTTCACTTATTTTATTCTATAGGGCATCTATCTTACATCATAGGCATCATATCCTCCTTAGCATTTCATGGTGAGGCACCTATCCATATAGGCAGGCAGCTATTTTCAAAAAAATGGTTTTGCGACTCAATTTCTGCAAAATCAGTAAGTTCGGTCTTTCAAAACAAGTCGTAAAGTAACATACATAATTAAACTAGCTATTTTCATAGGAATTATTCTTGGTAAATTAATAGTTTTTAAATTACGAGGCTCTTTCAAAAAGTGGGGCATCTATCCCGGTTTTACCCTACTAACTTTCTATATTATATCAAGGCACGACACATGTACCGTTACGTTTCCATAAAACCAACCTGAAGCCACGCGTGGCTCTTCGTAGCTCGGATTTGTAGATCGCAGGCATAATTCGTATGTTGTGATAGCATTGATTAGATTTTGATAAATAACAAGTGAGTAACTTCATTCTCTTGATAACAAGAGTTCTGTAGCTTGTTAATAAAACGCAAAGAATAGTGACCTGATTGCTATTTCAACTTCGTGTTTTTATATTCTGTTATGTAGATGTAATTAGTGACTACAGATTTTAATTGAAATACTTAACCAAAATTTTTTCTTTATTATCTTAACTCACGAATGAAATTAGACACCTACCTACTATGTAACGAAAAAGATTTTTTTTCAATAATTAAAAGAGTTTTATACAAAATCTTGATATGACAGGGATAAAGGGAAAACTGCTTGAGGGGAGCACTTGTCATCTTTGAAATTGTAAATATCTGGTCAATGTTTGTTAGTCTGGTAGTCGCGCGCTCGAGCTCATAAGGTTTCGGGAGCTCTCGCCGCTTTGAGATATGTATGTCTTTGGCCTACTGCACTATCTCGCCTATTGCCTATGTTAACGACATCATCAACATCACTGACGATACCTGTATGCGTAACATACAATTGGTCAAAGCTCTGTTAAGACTTATCGTAATCAACGTAGGTCGTAGACAACACATGACAATGGTTTAATACTTAATGGTCATACTAACTTATCTTTATATCTATATCTTTTTATATAGTAATATACATATATTATACTCGGTGTATCATGAAATATTTAAACAGTGGCCTCATACCAATGTATTCAACTTGTTGGTGAATAGCAGCGAAAAGCGAAACTTGTAGGACTAATCATTGATATACAGTTTTACTGGGGACCTTATGTGGAATCTTTACTTCACAAGTGCTTTGATGGCCAGGCTTGTCATAATCATTTCCCAAATTAATAATTTCCTTTTTAAAAAGTTTTGGTTGGTCCTTTTCATATGACATTCCTAGCGATGGCACCGGCAATTGCAACCTCTTTTGCCTAATCCTACAAACTTTTTAAAATTAAATCTAACTTCTGTGTTACGCTTTCAGTTCGCTTAATGTTTGTTATTTTATAGGTTTCATCTACATACCTATGATATTTGGTCTGTGGTTTCATCTAATTTCTATTTGTAGCAAAAGAATAATCTCTTCTTTACAGTCGTTACACTCTTGGCAGAGTAGTCGTGGTTGTTTCTTCGGTCACAATGATCCACCTGACCAGCCAACGCCATTCCCCCCCCGTAAAAAGTATTTTTCTGTTGACTGTACTTACCAGTAGGTATGCATGGTAATGCATGGAATGCTAAGGGATTAGATCGGACAAGTTAAATGTTCAATGGAACCATTTAAAGGATCAGATTGGAATAACTCGACTGATGCCATCTTTGTGCACGCGTATAAGGGGTTCTCTATTGCCTTCTTTATTTGGTCCGTCCATCTTATCGGCGATCTACCGCGCGCTCGGGTGCGGGACGTTCAATTTACGCATCATCAAGCCGAGATAATATGTGCTCAAAGACTGTGGGTCATACAAATAAACACAGAATAGGGTCGGAATAGTTACGTGTCTATATGTGATAGAATAGTACCGTGTCTTGTTCCCGTCATGTAAACGTCATTTCAAATTAGAGTAAAGGAGACACAACACGGAATAACTATTCAGAGCTTATTCTCTGTTTATTTGTAAAGGCTGTATTGTTTAAGTTAGTATACTCACACCAAGTAACAATACAGGATAGAATAATGAAGATATCAAGTCATGAATCAACTAACATTTGCCAAATGAGCAAGAAACTTCGATTGCTTGTCAAATAGAGAGATGAGTTATGTTATTGCTAACATTTCTTTAGCGGGCGCAGTGAATGTGCCCCAGAACCTTCCAGTTTCCCTCGCCTGGTAATAATGATTGATGCGTTAAATTCCCTCTAACCTGTGCGATTTCACTTTCTTGAATACGAAAGTAGGTGTGGAGTAATTGATTTGCTTATCTATTGAATTGGTTATACAGACTTTGAATTGTTATTTCACTACGCATCTACAATTAATTAATTAATTTCATTATTTTGGCTTCTTTTATTCTCTTTGTTGTAAGGTGGTGGTTTGTACTATTATTGGAACAGTCAAAAGTAATTTCGTAGAGTGTTTAAAGTATTGATTATGGATACAGTAATTATTTTATCAACTTATTTTAAAAAATGTGGAAAATTTACAACCGAATGGAAGATTGATTAGTTTATAAAAAAAAACTAAACGAATGCCTCATAGATGGAGAATATCTACCATAATTGCGGGAAATAGTGAATTTTACTATGTTACGGAGACTTTAACTAACTTTAATAATAAATACTTATGTACCTATAAATCTTTCATCACTTGAACAAAATATTCGGAAACGTGCCTTTATCAACCATTGGACAACCAGGACAACTCATTAAACACTCAATTTTTGTAAACCTGTTCATGAAATCTAAAGGCATTTATTTTTTAAATATTGGTAATCTAGCACGGGCCCGCCTTTGAATAGCTCCAATTAAAATGTCACAACCATTCCTGGAGAGCAGGCTATTACCCGGCCCAGTTCATACTTGCGAGTACGTGGTTAGTAGGCATTTGCGGCCACCACAATTTTTGTTTGTGCAAAAAGATTGGTTCCTTCCCTGGAATACTAATGATACTGTTAAGTACTTATACTGTATTAAGAATCAAAACATGCCAGTACTTCAGTGGGTTTCAGTAAAATGTTGCTAGAGAGGATTTTATAGCACAATTAAGTAACTATCTTTATAGAGGCTGCATTACATCACAGTATATATTATTATAGCTTATATATATACTGTGATTACATAGTTTTTCAAGTTGAACGTTTTAATCCAACTTTTTAGTCCAACTCACTGCTCTGATAAGTCCTAATGGCCATGACCTTACCAGTTGACGTTCACATTACTCTAGTTTTGAATTACGCGCATATTATTGTTTTGGGAAAATGTTTAGCTTTATATATATAGTTATGTCAGCTTTTATGTTTTTCAGAATGATGTTGAGTATGATTTACTAGAGATTACTATGAGGAGCTCGATGGCGCAGTGGTTAACGCGCCCGGTCTGCGAGTGCTGTGGTTAAGCAACTTTCGCAAAGGCCGGTCATCGGTTGGGTGACCAAAAATGTATAATCTCGAGCTTCTCCGTGCTTCGGAAGGCACGTTAAGCCGTTGGTCCTGGCTGCATTAGCTGTCGTTAACAACCACCAATCCACACTGGGCCCGCGTGGTGGTTTATGGCTCGTTCTCCTTATCCATTCATAGGGAAGGCTCGTGCCCCAGCAGTGGGGACATAAAATGAGTTGATGATGATGATGATGATGATTTACTTGCATATGCGGACTCGCTAGATGATTATAGTTAACAGTAATTTGAACATCCCTATTGTAGTATAAAAAGAGTTCAATTAAAATGAGGTTCTAAATCAAACATCGTTTTTTAGTACACACTTTTGCCCGCGGCTTCTCCCTCATGTAATGAATTCAGCCTGTCACGAAAGTTTTCGTTTGCCGCTTGCTTGATCGGGATAAAAAGGCTACTTAGGCTACTTAAGCACTCTTGCACCTTCCAACTAGGTAGTCTGTGTAAATCACATCGATCTGTTGTTAAGGGTGCGCCGTCCGTAAGTGACAAGTGTCATTTTATTTGAAATGTCTTCGTCCATATTTATTTGATGCCGCGCGGCCATACTAATTTTGTATGGGGAATTTAACGTGTTAATTTGGAAAATAATAATTTAAAAAACCGAATCAAAAATGTGAGTTGATCTG
Source organism: Eudonia mercurella (assembly GCA_963082485.1). NCBI lineage: Eukaryota > Metazoa > Arthropoda > Insecta > Lepidoptera > Crambidae > Eudonia > Eudonia mercurella. Next base: position 8,788,624 of record OY720026.1, read on the forward strand.
TAGTTAAGACATTGGTGATTGTGTAGACTTAATTAGAGGTATAATAATTTAGATAAACTATAATATATCAACTAAACGTCGCGCCGCCACTCGTTTTCATGATTTTTGCCCAACTTTAAATGATACTCGTATTGTAGAAAAAACTATAGTGTGTTATGAATTCGAGCGTCGGACTAATTGTAAACACGTTTCCCTTTGATACTAAATATATATTTTGTTTATGTAATACGATAGTTTTTTCATCATATAGTATATCAATCAACCGTGACTACACTTTTGGCTTTTTTTAGTCAGCGCGCCCTTAACTTTTGTCATGAATTAAGGACAAACACTCGCATATATAATCATCGCCATTACCAGCTTATTTTTATGTCCCCACTGCTGGGGCATGGTCTTCACTATGGATAAAAACACCACAGGGAAAACGGCCCATAAACCACGACGCGGGCCCAGTGCTGATTGGATCTTTTGTCTGAGTTGTAAAGCCACGCTGCGTTGCAGCACGAAATGGGCCGACCGCCCGGCGTAATACCACCCTCTCACAGAATATCGGCGTGAAATAATGGCACTCGATGCTGTACTGTTTCGTCCGGTGAGTGAAAGTACCGGAGGCCCATCTCTCCCCCCTCCCCCCTCCCAATTCCAACTCTTTCCTCAAGATCCAACTCCTTCCTCAAGGCCGGCAACACATCTGCGATTACTTTGGTTTTGCAGGTGTCTATGGGTGGCGGTGATTATTTTCCATCAGGTGACCCGCCTTATCGATGCCTCTTTTTAACATAAAAAAATAAATAAAAAAATCTAGTAATGTTACGTCTACTAATGTAGCCGAGAACAATGGTATTACGTGCCTTCCGAAGCACGGAGGTGAGGTCAAGATGTTTATGGTCACCTATCTTATGACCGGTCTTTGCGAAAGATGCCGCGAGTGAGTGAAAACTTTTCTTTTTACATGTATTGACACAAAAACTGTTACAAATCTTAAGTAAATGTTTTTTTTTATCTTAGTTCGTCCCACTGCTAGGCATTGGGCTGTGTGTTTATTAAAATCACATTTCTTATTGTAACTAAGTAATTTAGAGTACCTACTAAAATAATAAAGGTATTCTCAAGATCGTTTTAAATCAATACCCATCATCGTATATTAAGAATGCATGTTGGAAAATGAGATTTTTAGGAAAATGTGTATTCCCAATAGCTACATCGGAAAATGTTATCGTTAAAAGCTCTGAGAAGGGAGAACATAATTTAGTTATTATCGGCAAAGGTGAAAAGATGTGGCATTCTAAGGTATACGTTTATAGTAAGGACTGCGTTCGGACTGCTCTTGTAAGTTAAGCAACCTTTTAAATATCGTATAATAATGACCTGGTGACCAATTTATTAAATCTTAAGTTTCTCCGTGTTTTGGACGCAGCCGTTTAATTCCACCGATGTGCATCGAGGCTGTGTGGCTCGATCTACCCATTTCATATTGATCATGCTATAGTATCTCCTCAATAATAGAGAATTTCGGGTAAAGTACGTTTTTTACTTTTAATTTCTGGCCTTATCGTCACCTAATGGTAAGTCAGGTGAAATGATGGCTATGTGCTTCGCCGTAGTAGAATAATATTTTTTAACCAATCACAATACAGTGTTTACTTACTTTCTATCTTTGAGATCTAGACGTCTTCCAAAGAATTCCCTGCTCACTGTGTTTAAAGCAAACTTAAGCAACTAATAGTATCAAAGAAAATCATCTTAATGAAATACTTTGTGTGACCGTTCCAGAGTTTCACGAAACTTTTTAATTGTCCGAAGGGAAAACTTTATTGGCCAAAGTTGTACAAAACCTGATTATTAGCCAATATATAACAGTTTGTGTACTTTAATCTGTTACGGCTTTGTAAAGCGCTCTTCAAAGTACAAGATTTATGAAAAGCTTATTGTTATTGTGCTATTAACACATTAAAAAAGTCCTTCAAACCCATTCAGAAAGCTAATTTGCGTGTAGAGCTAGTATTCTTAGTAATCGGTTCACGTTAAAAGTCTAACGGAGCTGTGGGAATTGAACCAGGATTTTTCGCATTCAACCAATGATTTAATATAATCTATGTAAATGAAGCTCTTTTACACTTCATTTAATTTAAATTGCCCGCGCCTTACCTTTTACCTTAGTAGACGTTTTACATCAAAATATTATCTATGGTGACAGTACTTTGCACTATGTCCATTCTAGAAATTTGTCTCTGACTTTTGTACAATAAATGAAACGTTAACGAAACAAAACAGTGCAACGTCACTAATCAAATTCTCTCAAGAAGTCCGCTTGAGGACTTAGTAAAGCCCCACATCTTTACTGAGATACTCGAGGGGTTGGGGGTATATCATTTCTCACTTCTCATTTCCATTATCATTCATCATCATCATTTCCATTATCATTCATCATCATCTTTAGGATTATAATACTAATGAAATTAAGAAACTAATGACATGGCAGCATGGTCTATGACCTTAGCCGGTTCCTCAGAGAACAAACTATTAAAAAAAAAAAAAAAAAAATGAAACGTTAACGTGGTTGTAAGATAAACAATGTCAATTATGAGAAATAGTATTTGAAGCAATAGCTTTTAATGATGTTTCTCTTTACAGGTTAGTAACTAAGAATGGTTCATAAGTGTAGAAATGATTTGTGTCTGCAAAAGTACTTTGTGATAATTATTCATAAAAAATAAATTTCTCTTTACAGAGCAACAACTTTAGTTTTTGTTTCAATAAACAATATATTACATCTATATACATATAATGACTTATCCTGGCTGACTGATTCATCATCGCCGAGCCGAAACCGCTGGAGCTAATTAGATGAAATTTGGACGGTAGGTTATTTGAGTGACGTACCTAACCAGACACTAAGAAAGGATTTTACGGAAATCATACCCTAAGGGGGTCAAATAGGGGGTGAAAGTTTGTATGAAAGTCCGTCAGTTTTGAAGTAAAATATGTACATGAAAATTGGTATTTGGCTTTTTGAAAAGAAATAAAGAATGACGTGTCTCAAGAATTTTGTTTATTTTCATTTAAAAGAATAAAAAAGGGAAGAGTATTGTTTTGGAGAAATCTTTATTTTTAAGGTAATAACTATAAAATATATAATTTAATCGATCCATTGATTTTTCAATAAAAATAAAGAATGATGTGTTTAAGTATATTTCGAAAAATCTCCCCTAGAGAGGTGAAATAAGGCTGGAAAGTTTGTATGGAAATTACGCGCAAAAAATCACGCGTTTACTGATTCCTACACGTGTGAAAAGACATAACAAACATAATTTGCCCACGTGAGTAAAGCCGCGAACAAAAGCTGGTTATATTATCTACATCTATATATTAATACGTGAAGCAAAAACTTTGTACCCGTTTTTACGAAAATTGCGCGGACGGAGGAGTATAAACTTTCGCAGACTTATAGTTTATATACAGAAGGTTATCCGAATATTAATATGTTTTTAAAATTATGCATAAAAATACATTAAATCAATAAAAAAACATTACACACACTGCCATGTATTTGACACACACGCATATGTATTTGACACACACGCATTATACTCTTTTCAAAAATTTCAAAAATGGAAGAGGTGCGGCCGAAATCTTTCAATGCCAATCCAAGCTCACATTCTATCTTTTTAAATTTATACAATCCGTGCAGCCTTAATAAAATTACGATCGAATTTCGACCACTGGGCGACTACTAGTATAAGTAAAAAGGTAAATACGTAGATGCTCAAAATGAAAGAAGGCAGCTGTATACTTTTGGCCTCCGTCTCTCTCTCTCGAAGAAGGAGACAGATCAATGGAGTCAATTGACAGTTTTAAGAAATCCCATACTAAGATTTAGTTTACGTTAGAAAAATGCCAAATGACAAACATATTAATGTCCTTCTTAATTTTTTAGTTAATACGCTATCCCTTTTACATCATTTCATAATATAATGAAATAAATTAGTTGAAACTAAAAATGTGTATCAGTGCTGCCGCCGCCGCTGCGTTCGAATTTCGAACGAAAAATTTCGAAGCCGTTTTGCGGTTGTTTTGTATGTATGTATGCCATTGCAGTAGTGTGTATTCGACAGTTCTGGCTCACTGAATCATCGCGTCCCCAACCCTGTTTTGGTGAGCCAGAACTGTCGTTTCAAGGGTCGACCAAACCTAAAAAAAAAAAAAAAAAAAAAAAAAAAAAAAAAAAAAAAAAAAAAAAAAAGGAAAACCCCCCCATTTGAATCGATTGCGCTGGGTCCCAGAGCGATATCTCTTGCCGTTTCCGAGTTACGTTACTCACGGATGGTCCTTCTTCGTTATCTAATTACCTCTATTGTTAACAATAAGACGACCCTTGCTCCTTATCTAATTGCCTCTATTGTTAACTATCGCTGTGTTTTGGCGATTACACCGTCGGACCGTCCACAATTCTTTCTCATTATCTAATCACCTCCATTGTTCGTTAACAATTGACATTACTTTCCGATATCTTAATGTATTTGGTCGTTTAGGCAAGTTGTTGCAAGAAACATTTCTAAGGATCTCAACTAATATAAAACGCATGCGCATTATTGTGTTCTTACGAAGTCGTGCTTCAACCATTGACAAAGTATAACCTAGTAACCCGAGGACATGGCAGACAGTATGGATGTAAGTATTACATTAATTTACTTTTTTCTTTGTGTCTCTTCCTTATTTTGAGAGACCAACTCTCCAGTGCGTGTCATACTGTTGTTTTTATTGTATTCTTATTTAATACTTACTTTTCTTTTCATTCATTGTTATAGCTCACATGTTGCATGGGTAACACCGTTGATTACGAAGAAAACACCTATAAACAATATTACTTCCCAACATCCGATGATGAAGATACATCCCCATATCCAATCAAGAGAGATAGACCGAACAACGAATCTCTCGACGAATTCTTCGAGGAGCCTCCAAAGAAGAAAAAACCTAAAATACAATCATCTACTGTGGGAAGAGCAACGAAAGATGGGATGGCTTACATCTCAACAAATGAAGACGATGGATCGACGGCAACGCATCTCATAAAGATCGAGATTTACGAGATGAAGAAGCTGACAAACGTCCCACAGTCAGATCACTGGAAACATGCGGATGTGCGAGTGAAATACTACGTTAACAACAAAAGTAAGCACCACCAACGAACTCGACAGTTGATTTATAATATTTCCAAAGATATTACCAAAGTACCTGACTGTAAGAAATATACCTTTAAAAATAAAGATTGAATAAAGTAATAATTAATAAATAATGACTATTTCGATGAGACGACCCCGGTTCGTTATCTAATTTAATTACGAATAAATTTATTCAACATTATTTATATTTCTTTTTTTCTGTATTACTCCTTGATAGGTTTTTTTTCTGTGGTAGGGGATTAAAGTAAAAGGCATTTTTTTTTTGTGTACAGTTTTATTTCATTTTTTTACTTACAAATTTTTTGCTTACCTTTAAACTATGAAAGTCTTAAACATTTGCTTTAACATTATATCATTTTGAAAAGTATCATCAGTAAACATATCAATAAAATCTGTCATACACATACCTCTAAGTTTGAAATACAAATAAAGTAAACAATATTCACCACAAACAGACGAAAATACACTTTGAATAACTTTATGATTATAAATCCATCTATTGGTGTTTTAACTATCACTGTTTCGATGGTGATTACACCCTCGGACCGTCCACATTCCTATCTCATTATCTAATCACCTCCATTGTTCGTTAACAATTTACATTACTTTTCAATATCTTAATACGTTCGACTTCAACAGTCGTATTACGGACGTCACGGAGAACCGTTGCTAACATAGAAATAATTTAAAGATATAGCACCTCTGTTTGTAGTTGACTGCTGCAGACAAACAGATAATCTGAAAACAGTTCCTATTTACCAGATAAGACTATAGCATACTGTCTTATTCTCAACGATTGCATTGTTGAATACAAACCACTAAGTAACATCGTAAAGAAGATATCATGAACGTAGATACACTTATAGTGGATGTTCAAGGATTTAAAGATATAAATAACAATTTTATTGTAAAAGAAGTAGCCATTGCGAGCCAGGAACATACACAAACTTTTTTGGTAAAGCCACCATATTCATTTCATCATCTCACAGAAGTAGAAAAGAAACGAGTCAGATGGTTAGAAAGAAACCGAGGAATTAGCTGGTGTGAGGGCTACATAGACTATAAGGAGTTTCATCGTGTTATCATACCTCATCTGAAGAATAAAAAAGTTATTGCAAAGGGTTTTGAAAAAATTAAGTGGATCAAAGATTTATGTGCAAACTGTGTGGTAATCGATATTGGTGAAAAGGGATGTCCTAATTTTTCAATGTTACAAAGTAAATTTTGTAAAAATAAAACGGACTTTAGTTGTGTAAATCATAAAATAAACTGTGCATTAAATAATGCTGTGTGTATTAGAAAATGGTATTATGATAATAACATGTCTAAGTTTAATTTATTTTGATTTTTATATTATTATCAATAAACTGATTCTTTGTGTTATTTACATGGTTATTTTATTTTTCATACTTATGCTTCCCTGTTTTACTGACTTTGAACTAGATGCAGCAGAATGAAATTGAGTTTTAATCGAACTACAAATATATTTTTTCTATCATATTTATTATTTAACTTAACATAGCTACTATTACTTAAATATTTGTTATGACTTAACTTTGAATTCCTAATGCTATGAGTCTATGACACAAATGACAATAAACTCTTATCGATTGCACTGAGTCCCAGGTGGTCTTAATCACCTTTCTTAAATTCCTTTACAACATAACAAAGGGAATATCCAATTCTCCAAACTATCGGAAGTAAAAACTGATTGTCATTGTTATCAGTGACTACTCTTCGAAGTTGCAAGAAACATTTCTAAGGATCTCAACTAATATAAAACGCATGCGCATTATTGTGTTCTTACGAAGTCGTGCTTCAACCATTCACAAAGTATAATCCTAGCACTAGGTGTATAAATAGGACCTTCAACTCTAGAGTGATCATCACTTACAATTCAACGTTGTTGCTGCTACTTGCTGTTAAAATGGATCGTGAATGTGTTAGTGCTTTCTTCGTGAATCAGGCTGAGAACGAAATAAATTCGGAACTTATAGAAAGTTGTGAAAATGTAGACTTGATGGAGCTCTGTGAAGAAGTTGAACAAGCTGTAAAAATAGACGATGAGCTGTATCAAATATGTGTCATGGTTGAAAACAGTGTTAGGTGAGTACCTAAACATTAATTTTACTTCATCGAGCATAATCTCTGATTTTACAACTTCATGATATTAATGTTAATCGTGTCACGTAGCAGTGAAAGAATACTATCACCCCCTCTCTTTCCTTGGGTACCGTAAAAGGTGGCTAACGGATTAAAGACTACACATACGTCCAACAGCATAAAGCAACGATGGGTTCGCCACCTATCACGATGAGCACATATGGTGGACTATGGTAGAGAACTACAAATTCAGTCAGTTTTTTTTTTCTCTTACAGTCAACAATCATCATCCTCATCACCATCATCAAAAGCACATCAAACGGGACATGGAGGAGTGCTCAAAAGAAGTACCGAAACTGGTGGTGAAAACGAAAATAATAGCAAAAGACCGCGAAATGAAGAAGATGCATTGACTTCAACGGCAAACAAGGTATATTGCGAAGCTTGTAATAAACATGTTAGCAGAAGATATTTTTCTAATCATGCTAAGAGCAATATACATAAAAATAATGTTTTAAAATCGCACAACTCTCTAGATAATGTATGTGTTGTAGAGTCAGCTTTTGGTCAGCGTATTATTACATACAAAATTAAAAGTAAAGAACAGTCCTACTCCTTTCAAACACCGGAATCATTTCTGGAGTCAGTTAAAAATGATATGTTTTTCTTAATAAATGAGACCCTTAATCAACATGTAACTGTTAAAATAAATTGTGTTCTACATGCAGATTTTGTTCAACAAACTAAGAACTTATCTAATTCATTTGATTTTCAAACCAACAATTTTATAATTTCCCAAACCGATGATTTGAATATTTTCATGACATCCTTACGCGATACTCTAGCGAACAAAATAAGTGCTTTTGAAAGAAAGGATAGTGGATGGAGTCTTACTAAAATTATATGTATAGAATTGAACATAAACAAGTTTAACCCACTACGAGGCACCTCATTCATTGATTTACCTAAAGATATTAAAGATAAAAAAGCAGTTATTAACGTAAGAAACGCAGATAATTTATGTTTTAAATGGGCATTACTCTCAGCGTTATATCCTTCAAACAAAAATGCAGAGCGAACATCCTCCTACAGTACCCATTTAAATAAGCTTAAATTTGTTGGTGTATCGTTCCCCGTTAAGTTAAATGACATACATAATGTTGAACAGCTAAATAACATCAGTATTAATGTTTTCGGGTTAGAATTTGATAACAAATCAAAGAAACATTCAGTCATTGGGCCTCTTTATTTTACAAAAAATCGCAAAAGCACACATGTCAACCTTTTATATGTGCAAAATGGAATAAATGGACACTATTGTTACATCAAAAACTTATCCCGACTAGTTAGTAAACAAATGACTAATAAAGATGGTGCTGTATACATATGCGATGGATGTTTGTTACGTTTCACAACTAGAGATAGATTAGTTAATCACCAACAACATGACTGCTCGCACATAACCACAACATTACCAAACAGTGAGAAAACTTTAAAAAATTGGTTTGGAAAACCTGTATCAAATGACGAATTAACGTTTGATAAGTTTCAAAAAACAATGAGAATCCCTTTTGTTGTGTATGCTGATTTTGAAGCGTTATTAAATCCTTTACAAACTTCTTCTAATGAATCATTAAAACCGTACACCAATAACGTTCAAAAACATGAGCCTTACAGTTTTGGATATTACATCAAATGCTCATTCGATGATAGTTTGTCTAAATATGTAACATACAGTGGACCAGATTGTGCTAAAGTGTTTATGACTAGATTGCATGAAGACTTAAAATTAATTTGTAAAAAGAATTGTGTTCAAAAATCTCCTAAACCGCTCTCAGCTGTTGATACTGACAGTGTAACTAATGCAAAAACTTGTCACGTTTGTGAAACTGATTTAAGCGGTGAAAAAGTTCTAGTCTTTGATTGGCAAACTGGAGATTTCAGAGGTGTTGCACATGAAGTATGTGAAAAGAAATTCCGTGCTCCCCGTCATATTCCAGTTTTTTTACACAATCTAAGTAATTACGATGCGCATTTTATTGTACATGCACTGAACTTTGTTGAAGGAAATGTCGATATAATTCCACAAAATAAAGAAAAATATATTTCGTTCACTAAACATCTAACAATAAACAATCAAAAAGTTAGCTTGAGATTTGTAGATTCTTTCAAATTTTTACCATGCAGCTTAGATCAACTAGCCAAAATCTTAAAAGACGAACAATTTCGTGAACTCAAAAACAACTTTCCTGCGAAGGAAGATTTCAATCGTCTTCGGAAAAAGGGTGTTTACCCTTATGAGTTCATGACTTCATATGACTGTCTTAATTTAACCACCTTACCTAATCAAGATCAGTTCTATAGTTCACTTACCGATACAGCAATTTCAAATGATGACTATAATCGTGCTAAAGATGTTTGGCAACACTTTGGTTGTCAAAACATGTTGGATTATTCTAACCTGTATCTCAAAACTGATGTTTTGTTGTTAGCTGATGTATTTGAAAATTTCCGCGATCTATGTTTTACAACTTATGGTTTGGATCCTAGCCATTATTATACAGCACCGGGGTTGAGTTGGGATGCCATGCTTAAACAAACAAAAATAAAATTAGAGTTATTAACAGATATTGATCAGATAGCTTTTATCAAATCGGGGATCCGAGGGGGTATATCTCAATGTAGCAATCGACATGCTAAGGCCAATAACCCCTTTTTAGATGATTTTGATGAGAATGAGCCTACATCTTATTTAGCTTATTTTGATGCAAACAATCTATATGGTTGGGCTATGTCACAGTACCTTCCTGAAGGAGGTTTTGAGTGGGTGAGTCCGGAGACAAACTATGAGGTTTCTGACACATCTCCATATGGCTTCATATTAGAAGTAGATTTGGAATATCCTGCAGAACTTCATGATTTGCATTCAGACTTGCCATTATGCCCCGAAAATATATACGCAGGGGGATCAGAAGAAAAAAAGCTTATTCCAAATTTAAATAATAAACAAAAATATGTAATTCACTATATAAACCTAAAACAATGTCTTAAGTTGGGTCTTAAATTAACTAAAATTCATAGAATATTGAAGTTTACACAGAGTCCTTGGTTAAAAAAATACATAGATTTGAACACTGAGCAACGAAAAAAAGCAGATTCAGACTTTGAAAAAGATTTTTATAAACTAATGAATAATTCTGTTTTTGGTAAAACCATGGAAAACGTAGAAAAAAGAGTGAACGTAAAATTACTAACTCACTGGGAAAATCGCGGTAAAACTTTGGGTGTCCAAGACCTAATTGCCAAACCTGAATTTCAAAGCATTTCAGTTTTTTCAGAAAACTTGGTAGCGGTACAGTTGAAAAAAACTAAAGTTTGCTATGATAAACCAATTTATTTAGGCTTATCTATTTTAGACATATCAAAAACTCTCATGTATGATTTTCACTACGAATACATGCTAAAAAAATTTAACAACAAAATCAAATTATTGTACACAGACACCGATAGCTTCATATATCAAATATTTACTAATAATTTCTATGAAGATATTAGAAACGACATAGATACACGATTCGATACATCTAACTATTCTGTTGATAATATCCACCAGTATCCACAAGTTAACAAAAAGAAATTAGGATTTTTTAAAGACGAAAATAATGGTGAAATTGTTAAAGAGTTTGTAGGGTTAAGATCAAAAATGTATGCAATTGAAACGAAAACAAAATTAACAACGAAAGCTAAGGGTGTTAATAAAAGCGTCACGCAAAGGATGTCAATGAAAAATTACAAATCTTGTCTTTTCAATAGAAACATTCAATACAACACTATGTACAGATTTCGATCAATTAAGCATATAATTTTCACACAGCAAATCAATAAAATATCATTGTCTTATAATGACACCAAGAGATATATCTTACCTAATAAAGTAGACACATTAGCATGGGGTCATTATAAATTGCGGTTGCCGATGTAAAAATGTTGTATCTAGATATAAATAATTTTAATGATATTCAGGTTTTATTGTATTGTATTTATTTGTAAGATCAAGCTCATTTTAAATTGTAAATTAACTGTAAATAAATTGTAGATAGTAACAGTAAGTTTTAATTTTAAGTGTATTAGCTCATTATAAATTGTAAATTAAATGTAAATAAATTTTAGATAATAAGAGCAAGTTTTAATTTTAAGTTTATTAGCTGTTATAGTGTAGATTTATTAATGAATTTTAAAAAATAAAAGGACTGATTGTCTTTTGATGAAATGCAACCATTTGTTTTGTGTATATGGTATAAAATTATAAATTATTCAAAAAATTTACCAAAAAAAAAAAATGTTTTATTTTCTAACTATTATCAATTTTTTGATCATACTTCTACATCACTTCGATCAGAGTAGACGTTTTGGTCTGGTTAATAATCATGTTTCATTTTGAACATCCATTCACCGCAATTGTTGCTGGTCCAAGTGGTTGCGGTAAATCGAACTTTGTGTGTGAATTCCTGAAAAATATAAATCAACTATGTAATACAGAGTTTAAAAATGTCTTGTGGTGTTATGATGAAATGCAACCTTTGTACAACCTAAGTGATGTTACTTATTATCAGGGAATTCCTGATTTAAACATGTTCGATGGTAAAGATTCCCAACTTATAATAATTGATGATCTGATGAGAGAGTGTGATGGTCGGGTAGTTGATATCTTTACTAAGGGAAGTCACCACCGAAATTTAAGTGTATTTTACATAACTCAAAACTTGTTTCATCAGGGTAAAGGTCAACGTGATATTTCCTTGAACTCAAGTTACATAATATATTTTAAAAATCCTCGAGATAGAACACAAATTCGTTTTTTAAGTCGTCAAATTTCACCTGAGAACTCAAAACTGGTTGAAGAGGCTTATAGAGATGCTACTAATAAACCATATGGTTATTTAATGATTGACCTCAAACAAAACACTGATGATGTGTATCGGTTCAAAACAAATATATTTCCGAATGAATATACCGTTTGTTATGTATCTAAGAAGGGGTATAAATACAGTGGTAGCCAACATAAAAACTTCATTCCATAATTATGATACCAAGAGTTACTACGCATACAAACTTTTTAAAAGCATTACATGTGCTTAAACCAAAGTTTCGAAAGGCATTAATAAAATCTTGTAACCAAGAAGAACTACATTGCATTTGTGAGTGCATTCACAACGTTCTTCAAGGAAAAATAACAATTCCTAGAAAAGAAAAAAATAAACTAGAAAAATATAAACATATTCTAAGAAAGCTTATTTCGAAAGGAGCAAATAGAACGAGAAAAAACATTATCATACAAAAAGGTGGTGCATTCTTACCGATTATCTTGGGAGCCGTATTGAGTGCATTATTAGGATCAGTCACCAAATAACCACTATGGAAAATGCCAAAAAAATGATATTAATTGAACCCGAAATAATAGAAAAATTAAAAAATGATAACACAAACAGAAACGTGAACAATTTATCACGACTCGACGAAGAAATGAATCATGTTTTAAAAAAGAAAATAGATGATCGAGAAAAATGGCCCCTATATTTACAAACACTACAAAGATATTTGTATTTTATTGGCAAAGATCGAAAGCCTTTAGAAATACCCATAATATCGTTTGATGAAACAGAAATTATAAAAAAAGAAAGCCGTGAGGATCGCCCTCCAGAAGCAATACAAGACTCCTCGAAGATAGTCGAATCCAACGCTGAAGATAAAGAAATTAATTATACTAAAAGTCTTTTAATAAACCTTTTACCCAAGACATACAAAGCAAAAGGTGAGCTCTTAATAGATTTATTATTAAAAAATAAACAAAAAATTTATTGGGATGATAAAGGAACAGTTTACATCGATGACAAGAAAATTTATAAAAGCAACATAGTTGATTTACTCAACGATGTTATAAGACCGTTAAAAAATTCTTCACCAAACGGGTGGTTAGAATTTTCTAAGGCATTAAAGGAATTAAGAGTACCTTTGACTTACATCGGTAATCCAAGAAGAGCAACTTGCATCAATGTTATGTCCAATACTCCGAATTTTGGAAATCAATTTGAATCTAACGTAGAAAAAGATCACGAATATTCTACACCACCTTCAAGTACCATAACGCGTAAAGAAAAAGTCAAAAAGAAAATAGAATGGGAGAAATGGACTCCATATTAGAAATTAACGATATTTACTATGACATTTCTCATCCTGCTGGATATGGAAGTTTAAATCAAATAACAGATGCTATGAAAAATCGAATGACTAGAAAAGAAGTAAAAAATTGGTTAGAATCTCAAGAAACTTACACTCTACATAAACCTGTTCAACGACGGTTTCCTAGAAATAAATACATTTTATCTAATTTTAATGAACTTTGGCAAGTCGATTTAAGTGATATGCGATCTTATAGTGAATATAATGATGGTTTTAATTATATTTTGTGTATCATTGACGTGTTCAGTAAATATGCGTTTGCAAGAGCAATGAGAAAGAAAAATTCTGTTACAGTGAAAAAATGTCTTGCAAGTATATTATCTGAAGCAAAGGCGACTCCCACACATTTGCAATCAGACAAAGGGACTGAGTTTATTTCAAAAGATGTTCAAATGTTTTTAAAAACTTATAACATAAATTATTACACAACTAATAACCCTGATATTAAAGCAAGTATAGTCGAAAGATTCCAAAGAACTTTGAAGACTAAAATGTGGCGCTACTTTACACATAATAATACTTATCGTTACATTGATATCTTAGACAATTTGCTATATTCCTATAATCACAGTTTTCATAGAAGTATAAAAATGAGGCCTTGTGATGTTAATTCAAGTAATATTATGACTGTGTGGCGGAATTTGTATAGTGATAGTGATAGTACAAAATTATCTAAATCACACAAACCAAAATTTAGTATTGGTGATTACGTTAGAATCACAAAATATAAACACATATTCCAAAAAGGTTATGAAACTAATTGGAGTGATGAAATCTTTGTTATTACATCGATTATAGATAGGTCACCTTGGGTGGTATACACCCTTAAAGATTTACAAAATGAAACGATTACTGGAACTTTCTATGAAAAGGAATTGCAGAAGGTTAGTCATGATTCCTCTTCGAAGTATAAAATAGATAAAATACTGAGTACTCGATACTCTGGTCTCAGAAAGGAATTGTTGGTCAAATGGAAAGGTTATCCGAATAAGTTTAATAGTTGGATATTAGCTTCAAGTCTTGAGAAAATATGACGAGTGATAGTTTTTATTTAACGTTACCAAGTAACAGTTCAATGTCATATTTTCCTGAAAACAGAACCACCAACTTCTGTACAAAATTACCGAAGTCGATTAAATTAGAAGGAGAATGGTATGTTGGCATAGTAGAGTTTCAATATCCCTGTACCATGTTTACTGTTCAAGATCATGAAAATATTGTGTACGTTACCAAAAGAATGCAAGTTCCAGGTGATGAAGGAAATGAGTCGGTGGTGACATACAAAACTCATATACCAGCATCCAGTTACGAAAACATTGAAGATGTTTTAACAGCATGTAACTCCAGAGAAGCTTTTATATTACGTTATGACAAGATATCGAAATACATTACTCTCACTAATGAAGATAATAAAATTATTTCTTTACAATTTTCACCAAAGTTAAGTCTTCAACTTGGATTTGATCCAAATACTAATGTGGTTACTAAAAGAGTCAGTAAATTTCCTGCTAATTTATATTTAGGATTACCATCACAGTTATATGTGTACTGTGATATTATCGAACCCCAGATGGTTGGTGATGTCATGTGTTCATTATTAAGAATCATACCATTGGATCCAGCTAAATATACGTATGGATCAAATAAAATGCACATCTTCTCACCTCCACATTATGTATCTGTTATGCGAAGAGAGTTCGATACAATAGAAGTAGATATAAGAACGAACACAGGAGAAAACGTACCATTTCAATTTGGAACGGCTTGTGTTAAACTACACTTTAAGCGGAAATAATAATGTATCCGAAATACAATAATATCTGCCCTTATGAACATTACTATACGCATCAAGCCGGTTCCGGAGTTGGTGTGATTTATAAGGGCGCAGCACATCAACGTGGACACGGTATTGGAAGCTTCTTAGGTGGACTATTCCGTTCAGTATTACCTTTATTGTCGAGTGGGGCTAAAGTTATCGGTAAAGAAGCATTAAATGCTGGTGTAGGACTTTTATCCGACATGGTACACACAAGGCCGCTTAATGAATCCGTAAGAAATCGTGTTAAGGAAGCAACTTCAAATTTAAAAAGGAAATCAGATGAAAAGATAGATCAAGTCATGAGTGGTTCGGGATATAAAAGTAAAAGACAACAGTTACAAAGTATCAGTCAGTCGCAGCAATCAAAACGGAGAGCATTGAAAAAAACGAAGAAGAAGAACAATAATTTAAAAACTAACGACATATTTTCAGTGTAAAAAAAAAAAAAAAATAATAATAATAATAATAATTGTAATAATGTCTTTTTTGCACAATCATTCATGTGAATGTGTTAAGTCCGAGTTGGATTTATTTGCATTACCGTCAACTCAGACTAGTATTGAAAGTGGTCAGTGGGTTCACTACAAACCAATTTCATCGCTTAGTGATGATGGACCAATCGAATTTCAGATTCCTGGAAGTGGTGATGACTACATAGATTTATCACACACTTTGATACACATAAAAGCAAAAATTCTAAATCAGGATTTAACACCTCTGACAGCAACAACTACTGTGGCTCCGGTTAATAATTGGCTACACTCACTCTTTAGCCAGTTAGATGTTTATTTAAATCAAAAACTGATAACACCTCCAAACAATACTTATGGCTATCGAGCTTACATTGAAACACTACTAAATTATGCTCCATCAGCAAAACAATCACACCTAACATGTGGACTCTGGTATGAAGACACATCAGAAAAAATGAATTCAACTGATGAGTCAAATAAAGGATTTACTATTAGACAAAAATTGGTAAAGGAAAGTAAAGAGGTCGAAATGATAGGACATTTACATGGAGACATATTCAACCAAGAAAAGTTTTTAATTAATGGTGTTGAAATGTGTGTGAAATTAGTACGTTCTCGAGATACATTTAATTTAATGTGTTCGTCCAATGATGTAAAATTAAAAGTTTCCATTATTGATGCCACACTTATGATTCGAAAAGCTCGTGTAAACCCTACTGTTCTGCTTGCCCATCAAAAGGTTTTATTATCAACCTCAGCTAAATATCCTATTACTAGGGCTGAAGTAAAAGTTCTAACCATTCCAGCAGGTATTCAGGGAAAAACTCTTGATAATATTTTCCTTGGTCAAGTACCAAAGAGATGTATAGTAGGATTTGTAGATAATACAGCGTTTAATGGATGTCTTACAAAAAATCCTTTTGATTTCGATCATTATGGTATTAGTTCTTTTTGTTTATACATCGATGGAACACAGATTCCTTCCAAAGCTCTACAACCTGTTTTTAGCAACAACTTGTTTACATCAACTTATCATACTTTGTTCTCTGGAACAGGAATTCATTTCCTAAATGAGGGTAACGGTATTTCTAGAGCTGATTACGCTAATGGATACTGTCTAATGGCGTTTGACTTAACTCCAGATTTATCTGCCAATTCAACAGCTCATTGGAATCTTATTCGACATGGAAGTGTTCGGTTAGAAGTTAGATTTGAGACAGCTCTAACACAAACTGTTAATTGTATTGTTTATGCTGAGTTTGATAACATTATAGAAATAGATAAAAATAGGAACATAAGTGTAGATTTTAGTAGTTAAGTCCTAATTGTGTATGAAGACACATGTTTTCATGTTATTATGAATACCTTAGAAATAACAAAATGTTTAAAAAAATTATGTCATTTGCTGGAATTCAATGTTTATGCGGCTAATCGCATTCCTATACATGTTACACAACCTTTCTATATGATTAGTAATCTTGATCCTGATACTAGACCTGGATCACATTGGATAGCATTATATATCAACAATAAAGGAGTTGGCGAATACTTTGATACTTTTGGTCGTAAACCTGAAAGTTATCATTTATCATTTTTAAGGAAAAACACCAATAGATGGATTTATAATCATAAAGTTATTCAAAGTGTATTTTCGTCTGTTTGTGGTGAATATTGTTTACTTTATTTGTATTTCAAACTTAGAGGTATGTGTATGACAGATTTTATTGATATGTTTACTGATGATACTTTTCAAAATGATATAATGTTAAAGCAAATGTTTAAGACTTTCATAGTTTAAAGGTAAGCAAAAAATTTGTAAGTAAAAAAATGAAATAAAACTGTACACAAAAAAAAAATGCCTTTTACTTTAATCCCCTACCACAGAAAAAAAACCTATCAAGGAGTAATACAGAAAAAAAGAAATATAAATAATGTTGAATAAATTTATTCGTAATTAAATTAGATAACGAACCGGGGTCGTCTCATCGAAATAGTCATTATTTATTAATTATTACTTTATTCAATCTTTATTTTTAAAGGTATATTTCTTACAGTCAGGTACTTTGGTAATATCTTTGGAAATATTATAAATCAACTGTCGAGTTCGTTGGTGGTGCTTACTTTTGTTGTTAACGTAGTATTTCACTCGCACATCCGCATGTTTCCAGTGATCTGACTGTGGGACGTTTGTCAGCTTCTTCATCTCGTAAATCTCGATCTTTATGAGATGCGTTGCCGTCGATCCATCGTCTTCATTTGTTGAGATGTAAGCCATCCCATCTTTCGTTGCTCTTCCCACAGTAGATGATTGTATTTTAGGTTTTTTCTTCTTTGGAGGCTCCTCGAAGAATTCGTCGAGAGATTCGTTGTTCGGTCTATCTCTCTTGATTGGATATGGGGATGTATCTTCATCATCGGATGTTGGGAAGTAATATTGTTTATAGGTGTTTTCTTCGTAATCAACGGTGTTACCCATGCAACATGTGAGCTATAACAATGAATGAAAAGAAAAGTAAGTATTAAATAAGAATACAATAAAAACAACAGTATGACACGCACTGGAGAGTTGGTCTCTCAAAATAAGGAAGAGACACAAAGAAAAAAGTAAATTAATGTAATACTTACATCCATACTGTCTGCCATGTCCTCGGGTTACTAGGTTATACTTTGTCAATGGTTGAAGCACGACTTCGTAAGAACACAATAATGCGCATGCGTTTTATATTAGTTGAGATCCTTAGAAATGTTTCTTGCAACAACTTGCCTAAACGACCAAATACATTAAGATATCGGAAAGTAATGTCAATTGTTAACGAACAATGGAGGTGATTAGATAATGAGAAAGAATTGTGGACGGTCCGACGGTGTAATCGCCAAAACACAGCGATAGTTAACAATAGAGGCAATTAGATAAGGAGCAAGGGTCGTCTTATTGTTAACAATAGAGGTAATTAGATAACGAAGAAGGACCATCCGTGAGTAACGTAACTCGGAAACGGCAAGAGATATCGCTCTGGGACACAAAGAAAAAAGTAAATTAATGTAATACTTACATCCATACTGTCTGCCATGTCCTCGGGTTACTAGGTTATACTTTGTCAATGGTTGAAGCACGACTTCGTAAGAACACAATAATGCGCATGCGTTTTATATTAGTTGAGATCCTTAGAAATGTTTCTTGCAACAACTTGCCTAAACGACCAAATACATTAAGATATCGGAAAGTAATGTCAATTGTTAACGAACAATGGAGGTGATTAGATAATGAGAAAGAATTGTGGACGGTCCGACGGTGTAATCGCCAAAACACAGCGATAGTTAACAATAGAGGCAATTAGATAAGGAGCAAGGGTCGTCTTATTGTTAACAATAGAGGTAATTAGATAACGAAGAAGGACCATCCGTGAGTAACGTAACTCGGAAACGGCAAGAGATATCGCTCTGGGACCCAGCGCAATCGATTCAAATGGGGGGGTTTTCCTTTTTTTTTTTTTTTTTTTTTTTTTTTTTTTTTTTTTTTTTTTAGGTTTGGTCGACCCTTGAAACGACAGTTCTGGCTCACCAAAACAGGGTTGGGGACGCGATGATTCAGTGAGCCAGAACTGTCGAATACACACTACTCATTGCATTCAACTCAAACATTTATCCGGTCGACTATTTTCAACGCTGTACACCAAGACGGGTATAAATATGTCTTCAAGTTAGGTACAATATAAGTATAATAAAGTCGTTATGACAAGGTGAAATACATTAAGAATCCAGATTTTATTTATACCTCTGTGTTTACTTACACATTGAAAAGCTGGAGTGGAGTGGAGTAACGTATAAAGACGCCATTATCTTCGGTGAATGAAATCGTGTTACGCCTCTAGGCTCGGGTTGGATTTAAGATTAAGGATGTACGTTGTATTGTTGAAGCAACCAGTGGATTCTTTGTATCGTCCGTCCATTCTCTACACAAATTGCTTAGACCTCTCGTTTTTGATGTAAAGTAAATTTAGTAGCAAAATCCTCTCTTGCATACATCGGAACAGAAAAAGAAATACGTGTGTATGTTTTCACTAATACAACAAAATAAAAGAAATTGTACAGAATCGGAAGAACAGTCGATTAAACTACGATAGATATAAGGAAAGTATTAACAAAAAATTTTAAAAAGGGTGACACGATCACGGGACACCTCCCGTGATTAACTGTCGCGTCGTCCGCGTATTTAGGTAACTAAACTTGTTTAATTAAACACGCGGACGAAGTCACGGGCAAAAGCTAGTGGTCTACCTATGTGTTTATATAAAGCCAAATACTATTAATTCACTTACTGACTGATATGCAAATAAAGATAAAAAAAAACTTTTCTTTTACGGAGTCATGAATAACAATAAGGGGTGTTTTGAACATCCAAGAAGTAATTATTAAGCCTTGTTTGTTTGTTGCTTTAGAAACGCAGGACATTTAGCTGTATTGTAGCTATATAGACGATATTGGAAAAGTCACTGTCCACAAATGGGTGAGAGAGGCAAGATCATGATGGATGGTACGAATTTAGGGAGGATCTACACATAGGTAAAATTTGACTGTGGACAACATACTGGGTGAAATTAGGCTGTGGGATGTGATTTTTTTTTAAACAAAGAATTAAAATAAAAAAAGTTAGATTTTTTTAAACAAACTTATGAACTCATATAGTCTATACTCATATATATCATGAAAACATATAGGTATATATTTAAAATGTAAAATTTACACTGACAAAGTCTGACTGACGATAAAAATGGCGCCCGCTCAAACCACTAAAACTAAAACACAAAAAAAAGTTTTTTTTAATTGTACGCCGAAATCACCCACCATTTTAAGGCGTTAGGTAAGACGGGGCTTTACAGTATTCCCTCAGGATAGGGGACGTAACTTTGTATGACAATCCGTCAATTTTAAAGTTAGCCTTTCTGTTAGAAATGAATTGAGACATGTTCCAAGATTAACTGAAATTCCTACGGGATAGGGAGGTTTCGGGATTTTTGTGACGTTTGGAAATGGATATTATTTCCCCAACCACCACTATGTCAAAATGTTTAATGTTTACCAATTTGTTTTCCTCATTTTATAAAAAAAGAGTTCTGCCTGTAGTTGTAAAAACATTGAATTAAACATAAAACGTTTGCTCTACAGAAAATAAAAACAAACAATAGTTGGTTTATAGTTCTGTACGGTTTTTCCCAACTCTGACTATGAATGATAATGACAATATTTACATATACCAACAGTAAATCCTCAACTTAGTAGCGAACAAAAAGTTGTCAAACGGATCTTTACTTTGTGAATAACGTTGTACGTTACACAATTAGTAAGATTCTATATTGTAAGCTAGTATAAGACTGATTGCTTGTTATTCCAAATAAATAAAAATATAAGTATGTATTTAAATAATGGTTAATAACTATCGACGACAGAAATCAAATAAATGATGCTGCTTAATTTAAGTAACATTAAAAAAAAACTATAGTACTTATCACTTAAATTGTTATGCACATAGTGTTGATCGATTGTAATTGTATTAATTGCCTATTGTCAGAAAGCGACTGAATAGATATTAACCTTAATACCAATTTTTGTATAAAAATACATATTATTTATGTAATTGATAGCTCTGTTGAGTTGTGAGAAATCATTTTGAATGTAGATTATCTGAATCGAAAATAGATTGATAAAATAAACAAATATCAAAATGCTCATTTTATAGCATCCGTACCGTAAGTCAAGGCGTGCCGGTCGGTAGTAATAAACGAGATGTTACTCGTGTTAAATGCAAAAAAATCGTGGTTTTATCCCCATAGCCATGTCTACTGACGTTAACCCACTTCTAGCACAAGTTTTCTGGAGGGGGTAATCTGGAGGAGCTCGATGGCGCAATTGTTAACGCGCCCGGTCTGCGTCTGAACAACTTTCATCAAGCCGGTCATCGGATGGGTGACCAATTTAAATTTGAAAAATTTATCATCTCGAGTTCCCCCGTGCTTCGGAAGGCACGTAAAGCCGTTGGTCCCGGTTGCATTAGCAGTCGTTAACAACCACCAATCCGCAGTGGGCCAGCGTGGTGGTTTATGGCCCGTTTTTGCTATCCATCCATAGGAAAGGCTCGTGCCCTAGCGTGGATATAAAATGAGCTGATGATGATGATGATGATGAATCTGAAGGGATTAAATTTCGGGTTTTTTGGGGGGTGTTTCTATACTAAATTGGAAATATTAAAAAAAAAATCGACTCAAGAAAAAATGAAAAAAAAGGGTCCTAGGGTTTAGTTTAGCTACAAAATGGCGAAAAAAATTTCAAAATCGGTGGTCCCTCTAGATTTGGTATTGTAGAAAAACGGATATTATATAAGATGCGGATGCAGGCGGAGAAGTGTATTCAAGTTGGAATTTTGAAAATCGGTTAATAAATTGTTGTATTCATTTTCAATGCTCCGATTTTTGCGGGGACTGCGAAATCTGTGATTTTTTCTAAAAGCCTAATCTACTGGATAAATTCTGAAATCTTTCATCATCATCGGCCTTTCGTCTACCTACTACAGGGCATAAGCTTCTAACCTCGCACTCAGCACGGTCATGTCCTGCGTTTAACAAATTATTTTTACCATTGAGAATGGTTATCAGATGCAAATCGCCTGAGACGTATTTTTAGCCATAGCTCAGAGGATTTTGAGAGAATCGAAATGGAAATAGTACCAAGAGTTGAGAAATTTACCGAGACACGTGTGAGCGTTTGAATTTTGAAAATCGGCTGGAAACTTTTGTTGGAATTTTGATAAATGTAAAAAAATCGGGGTTTTTGGGGGGTGTTTGTATACTAAATTGTAAATATTTAAAAGAAAACCGAACTTAAGAAAAAATTAAAAAACGGTCCTAGGGTATTAGTTTAGCTACAAAGTGGCGAAAAAAATTTGAAAATCGGTTAATAATTGTGACCTGTAGGTGGTCCTTTTAGATTTGTACAAAAACGGGTATTTCCTTATATAAAAAGTGATGTAGCTTCTTTGATTATTGATCGATCGTCATGATAATGGTGTTAAAAGATGATGAAGCGAATGCAGCGGATGAAGCGGATGCAGGCGAGAAGTGCATTCAAGTTGGAATTGTGTTATTTATAATAAAATGTTTCTTTTTTCATAAATAGTTGTATTCATTTTCAATGCTGCGATTCTTGCGAGGACTGTGAAATCTGTGAATTTTTTTGTGCATTTATGAAGACCAAATTATATTTGCACCTAATTTTATGTAGTGACGTGAGCGTCTGCAAAACAAAAGGTTGTCACTCAATCAGGTAGGTTGGTACATTTGGGAATTCCAATATTGCCTTTCGCTATGCGCCGTCGGAATTATTGGAAAATGAGAGAATCCTATTTATTAGATTGCCTTATATCAGCTATTCTACTGATGCTACTCTGATTTTAGGTTCTGTTATTCATACAATATTTTGTGTACAATATGGTAGGGTATGTCAGGTATAAAGCAAATTTGGCTTCCAAAGCAGACATTTCTCTCTTATAGAAACATTCCGATTATATCTCTAACATCTAACAAACCTTAATAGAATTCTCCAAGATTAAACTAATTTATTAAATCATACTTATTAGTTTTCAATTCATAAGATTTGTTTCATTATTCAGAATTACAGATAATCTATTAAATTTATTTATTTTTATTATATATTGCAAAAATTTAGGAAAAAGCGAATTTAATGCCCTGAAGCATTCTCAACCAATCAACAGGTAATCATAAAACAGGTATCTAGAGACAATAAAAGTAATCGTAAAAAAGTCAACTAGTAAAATATATAATAATATTTATAATAATATATATAACTAGTTGTCGCCGCGACTTCGTTCGCGAAGACTACACTATACCACAGGAACCTGTTACCGGGGTAAAAAGTATCCTATATCCTAGTCCGGGTCATGGTCTGTCTATGTGCAAAGTTTTATCCAAATCCGTTCAGCCATTTTCACGAAATGCTCGGTCAAATAAACAGTAAACAGACAACCAGCAAAAATTCTAGAAACTGTTGGAACGTGTTTTGTTATCGATACTAAGTATCCCCAGCCAGCTTTTTTTTAGAATATCTTCCATGTACAGACTTTCGACCCTCTTTAGCTTTATTATATGTATGTATACACAATAAAATGTCAATACATAAAAAGATGTTGTGAAACTCTCTCTTAGGGCTGTCGTGCGGCTCGTTTAATATGGAAACGCATAGCGGGCTAGGCGGTCCGACACGAACGACTACTAAACGGCTACTTTGAAAGAGTCCTTATTATTTTAACAAAATTTACCTACTTTTTAATTTCCCTTTGCAATTTTTCTAATGAGTTGCCATACGGTTCATAATCGACTGTTACACGTCAGAATGTTCTTTTTAGTATGATTGAAATCGTGAAGTCGTGACAATACTTTATGGCGTCGCTCGTCGGTATTTTAAGAGTTTGTTTTTCCTGCACTGCGACTAAACATCAGATGCATGTAAACAACAAAGTAAGTGGTAATAATAACTTTGTCATTTATTGTTTTCAGAGGCCATGAATGTCAAAAAGTTATATTTAATGTACAAAATGTAGAATAGTTTATTTTACAAATTTCATACCAGTCGAGGAGCTCGACGGCGCAATGTTTAACGCGCCCGGTCTGCGAGTGCTGAGGCTAAGCAACTTTTGTAAAGGCCGGTCATCGGATGGGTGACCAAAGATTTGTCAACTCGAGCTCCTCCGTGCTTCGGAAGGCACGTGTAAAACCGTTGGTCCCGGCTGCATTAGCAGTCGTTAACAACCACCAACCCGCACTGGGCCCGCGTGGTGGTTTATGGCCTATTCTCCCTATCCATCCATAGGGAAGGCTCGTGCCCCAGCAGTGGAAACACGAAAATGAGCCGATGATGATGATGATACAAGTAATAGCCTTTTGGAATTGCGCAGACGGCGGACTTTCTTGTTCGTCAAAATAGATCGCTTACAACTTCATCAACTAACGCACACGAGGGACTGAAAGTAACAAAGCAAGCGGACAAAAGTCCGTCGTCTGCGCACTCTCTTATACTGTTTCACTGCTGGACACCGGCCTCCATCTTTGGATCTAGTCATCGCTACAATTAATGGGTATTGGCGTAATCACCACGCTTGCTAAACGCGGGTTTAAACTCGATACTCATCGAGAAATACAAAACACGCTTTGCCCGATCTGGTAATAGAAACCAGGACCATCGGATATTGAGCCGAGCACGTTTCCACTCGCCGACCGAGGCGCTAAATACTTTACTTTTTAACTTCTCTAACTCTTGACTTTGTATTGCAAGCGCTCATAAGTCATCATCGTATTAAGCTTTCTTATTTCTTTCAAAATACATGACATTGTATGAGTTGAAAGGAGGTTTTCACTCTCCCAAAGTTCCTAGGTCAATACAGGCAATGAGATACGATTGATGTCCAAAGAAAGTTTGAACCCAGGAAGGGCCACACGAACAAAGTACCAAACAAAAGAATCAACTTCGATATTTACTATTAGTATCGGACTTTGGAGACTGTCATTACGTCTCGCTAGGACGTTATTCTCAATTAATACTTTGGCTTTAATGAAAAGATGGTCCATTTCGCTGTGATTATCTAGACTTCTTTTCTTTAACAAAATGTGGTGTAGTTTGTTTGCTTCTAGTTATATACCAGAAATTATGAACATCTCAACCAGACAGCTCGTAAATAAACACCTGTTTTCTGTTAACCAGTCGTTGATGTGGGTTTAATTTTGTTAATCTACAAAATCATTAAACAAACTTTGAAATTAGTCTAGACTCTAGTTCAAAACTTAAGATAAAAGGAAGGCTCTTAGATAATTAATCCAAAAGCCAAGCGTAATATTGTTCGTCAAGTAAATAATGAGGAGCTTGATAGCGCAGTAGTTAAAGCGCCCAGTCTATGATAGCTAAGCAACTTTCTCAAAGGCCGGTCATCGGATGAGTGGTCAAAAATATATAAATTCGAGCTCCTCCGTGCGTTCGGAAGGTACGCAAACCCGTTGGTTCCGGCTGCATTAGCAGTCGTTAACAACCACCAATCCGCACTGGGCCCGCGTGGTGATTTATGGCCCATTCTCCCAATCCATCCATAGGGAAGGCTCGTGCCTCAGCAGCGGGGGCAGGAGCTGGTGATGTTAATGAAATAAATTATGTTACCCTATCTTCCCAGCAAAATTTTGTAACGCATGATGGATGCGAGAGAGACTTAGAAATCAGCCACAAATTATAAGCTTATACTTAAGATCACATCTATTAGAAGAATGATCCAATTCCTCTACAAAGAACTTTCCTTTTTAATGGAACAATTTACACCGATTTACTTAAGTTTATTTTACATATAATTTTAGCCTTACGTTTCGATTGGGGTAGTTGACAGTCAATAGTTTAGCAAGCTGAGAAAATTCTTACCATCTCCCATAATGAAGATATTTTACAATTACGAGCTAAGCTCAGAACAATAACTAAAGCTATCTTATTCTGAGGAGCTAAGACGTCACTGATACCCCATGAACTGAGTCCATTTGTTGATAACTTTCGTAGTTATGTCTAACTTAAAAACGGTTAGTATTAGAAAACAGTTAGGTGGTATTATTTATACTTGAAAGTTTTAGATTTGTCAATGTCAATGACAAAGGTGTTAATTGCAATTCATGTGGTAAAAATTGGTGTTATTGACAACAACTCTATTCTTAAAGGTTCCATTTGGTTCCAAGGGTCACGAAGGTTAAAGGGAGACCGAATTTACCGCATAAGCTATACTAAATAATGAGTCTTGAGAATGAGAATAAGTTTATCGAATTTTCCACAGGGCAATCTAGGTCGCAAAACTCTGCGAATCTGAATAAACCTCAGAATTCCATTTCGAATTTTTACCATCACTAAAATATGCGTAAGATCGGCAGGATTAGTAGTTTTGAATACGAAATACCGAGCAAGGGTCGATTTCTGACCGAATTTATCTGCGAATATCCATTTTATGTCGAAATGAGTATATCGAAGGTCGTATTTGACACAATCCCGGCCCCAAGACGCAGAGTTGGAGCTTATAGCTGCTTAACTTTCTCAGTCAAAGAGGCCTCAGCAAAATTCTGAATAGCTAGGGGCCATTTGTCATTGTCTGAAGTAAAATATTGCTATTCTAAAAGTATACAGTTAAGAAAGATGTTGAACGATGTGTCTGAAAGTATATTGAATTTGGAGTAATCTCAACAGTTGCTAAGAAAATCATTTGTGTTATGTTATCGATTGTGAATGACGTTGAATAATTTTTAGTTGTGAATAAGAAATTACTGTGACTTCTAGTCCTTCTAAATAGCATCTAAACTTATACGTCTGCTGAAACAGAAAAAATCGTATCCCTTTCATATGCATTTAATTTCAGTTAATACGGCCACGTTTCTCAGCTTCGCACAAAGCTTAAATGGTTAGCCAGCCATCTTTGGCGGAATGCTCACATTCTTAATCGTCAATGAAGTATTTTATTTATTCCTTTCATACCGCTATATATCAAAAGGAGAGCTTTGAGTTTCTTCATCTTTCAGACTTTGAAATTTGCACTGTACTAAAACTTTGCAATTCAAGACATCACTAAGACATACTTCTCTGATCTACGACAAATATTTCACATAACTGGCAGCATCAGCATGCGGAAAGCGCTAAACGTGGCTATGAAAATTGCTATAATTCTGCCATATTTGTGAAATTGAAAATAAGCCGGGAATAATTTCATCAAGCCTCTACGCCAGATGAGACGAAAAATTTAGTTATAAACAAAGCATCGGCTTCATCTAGAAATAAACTAATTCATATTAAATATACTTAATATTTAATTGCGTGAAATCAATATAATCACCTCAATAGGCTCAATAAAGACAATGATGATAAATTATGGTCCTAATCGTTAGTAGAGTGGATGCTTGTTTCATTAGCGTTGAAGGTGCTAACAAATTAACTGTTATCAATTTCTATTTGCTGTAAACTAAATGAGAAGATATCTACCCAATATAACATAGTTTTAAACAAAATGAAGTATATGGATTTTGTAAAGTCGTTGGCATTTAATAAGGCGAACGAGCTGTTAAGAGCATTAACGCCGCACACTAGCACCGCCAATGAAAAAAAAAACATATCTAGTAATTAGAGATGAAAATCAAATTATGCTCAACAAACTATTTGTATGAAGTAATTTATCATTTTTACGTCACCTAATGAACATCTGACATGTTTAGTTAAATAAGACGTTACAGCTAAAAACGGCCACTTTTAACTATAACGCCGTATTTAACTAAACCATAACATGTCAGATGTTCATTAGGTGACGTAAAAATGCTAAATTACTTCATTCAAATAGTTTGTTGAGCTTAATTTGATTTTCTATCTCTAATTACTACGGCTGCCCCATTTCAAAACCTAGTAAGGAACATTTTTTGTAAAAAGAGGTTTTTGCATTAATCTTCCAAATATTGTAAGTCCCTACACAATACAAAAACACCAGCACTGATATCTAAGATATAAACATAGATATTGAAGCAAATATATATAATATATAAAATAAAAAATAAAAAATAAAAATAATATAAAATAAAATATGTAATATACACATAAATCAATACATCAATAACATTTCATGTTTCGTATTTTATATATTATACAACCGAAAGATTTTTTCTTACCCAAGATAAATATTTTTCGAAGGCTAACCTATTTTACGTTTATACGCTCTCCTGTAAAATTTGCTTTTAGGTCCTTACTAGGTTTTGAAATGGGGCAGCCGACTAGATATGTTTTTTTTTCATTGGCGGCGCTAGTGTGCGGCGTAAACGCTCTTAAAGATGATGGAAAAACGTGTTACAACTTATATGCAAGTCTTTAGATGCCTATGAACAATGAGTCTATATAGAATAGAATTCGTGGAGTTGAAAACCAAATAAAATCTACGAAAATAAAGCTAGGGAAAAGTAAAGCACTATAGTTAGATATTAGAAATATAAATTTACGAGCCCACAGTTGGAGGACATCTTTTATTTATAGGTCTTTAGTTTTTAATTTCTAATTATTTTTTCTCTGTTTTTTTTTCAAGTTAAGTTTTGTATTTTAGTTAGTATTTTAGTAAACTTACTAAACAAACTTGTTTAGAATAATACTATATTATAATTTACGAGCAAAAATTGCGATATTTTTCAATTTAAAAAATTTCAATCTCATTGTAAGTACCCCATAAATTTAAGAGCTTCATAATCTGCACGTATTATCTCGACTGCCTGACGGCCTAGAAAACAGCTGAACCGTGAAGTGTTTTTATTTTCTTCCGTCTAAATAGATAATAATATGCAAGTTAGGTCGTGGGTAACTAGGTCATGATATTGAACATACAACGTGTAACAGAAAGGTGTGGTCAAAATGAAAAGATCTAAAGTATATCCGATCTAGGTATTGTAGGCAGAGTCACTAGCAGCCGAAATTAATAACCTATCCTCAGCAAGAGATAGGCCTACCAGAGATTTGTTGCTTAGTTATTTCTGTTATTTATCGGAAAATAACAGCGGTTGCTAGGTAACTAAACTAAGATAGGCCTATCTCTTACCAGATATAGGTTGTTAATTTCGGCGGTTAGACATAATTATTAACTTTAATTTGTCATGCAAATTTTATTTAATATTTTATTAGTAACGTCATATTAAAATAAACAAGTCCTCCATCATTAGTGGGTCAGTGAACTCTGTGTATGTACTTATAATCCTACTTGCCTATGCGCGCCTAGTACTCAGAGCGCAGAATAGTTAGGAACTTAAGAGCACCATAGCGCCCGGTTCGCACGGCACATGACGGACGGCGAGAACAGACGGCCGCTTGGCGGCTTGGACATCGCAAAACTTCACCAATTTATGCTTCTCAATGAATTGAATAGCTAACAATAACACTGAAACTTTCATTTCACTTGGTAATATTAAAATACTTCTATGAGACACACACGGCATCATTACATTTAGACAGTGAGAAAAGCGGCAACAACAACAACGTAAATAGCAATTCTGCTCGAAAAAATAATTATTAAGTAACTACGCGACAGACATTGACATCGATTTGACAAACCACCATAAACAGACTGGCCGGGAAAAAAGAATCACTATTACTCTCTTTTGCTAAAATTGCGTTGTTATTTTCTAACGTCTCTGTTGTCCTAGTACCTTTTACTGAAATAGTTTGCCAACTTTGAATGATATTTGGGAGTCAAAGAAAGAATGATGCACCACGCATGAAGGAGAGGTACATTATGTACAGTGGGCCACAACTCAAGCTAACCCTTTCCGGTTGTGTTATCTCGCTCTATCGCAAATAATACACATTTAACGGATGTGAGAGAAAACAAGGAAATGGCGTAACTTGATATGTGGTAGGTAAAGGACAACAGAGTCGTTAGAAAATAACAACGGATGTGGTTTACGACTCGTTAGCATTGCATTTTTGTAAAAGAGTTTCTCTTTTCTCATTCAGTCGGTGTATGGTGGTTTGTCAAATCAATGTCAATGTCAGTCACTACATAATTGTTATTACTTTGTGAAGAAATGCTATTTATTTGCGTTGTTATTTAATTATAAAATGTATTTCTTTTAATGGAGCTACGTAAAAAAATGTCGGCGAGTCTGAGATGCAAGGGAAGGTGAAAAAATGCATGCAATTTAAACCTGCGGTGTGTCAGTGAATTATTTTAAATAACAAAGCGTAATAAAAGTTTTAGTGTGTTTTTTAATTAATTGAGAAGCATTAGAAGTTAAGTTTTGCGTTGTTCAAGCCGCCAAGCAGCCATCGGTTCTCGCCGTCTCCGTCGTCGTGTGCCGAGCGAACCGGGCGGTGCGTGGCTTTGTTCCTAACTATTCTGCGCTGTGAGCTGTGCTGTGAGTACACAATGTTCACACTAGTGATGGGACTTGTTTATTTTGATATGACGTCACTAATATAAATATTAAATTATTATTAAATAAAAATTGTTTTCTTAGATAATTTTTGACTTTTATTAGTACTGTATGACATTGTGAAAATTGGTAATTTTTGCAAAACCTAAAATTTTTTTTTTTGTTTTTTGGGTGTTGTGTTGTCCTTTTTTGTGTTTGTTTGTGATGGAAAGTGTCCTTTTAAGATAGGGCATTTTCCAATATTTTTGACGCTGTAAGGGAGAAAAGAGCTTGACACTTGCTGAGTTTCTTGCCGGTTCTTCTCAGTACAAGTTCTCCCGCCCAGAGTAGACTTACGAACCGATGGCATAATGACATTCATAAGAGCTATTTGAATCCTAAACTGAATAAATGATTTTGAATTTTGAATTTAAATTAACAATTGCATTTTAATTTGTAAAGTTAATAATAACGTCTAAATGACATATAAGATCTAGATCGGATACACTTTGGGTTGTTTAATTATTACCACACCAATATGTAACACGTTGTATATGCAGCTATTAACGAACCGGATTTTTTTATTCGATTAAATCCTAAACCTTGATATATATCTAGATGTTTACGGACCCCTGATAGTAAGCAATTTCTGATTCTAATTTCACTACTCCCAGAACTGGATCTGTGACAATGCAGGAATCTGCTGCGTTGCGGCAGAAATAGATTTAATACTGACATCTCTACGGCTTTTGTGTGAGCATCCCATGAGAACCTACCCTAACTAACTAGGAAACTTTTTAAAATAACTGCGAGCTCGAATGAAACGTTTTTAAGTTTTTAAAGTATTAGTTTTAAATTAAGTATTATGATGCGTAGTAATTAATAGTAGTAATATTATGTAAGCTTTGAATTTATATTTTAAATTTATGTGTAAGCGCCTCATATGGTACGAATTAAGCGCGATTGTAAATTTGTGTTTATATCGAAATAGTTTTTGTTGTGAACAGCTCCAATTATTGTATAAAATATCTTTGACTCAATGAATCCATTACTGAAACATGAACGTAACCCCTACTATTATAACTTGCGAAACGGAGTCAACACAAACAGCGATAACGTTTTAATCGAAAACGTTTTTGTTTTCTAACTGCGGATAAGTTTCCATTTCGTGTTGTCCCTAAAACGTTGACAAATTGAGTGTTCCAAGGTTTGAGTGCGAAAGCGAAAAGTTGTGTTTGCGATTTGGTTTCATTTCCTTACTTATATCATTACGTGAAATAATAGTGAGTTATAAAATATTGTACTGCTACCACAACTATCGTAGTCACCCTATGGTTAGGTACGTCAGTGTGTTATTCCATTTAATTTAGACCCCTATTTTGAATATTAGTTAATTACTTGCTTTACTATGCGTTTAACACCTGGTCGCTCACTATGGGCCTCTTAAAAAGGCTTAAGGTTCAAAGAGCAATCGAGAGGGCTATGCTCGGGGTTTATCTGCGTGATCGAGCTCACTTGGCAGTGGGTACGGCACATCGCTAGCAGGACTGATGGCCGCTGGGGCGGAACAATCGAGTGGCGACCGCGTACCGAAAAGCATGCACGCTTCCAACAAGGTGGACTGACGATCTGGTAAAGGTTGCAGGAAGCCGCTGGATGCGAGCAGCACAAAACCGGTCGTTGTGGAGATCCTTGGGGAAGGTCATTGTCCAGCTGTGGACGTTTTTTGGCTGAGATGATGAACATGCGTTTGGTGACTTAAACATAATAAGGTAGTTAACTGCTCAGTCAATAACCTTTTTAGTACCGAACAAAACGATTTATTTACAAATAGCCAATTGCAATGTCACTATATTATGCTTAATTAATTCAGCGTTTATTAATAACTTTTCATTTACTGAGAGTGGTTAGATAAATAAATGGTTATAATTTTGGAGAACAATTATTAACAATTATTAAGTAATGTAATGTATACTAATAATGTTTTAAACACACTTCTTGCTCTTTCTATATCTACTAACCTTGTATAATGGCTAAAGCATGCAATATCATTCTTCCTGTCTCTCTTATTATCATAAAAACATTTAAGTATGTCGTCAAAAATATGCCCACGGAGCTGTGATCCTTCAATATTCACACAAGTACAGGCACAGCCAGCTGAAATTTAATTACTTCTCCCAACCATATTGTGGTTCTGCGTTAGAAAGATAACCTACCGTTTACCCAAAAGGGCCTAAACTAATCTTCATCAACAAACCGCGATGTGGGAGTCCATTTGCAATTTATTCATCTTTCAGCAAAGGAGACCTTGTTTAGATAGCCATTGTTTTTGTTTTTAATCCGTACCGTGTTTGTTACTTGGTTGTTCATCTTACATGTTTTAAAAGATTTTATTCGTGGATATTAATCCTGGTTACATAATACACACAAAAAACGAATTATATTTTTTTGTGATTTTTATTATTGGCATTACTTTTAATAGGAAGGAGGTCCGGTTCGCATATTTTTACTAAGAATAACATCAAAGACAAGAGTAACTTTAGAGTTATCGCTACTGTGGTTAGAACGGTATGAGATCCGGGTTCGATTGCTGGCTGGGGTAAATAAGCATCGGATAGGATAGCAAATCTTTTTCTGAATCAATCTGGCCAGCCAGTGAGTGTTTCTGCCTTTACCCTTTTTGTCACTTACCATCATATGATATACCAAGCGTTACATTGTAAGAAAATATTAATTTTATTAATATTAATATTAGTACAACCCTCGCAGGCCATATGTACGCACGGTCGTACGTAAAGTGGCCCGCTAATTATACCTATAGCGCTATTCATTTTGAGATTCATATCGAAAACTCTTGAAAATTAAAAATATATCAGGTAAAAAAGAAAGAAAAAACAGAACTAAGAATATACATTTATTACCACACACATACGTGGTAGGTACACAATAGAAATGAATCAGACAATACATTTTTCAGAAAAGATTAAAATAAAATAACAAGAAGTATAAAAGAAAAGGAAGAGTTTAAAGCTAATGGGTCTATGACCTGAATAAGATTCTGCGTCATTCGTGGATATTCAGAATGACGCAGACCGCTGTTCACCTTACAGGGCCTTACTTACTGTAGTAAGTAAAGACACCAGGACAATATTAGGCTCCACAGTTTTACACGTTATACTCGTAGACTAATAAGAGTCAAGCAATAAAAACATAAACACAAAAACATTTTTTTTTAAATGTTAAAAGGAGGCAAACGAGCAGGCGGGTCACGGCGGTCACAGGCGGGAAAGTAATCACCGCCGCTCATGGACACCCGCATAGTAATCGCAGATGCGTTGCCGGCCTTGAGGAAGGAGTTGGATCTTGAGGAGGGAGTAGGAATTGGGAGAGGGGTGGGGTGAGAGATGGGCCTCCGGTATTTTCACTCACCGGACGAAACAACAGCAACGAGTGCCATTGTTTCACGCCGATATTCTGTGAGAGGGTGGTATTACGACGGACGAGCCGGCCCATTTCGTCAGGACGAACGCAGCGTGGCTCTACCACTCAGACAAGGATAATGTTTCTTGTCATATGTTTTTGTGTAGGAAAGACTTCTAAATGTCGTAGGCGACACACTAAAAAATGCAGCAAATTTCATCGAGTAGTTTATGACTATAATATGACTAACGAATCTGAAATGTTGGTATAGGTAAATTCATGTCTTTATTTTGAATTTCCTAGATCTTTGCTTTTGATTCGATCTTAATTATTTTCGAAAACACCACTAAAAATAACTATTGTTGAAATTACAAAAACCACTCAAATACATTTATAACATTAATATTCGTAATTTAGTAGATGCATATTTTGATAACTAAAACCAAATTATTTTTTAAAATATTTTTTTAGATTCTGTTAATTTGCGGTCTCAATAGTCGCAGACGCTACGTATCAGCCTTTTTGAATGTTCACATGTCGTAGTATCGTCTTAATATCATTGAAAGGTAGCAGTCCCGCCGCCTCCGTCTTCATCCGTGTAAACACCAGATCCTCGAGATTAAAGGGAATTAAAATAAAATCTTTTCCACGGATGTGTACTCCCAATAATGAACACCTACCTACCAATTGTGAGGCTTTCAAATTCCTGAGATTTCGTAATAAGTCAGTCGGTACATAATTTGTCTTTTGCTTTCATATAAATATAAATTGTTAAGGACAAATTATAATTTCATATTTAATATTTACGACGGCGGCTGATAGCTGACTAGTATAACAAAGCAAATTATCTAAATATAGATTGATAAATTACCAGTTATCGTTTTGGCAATTATTATCGTGTTATAACTCCTACTTAGTATTATACCTACTTAATTATAGAATTAAAATAATCTGACCAAATTTGTCAGCTTTCTAATACATTTAATACAGAACACATTAAAAATATAATAAATTATAATAGTACTACTTTATGACACTTAATGTCTTTAGTAAAAATAACCTTTTAAAAAGTACTCAAAATAAGAAACGGGAAATAGAGTACTGTAATGGCTTAAGTGTCTGATAGTTTAAGAGCCGTGATCGACAGTTTGCGTTGCTAAAAAAACCTAGATTTTCATTTAAATAGTCTTCTTCTTCATAGGGTGCCTCTCCAACTAGTGAAGGTTGGCAGTCAGCTCTGCAAAGGTACTTGGTACTGTCTTTGACCAGGCGAAAAAGTTCAGTGGTACTCGCTATTCCCGTCCAATCCCGAATATTCCGCAACCAAGACATTCTTCTGCGACCAGGTCTCCTCTTTCCAGCCACATTTCCCATCATAATAAATTGCAAGAGTTCGTATCTGTCGTGCCTAAGCACATGACCCAGACATGCAACTTTTCTCTGCTAGAAGTCGACAGTGTGCAAAAGCTTACGTTTCTGGCTGACTCGTCGCAGAGTTTCCTCATTTGTAATTTTCTGAGACCAGGATATAGACATCATGTGTCTGTATGCCCACATTTCGAAAGCTTCTATACGTTTCCTCGCATCCGTATCCTTATCTAATTTAATGTAAATTTTAAACATAATATACACGAGACACTCATCATCATCAGCTCATTTTATGTCCCCACTGCTGGGGCACGAGCCTTCCCTATGGATGGATAGGGAGAACGGGCCATAAACCACCACACGGGCCCAGCGCGGGTTGGTGGTTGTTAACGACTGCTATTACAGCCGGGACCAACGGCTTTACGTGCCTTCCGAAGCACGGAGGAGCTCGAGATAATACATTTTTAGTCACCATCCGATGACTGGGATATCCCTATCCATCTATAGGAAAGGTGTTCTTCTGAATGGACCACAAACCACCACGCGGGCCCAGTTGTTAAAAAACTGCTAATGCAGCTGGAAACCACGCGGGCCCAGTGCGGGTTCGACTGCTAATGCAGCCGGGACCAACGGCTTTACGTGCCTTCCGAAGCACGGACACACTACACAGCTTTTATATTAAACAACATCTTTATTTATTAATTTTCTAGATTTTATTACGACACGTTCAAGGCTACGCTCATGGGCATACGAGTATTATTGATAATTGTTATGGGCATCGTCCTAGTGGTCACTCCTGGTTGTTGCTGAAAATCAGCGATTCACTTGCTATTGCACACACATTTTTGTATTTTTTAATAGTTTACTGTGTTATGAAATTATGTATGTTTTTGGTGTAATTGTTGTTATTTTACGATTGTATATTGTGTGTGTGTGTGTGTGTGTGTCCTAATAAAGTTTTTATCTATCTATCTTCTATCTCTGACATAGACATTACTACGCGAGTGCGGAATTCTATTTCAGTACATTTGTTCACTATAGTTACGTCTATGTAGCTAGCCATTGTTCCGTCTGCGCTGCTTAGATTATTACCTTGCGGTTGTCCAAGGCCAACGTACAGGCCTACTTCGTAAATCCAATGTTTGATCAAAGACTTAGGTATATCATGGAATCACAGTACGCATCTATAAATACGATAAAACAATATACACATTTACAATTTATTGTTTTCTATATTGTTATTTAATTCTGTCTGTTTCTGAAGCAAGGATAGTGCGAGTGAGAGTAATTGACCATGCGAACAAGACTTTTTACCAGAAGGCGTTGCTTTAATCCAATGGTATGCTTTGTCTCGGACCCGAGACGCTAAACAATTAAAATTCTATTGTGTCTGTATTTACCGCTGATAAGAAGTTAATGTCATACAAGTTTTCATTTTATTCCATACGAACCCAGAAAACATCACAGCAGGGCTTGCTACAGTTACCAAATTCCCACTTTAAGGCGAAGGGTAAGGCACACTAGCGCCACCAATTGATAATTTGACAATTACTAACGGACCGGATCTTTTTTTAAACATTGCGTACCGTCCGATAACAGGGAAGCATCCATAGTATTTAATAATTGTGCACTACTTTTTGTTGCGTGGTTTATTCACAAAACGGGCTATCGCATTTATTCACAAACAATGGTCACTTTTGGTGTTAGCGAATGAATACAAAAGCAAACCTATAAGTAGTGCACAATTATTAAATAATAGATGTTTGCCTAGTGTCGGAAGGTCCGCAATGTATAAAAAAAAATCCAGTTTAGCAGATATCAAATTAAATCTAATAGCGGCGCTAGTGTGCCTTACCCTTCGCCTTAAGTATCGTTAAAGTAACGTTATGTCTAAAAAGTTAAATTGCGGTCATTCTCCGATTAGCCATTTTGTGCGCGTCCACGCCTCTAATAACCCCTAAATAAAGCGATTTTTTTTCTTATATTTTATAAATTTAATCTTCATCCATATCTTATCGTTACACATAAATTTAGAACCTAATTACTAGTATTCTGTCTAAAATAATTTTTGAAACCTCTGTTCTCTAATTACCGTATTGTGTCCACACGCTGACTTTGTGGGGAAATTAGCTTCTCATTTTTACCCGAAAGGCATTATGGCTGGTTGTTTCCACATTTTGAAAGGCGGGATGTTATTTATGTTATCACAATAAATATCTGTTTCTAGAACCTGTCTGTGTGAACAAATTGAACAGGTATCTGCCTGTCCTGCGTATAAATATAATTACCGATTGGTAGCGGTAATGTTCGTTATCTAGAAAAGTATCGTTACTTCTTTCGTTACCTAACGCGCTTTAGTCAATCAAGCGGTTACTTAATTTACCGGTAAAAATGCCACCCTGGTAACGATACCACGCTTAACGTGCTAACTTTGTTATTACCATTATTTTCATATATTTTAAACGTAACGTTACATAATTTTAACGGTATTCAAAGCCTTGCACCACCGTTCTGCAGAGCGTCGGCTTTACTCCCGGTTGTAGTCGTAAAATGGCAACCTTTGTTATCTACCAACACGCATTTTGTCAGCGTGGTGGGTTATGGTTCGACCTCTCCATGTGCTTTGGTTCAAGTGCCAAGGCTTCCAAGTGCTGAACGCAGCAGCGTAAAGATGACGCTATTTAAGCTAATTAAACGGCATGTGAGTGTCGCAAGTCACCACTGTTAATGGCTTTACCATGAATCGTATTTCTAAAGCTTTAACCTTCTACACATCTATAACGAAATGTGTCAGACAGAAAGTGTAAGTAAGGCAAATGTATTATGTAGATTATTTTAAAGTTTTAGAATTAGTAAAATAATGGTGAAGTTCCTAACTTGGCCGTCCATTGCTAACTTGGGTAATATTGAGCTAATTGTAGCTCAATTGTTCTATCCCCGCGTCGAAACTTTTGCTAATAGGATTTTATTGTAATAGCTTTGGAAATCAATGGTAACAATTTAAAAAAGGTGTTGAAAAATCTCCACGAGCGGGATTCGAACCCGCACCCCATGACATGCTGGGTCAGGTGACTAACTATGCTACTGCTCGTAGAAAAACTTTCAACACATTTTTCAAGTTGTAATTTGTTCGCAACTAACATTTTTTTTAATATACCTAACCATAATCATCAATGTGAACAGTTAGTGATAGTAAACTTTGGTATCCCAATCCAAATCCCATCTCAAGCCCATCAGTCACCCCTCCCCCCTCCCAATTCCTTCTTCCTCCTCAAGATCCAACTCCGTCCTCGGGGCCGGCAAGGCATCTGCGACTACTTTGGTTTTGCAGATGTCCATGGGCGGCGGCGATTACTTCCCATCAGGTGACCCGCCTGCTCGTTTGCCTCCTTTTAATATAAAAAAAAACCTATTTTATTCGCTACTTAAAAGACGAGACAATTGTAATAATCATTTTAACCTTTATTACCGTGCGCATACTATAGGTGCTTCGTGCGAGTTTTGTTTGTAATTTCAAAGATTACCTTCCATATACAATCAAAAATGTTATCTGTTAAAACATCCGTGTAGAGATAAAATAGTTTGTAAAGATATAAAAGATGGATTTTATTAAAAAATATAATTTGTACAAAACTTTAAAAGCAGTATTTCATTTACATCGGTCTAGTAAAGAAACTCAATTGCATTGCGCGCGGCTTAATCGCTCGGGTCGTTATAGCTAAGCTATTTAGCTGGTAACCAGCTCTGAAACAGCCAGTTAAGCTGTTGGGCCCAGCTGGTATTGGAAGAGACGGTCATAAGTAGTATGCAAAAACCTTTCAACCCGCATTGCGTCAGGGAGGTGAGTCATGCCCCATACACATATCAAGGGGGCGATTTTTGAACACCGGTGACTATTTCTCATGCTATGATATCAATTTCACGCTCTAAGGAATATTACGATAAAAACCACATTTAATTAATGTGTTTATATATTTAATTAACGAAGACCTCGATGGCGTAATGGCTAATGTGCTCGGTCTGCGAGTGCTCGGATGGGTGACCAAAAATTTATCATCTCGAGCTCTTTCGTGCTTCGGGAGACATGTAAAGCCGTTAAGCCGTTGGTCCCATGCATTAGCACTCGTTAACAACCACCAATCCGCACTGGGCCCGCGTGGTGGTTTATAGCCTGTTCTCCCTACCCATCCATAGGGAATCGTGCCTCAGCAATGGGGACATAAAATGAGCTGATGATGGATGATGATGATGATGATGAGGATATCAATTTCAAGTGCTTCTTTTCCTTTTATATATTTTATGTCACTGGGAACTTACTGACACCGAAAATTCTTGAACGATATTTTATCTTAATAATACAAATTGTAAATGATGCAAAAAATATCATATTTCGTAGTGACATTCACGTCACTTTTTCGGTCAGATCCCCGGTGAGATTAAAAAATCGCCCCCCTGTGAGTCTACTACGAGTTTTCTGTACAATTCGACCGTGTCATAGTCTAAACACAATTTGTAAGGTTAAGGTATCGAAGCAACGTCATCTTCTGATGAACTTATAAAACATAGTTGTAGTACGAATCCGTGATCATGGGCGCCAGCAACAGTACCAAAATATCTGATACTCCACAATATTAAAAAGATACCTACTCTTTTTTTAATAAGTTCCTGTATTGGATCACATATTGTTTTCTAAAGTTTACGCGAACACTACTATCCTGACGTTTCGAACCCTTTGCAGGGTCCGTGGTCACAGGGAGACTGAGGTGTTGGTCGTCTCATAATTAGTTAGTTGTGTACCCTTATTTAAATGTAATCAGGTGCGTTCCAACCAAATGATACTGTAAGCTCTTTCTGCGTAAAACGGAACGCACCTGATTACATTTAAATGAGGGTACGCTTCACAGAATACATCTACTTACCAAGTATCAACAGTATAGTTCTTATAGTTTCGAAAAAAAGTGGCTGTGATATACGGACGGACAGATAGACAGACAGACATGACGAATCCATAAGGGTTCCGTTTTTTGCCATTTGGCTACGGAACCCTAAAAAGACATAAAAAGATCTTAAATGCACTTATTTTGTGATTAAATGCAAGCTCTTTGCGAGTCTAGTCGCTCTATTTTCTATATTGTGAAAAACGTTTAGACTGGTGATAGATAACGATGACAAATAGTTGTCTGCAAATCGTCCCGTGCTCCGCAGTAGCCGTGAGAATTAAACGCCGAGCGGCGAACGAAACAAAACGCCGAGCGTACGTACTGCGTTTTAATAAGATCTAGGAATCTACTTTTTATTTTTTTTCCACTTTCTTCTTTTCTTTTTATTTTCTTGAAAATGACTTTATGAAATAACATAAGATGTTGAGCTATTTAAAATTGTATACAAACTTCAATGCTCTAATTCTTTCAATCACACTATAGGCCGATTTTATTGAAACTTTCTGTTTAAGAAAAAACAGACATGTGTCGACCGTTAATAGGAAAAAAAACTTTCATTGCTATTTTTTGTTTTATATAAATAAATGATCATTTCATGTAATTTATGCGATTTTAAGTCCACTTATGGAAAATGTCATGTAACATTAAATCAGTGTTTTTAGGAAGTTTCGATCTTTCTTTCTCTTTAACGGAGATGATAATTTGTATGACATTAAAGCAGTGCCTGTTGACAAACGAGGAGTTAAAATTTTTCCATACAAAATGACGTTTTCGTTATTGTGATAGGTTACAAATAAAGTCGTACTGTATATATGTAGTCTCAGTCAGTTTCCCAAATTCTTCGTTGTATAAAAATATAATTAGAACTAGTCGAGCAACTTAAGTAAAGGCAATTGTAAGAAACACCCTTACCCTATAGTATTATAATTAATTTATATATTAGCACAATAAAACTCACATTCTTTTTAACAGGTGTATTTCTCCCAACAACCAGTACAGCTCAAAATCAACCGTCCACCACGAACGCCCCAGCCAGGGGGTCGACACTTCATATAAAAAATATATTGTATGGAATTATGAACGTACTTTGTGCCAACATTAAATTGCGAAATAATCCTACCAATGAACAAAGTTAATAAAACGTTCTGTCTTATTGTACCAGCCACAACACGCTAATTTAGTCGCATTATACGGTATGGTCATGTTGGCCAGCATGTAACGCGCCATTCAAAGTTTCTTTATGGCGCCATTGTAGTTCTGTTTTAATATTTGTGTGTTTTGTACAGCTCGGAAGTTTAAAAACTGTAAAAAACGTGGTAAAATTACATTATGGGTGGCAAATCTTTGCGTAAGTGTGAAATTTGTGGTATTCAAAGATTGAGAAAGTTGAGTAAGGATATATTATTGGCTAGATTCCCGCTTGACCCAAACAGGTAAGTTTTGTAGTGTATTCCAAGTTTTAAGTCAATTTGAGTAAAAACAGTGTTATTAATAAGTGGTAATATCGGTAAATATATGTGTCTAAGTAACAATTAGAAGAAAATTCGGGTTATTTTTTAGTTCCTTATTTATAAACTTTATATTGTCCTAGTGCTGTGCTTAAGTAATCGATATTTTTATTTATTTTAGATGTCGACTGTGGGTATATACAGGTAATGAGGATTTGGTCTATATACCCATAAAGAAGTTAAATGTTAATAAGTTTATATATGGCGATCACTTTCCTCGTAAAATGTTCAACAAAAAGGGTAATAGATTAAAAAGAAATGCCTATCCTACATTAAAGGTAAAAACAGCTTTCTGATGAAATTCTTGCAAATTTCCCTATATGTAAGCTGGAGAAGAAAAAAAGGTAATTTTGCGTTTTATATACCTGCACGAAATTCGCAGTACACCATCAGGTGTACTGTGTGGTCATTTGCCGTACATAAAATGAAATTGTTATACTTTCTAGCAGGTATTT
Organism: Eudonia mercurella; assembly: GCA_963082485.1. NCBI lineage: Eukaryota > Metazoa > Arthropoda > Insecta > Lepidoptera > Crambidae > Eudonia > Eudonia mercurella. The sequence continues at coordinate 8,831,087 of OY720026.1, forward strand.
TGCTTAATTTTCCGGCATCTAGTTCTAAAGCAGAAGCTCAGAGTGGCACGCCACAGCACATAATTTAAAAAAACGCAAAATAGGAACATTTTGAACACTTTAATCTATTTACAAGTTGGTTTGTTCGATGACGCTGACAGTCTTAACATCTGATATTTATTATATTTTATTTGTAGATATATCACTCGATTGTCTGCCATCTACTTCTAAATCAAGAACGCCTCATGAAAATGTGACACAATTTGAGGAAAGACTGCACACGTTTAAAAAGCATAAAATACTTTTAATAAAATATAATAATATAGCATAAACTTAATAATAGGTACCTACCACCTAAATAACAATTGATTCAAACTTTCTTACTTTAGTAAGTGGCTTACCAATGACACTAATATTTGGTCTAAATATTGCTATTCATTTCTTGCAGATATTTCAATGAACTGTCCAGCATCGACTTCTAAAGCGAGTCCTCATTATGAAAACATGCCAGGAGGTGATTTTAGTTTCCCAAGTTTACCAAGTACTTTGCCAAGTTTCGTTCTATGAATTTGATATTTTCATTACTTTTTTACAGATGATATGGGTAGTAGGTAAAAATGTTTGGACGATTCAAAAGCACTTTTCTAAAGTTTATTTAAATAAAAAATATTTGACTTTGACTGACTTTTTTATTTAAAAAAAAAACAAGCGGTAATTCATTCACAGCATGTCATCAGGAGAAAAGTTTTAGATTGTTTTTAGATATAGTATATATTTTGCTGGCATGTTGTGTTGGGATTTATCGCCTGCTTTTTTTCCAACGTATGAAATATTTGAGGTTAATGGGTATAGACGCCACGAAGTTTTTTTATCGATATCGATATTATGCTCAGTTTGCAAAGTACCTACTTCACTATTCTTTTGACATTTCCTGCTTATGTTGGTAGTACGATTTTATTTATTAGGTTGGTAGAAACTACGTTCATAATTGTGAAAACGGCTAGTTATGAAGTGCCGACTCTTATAACGTAGTGATTACTTGCTCAGTGGCCCCAGCAAAAGTGACCGTCATTTAGTGATTCGATCCGCCATGTTATTTTCCCGCTATTCGTTCCCGCCAACACTCAGTGTTGCCAGTGAAATAAAAACATTAAGTTCGTTCGGAATAGAGTATCAATTGGGATATAAATTACTTAATTTTTAATCAACCTAACACAATGAATTAATTAAGCGGTCCCTATGACATGTGGGCGGTAGCTGAGACAGTTCATAAACAACTCAAGCAGTAATTAACACCTTTGTCAGTGGAAATGACCGTAAAAATAAAAGATTTTGATTGGATATAAAGTCCCACAATAGCAGTTACAAACTACTATTCGTGCGAAGGTTGAAATTTAATATCCGGTAAAATATATATTCCAAAACTGTAAATAAGTGATTGGTTTATTCAAGTAAAGTTTTTGATATTCAAAGCATTGTTTTGTGGAAAAGAACATTGCATTTTTAAAGCTTACTATTGTTTAGTGACAGTTTCTAGTTTCTGGTTGCCTCAGACGGCATTTTCAGTTTCGCCAGACTTTTTTGGGGGCGGCGAGAAACTTAATGGGTTTCTTAAGCCGTGTGATCAAAATACAGTCAGAGGTTTTCTAGAGGTAATAACATCACGTGCTTGTCTCTGTTTCCTATTGATTCTTTGGGGGTTTCGGATCGGCCACAAGTTTATATCCCCTAGTCTGTCGAAACGTCATATTATGGTACGCAACAATTGATTTAACCATTGTTATACGTTATTGACAGACGAGGAAATATGCTGTGTTAGGCATGGACTCATACTATAAATGTCTATATATAAATGTCTTTTATTCTTATTCTTCTTAAATACCAGAAGCAGTAGTCTTACTAACGGACCTGTAGAAATTAAATAAAAAAGATATAATAATAAAGATAAAATCGTTAATACGAAAACATTAGCAGAAAGAGCAGCATAGTGATCTCTCTAAATCATATTATATTCGAGTCGTGACACTCCATTGAAGCGGAGCCGAGCGGAGCCGAGCCAATAAGGGAAGGGACGTCCCTTTATTTTAACGACTCTTTTCAGCTTCGCTCTCGTGGACGGCGTTAGAGAAGAAAACATGAGCGGTGTCGAATTTCTAAGGAAAACCGTTACGTTGCACAAGCTGCGCGGTGCTGGGCAGAGTCGAGTGGGGTGGTGCGGCGGCGCCGAGTGGCGTTGAGCTCGGCCCAGCTCAGCTCCGCATTGCCGGAATGGAGCTTAAATCTGGATAATGCTATAACAATCAAAAACGTTAGCAACTTTTAAAAAGCTAGTGAAGGTCGACACGTTCTATTATATGGTACTTATAATTATAACTGTTATATTTGTATCAATAGTATATAAGGTATTTATTATTATTTATGGTGCACCGACGCGACGACAAGTCCACTTCAAATTTAAATCTGTTTTGTCTATCCAAAGGTTGTCTGAAAGAGATCACTCTTAATAATAAGACCGCCCTTTGTACGTGTAGTTTTTTGTCAAATGTTTTATTTTTGGTGTACAATAAAGTGTATTTATCTTATCTTATCTTATCTTATCTTATAAAGCCACTCCGCCTAACTACGCCCAGCTCAGCTCCGAGGAGTGTCACCCAAGTCCTAATGCTCTAATCACAACTATGTTTAACACCTTATAATAATATAGCGGGACATATTCAACCATTTCAATTTGCAAATGTAGGTCGTTCATACATTAACATTATTGTAAGCTCATTATATCATTATTGCTTTGTTGGAAACCTCTGTTAAGTTAATGGTATATGAGTCAGTAAATATGAATCATTAATGTGCAGAGTTTCTTTGATAAAGTTTAAATACACAAGTTAATCGATTTCTGATGGCAACGTGCAGCGACTTTACCGGTGCCGGCTTATCTGATCGATTTTAAAAGCTATACATTATTATACAACATATTCATATAATATATACATATATACTGAAATGCAATCCACAATTAGTTACTCTTGGAATTGTTATTCTTCGTTTGTAGTGAATGGCATGTGAATGGTGATTGCACGTATTATACGGCCAATGGTCATTGTTCTACAAACGGACTATTTAAAAGGCAAAGTCCTGACAACTACATTTTGTCGTCTAGTGCATAACTGTAGCTGTCAAAGTCGATTGTCATTGTTTTTTTTGTGGTATTATCGCGTGTTCTTTTTGCTCTTTTCTGCTAATTAATTAACATTTTTAATATTTATACAGAACTGTTGTTAAGTCTTGTAGAGTGACACTTCAAGATAAAAGAAAATACAGAAACGGACGCAGTAACTGTAAAAACCAAATTGACTCAATGGCAAATAATTGCCGTTTAATATTTTAATAGCCGTACTAATCACTGTTCCTTTATGTCCTTTTTTCTTTTATCCACCGGCTAGGTGTCACTTCCTCATCACTATCACTATCTTCAATCAAATTTCTTAAACGCCTTATAATAAAATGTTTAAATAATTTTTAACACAAATTTTGTTGCGTTGATGTTAGTGACGGTAGTTGTTGACATTGAATGGGCGCCTTTGGCCTTCAAAGTAAAAGTGTTGAATAGTTTAGGCTGGCTGGTTAAAACCACGATAGCTCAATTGGAAGAGCACCTGACCCGGTATGTCAGCAGGGTGCAGGTTCAAATCCTGCTTGTGGAAATTTTTTCAGCATTTGTGTTTTTGTAATTTGTTCGCCTTATAATATCTAAAAGTTTATAAAATTTGCAAAATGCGTTGACTTGACTATTTCAAATGACAATACATAGATACAGAAAACAACACGGAAAACAACATGTGGTTCGCGGACGCCATTAAACTATTCTCGGGTTATCTCTGTTATTCCCTGCTGAACGGTGGTACCTATAGTGAATATTCGCGAACAGGCAAGCTACTATGAGAATAGTGTGTGGTAAAACATAATTTCGATTTACTCCCGAATAATTGGCGATTTAATCTAAGAATAAAATTTACTCTCACTTGGTCGAATCCACCCTAAGTATGAGAAAAAGGTAAAGAAATATTGCTAAGTTTTTAGTACAACATGTTTGCGGATTAACATTATTTTATATACATATATATATATATATTTTTTAAGCATAATGCCAATCACATCACATATATTTCAATTACGATAGTTGTTGTTTTGCACACTTTAGTGTCGTATCGTGTCGTATTAAAACTTTGTTAAAAATTATTTAACACTATAGTGTTATAGTGTCTATAAACATTATGTCCTAGAACCCTATTGCAGCGCCACCTACTGCGTCTAATTGTAAACCTAAACCATCCAGGGACCCACTAAAACTCACACAAAAAGTTTTATCAAATCGGTCCAGCCGTTTAGTAGGAGTTCTGTGACATACCTACGCACTACGGTATATTACCTACATTAAAACCATATTAAATCAATGTGTTTATATATTAAGTTAATGAGGAGCTCGATGGCACAGAGGTTAACGCGACCGGTCTGAGAGTGCTGAGGTTAAGCAACTTTTGCAAAGGCCGGTCATCGGGTAGGTGACCAAAAATGTATCATCTTGAGCTCTTCCGTGCTTCGGAAGGTACGTAAAGCAGTTGGTCCTGGCTGCATTACCAGTCGTTGACAATCACCAATCCGCAATGGGCCCGCGTGGAGGCTTATGGCCCGTTCTCCCTATCCATCCATAGGGATGGCTCGCGCCCCAGCAGTAGGGACATAAAAAAATGAGCTGATGATGATGATGAATTGATGTGTGTTCACCGTCATTCACGACAGCAACCGGTGCCATGCCTTCCGAAGCCCGAATCATTTAACATTAACGAATAAAGTCTATCAATGACAGAAATACTGCTATTTGTCCGACCATTAAAAAGGTTTTACGCGCTTTGAAGTGGTTGAATCTGTAAAACAAATTCAATTAATGTCCTTAGAACCTTTTATGTTTTATTAAAGCATTTGTTTAATGCGTATCTTAAGTGACAAATGATAAATACACATAGAAATGTATGAAGCAAGCTTTTATTTAATAAAATAATTGGGCTATTCATCATCATCATCATCAGCCTATAAACGTTCCACTGCTGGACACACACAAAAAAGACGAGTGTATTAAAGATTTATCTTTTTGCCAACAAAACTACATATAAGGCACCTGTGCCGGCTGCGACTGTGCTTACATTGTGCCAGAATTGTTTACAGAATTGTTATGGGTTTTATGCATGCTTTTTAAATGTACAACATGGTAAGGCTTAAGGCTGCTTTTCTGCCAGAGCTATGCATGCATGGTAGATAAGCAAGCGCTCTATACCAGGTACAGACATGTATATGGGCACTTCTCCCCACCTCCACGATCCGGTCAACCCGAGCCGAGGTCCTAGCCTTAGGAGGCGCCCTCTGGTGGTTCCGCTCTCGATTCGATCAAAGCCCCTTGCAGAATCTAATACGCCATAGGACACGCTTGCATTATGCTATTCCCTGTAGAAACCTTCCGTCGGAGTTTTGATCACAAAGCTTGAGGAACCCTTTAAGTTTCTCGCCGCCCTCTAAAATGTCCGGTGACGCTGCGCTGAAAATATCGTCTGAGGCAATCAGCAAACTCTCTGAAAAATAGCGAGAAAAATTCCACCAATAGGATAACTCCATTTACGCCGCAAGAAAAGGATGTAACACTATTGGTAGATTTTTTTCTCGAGCACCGTTAGCTACCTCGTACAGCTCTGGTGGAAAAGCATCCTTTAACTGTGTTTACTGTACTGTCTACAGTCTCTCCATCTGGCAGTGATAGCATCAGCAAAGTAAATGACACTTGCCCGCCCGCTGTAGCAATATCTAATTAAAACCGAGATTCAGCAAACAAAAGGAAACTTAAAGCTGACCCTGATGAATCTCGCTATTCAGGTTATCTTATTATTAGTTATGACATTACGATAAGGTTGCTTCTCCAATCATGGCTGCTTGTTAATTAATTTAACCTCTATATAATAAATAACACCAACACACTATTTTTTATTTTTTATAAATACATATATTAGACATACCACCAAAAAGAAAACCTATTGGTTCTGAATATCCTAACATCTTATTAATATTCTTACTAAAGATTTGTGAAGACTTTCTTCAAGACGTTTTATCAGAAAATATACACGGTTGCTTTATGTTTCATAGTCGAATATAGTGCCAAATCTGATTAAAAGTCAAGGGAGCATGAATGTAAACTACCTTAAAAAATTATAAAGTTTTGTATGCCAACTTAAACAACGGACCGTTGACGGCTCCGGTTATCTCAGGTAGACATCATATTGTATTCTATTCTTGCTAGTAAAATAGCATTCATGTTTGTGTAGGTACTGTTATTTGTTTAGTCTCGTTGTGTTGTTTGTAGGAATTTTAATCAAGGCATGCTGTGAAGGAGCATACTTGTTCATAGCTATGATGGTATCTTTATATTTTGCTTGTGTGTTTCCTTTGTTGGAGTTAAATATCTTATATTTGTTTAAAGTTAACTTAAAACCTACCTAAATAAATAAAAAAACTTTGTTTTATACGAAAATGTATTTTTATTAAACTTTTTATACATTTAATTTAAGGTATAATCTAGTATTGTCCATATATCATTAGTGTGCTATGCTACCAAAGTAAGGTAAAATCACATTAGATATTCGATTTGTTGGCGAAAAATTGCGATCATAGCAATGAAATTATTAAAATCAGTCATCATCATCATCATCATCTCAGCCAAAAAGACGTCCACTGCTGGACAAGGGCCTCCCTCAAGGATAAATAATTTTGAGGGGAATTTGCCATAATCGCCACGCTTGGCAGGGCGGGTTGGCGATCGCAGTAAGGTGAGAATAATCACAGAGAGACGCTGCTGCCCATCCTCTGGAATGGTCCCATAGTAGCCTTCTACGACACCCACTTGAAGAGATGGGGTGGTGCAATTCTTTACCCCCGGCACCACACGGGGATTAAAATCAGTAAAGGCAACAATTGACCTAATCTTTTCGTATAAGATTGAACAACGATAACTTGGCGAAAAAATTAAAAGATTAAAACATTTTTTTTTTCAGATTAAATTGTTTATGATAAATCTTTATATTCGTATCTACAACGCCTAAATTTGCATAAACTTGCTTCATTAACAGCCGGTTTCTCGAACGCTGATCATCTTCATAATTAACTAATCAATGATCAAATCTCTAATCAAGTGTAATTTGGGTTGCTTGAACGTTGATTACGTACTTTGATTTTGAACAGGGATTAGTTGACAAATCTGTCAAATATTTGAAGTAAATCAAGCAATTTGACAAGCGTCAAACATCAAAATGGGTTTCTGAAACGCTGATTAGGCATTTTTCTTTGCTCAAGCGCTTGTCAAATCAACGATTTTTAGTATCTACCAAATTGTAATACTTGTTTTCTTTACCCATACACGTAATAATTTCTACAATAGGGAGGTATAGATATCAAAGTGATGAAGCAGTTCTTCGTCACTTTGACCATCACAATATTTTCACACTTGGCAGACGGGTGGTTGAAAACTGGTGAAATCGCAGCCAGTGTTTGCTGCTACTCATCACCTCCTGGATTCGTATGAAAATATGCCAGGACTATTATTATTTTTATATTCAAAACTCGCCAAGGCATGGAGACAGAATGTCACCAAACTAATCATCATATCAGCCTGGGATCACCTATGTTGTGTAGGGCCCTTTTCGCTTGAGCATAATACTTATAAATAATATTTCTATAAACAATTAAAGAAGAAATCAAAGGAGAAAAAATTGGTGAAAAGGAATTGGAAAACGGCTCTTACTTGTCAACTAAAGCAGTCAGTATTAGTTTTTCTCTTTCAGTATAGTTTTTCCCTCTGCTGATAGCTTTACCGTCATAATTATCAGCTTGGTTTTCTTTCAATTTCCAAAAATATTTTACAATATAATATTCAAACGTAAGCAAACAAAGATTCGCGGCAAAAGCATGTGACATTTTTGACGTTTAGGAGTGAATGATTGAATGAAAATATACACTGATTTGATAATCGTAAGATGATCATTGATTAGCTAATTTTTGTGTAATCAGCGTTCATGCAACCCGATTTGATTTGAGCAGTGTGTCAAGTTAATTGCTTTGTCAACTGATTTGGGATTTGATCAGCGTTCGAGAAACCGGCTGTAAGTTACATATAATATAATATATGAAGAAGCGCCATCTAGAGAAAAGTAAAGACAATATCTTGCTTGAATTTTCCTGAAGCACGTTCCAGAAGTGTTTTCACATTGCCACGCTGATTTTCCAACAGATGGCGCTGATAAAATTGTGTAGTGTTTGAGTTTTCCGCTAAGAGGCTGACATATTGATATTTTCGAAGCTAAGTAGATGTCGCTAGTTATAATATAGGAAAATTATTTTAAAAATGGGAATTCCATTTATTTTAAGTCTTTTTCCCATATTCGGTTGGCCATTTTAGTTAAATGATTTGTAATTTTCCCAGACATTAGACAGTTCTTTTTTTTTTTAATAAATTATCCCTTGAACTTATGTTTTCTCCATGTTAATAACTAATAAGATGGTGGTCTATACTAATATTATAAAGCTGAAGAGTTTGTTTCTTTTTTTGGTTGAACGTGCTAATCTCAAGAACTATTGGTTCTAGTTGAAAAATTATTTTTGTGTTGAATAGTCCATTTATTGAGGAAGGCTATAGGCTATATTACATTACGCTATGACTAATAGGAGGGGAGCAGCAATCGCTAATTAACGCGGGTGAAACCGCGGGGCACAGCTATATCCAAATATGAGGAGTATTTTGTCTCACGATTCCTAGTAGCATAAATAGGATGTTTTGTTTATACTTAGGTAATCATAAATATAAAAGTTTAAATTCTAATGAGTTTTATAAATTCTATAGCTTGACTTAAATAGCAATTAATGGTAAGTAATGATACCATATCTACCCCCTTCAGAAAACAGCCTGCAAGTCCTCTGTTTCAAAATTTCTTATGTCACTTGACTACGAGGCTACGGAGGCTTTGCTCTGTCCTCTGAGATAAGTTTTGAGACCTACTTCCCTATCCTTTCCTTTGCTTTGCGCCGCCTCTTCTCAATTCACACAGTTACTCACTTACTTTTACATACACGCACACACCCCTACATACCCCTCACACACCCTCATACACACACACATACTCACACACTCACCCCCACACACACATACATATATATATATATATAGTATATTCATAGGTATATATTTACAAACATCCATTACACGAACACTCAAACACAGTACAGTATGTATACTCAAACAGGTTATCTGTTTCTCATTTGTTTCGATCTGTTTTTCTTTTTGATAAAAAATTTGTTAAGTAGGTACTTTATTAAAATAAATAGTTACTATTTGCAGGGAGGGCCTGGCGACCTGTAGCCCAGGTTTAGTAGTAGTTAGTAAAGTAAGCCTTACTCAAATGGACCTATTTTTGTGATGGGAAAATAAACATATTTTTATATATTTATTAATGATAATTATGATAATTAAGAATGAAAGCGCTTACCACTCATGCTCAACCACTGACAAGCTGACTACCACTCCTCAAAGACCGGTTAAATTGATGTAATGACGACTGACAAATTATTAACAATAATAATACACAACACAAATAAGAGTGTATATATATACATACATATATATAACATTTTAAAGTCAAATTACTTTAATTGAAAGTTTTTCTTCTATTTATATCACAAAAATGAAGTTACCATAACCGTTCAGACCGAAGTAAATCTTAGGTACAAGTCTCGGCGTTAGCAACTGATCCACCACCGGCTTCGTCTAAATCCAATTCAATTTTGTTGTGGCAACTTATTGGAAATAATAAATCTATTCAGGCAATTCCTTACCCGTAAATTTATGAAGGCCACCTTAAGAACCGGATCTGAAGTAAACTTCAATAATCGATAAGCGTTGTATTCTGTTTTGGGTACTGAGTCAATTTCATATTGAAAGTGGTGGAGAGTACTTAAACGGAATATGAAATGAAATTATTTATATTAGGTATATTCGAAGATTATTTTTGTTTTCGATGAAACAATAGTATTTTATATATTAGATGGTCTTAGAAAGAAGGAGTCGTTGTTTTAAACTAGAGTCGTAACCAACATTCTTTCATTTTGAAGCCACGATATGTAATAGGTTTAGTTCGATAAGCTCCTCAGCGTTTGGCGATTGTAGTAATATCGAGTATTTAATTACATTTAAAACTGGAAACATTAACTAAAATTTCTTTAATTTTGAGGCCATAATCAATGGCTTAACTTCTAAAAGTTACCTACCTACTCAGCATTTGGAAATTACCTAAAGTTAAATTGAGTATGTTACTATTATTACTTAACACGATAAAATGCTGTCCTACTCTTACACCAAGGTCAGAGGCACCCCAAAGTGTTGTGGGACTCTCCTCTCCTTTCTTCGTCCAGGCACGAAAAGCTCGACAAGAAGGAGGGAGGCCTGCCGATTAAAACCCTAGTACCATCCCTTTTCTGCTACGAGAAAGGCTTGTGATCACGAATGACAAGCACCGAGTAGACCGAGTTAGTTACACCGAGTTAGTGAGTACTCGTACTACTTATTTTTACATGAGAGTACTACCTCGTATAGCACTATATATTTGAACCTTGTATATTTGAAGATTCGTTATACATTGCTCTGCTCTGATCTTAAAATCTTAGAAAAATTATGTAAAGAAATGTATAACCATTTGGTCCGTAGCTAGCTATTTTTTTAATTTTATTTTTTATAGATAGCTCGGCAAATGACTCCATCCCACCTGATGTTAAGTGAAAATGGAATCTAGGCGCGAAGATAACTAGTGCAGCGTGAAAACAAACGTAGCATCAGTTAACCTCACTCTGCCGGCCCACAAGGTCACGCCTCTTTTGAAGGACCCCATATCATAGGAAGGAGGAAAAACGTGTGCTGGTAGTCTATTCCATCTTTTGTAGGTGCGACAAAGAAACGAGTCACCAAATTTCTTTGTGCGCGATGGGATATTTGAGACAGTGAAGTGGTGACTCCGAAGAGCAGCACGTGTACTCCTATGAAGGAAGGGAGAAGGTTAGATAAGGTCAAAGAGCTCTTCAGAGCACTCGCCATGGTATAGCTATAGCTAGCGTAGTACCACAGCGTAGAGAGTTTAGATAGACTGTGGTAATCTTTTTTACAGGATAGTACTCCCTCGTTTTGCATAGTGTATTTCTTGTAAGAGTTCGTCAAAAGTTGCTAATTTTAAAATCTGTAAAAGAATGTAAAGAAATGTATACCATTTGGTGCGTAGGCATCGCACATCGTTACGTCGCCGTCGGTTGTCCCCCACCGGGTTTCATGACGGCAGACTATTATTAATTCAAAGGAAGCCGACACTGGCGCGGTTATTGCTGACATTGTAAGGTTCCGTACGTCCATTAATCTTCGGCCACTACATTTATATTCAGTCGTTCGCGCTCACTTGTTTCTCGGTAACATGTAACGTAAACATTGCGATAACGAAAACTTTGCGCAGATCTTAACCCTTGTACTACAAATACAGTGTTTAAAGTTAAACAATGGCGTGTTTAAAATTTTCTGTCTCTGTCTAAAAATATTACCCAAAAAAAAAAAAATTAAAAATAATTAAAAAACACGGCTGTCATGACAAAAATGGCAAAAAACTTAGAGCATTGTTGGTTTAATGCTCTAAGGCAAAAAAAGAACTAAAAGTTTAAAAACAAGATGTCATGTATTTATTTATCTGTATTTATAAAAGTGAAATGTCACGCTTGATTAAGACCGCTTTACGGAATGCTTTCTTATTTATAAGGTACTGCCATGAAAATTTCAGTTTTATTAATCAAGCAGTTTTGATTATTAATCAATTTTTTTATTATTTATTTTTAATCTGAATCTTTTAGTGATTAGTTAAATTTTAATAAAATATGTCATGCTAAATAATTTAATTTGTAAACATTTTTATACAAGAAGAAACAAAAATTAACCTCTACAGATATCATGCTAAGCATCAAGTTCTTGTCTCTAACTCCAATAATGACGAATTTTCAATGATGAAAATTCGTCATTAAACATGTATGAACCTGTAACGTATGAACAACATTTCATCCCTTATTTTACCCACATAGGGGTTGAATTTCCAAATTTTTACTAGCCTATATTAGTCGGACGATGCAAGGATTGTAACGATACCTCATATATCTAAATCGGTTCAGGCGTTTAGAAGTTATGGTGGAATAAAGAAACATCACATACATACATACATACATACTTACATACATACATGAACACTGAAAACACACTCCTTTTTGGCAGTCGTGTAAAAAGTGACAGCATCTGTTTTAAGCATTGTCTAACTATATCCATCGTTTTGTGGTAAAGCAGCTATTGTTTAAAATCTTATGTATATTTTGTGCATTTTGGTTTAGTTTCTTCCATTCTAAAGATTAAAAGTAATAGTCAATAACATGCCTTGTTATACTTAAAAGGCATGTTATGGAAACATTTTTCTGCATTCAAAATTACTTGCAAATGTAAAGGACAGAATGTAACAGCATTATTTCATGTAATAAATCGTAACGTACTCGACGTCAGAATTTTTATTTTATGCAGGAAAGTTAATAAATGGCTATATGAAAAAAAAAATATTTTATCCACACACTGTTATTTATTGTTATGTTGATATTAATTCACCATGAAATATTCACAAACAATGACGAAAACGTTCTCTTTTCCGGCCATGTTTTCATGTCAACTGTAAAATGTAGCTTTCAGGAAAATGATATAGTGATTGTAATGTAAATCAGCTATTAAACTCTTTCCAGGCTGTTTAAGTAAATGCGAGCGATTTTCAGAGGTCATTAATTTTGATATCACTGTTAACTCAGCTAGAGCTCTGCTACCAAATTGTTAAATTTCGTTCTCTTTACGAGTGCTCAAATTTGTTTACGATGTAAATCTGGTAACGCCTTTGGTTAGCTCGTCTTAAAATAAACGTTCTGCAATTAAAGACGGTGGGGAGAGTTTAAAAAAAGATTGTATACCTTTCCTAAAAGTATTCAATACTATTTGGATCGATTGGGGCTACGTTCGTTGGTAAAGCTTACTAATTTGGAGGCATAATTTCTTTGTAGTATTTCAGGCTATGATTTTTTATTTCCACTTTACTCTTTATATGGTACTCGTATCGTCCCGTGGTCAAAGGGTGACAGCAGTGCTGATGCTTGTCACAAAATCTATATTTTTTGGTTGAGACCATAAAATATGTTTCAAAACTTAACCTATAAAGTGCTCATAATTATGGAAGCAACATGGGTTTACAATAAAAAAATAAAAATAAAATAAAAAGGTGATTGAATTTATTTTAATTGAAATAGGTACGTTAAGCTAAGTGTAATTAATGAAACCGAAACGATTAAGGTCCGACCTCGTTTTGGTTTAATTAAGACATAGTGTAAATGCGCAGTTTGTTTCAACTTCCAAATAATTACCTACTTTGGTCCTTGGTTTTTTAAATGAAAATTGTAATTAATTGCCCAAAACAATTTGTACAGCTTTTTTAAATTCAATTCAATTCAGACTTGTTTTGGCGTTCTATATGCTAATACATTTCATGTTTCATAGTATATACATACCTATATACCTGTATATAGTTATATGCTTGAGTCAGTTCATAGTGCCAGCATTATTCCCGAGTCCCATCTTCAGGGTTGAAATACCATCTAGAATTCCATCATGCAACAGAAGCATTCTCAAGGAGGCTTAATCTTCAGTGGAAGGCTTCAAGTGCATTGTTTCAGCCTCGGAATTACTAAGACTATTATAGCAACGTATAGCAAAGTAATGAAATATGTACTTTAAATACAAAGAAATGTTATTTCTCTATAAAAATAATCGTATCATAAGTTTGTTATTGAAATTCAAATAAACAAAAATAAAAAAAATATTTATGCTCTGTTATTCTTCCACTTTCATCGCACATAATTACACCTAATAAATCATCACGTCATGGTTAACTAGTAGAGAATGCCTCAAATATTAAGTCCGCCGTGTAATTTCATGTAGCAAAAGCTTCAACAAATAAACAAAGAAAGCTTACGGTCGTTTCAATTAAACTCGGCTTGCGTCTAAAGTGACACACCAAGCAAGTGCGAAAGTAAATTTTATCTACAACTTATGAATCGTTTAAGCCGCACCGAAGTTGTTACACGGAGGAAGTTGCCGTTTGTCAACATGGCCGCTGGAGTTCGCGTAGCCAGGTGGTGTTGTCTCTACGGGTTATTCCCATCTGCACTAAGATTTATTCGCTATAGCTCCAAGACTAAAGTGAAGAAGTAAGTAAATAGCCTTTATACTGTTCTAGGGCCTCCATCGAAATCAAGTTGGTAGAGAAGTTGATTTGTAGAGAATGCCACAGGCAATAAATCCGCCATGTAATTTAATGTTGTAAATCTTGGAAAATAAACAAAAAAAGCTCCGTAGTCGTATCATTTCAATTCTGTAGCATAACTTAAGTGAAACACCAAGCAAGTGCGAAATAAATTCTGTCTATAACTTATGAATCGTTTAAGTCTCACTGAATTTGTTACACGGAGGAATTTGTTTGTCAATATCGCCGCCAGTAGTTAGTTCGTTTGCGTAGCCACTACTGGCTATAGAATAACCCGTAGGGGCTAACACCTACGTGTTAGCCCCTACGGGTTATTCCCATGTTCACCATGAACAGTTCCTAATAGCTTCAAGACTGTGAAGAGAAAACGGAGTCAATGCAGCACCTACTGCGTGACTGGGACTCTCTGGCCAGAAAAAGAATGGCAGGATCCACTAAGATAAGGCTAAAATGAAATGGAAGCAAAAAGCCTTTATAATGCCCCACTGTTGGGCCATGGTCTCCACAATTGATGGGTATTAGCTTAATTACCACGCTTGTCAAACGTGGGTTAGTAGTGACAAACCCGGGCTACGTATTGGAAAATCCTTATCATGATTTTTCCGTACCGGGAATTGAACCAGATATCGGCGAGGATATGACGGAGGCGTTTTCTCTTAAAAGGTGATGAATGTATCAAAAAAATCATCATCATCATCATCAGCTTATTTTATGTCCCCATTGTTGGGGCACGAGCCTTCCCTATAGATGGATAGGGTAAACCGCCACGCGGGCCCAGTGCGGATTGGTAGTTATTAACGACTGCTAATGCAATCGGGATCAACAGCTTTACGTGCCTTCCGAAGCACGGAGGAGCTCCAGATGATAAATTTTTGGTCACCCATCCGATGACCGGCCTTTGCGAAAGTTGTTTAACCTCAGCACTCGCAGACCGGGCGCGTCAACCACTGCGCCATCGAGCTTCTCGAAAAAATGGTTTTGAAGAACAATAGATTTGAAGCGGATAGTAGGAATAACCCTATCGTACGTTTATAAACACCCTCTTTGAAACTTTCGCTCAATGTCATATTTGTACATTCGATTAATGAAGTACCTTATGAAGAAGAACTTGTTGTTTCTTGAAGAACTAGTATGCTAGTTTAGGGTAGTGTATAAAAAATAGAGAAAGGGTATTTTTTTACAGTATTTTGTATTTTTGTTACAAATAAATAAATATGAAGAGTATTTATTTATTCATACCCAATCGAGTAGTAATCAATTGCGTATAATAATATTTTTGCCAAAACTAAAACGGAAATGTAATATTCGAAGACGAAGTTAGTGAACTTAATTATATGTATCTGGGGGCACGGCAGTGCCCCCGCCAAGTCGAGCAAAAAAGCGGCACGGCCCTACCATCGTTTTCTCGAAACAGTTCAGGCCATTTACGACCCACTATAACTTCGTTGTGGATAAAACTAGAAGCCTGAATTTTTAGTCTCAGTTTCAGTCAGTCAAGCAGGCATTGTATAAACACGGTATATTTAAAATTTCATTTGAATCAGTAGTTTAAGAATTATAACTAGTCAAAGTTTCACAGTTTTGTCATTCACTGACTGACTGACCGATCATTAAAACTCTAAGGCACTTCTAGCAGACATAGACGCTTCAGGATTAGAATATAATGAGTGTTTAGTGTATAAATCAAGGAAAAACTAAAATATTTTGCAATTTCGATCCAGTTTTCCAGATACACCAACTGCATAAATAACTTTGTAATCATGTATAAATGAATAGGATTACAAAGTTACATTTGTAGTTAATAAATCAGTGTACCTGTATGTATAATATAATGGAATAATAGGTATAGATAGGTACCTAGATGGTACCGGAAAAGAAAAAGTTGGAATATCTACAAAAAGAAATGAGATACCATCAAAAACAAACTTGTAAAAAAACCCAAGTCTCGCAACTAAGTTCTTCAACCGTAAAAAGTTGTGAAATCCATTTAATACTAAGTTCTCAATATTAATAATAAATAGATTGACTTGGCAATCGCACTAAACAATCTAATTTAATATAATATATGTATTACTTGTGAGATACATTATGTTTTCATGCGATGGCCAGGTCAATATATTTATTTAAAACATAAAAGATTTTTAATATTGAGAACTTGGTATTACATGGATCTCACAACTTTTTACGGTAGAAGAACTGAGTTGCGAGACTTGGTTTTTTTTACAAGTTTTTTGATGGTATATTGTATTACATTTTTGAGCTTTATATTATTCGCGTCGCGCTACGTCATCGTAATGAATACTGTAAAAACAATCAGTTTAGAAACTCTCTTTCTTTTTTGTGGTCTTGTTCTAACTGATAGTTTTCTTTGTCCGTAATGTCAAACCAATACGTATACCATTTCCAATCAAGTTATACTAAAAGAAAGAAAGATCGTATTATCGGGAAAAGTCACTTAAAATGAAAACGATTTGACGTCGTAGGCGTTGCGACACAGCCTAGCCGGTCAGAAGTCAACAAGGCTATTATAGCTCTCAGGATCCAATACCTTCTCAAAGGATTACAATCGGGGCTTTATTTATGATCAAAATTCATTGGGCCTTACCAAAATGAATGAAACATAACGTAAGTGAGCAAATAAAGTACGCCTACGCGAATAATGTTTCCAATATTACAATTACTGGATCAAGTTTTTAAAGAATAGGTATCTAAAATTTCTAAATAAGTATTAATATCCAAAACTAAATGCTCGTTTTAATAAATGAAGCTTGGATTAATATTTTAGTAAATTGTAATACATTTGATGTTTGCCGCCTAATTTCAAAAGACTTCGCTCTTTTTCATTTCATTTATTAGCCCTTCTTTAAAACCATTTGCAGTTCTATTAATTTATCCTCGTACCACATAATCGACAGGTATTCGGTGCTCGCGTTGAAATCTCTGCCCAACTCGATGCCCTTTCTATCCGAGCGAACATCTTCAAAGGTGCAAAACCGTTATAAAATAAATCGGTGCCGGTGGCAGAACGAACAAAGGGACATGATACGCAACTGCCAGTGAATACGCTTAGTGTCCTGTTTCGGGCTAATGTTTGAAATATCGACATTGCACGCTTCTATTTTAAGCACGTGAAAAGTGTGGAGACGGAGGGGTAGGCTGTCGGCATTCAACAGGCGGCGGCGGGCGGCGGGCGGGCGGTCGATACGGGCGGCGCGGCGCCGCGTCGCGTGGACTCGCGCCCGCCGAGCCCCGTACACAACACAAGGAAATTGCAGAAGGCCAGCTTCCTACAAACGCACTCTAGCAACGCGCACATAGACAACCTCTCACGGGCACGAAGTCTCGCAACAGCAGCGCTCCGACTGTTCCAAGAGATGTCTCCTTGCAAGGGGTCTATGTGTGAGTTGCTCGACCGCGGTATGTATTAAGCTTACATTCTGAGTCCTTCTTATTTTGTGCCCGTAGCCTATATTGCTCCTGTCTTATGCTAATACAGGCCTTTCGTCACAAATATACAACGCCCGCCAATTAGGGCTCAGAAGAGAATTTATGCTGCGCCGTACTGTACGTACGTAAGTCGTTTTTTGCGAATAATGCCACTCGTAAACTATATAGCGGGAATTGTTTTTCTTGTGTCTGGCCTCAATTTGGGTATTAGGTTACATTTGTGTGGCCTTTGATATCTTCAAACACTGTTTGGTATATGTTAACTTGGTTATATAAGCAACTTGTATTATGAGAAATATTCTGAGCTCTCCATAGCAACTCATTACTGCGTACCTATTATTATTTTAAACAAACCACTTGTCTTAACCATATTATTTAAAGGGTACAAACGAAAGTCGACACAAAAAAGACAGCATAAGTTTCGCTTGCGAAAGGAAGTGTCGCAAAAGTACGTGGGTATTATTCGTAAGCACAAATTCGACCCACTCTCTAGAGTTTTCATTTATAGGTTCTCGCATCTTTTGTTGAGACTTTTGCAAGTAAAACAGTAGGCACTCCCTTATTTACTTTTCAACTTCATAAAGTATTTTTTATTGACGACCAAGGGAACTTGGAAGGACTCCGTTTTGTTATTTTCTTTGCTTTTCTTTGCCAGAGCAATTGTTCAACTTTGCCTTCTATGGCTTAATTATATTATTGTTCTTAAATTAACACATTGTCGGAAAGTTTTCGAAAATTTTTGTAGCACATTTCTTTTAATCTACGCAACTGAATCATGCAATAAGGAAAAGTGTATTCCAATAAAAAAAATGGTAATGGTAATAGGTAAAACAAATCCAAACATATTTGTTTGGCAAGAAAGTTTCTAAGACTTTGATTGGGGAGTTGTGTTCGCGTTACAAAATTTTGCTGGAGAGAAATATGAAAAATAAACTTTGTCTTCTAACATTTACGGTAGAAAGTTGTTTACGTGATTAAATACCGAAAACGAAATATAAATACTAAGAAGATTTTTACGTCGATAAATCAATCAACATTAACTTTTTATCTACCTACATTTCAACTAGATAAATCAATAAAATAAAATTTCATGAGTTTCTTGATTTTATCAGTAGTGGCTCTTCCAAGATCCAAACACATCTCGATTTTTTGACTTTAATAAGATCTTTTTATGACTGTATCAAATACTTTTTTCATTAATTAAAAAATTGTCAGAGATTGGGCGGGGTTACACAAAATGCTAGTTTAAAAATTGATTTTAGCCTTAAAAAGACCTACTGCTGGGTTTAGTCTCTCAGAACAATTGTTCTAAGTTTAGCCTTCTTACACGCAGACCACATAGCCCACGTCATTGAGCTTTGTGTTCTGTGTGTAAAAAAATGCAATCAATTAAAATATATTATAATAATGCATAACGCTAATTATAGTACCTACTTACATAAAAAGTAAAAATGAATAAAATAAATACATATTTAATTCATCATCATCATCATCATCATCATCAGCTCATGCTGGGGCACGAGCCTTCCCTATGGATGGATAGGGAGAATTGGCCATAAACCACCACGCGGGCCCAGTGCAGGTTGGTGGTTGTTAACGACTGTTATGCAGCCGGGACCAACGGCTTTACGTGTCTTCCGAAGCACGGAAGAGCTCGAGATGACACATTTTTGATCACCCATCCGATGACCGGCTTTTTTTGCGACACTCGCAGACCGGGCGCGTTAACCACTGCGCCAACGAGCTCCTCAATCGACGTCAATTACTACATTCGATTTATTCGTATTGTAATTTTTTCATATCAACAAAGTGCTAACGACCTTATTGTTAAGGGTGCGCCGTCCGTAAGTGACAAGTGTCATATATTTTATTTGAAATGTCTTCGTCCATATTTATTTGATGCCTCGCGGCCATACTAATTTTACATGGGGAATTTAACGTATTAATTTGAAAAATAATAATTTAAAAAATCGCTCGATAAATCGAAAATGTGAGACGGACGATTTGTAGTTTAGACCATTGGTGATTGTTAAGACAAAATCAGAGGTACAATAATTTAGATAAACTATAATATATCAACTAAACGCCGCCACTCGTTTTCATGATGTTTGCCCAACTATAAATGATATTGTAGAAAAAACTATAGTGCGTTATGAATTTATGGATTGGACTAATTGTAAACACGTTCCCTTTGATACTAAATATATATTTTGTTTATTTACTCGTTACTTGACAAAATAACGTGCCGCCTCCCATTTGCACATTGTGCAAATGGGAGGCGGCATGTTGGCATGTCGGCATGTTGGATGGCGGGAAAACACGTTCAGTATTGTGAAACATTTAGATCCACTTTTAGTGTTATGGCCTAGTGTATTATTTACTTTTCTTGTGTAATGGCTTCTTACAAAGAGAATTTAACACTACGTTTAGCTTCTTATATACCTATTGTATTATTTTTTACTGCTGCTGTCACTGACAGTTAGTTTTGCGCCTCGACGTTTTGTTATTAATGTTTGTTTGTGTCATAGTATATTCGTTTTGTTGTTACTATTATTCGTGTTATTTTATTTTTGTTTTTATTGTTTTATGTTTTTATTTAAGTAAGTCACTTCTGTATCAATTTGTTTTTCTATTTTCTTTCCTGTTTCGTGCCATGATGTCACTACTGTGTACAGCAGAATACCAGTGCAGCAGGCCCCGCTTGCTGCGTATACTGAGCTGTGCACAGTGTTGGCATCACATAACAGGGCACATGTAAATTGTTACTATTTTTATTTTTATTTTTTGTTACATGTTGTATGTTTAATTGTGTGTTTTGTTATGTGATACCAATAAATGTCTTTTATTCTTATTCTTATTCTTTATTTATTACGATAGTATTTTCAATTATAGCAACTTAACCGTGACTGCATTTTTGGCATTTTTGGTCGGCGCACCCTTAAAGACTTTATTGCAATGAAAAACATACGTATAAATTGAAGTCTCTGCGCGGTAGACAGTCTGTTTTGAGCTTTACGTCGGATCGATGCATGACGAAGAAGTAGACAGAAGTGTTCTTATAGATTTATGAGTGAGATTGCGTCGACTCTCATCGGGAACTTTATCTCGAGCGCCGGCTTTTGTGTGCAGCGAACGATCTGAGAGGTCGCACTGAGATAGTAAACGTCACTCTTAATACGAGACTTTAAGTATCTTAGACTAATTTCAAGAAATAGTATCTAACTGCTTTATAAAGAAAACAGTTTACAAAATACTATTTTCCTGTAGTTTTGTACGTAGACACATACGAGTATCATACTGATAACTGACAGTCGATATGAAAAGTACTTGTAAAAGGCAGAATGTATTGATTTAAAACACTTTTAAACTTAAAACCCTTACCTACATATAAACTGAGTATCATCATCATCATCAGCTCATTTACTTATGTCCCCACTGCTGGGGCACGAGCCTTCCCTAGGGATGGATAGGGAGAACGGGCCATGAACCACCACGCGGGCCCAGTGCGGATTGGTGGTTGTTAACGACTGCTAATGCAAACGGGACCAACGGCTTAACGTGCCTTCCGAAGCACGAACTGAGTATAAGCTTGGAATAATTATTCAGTGTTTTGTTTATGTCACTCAAATGTAATTTAGGATCGTATCAAGAGAGAAAATTGGAAGAGGGCAAATTACACAAAAACATTGATTTGCATCAAACTAATGGAATGGAAAATGAGTCTGGAATAGTCACTCGGGTGAGCTGCAGGAAATTCGCGATGCGTATCTTTGTCATAGCTGATGTCGATCAGGATCATTTGCTGAATATCAGCGTTACTATTTAACACCGGTATAGCGCTAAACGAAACCACAGGACTAACTAAACACTATGGTTGATTTTACTTTTTATTTTTAAGTGCTAATTGCTGCACTCTAGCTGAATTAATTTATTATAAAATACAGTGAAACAATTAAACGCCTACCCGTTTAATTTAATTAGTAGGCATTTAATTTTTTCACTGTATTTTATAAATATTTAACTATGGTTGATATTGAATACTACGAGTCATACACTCGTATATCTGTCTCCTCGCTTCTATTAGACATATGTAATATCTTTAATTATACGTACCTAAGTTTCGAACTTTTTACAGGGTCAAAATCAGTATATTATGAGGGTCAGTATATTTTGAGTTGCAACAGTATTGTATCGGTAGTGCGAAATATACTTATTTTGATCTGTTTAAGTGTTCCATTTCAATGTAGTGTTTGCGTAGAAGACATTAAGTACTTATATCAAACTAAAACACCAAGAATAATTGGTCACACCTATATTTATAGTAATCAGGTGAAAAATTGCGGTTTTAAAATGGTGGGATTCAACGGTAACAAAGGTGATTCATTTTAAATACTCAATTATTTGTATTTAAAATTATTTTTTTTATTAAGGAGGCTTGGATTACTTGACTTAATGTAGATTGACTTGACTTAATAAGCATTTCTATCATTTGTTTGATTAATGCTAATCGTGGTACGTGTAACCACTAGGCGTAAACCATTACCATGATATTACAAAACGGGGACAAAAGTTAATCCTTCTTTAGAACTGATTCTGTCCTATTTTGTTAATAAAGGCTAGATAGAGACAGATTTGAAAAGTTCATCTTTATTAGACGTTTTGGATTAACCTAGTTACAGTTTATTACTTTCAGCATTTAAAAGTAATAAAACAAAGCTTCAGCTCGTCCTGAACTCTTTAGGAGACTTGCCATTTTAAGTTTTATTTGTTTTTATTAACTGTTAATAGAGTTTGAATGCAACGATAATAATGCAGTTATTAAATATTATATTTAATGTAGATGCATAGATTATATAATGGAAAGAGACTCACGTGTGCACGTTGTACGCTGTTAAAGTGTTCAGGTTCAGGTCTGTACCTGGTATAGAGCGCGTGTGAATTGTACCCTTGTTCTACGATTACGTGTCTTGGGCGAGTGTGCATGTTTAGTGTATTCTGTAAATGTGTAGTGGCATTAAGAGGATCAGGCAACCTATCTACTGTATGGTGTACCCGATGACAGCAAATTATTTATTTATTTATTTATTTATTTATTTATTTATTTATTTATAGGAAGACCAACAGCTATGATACAACTTAAAAACTTAAAAATAGTGACAGAAAGCCAATTATAGGTCCTCACCAATAAAAACAAAATTAATAACAATGTGATGCACTAACAAGAAAAACACACACTTAAACTTATTCACTAAACTACTCAAAAAATAACTGGCTCATGAGTCGTTTCGCCGATGCATCGCTTGTGTTAAAAAGGTCAAAATCAAGTTTTTTAGATAAGGCATTGAAATTGTTACTCGCACGCCAGATATACGTGTTCTGCCTATAGTTGGAAGAGGAAGGGGGCAGATATAAAAGCGGGCTAAACCGAAGAAGCTTAGTAGGCGCTCTGAGAGATATTTGTGACAGTAGATCTGGGCAGTCAATGGATCCAGACGCAGCTTTTAGTAGAAACAAAATATCGGCAATTTCACGGCGGTTTTCCAAAGGAAGTAGGTGATGTCTTTTGCAAAAACCAAGATATTGCGTTGAGTCATACCGGTCTTTGGAACGAAAGCAAAGATACTTGATAAACCTTTTTTGAATGTTTTCAATTCGTGATATATAAGTTTGATATCTTGGGTTCCACACTTGAGACGCATACTCCAAGTTGCTACGAACAAACGTACAATATAAAATTTTTAAGGTTTTAATCTGAGTAAATTCTTTGGAGTTACGCATGACAAATCCGAGAGCTTTGGATGCTTTCGATACTATATTGTTGACATGAACATCAAACAACAACTTGGAGTCGTGGAGTACTCCAAGGTCTCGTACAATAGTTAGTCGTTGCAAATTAACTCCTTTTAGCTTATAATCGAACAACACCACATTACGTTTTCGGCTGAAAGTGACAACACTACACTTGGACGGGTTGAGATCCAAGTGGTTATCGGCACAGTAGTCATTCAACCTCAAAAGATCCTCCTGTAGCAAAACAGCATCAGCCTCTGACGAAATGGTAGCAAAAATTTTCATATCGTCAGCAAAACATAGCAAACGGGATGAATGAAAGCAGTGCTCGATGTCATTAACAAAGATTACAAAAAGGAGAGGCCCAAGCAAAGACCCTTGAGGTACCCCACTGGGGACCATAACCCATCCAGATATATAGTTATTGACAACCACTGCCTGCGAACGATTATCGATGTATGATGAAAACCATCTAAGTAGGTCACCGCTAATACCAATTTTTTTAAGTTTAAGTAGGAGTAAGTTATGCTGGATTCTGTCAAACGCCTTACTATAGTCAGTGTAGACGACATCGACCTGATAACCACTATCCATAGCTTCAGCAAGAGAACTATTCAATAAAACGAGATTTGAAACAGTGGAACGGCCTTTCAAGAAGCCATGTTGAGTGGTGCTAAATGACTGCTGTAGTGCTGGGTAGACTTGGCCATAAACAATTTTTTCGAAGACCTTAGAGACAATACAAAGCTTCGATATTGGCCGATAGTTGGTGACATCTGTTTTAGAGCCCTTTTTGTGATTATATGCAACTAGCACGACTTTGTCCGCGTGGATTTGAGATTTTAAAAAGAAATCTTTTTTTATCAAAATTAATTATAGCCTTTGTTACCCACAAGGCATATATAGTATTTTATCAGTGAAAGAATTTTTGGAATTGGATCAGTAGTTCCAGGGATTAGCTCTGACATACAAACAAACAAAGTTACAAATCGTCTGGAATAGTTCAAAATCGCGCAAGTAGCATTGGTGGATTCCGCACAAACTCTCTTAAATATGGATAAAGTAAAACAGCGTAAGTGCTTTTATCTTATGATTTACGTAGTTCTTTAAGAAAATAACTTCATTATTACATATAGGAGCCAAAACAATTGTTATGTTCTGATTGGTACGTAAAACTAACAAGTACATAATTAAATATTTAGTTTTCTATCCTACCCTTCTCTTAAAAAAACAGGTGTTTGACACTTACGCGATATTCGCCAAATATTACTTACGCGCTTTTGAACTGTCCCCGACGAAATTTTGCCTCTTTATTAATAGTATAGAAGATATAGATGAAATATTCTGATGTTCTGCGGCTGCGGAATTTCCGCAGTATGCAATGCTGGACCAAATGTCAAAAGAAACTCGCACTTAGCACCTTGTGACTATGTCGTTTCACGTGTCTGCGTAACGAAGAATCCTGTCCGCTCCAACCGTAAACAACAGACCGGCACAAATCCAATCGTATTGAACAAAGCATGATATTCCGTTCCCATTGAAAACGCTCGATGCGACTCACGTCAGGGTCTAATTAGTTTTCCATCGCATACCAGTTTCCAGTTAAAACAACAGCTGAAACGTCCCACTTAATGGTTTTCGGAGCTCGAAAAGGAATCTATGATATCTATATCTATGGTCTGACTATTACTAATAGTAGTCAGACCAGTCTCATCTCATTATTCTCATTAATCTTATTAACACTCGCAATAAGAATAAACTTGCCGTCCCAAATTTCAGGCTTTATAAAACAGGTGTATGTATAACTTTTTATAATAAACTTCCACAAAATGTTGTTGAAATGCCCTTACATAAATTTAAAGAACATGTCAAAAAGACTCGAGTAAAGGTTATTATAAAGTGGAAGATTATGTTATTAACAAAAATGTATGGACATACACAATAGTGCAAATTAATGTTATGAATGTATATAGTTATTGGCTTTTTTTTTAATAAACTTGTATTACACTTGTAACTATATTCTTAGCAAATAAAATATTCTATTCTATTCTATTCTATTCTACAGCTACACTCAGAAAGAAACAGCTCTTGCCGAGTTTCTTGCGGCTTCTTCTCGGCACAAGGTCTCCACCGTAGGGTTTATAAAGTCATGGCTTTCAATTGACGTTCAGAAAACACTTGTAAAAGTTCATTTTGAATAAAAAAATTGAATTGAATCTCATCATCATCTGCCCATTAACGTTCCTGCTTGTCTCAGGTCATCCGATATGAATAATATCACATCGTCTAATTGAGCAATAACCCACCACGCTGGTGTTGATAGGATAAATAAAAAGACACGTAAAGAATACTTATGTTGAACCGTTTTCAAAGTTGACTGAGCTAAGAATAGAATCAAAATTAAAATTGAGAAAATACCGGTAAAAACACAATTTTTCAACGCCTTGGTAGCCTAGAGGCAATGCGCTCGGCCCGATACACAAATGACCCGGGTTTAATTCCCAGGTCGGACAAATGTGATCACCAACCCACATTGGGCAAGCGTTGTGACTAGACTATGACTTGATTTCGATGTTGGAGGCCTTTATCCAGCTGTGGGACAATATTATAGGTTTTTTTTATATCCTCGAGATCGAGACGCTATAAATACACACTATTGTATTATTGTCAAAAGCAAAATGCTAATCTCACATTATGAGAAAATCCACCTGGTTGGGAAGCTTCCGTCGCCGTAAACTTAGGAGCGTATACACACAAGACGTGTATGGTACAAACACGCGAATATGTATCCAGTCGCAGCCAGATGTTTCCGTTACAGCGTACAGTTACGAGCATTAACATGTAAGCAATGTTACTCTTAATACAATGGAATAAGAGTCAAATCTAGTCAAAAGTGTGTACTGTGTGACTGTACACTTTGATCGACCCCGAAAGAGCTAACCGACGGATCGTTACCACAGAGCTGGTTCTAATTGCGGTTCCGATGTTTATTTACTTTGATAGGATGGTATATACAAATTTAATAAATAAGATAAAGCACTAAAGTTATTTAAATTAGTTCTTTTCAGTATCAAGTGACGACAGAAAGATAGATCTAAATCAAAAATAATCTAATCTAAATGTTGAATTTCTTTTATTGTTTACTGTTTGTCAATTGTTATTGTAGATATTTTTGAACAATTGAGAACTAATTATTACAAGAAGTTAATTATCATGAGTATTTATCATATTGTGACAATGTAATATACAATTAAACCATAGCAGAATCGAACTGTGTTCATATGATAGTTAATACACAAAAAAAGTATTTAAACATAGATTAAGTTACTGGTTTATAAAACTACTAGCGGCCGCTTGCAGTTTCACCCGCGTGGTTCCCGTTCCCGTGGGAATATCGGGATAAAAAGTTATAAACTATCTGTATGCCGAATTTCATCCTAATCCGTTAATCAATCGTAAGTCAATATACGTTGCAGCGTGAAGAAGCAACAAATATACACACATACACACATTTATAATATTAGAGTGATGTGATGATTTAAAACAACTATGATTTAACCGTGAATTTCGTGTCAAGATTGCCCTTTTTACCGGCAATCAGTTTGTCTATCATACCATGATCATATCAAGTCAATGTCAGTGTGAAACAAATGTCAAGTATATTAGGGATGTTGATAGCAACATTAAATAATTCCAGAACATTAAACCAATAAATGAAATCACGTTAACAGTTCTTTAAAACATTGACCTACTTTTTATTTGACACTAGCTGACCCGGCGGACTTCGTACCGCTTTGACAGTTTCCATCATTGAGTTAAATATATATCAATGGTTTCCATGACAACAAAACAAACAAACAAATAATTTTGTATTGTAAAATTAAATTGTCATTTTTAGTAATTTATTTATTATATTTTTTTAATATAGCTAATGTTACTCAGCGCTAATGTAGCATTCTAATGGTGAAAGTTTTTGTTTTAATCGGTCTAGTAGTTTTAGAGTTTATTCGTTGCAAACATACATACATACATACAAAAATACAAAGGTTTCCTCTTTATAATATTAGTATAAATAAGCATGAATTTCTGTAACCTAAAAAGTTATTAATAGACACTGAATTGACGGAACAAAATAGTGACGTCATAGTTCACCATTCCCACACGATTTCTATAAAAAAAAAAGTTTTGACAGTTGCTAAAAAGTCTCTCTATTGACTAACCAGTGAACTACCCAATTATATCTATCTCTCAGATCTATCTAGACGAAAAACAACGCCACCAAGGGTCTCTAATATCTATTCTATCAAAATCTTAAATCTATATTACCGCTCTTTATGTACACATTGTCATTTTACACTGTCATTTGTCAAATAACGATCGAGATAGAAGGACGCTTTGCACAGGATTTAAGTTTCAAGCAATAAAACCTGTAATGCGCAATGCAGAATAAATGTTTGTAAAGTCTACATTGCTTAAGCGAAAGTTACAACGAGTTAAGTTGAAACAGAAAGTTTGGCTTGACATTCGACCTTGGCATACTAAGGCAGATATTAAAACTATACAAAGTAGAGATGTGCAACTAGAAGGAACTTCATATAGAGTAAAACTACCTTTAATATTAAAATATATAAATAACAATTGATGTTAAATCAATGATTTGTTTTCATTAAGGGTACACTTTGACTTCGAACATTGTACTTTTAACAAACAGTTTAATCGGGGATTAACGCAAATTAATTAGTAAAAGGTTTCGTACCTTCTTTAAACCCGACGTTTCGACTGAGTTACAACGGCACGTGTATATTGTACTTCTATATTGTAATCCTTAGGTTGACGTTGTTAACCAGTATATTTCTGGTATATCATCATCATCATCAGCTCATTTTATGTCCCCACTGCTGGGGCACTAGCCTTCCCTATGGATGCATAGGGAGAACGGGCCATAAACCACCACGCGGGCCCAGTGTGGATTGGTGGTTGTTAACGACTGCTAATGCAGCCGGGCCCAACGGCTTAACGTGCCTTCCGAAGCACGGAGAAGCTCGAGATGATAATTTTTTGGTCACCCATCCGATGACCGGCCTATGCGAAAGTTGCTTAACCTCCGCACTCGCAGACCTGGCGCGTTAACCACTGCGCCATCGAGCTCTGGTATATACAAGAAGAAGATTATTAGTTCGGTAGGAAAAACTTACGAGTTATAAAGGTACGTGCAAATAAAATCAAATGTAGGAAAAAGTAATAAAATAGAAATATGTAAAAAACCTTAACTTAACTAACTTGAATGTAATAAATTTTAATTAAGTCTCCGTTCAATTCTATCTAGAAGAAAGGAAGTTTTCCTTTTTTCACCTAACACTTTTTATTTTACCTTATTTCACCTGAAATCTTCGATCACTGTAAATCCGGTTGTTCAATTTAATCATCGGAACAAAACAATTAACTAACTAACTATCTTGTTAAGGCCACAAATTTATTTTGGTAGCCAGGCTTACATAGAAGTTACAACAAGCTTTACCAACAACCTATATACGATTTACTAAGGTAGTCTGCCAGGCAAGCTTTAAGTTACGACAACCGTTATCATCAACCAAACTTCGTTATAATATGCGGTTTTAGATCATAGTTTTAGCCAAAGATAAATAAAAAAAAAATTGCAATGAACTCTAGCTAGAACAACTCTGACCAAAAACCTAAATAAGTTACAATATACAGTCTTAAACCGGCAACCGGTGACCTAACCACTATAACTTGAGTTTTACTAACAAAAATTGTTTCACACTAATATTATAAATGCGAAAGTTTGTGTGCATGTGTGTATATTTGTTGCTTCGTCACGCTGCAACGGATGGATGGATTTGGATGAAATTCGGCATACAGATAGTTAATAACTTGGATTAACACATGGATACTTTTTATCCCGATATTCTAACGGGAACCACGCCGATGAAACTGCGGGCGGCCGCTAATATGTATGTTAGTATTTAAGGTATACATTCATTTAAGCTATAGTTGTCTGAAATAAAGGTATTCTATTCTATTCTATTCTCTTCTATTGTATACTCTAACCAAATTCCAATCAACTAATTATTCACGTATTTAATTGTAAATATCTACTGCCAGTCTGAATAAAAGTGATTAAAAGAGAAATTTACATGAAAACCACGAAAAATTGTGACTCTCTCTCAAGAAACAGTAAAAATCTGACTGACGCCAGATATTCACAAAGAGAATTGTCAATAAATCGTTCACAAACAATCAACATCTACGAGTATATTGACCTGAGTATAGGTCATACATTACACTAAAGTTTCGTCTAAAGAGAAATGAATAAGTTCGCATTGAACTGTCGCCCGGCCGTAGTGGTCGTGCGACCCTTTCGGCCGTCGGGTCAGCTTCAACCAACTGCGCCCATAAACATCCTTTCACGGACGCAAGGCCCTTTTATCTTTTTTACATGGCAAACTAATGAGGGTGAATGTAAATGTGCGCGATTATCGACAAACTTGTCGACAGCGCCACCGATATTTGGTATTTTATGCAACGAAAGCTGTTTTCGGGTTGATCAGTCAATTCAATTTTGTGTGTCGAGCATAGAGGGATGGCATCATCATTGCTACAGACAATTCGAGTTTGCTCGTCGTACAATTAAAGAATGAAGGTCTCTGCCCATTAGAACTTATCATACCATGACCGTGCTTGGAACGTGCCAGGCAAAAAAATATTCTTTGTATTGAGAAGTATGAGACTATGCCCACTAGACCATTCCGTCATCGACCAACATCGTCGTGTGATACGTTTTCCTAGCACGGTCATGGTATGATACGGTCTAATGTGTAGAAACCTTTAAGGTAAAGAGGGATGTATTCAAACTAATGGATGGATCAACTCGCAATGTAAAATCAATACTTCTCTGGAACAAATGACAGTCGCAGATGCATTAAACGGTAATCTCATAGTTCATTCAATCAACATAGTACTTTAATATGTCTCAGATAGAAAAATGGTTCAACATCCAATTTCTGTGACAGCAGCTACTGCTTTTTTAGACTTGCAATTTTAGAATCTTGGCTCTTAGTTATTATATTCACGAGTAACTAAGTAAGTAAAGTACTAAGAATTATTAATATCATGCAACCTTGCAGAAGTATACCTTTCTTGTTATTTAAATACCTGTTATATTTGATATTAATTAATTCGATCTAACTCTATAAGAACAGTGCACAGAATATAATATAATATGGCTCCTTATTAAAGTACGTTATAGTAAAGCTTAATATATATTCTGCCAGCCATATTAATATATATTTTGTGCACTGTTCTTTACAATAACAGTATCTATTAGAAACTACAAGGTCGAAACTAAAGGTGAGTTTAATTATAAGCCTAAAGGTTGTTCCGCTTTCCCAACCGTGCTCTAATTTGCTATAGTTATTTATAAATTATCTTTCTGGGTTAAGTTAATAAATCCTTTAACTCAAAATTTGATTCGGATTAACGTGATGCATACAAGTGCTTAGAGATTACGTTGAACGATTTCCTCTCAGGCAATTTCATCATAAGCCGTTCCGATGGTAAGCTCAGGATTTCCAACATGCAAGGACTAGTAGGGAAAGTATTAGGCAGCGTTCGATCAAGGAAGAAGACAGAATAATGGCAAGAAATAAAAACAATATTTTGCGTTCTACTAAAAACAAAGAATTTAACAAGTATTACTGGAATGGTCACGGTCAATCAGCCCGTGACCTCAGTCTGTGCAACTCGGGCAAAGGTCAGGTATAAAAAGGTTATTCCTTGATACCTATAGGTATACTACGAACTTAAAAGTACTAAGCGTTATTTCCCGTTACATTCTTTGTTTAAAAATATTTGAAAAAGTTCTGTTACAAATCAAACATAAATAGCGTCGGCTATAAAAATTAGTTAAACTCGTATTAACAATAATTAATAACTCTCAAAAAATGAAAGAACACATACATTAACGTTTACTGAAACAAGACGCTTTAAGTCAAAACTGTTCTAAAAACGATGGGCACCTAGTTACCAAGCTTATTGCAGCGAAATGAATGTGCCTGCAACAACCACAGCCACCTCTGTCTCTTTCACTCAGTAAACTAATTAGAAACGTTGCAGTTCACTTAAATCTCAGGGTTTACTCGGACGATAAGATCTGACTTCACTCTGTTTAAGTTAGCGGAAACCCGACTATATTTGAATGGGCAGAGTTAGTTAACGAATTAAAAGGAGCTGGAGTTATCAACTAAGTAATCAGTTGGAGCAAATAGTGGTTAAGTTAGGCTTGTTTGTTGCATAGATGTTTTGTGATGTTTGATGTTTATCACTATAAGGGAAAGCTCAAAGCTTCGTTGGTCTTTAAAACATCTTGTATAAAATAAAAATAAAAACAAAAACCCGCCTGCGTAAAAAAAACAAGGCTGTGTGTTGTTATGTATAACACACAGTCGGAGGCAAGCACAAAGCGAGAATGATTTGACTTATCATTAAATTTTATGCCTCCGACTCTTCGATCAACAATACACTAGATACCGCCTCACGAACTAAAACAAATCTCAAATATGGCACTGGCTGACTTTACTATAAATGGAGAAAAACTATCCTAAGTTTTGATAATTTCAACCTAATTTATACTTTTTTTGCAAGGAATAAAGCACAGTTTTGATTATTAAGACATTCACTTACGATCTTACGTCGAAAACGACAGAAAGAGATAAGAAATTTAAATAAACACTTGTGTATTTAAAAATATATACAAAGACCCTTTACATCCAAATTCGACCTTATTACATAAAAATAAAACAGCAAATGGCAGACACGAAATGTTACTTACTTCATTTCGAATTTTTGCATTATTGACTTTACTTGCTCCGAACAGAGTATTATGGAGTCCCACTTAGTAATTTCGTTGGCCAAACATTAGCAAATGTTGGCGCGTGGGTTGGTTTTAAAAATTAAAGATTGTTATTTCATAAAAACAGTTAGGTATTTAATTATTTATGTTATGAAAAAGCATTTACTTACCGAAAGTATGATATTCCTTCCGATATATTTTTATTTCGATAGTTATTTTTACAGTTTTTGAATACACTGATGCATTGTGGTACGTCATCATGTTGGCGCAGTCAACAGCGAACTAAATAGAAATAAGACCCCACTTTGAATGTGAGGCGTTATTCGCTCGGCCGTTTTTGACACCCTGACCGGTTATCTAGTGTATTGTTGATCGAAGCTCCGACTGCATGTTTTGTATGATGTTGCATAAGTTCGATTTTTATCTTGTTCCGGCCTTTTCAGTTGATTTTCTATTTAGTTACTTATTATTTTTTTACGTAGGCGGGTTTTGTTTTTTTTTTAATTTTATTCAATTTTATTCAATTTTTAATTTTTTTGTTTTTATTTTAATTTTATTTATGTCTTTTTAGTTAGACAAATTTCATGATATACTTTTTTGAAATCCTTGTGTTGATCCCTCTAATTTGATACCCATAATGTAGTAAAAAAAAAAACAATGTGTTAAATAATTTTATTTCAATGGCAGGCTTTCAAAACATGGTGTTGTAATTGACACCCCCGTTTTGCTTCGAAGCATTTACAGCAAGTTAGTATCGCGCTAAAGCGGACAGATGCCGAGATGTCGGATCGATACACACCATGAATAATTAAGATGAATGTGCCTCTTTTTGAAGCTGAAACGGAGGTGGCTTAGCTTTGTCGCGTGTAAGGTGTTTTAACGTTTGTTCTGAACAACTTTGTGACAAGTCTTTAGTGAAATTACTTCTATGTATTTATAACGTTACTTTGATGTGTTTTGTCAACTAAGTTTTATGTTTCATTTGTTTATTACAGTGAGATAGGAAAACACAAGACACAGACTTTAGCTAGTTCAATATTTACCGTCGC
The DNA here is from genome assembly GCA_963082485.1 of Eudonia mercurella. NCBI lineage: Eukaryota > Metazoa > Arthropoda > Insecta > Lepidoptera > Crambidae > Eudonia > Eudonia mercurella. The sequence goes on from OY720026.1 coordinate 8,864,674, forward strand.
TGGGAATCGAATTGCGAATATAACTCTGTGTCTGAAACTGATTGTCTAACTTGACCACGTATCAATGGAAACAGCAAAGATTGTTAATAAAAATTTGATTTTGTTCCTAACGTCATTCCTACGCAAGTCTTGAAGCTACATCTAGCTTAACATTTCTTAGTAAATTTTATAAATTTCAAAATGTTAAAAAATTAATGTTAATGTTTGAAAAAAGTTTAGTAAATAGGTATCTCTATATCCGATTAGACGGCGATAAGACAGCCAATCTGCATCTTAGTTTTATATCATAATTCCAGTTGTGCAAAAATATAAATAAAATTTATTAAAAGTCTGGCAGTGCTTTCTTCACTCGATTATTAGTCATGTATTTGTCAAGGACTGACGTTCTTTCGTACTAGTTCACCTTGCTGTAGCATTATAGCTACTATTACTAGTCCCATTCGTCTCACTAAAAGCTGAATTTTCTTTTAACTACAAAAGTAAAACGAACTTTACCACAGGCACAAAATGTTTCATCGCTGCAGCGATAGCCTGTCACATATTTCGCTCATCGTTAATCCCCTCCGATCCCTCTCGTTTACGGGGAACAGTTGTTCGCTTGGTATCGCAAAAGTTTGGTAACTAATATGGACTAATCCCGCGTGTCCACACTGGTCCACACCTATGGTGGTAGCATGTTAAATATCGTAGTTGGCGGCGTAGTTTTTTTTTATAGTTATATAACGTCGACACACTTATGTTCCGGAGTAAAAACTTTTTCTATTTAACTAGGAACTTAACACAACGTGTCTGGAACCATAACAAAAGAAAAACTACGAACTTTCAACGCTCTTTTGTTTTGGAGTCCATGGAGTGAGATGTTTATAGGCTAATGACCTGACGATGATTGATGATTTATTAGAAGTTCATAAGCCTACCTACCTACGTCACTTGCTGTAATAATGCCCACATGATGGAAAACGGACACCTGTCAACCCGTTGTTGTAGCTCATTGTTGTAGCTAATTGGTATCACACGTTACAACCTTTAGGCAATAGTTATCTATACTATTAATAAAGAGGTAACGTTTGTGATAATGTTTGTTAGTTTGTTAGTTTGTTTGTTTGTTTGTTTGTTTGTTTGTTTGTTTGTTTGTCGGGGCTAATCTCTGGAACTACTGGTCCAATTCCAAAAATTATTTCATTGATATAATGCTACATACATTGCGGGTAACATAGGCTATGTTTTATATTGATAAAGATTAGTCTTCAGCTCGAAATATCTAAATTTGTGAACCAAGTCGGTAAAAAAAGCGCTGCTTTGCCGCTTCATCGGCGTACGCTGATCAAACGGATGGGTATACATGAAAATAATGTAAAACAAAAATGTTATGCATCAGTAGATGAAAAAAAAAGTCAGCGACACGATATACCTAGCTCTTTTAGTAAAGCCACAGGTTATTTATCTACACTAATGTTATGAAGAGATAGTTCGTAAATTTGGATTTAGGAGGTAATCTCCATAGCTACTGATCCAATAAAAAAAAATCCAATATTTAGAATGAAATTTCAGGATGGACATCGGTTATAATTTATTTTGATAAACAATAGTTTACACTTCTAAATCTTAAAATTTCCTTATGTCAGAAAGAAGAAGCGCAACTTGGCTGCTTTATCAGCGTGCGCTGACCAAAAGGTTGTGTATATTAATAATGCGCAACAATAATATTAGTCAAAAGTAGATTTACAAAAAAAGTCAGCGGCACGATATACATAGCTTTTATATTTAAACCACAATAACATTTTTCATGTTTAAAAATAATTTAATATTTCAAGGTGTTCCATCCATCAATTCGTAAGTCTACTCTGGGCGGGAGATCTTGTACTGAGAAGAACCGGTAAGAAACTCAGCAAGTGTCCAGCTCTTTTCTCCCCTAAAACGTCAAAAATATTGGAAAATGCTCTATCATAGCAGGACACTTTCCATTACAAATAAACACAAAAAATATAGAAGACAACCACAATTTAAACATTTAAAAAAAAAACAAAATAAAAAATATAAGTTTACAAATTTACAGGTAAAAGTTTCAATTTTCACAATGTCATACAGTACCACTACAGTACTCTCGTAAAAGTCAATTTTTTAAAGAAAAACAAAGTCAAACTATAGTGAATAATACTAAAAATAAGATAAGTATGCAAAAGCAGACCAGCCTCCACAGGCGGCACCCGTTCTCGAGTATGACATGAATCAGCCATCGCTTCGCTCAACCATATTTTAGGGAAGGCCGAATGTGAAAGCGCACTTCACGCGGAATCCTCAACTACTGAGGCACTGGCTATCTTATCTCTAGCTGCCGGAACACAACAATGCTACAAACATTGTTGTTATGTTATGGCGACATATTTAGATAAGATGGTGGTAGTTAGCCAGGCGGGCAAACAAGCCCTACCGCCAACCAAACCGAGTACACAAACATGTACCCGCTGGGAATTGAATCCGGGACCTCTGGGTCTAAACCGGTAGTCTTAACCACTAGACCACAGAGGCGGTTGAAAGTTCCGTTTGTCAGAAGCTTTAGATCACCAACCCGCATTTCGGAACTTTTTGATTAAGCCAATACCTATCAGTTGTAGCGATGCTTTGATTTCAATAATGGAGGCCTTAGTCAAGCAGCATAAAGGGAACTATTAAAACAATTATATTGCGATAAATTTAATCGTAGCGATCATTCTACAGTCAACGCATATTCTTAAATAGATGTTTTTTCTAATTTTAAAATAAGTCTCAGAGGCAAACATTCGCACTGGTGGTTAACGAATTGAGAAAAGGGTGCATATGTTACCGGAAATGTATGAAATCTAGGAATTGTATACAACTCCTAGGAAATGTATACAATTCCGAAGCTATTTAGGAAAGGTGTAAAATATTGTTTTAAAAATTATTTAATACATATATATCCTGGGAAATGTATACATTTCCTAGGAATTGTATATAATTCCAATATCGTATTAGGAAATGTGTAAAAAGTATGCTTTCTGTAATAAAACACGTTGTTAAAATGTGAATAATATTTTTTATTAAGGCACTAGTTGAGACAATCAGGTAACAATCATACCGTAAAATATAACATCTTCATATTATCTTACTAATTAAAGCTTCAAAAATCAACTATCTATTAATTTTTGAGGGGTATAATTTAAACGCTCACCAGAAATATTTTTTTGACCCTAAGCCTAAGTACCAAATAAATTAAATGACTGTACAAATATTATTTTTGCTTCCCAAAATGGATAAATGCTCACCAAATTGTTACACTATTATTCAAATGATTGAGGATACTAGCTGCCCTACTCCTGTAGGTCACGTGGTAGGTTAGAAATTTAAGGTAATCGCGAAGCGCAGCGTAGCGATTTTCTTGAATTTCGAGGTTATTTTTTTATTAGACAACAGAAAGCAAAAATTACCAAATTGAAACTCGAGGCATAAATTATTGGTGTTATCTATTTGTTGACAAAATAACATATTTAGTCTGAAATGCAGTTAAATATATTCATATATTTTATTGTATTTAATAAAAATATAAATTGTATCCTTTTCATAATATTTTAGGAAACACAATTTGGTGAGCATTTATTCGTTTTGGTAAGCGTTTCGAATTTTATTGGTAGTAGAATTGATACATTTTTGGTAGGCGTTTAAAAACAAGCCATTTTTAAGGTACATTTATCACAAAATCAACTAGCGCGATATCGCCTGATCAGACGATGCAATACCCTCCCCTCGCCCCGCTATCCCCGCGTACCCATTGATATCTTAAATGTTTTACATTTCCGATTGCTATTTAGGAAATGTATAGATTTCCTAGGAAATGTGTCTAATATAATTTATTTCACACATTTCTGGGCGATTTTAGGAATTACATACATTTCCTAGGAATTATATACAATGATGGATTACATACATTTCCGTTAACACATATACCATGAACAACTATTTTGGCATAAGCCGAGTGCTATCATAGTTTTTCTACCAAAACAAGACACAATAAACATTTTTAATAGAGTTGTAACATAGATTACCTCATCATCAGCTCATTTATGTCCCCACTGCTGGAGCACAAGCCTTCCCTATGGATGGATAGGGAGAACGGGCCATGAACCACCACGCGGGCCCAGTGCGGATTGGTGGTTGTTAACGACTGCTAATGCAGCCGGGACCAACGATTTAACGTGCCTTCCGAAGCACGGAGAGGCTCGAGATGATAAATTTTTGGTCACCCATCCGATGACCGGCCTTTGCGAAAGTTGCTTAACCTCAGCACTCGCAGACCAGGCGCGTTAACCACTGCGCCATCGAGCTCCTCTTATAGATTACCTATTGAAATAAAATAAAAATCTAAAATATGTGGAAAATGTAAGCAGATATTAGTATACTAATATAGGATTGGACGCGGTGCGTCCTTAACTCCTGGACTAAGCGCAAACATGGAGCGCAAAAAAAATACGAAATCCACGTGGACGAAGTCGCGGGCAAACTGCTAGATATTCCTAAATTGCTCGATATTATATTTCCTGGTAAACCGTAGCACAGTAATGCAGAACACTGCAGCCGAACGGCTGCCGAAACATTTATGAGTGTGGTGGCTATACAGACATTTGTACTTCCAACTTATGTTATATTCAAATCTCGGAATTCTGTAACAATAGTAATCTAGTTGAGCCACTTCACTTGGCTTCAGCACAAATCTATCTATCTCGTATAGCTGTGTGTACAATGAAGTTGAATGTACCAGACCAGACGCCTCTACATTTTGGATAGGTTAGGATAGGATTTTGGAGAGGATAGGATTTTTGATGTGCAACATCAACCTATCGAAAACTGTAAATTTTCTTCAATACATTTTCAACCTTAAAGCTTAGGCAGAAGGTTCAAAGTCTATTGAGGAAATTTTGACAGTTTGTGGTAGCTTGATGTGCAGGCATGTGTACTTCGCAAATTGGTTTCAAACAGCCACTTTCACTCAATATCCTTTTGAGAGATGGCAACTGCGTCTTGAAATGTAACGACAATCTTGGCTAGAGCTCTTTGCAAGAGTGACATGCACTTCACGGGAGAAAAGTCTTTCGTTTTCTTGATGTAGATAAGCTTTTATTAATTTTTTTAAAAAAATTCATCAAACGTTTTTAAACGTATAGTCAGTAAAAAACCAATATCATGAAAAAAACTGATTCGCATTCTATGGAAGAAAAATTCCGCGGTTGTCTTAATATATGCTCCCTTCCACCTATCTGTATCCTGAGCTAGTTCATCCCAATTCTTTAAGTGGGAAATCCAACGTCACTCATAATTGATTTGTATATACTTTAAATAAATTACACGCAATTTGTTTGTCATCTCGAGCTCCTCTGTGCTTCAGAAGGCACGTGAAGCCACTGGTCCTGGCTGGATTAGCAGTCGTTAACAACCATCAATCTGCACTGGACCCGCATGGTTGTTTATGGCTCTTTCTCCCTATACATCCTTAGGGAAGGCTCGTGCCCCGGTAGTGGGTACATAAAATGAGCTGATGATAAATTAATTTGGCATGATAGCCTATAGACATATTATGCAACATAGGAGGTACCACACACACATTGCCGACCCTGTCAAAACTTTTTCACGCCTTTTTGTGTTGGGATTCTGTATGCTAGAGGATTAAGTATAATCTTAGAACGAGTATATAATACTCGTAATATATTATCGCGAGTTATGGTAACTGGGAATTAAAATATTATTAAGAATTCCATTTAATCTAAATAAACAGCATGTTGATAAGGATGATGGCCAAAATGTTTTGCTTATAAAATATTTGAAAGTTTGCACTTGTCGCTCCCACAAAATTTTCCTTTGATCTAAAATACAAATTTTAAACTGTTTTAATAAACACTGGATACTACTTTTTAAACCTCTGCAAAAAACTATTACAAAAATAATGTGTATTACTAAAAACAATTCAACACTATTTTAGTACGCTAAAACCTCCCTTTACATTGTATATCAGGCAGCTACTCGTAAATGGCTGACTGTCAACATAAAACAAAATGGCTTCCAGCTGAATGGTATCTTGGTAGCTGACTTTAGCGTTTTATTGCTTTGCTTGCATTTTCTGAAGACATCATTCCATTAGTACCTACATCGATTTGCCCCTGAAACAACCTACCTACCAAGTGAAATGAAAAGCGTCTGCAACTTTTAAAATATAAAAATCTTTGTTCGGACTTTATGTGTAGATACTCATTCTTTGAATTTTCATCTAGTGCAACAGATATGGGACTATTTTTTGTAGACATTAAGTATCCACTACTACTCTACTGTAAGTGACCATGATAGTTTAAAAAGTTATACTAATTAATTAATTAATTTATTTATTTGTATTCGGGGAGTCTTACAGCAAAATAGTCAAGTGACATAATTCTGTACAAAGCTATGTGGTATATGCCACTGTGCACCTATGTACCATGATATACTTTATGTTAGGCCCTAATAACGGCATTACTTTTGATTAATATGTGACATGGGTCATTGACGTAGATCAAGATGGAGTAGAGCTGCTAAAATGGGTGTCCCTACCATTATAATCATCCCTTGTATAAAGCCGAAGCTACAGAGGTGAGTGCAAGGCACCTGCGACTAAGCGCGTGGGGCGTTCGATGAATTATACAAAGATAAATAGTTTAATTGATGGTAGTTTGTGAAAAGTGAATTCGATGAACAGCTGATAATAAAAGCAAATTTGAAAAAATAATTCGAAGAAACTTTTTTCGAACTATGACATATTAACCAATAAATGAAACGGCGTTTATTGGTTAATATGTAAAAGAAAAGATAAATTGAAATTCAAGGAGTAGTTTCCTGCAAATGTTATTTGATGTTTGAAAATGCTGTGTGATAAGACACTTACCATTACGTCAGATGAAAGCCATACCCTTTCTCGCTGTGGAATAAAAAACGTACTTTTTGAAAACATCGTCTGGTCAGTACTTACTTGTAGTACGTGCTCTTTTGTAGCTTTACCCTACGACCTGCGGTAAACGATCACCGCGCCCTTTGACGCCTGTAACTCCATTTGGTACAATAGTGTAATAATACGTCAAAGGGACAAGCATCAATAGGCTGTGGTTACGAGCGTCAATACATGCCCTTCAAACCGGAACACAGCAATACAGAAATAGGTGTGAGGCAGATTGCTCTGAGCGGAAACCTCACATTCATTGATAACTTTGTACAGGTAAATTCGTATCGTATTATAAAGTTTACGATTTTAATGTATTATATGTTATACTAGCTGTTCCCTGACCCACCGCGTCGCATAGCGTCGCCCAAAAGCACTAGTAATTCGTATTCGCTTTAGCGTTTTTTCTGACTTTTTTCAAGGAACATGGCGTGATTTTAAATAGCTTATACTCGTATATAGCCTTCTACAAAAATTGAGCTTTCAAATGCAAAAAGTTTTTTTTAAATCCGACTGTTAGTTCTAGACAAAACCGCGTTAAAACAAAAAAAGAAACTTTTCAGCTTTATTATCTTTATATATATAAATCTTATGTGCGTGGTGTGTATGAAATTGATATCCTTCTAAACGGCTGGACCGATTTGGATGAATTTTTTTGTGCGTGTTCAAGTGGATTCGAGAATGGTTTAGATTTACAATTGGACCCGGTAGGTGGCGCTGCTATAGGGGTCCATCGTGAGATACAGGTGTTCTTAAGCGGACGAATGATTTGTTTGTTTTGTTGTCATGGAAACTGTCAACGTTTTGTTTATTTTGTTGTCATGGAAACTGTCAAAGCGATACGAAATCCGCCGGTCAGTAAGTATTAGTATAAATAATAGCCAGATGGTCAGACGATATCGTCGGGGTAGCCGGAGTGCAGTGGATGAGTCTCGCACGGGGCCGGCTAAGAAGGCCCACTATAAGCTTCTAAGGGACTCACGGGCTTAATTGATGACGATGAAGCTATGTATTTTATTATAATTATGTTAAAATATTCCTCAATCTGAGGAGCTCGATGGCGCAGTGGTTAACGCTTCCGGTCTGCGAGTGCTGAGGTTAAGCAACTTTCGCAAAGGCCGGTCATTGGATGGGTGACCAAAAATGTATCATTTCGAGCTCCTCCGTGCTTCGGAAGGCACGTAAAGCCGTTGGTCCCGGCTGCATTAGCAGTCGTTAACAACCACCAATCCGCACTGGACCCGCGTGGTGGTTTATGGCCCGTTCTCCCTATCCATCCACAGGGAAGGCTCGTGCCCCAGCAGTGGGGACATAAAATGAGCTGATGGTGATGTTACTGCATGTTGCTTTATAAAAAGTAAATGTGGTGTTGATGCACCATAAAACACTTCAACTTGCATTTGTATATTGACTTCCAGTTTTTTTTTTAAAGAGAGTTTGCCGATTGCTTCACTGAGCTTTTTCGGGTTAACTTAAACAAGCCGTGTGAAACGAATCACCTTCGGAGGTTTTCTAGAGGGAACGGCATCGCGCACTAGTGCGTGTTTCCGTGCTCTACTAGATTCTCCGAGGGGTTCGTATCGGATCGGACTCACTTCCAGTGTATTATAAAATTATGCTTTCATAGCAAAGTTTTCAATATCTATCTAGCTAAAAGCCAAGAAACAGCCAAGTTAGCACTTACTAAGATAAATGTGATAGTTTGTGCTGTATTTATCACCAGCTTTAAACTTGTTGTTGCGTTAGACAAAGTCTGCCTGCAAGAATATTAGATGTCGTAAATTTAAAGTAAGTGGACAATTTTCTAACGGGCAATTCGAAATGCTGCTTGAAAGCGATGTTCGTGGCGTATGTTTAACCTTAACACAATATTTTGTCAGGTACCCGTGTAAAGGGTTTGCCTTTACAAGGGTACCTCAAATCCAACGCAATACAAGCATTTTCAATAATTTTTTTCATTATTTAAACAAAAACAAGGTGTTGAAAAAATTCCACGAGCGATATTCGAACCCACACCCCATGACATGCCAGGTCATGTGCACTACCAACTTTGCTATCGTAGCTCAAACCAACTCGCCCAAATTAATCAACACTTATCTAATCTTACTTTGTAAGTCAAAGGAGCCCTATTCAATGTCGACAACTACGTCATCAACATCCGATCTTAATATTTTTACAAATATTGAAAGATCAAAAACACAAATGTTGAAAAAATTTCCACGAGCAGGATTTCAACCTGCACCCTTCTGACATACAACAAAATTTGCGATAAAAATTATTTAAACATTTTATTGAAAGATCAGTTAAGAATTAGGCAAGCTATATTTATGACAAGCTATATTTATGGCTTTTTCATTATAACAAATATATAGGTATATAATATTATGTAATTTTTGTTTGCCATGGATTTCTGCAAAGAAACGCCTACCATTAATTATGTCGTAATAAATTAGAGGAGACACGTTGAGCCTGTAAAGGTTAATATTTCCGTTTTACGATATTCATATACAGGGTGTTTGGTCATACATGTATAATCTCGAATATGGCAGATAGGGCACAGGTCGTAGAACCCCGGAGAATTATAAACATACCAGAAAATCACCATAACGGTTGGTAGGTTGTTTGTTACTAAGTAAAATCGTTAAGTGACAACTCTAGGTCCCGCTGATATATTGTTCTTGTTCGTCAACCAGGTCATGTCAGGGTTGAACAAAAATCATCATCATCAACATCAGCTCATTTAATGTCCCCACTGCTGGGGCACGAGCCTTCCCCATGGATGGATAGGGAGAATGGGCCATAAACCACGACACTGGCCCAGTGCGGATTGGTGGTTGTTGACGACTGCTAATGCAGCCGAGACCAACAGCTTTACGTGCCTTCCGAAGCACGGAGGAGCTCGAGATGGAAAATTTTTAGTCACCCTTCCGATGACCGGCCTTTGCGAAAGTTGCTTAACCACAGCATTCGCAGACCGGGCGCATTAACCACTGCGCCATCGAGCTCCTCCGAGAACAAAAATAATGTAATCAAATTAATTCGAGTTAGTGTATGGAAAAACAGATCTTCATAATATAATTTTGCATGTTACCACGATGTTATTTATACTAGGTTGCATGGCTATGTTTCAGGACTATACACATATTACCAACACTCTATATAAGTTTATTACATGTAGCTACTATTAGTATAAAGATATGTGCTATTATAAATAGTATATACCCCATTAAAGAAAGTAATTATATTGTCTGAATTTAAAGTATATGTATGTCCTATTATAAATAGTATATACCCCATTAAAGAAAGTAATTGTATTGTCTGAATTTAAAGCGATTTTAAAACGGTTCCCATTGTTACTGAAACGTGCCGAAGCATCGATTCTCGGTAATGAAACAAAGCGAACTTTCAAATAAACTTCTGCAAGATTTTTAAATATCCGTAGGTAGGTATTTCATGAGATATAGCTAGATAAAAGATACGATAAGTAAAACGACAAACACGACAAACTAAGTAAGTAAACTAAGTATGTACTTTAAGGAACGTGATAGAATAATTCTTACACATTTTTATAAACTACATACTTAGGTCCAATATTATTAATTTATTTTTTAGAAAAATTACTTGAATTAAACTTAGAAGGGTGAAAAGGGTGGGGGGGTGTATTATATAATTACGTACTAAACTTACCATATAGGTGTAATTTTAGTCCACGATTTCCGAATTGAAAGAATTTTAAGGAATGTTATTGGGCCTAACAAAAAACCAATACGGCCCTTTCCTACATCCTGAGTTACTAATACTAAGGGTCCTTCAGATTCAATTTCGGACTATTGAACCCACTGAAAGGCTTGAAGTGACCACACATTGCTAAAAGGTCTTCGAAAATATTTTTCATCGCACTTTATTGCTTTCAAAGAAAAGTTATTCAGTAAATACTACTTCAGAAGAGGACTGTGTCTGTATGTCAAATAATGATTGATTCGATTCTGTTCTACTTTAAAAATAATACTTAATAAAAACACTAAAAAGTAGGTACGTATATACACACATATAATTTAAGTTAGTTAATGGGCTTAAACAAACATATTTTTTTTACTATCTACTGGTTTACACATACTTATATTACAATACATTAAACTCCACAAGAACTTTTTAAAAGCTAAAGGCTAAGCCCAGGAGTGGTACTTTCGTAAACTGATAAATATTATATTATACTACAGAATAAATGTTTCAATATATTTTTTTTAAATTTTCGTTTTTTTATTTCACTTTGACTGAAACGGTTCTTTGATAAGTAAGGTAACCAAAAGATACTGTCATTTAATTTGTTTTGTTTCTGTGAATTCTCAATTTTATTGTCATATTATTATATATTTGTTATTGAAATTAGTTAAATGAAGATTAATTTCACCAACATTTGCTCTAAAATTTGTATGCTGTGTGAAACAAGCAAAACATGAGATCAAATAAGGTACTTAAGTATAACATCTCCACCATGTAAACCATGTTTTATGCAAATAAATATTCTTATTCTTATTCTTTACTAACACTTTACTACACAGTTGTTAATAAGTTTGTTTATACAAAAACAAATCCAATTCATTCGGAAAATTCCACGGGGAGAAATGTCCTAAGACATAGTGGAAAAGTGGTTCGTATTCATGAGAGCATTCCGTACTTATCTGCCCAATTTAGTGTGTGTTTCTATGTATCCTCTATACACCAATAAAACTTTCAAGACAGACGATGTGCTGTTGTGAACTTGTTTTTTGTTTTTAAACAAAAGTAATTTAGTAGAAATATTAAAAGAGTTTTAATGCAATCTCTTTATAACAGCGCAAACATTTTTATTATGTCAAAAATTTATCTTTTGTACTGTTGGTATAATTCCGTGCTAAAATATTTCATATGGTTTACTTATGTGAAGATCTGGCATACTCCACACCTACGGAGCGAAACGAAAACGAAACTTTTCAAAGGATTTGAATTGTTTGCAGTTCAGTTGTTAACATTATTTTACTAGAAATAAAAATTTAAAACCATTGTAAAAAGAACACTGCGCGCTGTTTATTTTACATTTTAACTGTCTCTACGACATTCTTCTCATAATTTCGTTTCGTTTATATTCCTGGAAAATTACCAGAGATTTTTACCCACATTATGGAAAAACTTTGTCTTCATTTCACTTGATGGAAAATTACAATATCATGGAAACTCATTTTACAAGGAATAATAAAAGTTGCCGCAATCTAGCAATGCTGATTACAATGTAGTAATGGTATAAACATCTCGAGGAGCTCGATGGCGCAGTGGATAACGCGCCCGATCTGCGAGTTCTGAGATTAAGCAACTTTCGCAAAGGCCAGTGATCGGATGGGTGACCAAAAATGTATCATCTCGAGCTCCTCCGTGCTTCGGTAGGCACGTACATAAAGCCGTTGGTCCCGGCTGCATTAGCAGTCGTTAACAACCACCGATAAGCACTGGGCCCGCGTGGTGGTTTATGGCCCGTTCTCCCTATCCATCCATAGGGAAGGCTCGTGCCCCATCAGTGGGGACATAAAAATGAGCTGATGATGATGATGATGAATGGTATAAATGTAATGAACAGTTACAAACTAAAATTTTACTAGAAAAAATCAAGTAAATTCAAACTCAGAAAGCTCGAGTGGGAACTGAACCCACGACCTTTGGATAACCGGTCCACTGCTCTGACCGCAGAGCTACCGAGACCCCAGAAGACTAGTTGAATTTTTCTAGTACTTTGTAATTTATGCTGCAAGCCAGCGGTATTACGTCACTGTGAAGTTACTACCCTTAGTAATGAACAGACTTAGATAAAATGTTTAAATAATTTTAACGCAAATTTTGTTGCGAAACAAATTACAAAACCACAAATGTTGAAAAAATTTTCACGAGCATAATTTGAACCTGCACCCTTCTGACATACCGGGTCAGGTGCTCCTCCAATTGAGCTATCGTGGTTTTAACCAGCCCGCCGAAATTATTCAACACTATTTACTTTTTACTTTGAAAGCCAAAGGCGCCCATTCAATGTCAACAACTACCAGAATATGTATGTATGTATGTATGTCAGAAGGGTGCAGGTTCAAATCCTGCTCGTGAATTTTTGAAGTGAAAACTTCTTTAGCGGCATTGTGCACTTTTTTTGGAATGGGTAAAAAATGTTAAACTCGCGTCAGGACACGTGACCGTCAGGACACGTGACCTGATCGAAAATTCGTAAGACGGATGGAGAGTAGACAGCTGGCGCGGCGTAATATAAATTTTTAATATAACTTAATATAACTTTTTAATGTAATATAAATTGTCATGTTTGTGTACGATAGCCCAATAAATAAATATTGTATTCTACCACATAAATGAGAGTACTTTTATACTGATAATTAAAGCAATTCGTGCAAAATTATTCCCTAACAATTCCAAAATATCAAAAATGCACAACGTTAATATTCAAGTTTTCACTTCTGCCGGCACTCCCAGAGTGCAACCCATCGTTTTTTTTTTCAACATTTGTGTTTTTGTAAGACTTAGATAAGATGGCGGTAGCTAGCTAGTGAAAGGCAAGCTCTCCCACCAGCTAAACCGAATATAGAGGTATATCCCTCATGGGAATCGAACTAATCTAATCTCAATTTTGGGTCACAAAAGCGGGAGTTAACTCTCTTACATGTTGTCGTCTTTCATCGCTTCTCAATTTTATTCGGAGCGACATAGGGTTCAATATTTGGTGGCAACTGTTAGACCGTTTTAATAATATTTAGATGGACACCCATTATATAAATGTTTAATGTAATTTTCCTTTTTTCTGCCTTCTTTAATTACTCAAGTAAAAAACCAGTTTTACAGTAGCTTTTCACAAAATATTTATAGCAACGTATGCCATGACCTTATAAAAGGTAAGTAAGCATTCGAATACCATTATGATATGAGTATTATGACCACTTATGACCACTTAAATCATGGTTCTCGTAAAGCTACTTACCTAATACATTTGCTTTGTTAGTATTTGTGTTATATAGTTGAAAAACGCAAATCCACTTGCAATAGGTACTTAAAATACGTCATAGTCATCATCATCATCATCATCATCATCATCATCATCATCATCATCATCATCATCGTCATCATCATCATCATCATCCTTTAAACGTCCTACTAAGCTCTGGTATTCCTGTGTAAACGCAAATGTGAATATCGGGCCACACCACGCTATTTTAAAGTCAGCCATTTTACGACGATGAACGGGTCCCGTATGTCCAACAGCAAAACATGCCTTTTGAAGTATGAAGAAGCTCAAAATATTTGAGTTAGTTCGGATCCGGGAAGTTTGAAAGTTGCTTTACTTTCAACTTTAACCGCCCTGTGGCCTAGTGGCTAAGACCACCGGTTTAGACCTAGAGGTCCCTAGAGATTCCCAGCGGGGGGTACATGTTTGTGTACTCGTGTCTTGTCTTATCTAAATATGTCGTAAACATCAATGTTTGTAGCATTATTGTGTTCCGGCAACTAGAGATAAGATAGCCAGTGCCTCACTAGTTGAGGATCCCGGGTGAAGTGCGCTTCCATCATTGGCCTTATAATCACTTAACATCAGGTGAGATCAAGGCACTATGCTTACCCGTGAAAAATAAAAAAGAAAAAAAATCGCAATCTGAACGAGCAAGCCGCTTCGCCATCAACCCCCTCGCTAAATACGTAGTTAAGAAAAAAAATCCAAATACAGTCTCAATGTAAATGATCGCGACGCCCGCCTACCGCCGCCGCCGCCTTAATGCAGTGCCCAGCGTCACAAAATAACGAGACTACAGAAGGCAAGATTAATCCATACCGCGCTCGAGCAACGCACACATCAATCGGCTTCCCTTTAGAAAATGGTCAACATGTTACTTTATACAGATTAACTTGATGACCGAGTGTTTTTTTACGGATAAAACGACGTTTTTTAAAAATGAAACCTAGCTAGATCGATTGATCGCCCCCGTAACCCCCTGCATACTCATGAAAATCGTTGGAGCCGTTTCCGAGATTTAGATTATATATATACATACATATATACAAGAATTGCTAGTTTAAAGGTATTAGATAAACATTATTTCTTAACGAGTTATATTCATTCATCCATTTAACACACAACGGTCAAGTTTGGTATTAAAATTACGTCGATAGGTATTGTTTTTGGTGCTAGGTTTTTGGATTGCAAAAAATTTTTTAAAGGGCGGCTTTCCTTCTTTAAATTTCCACTCTTCGCCACTGGCACACACTTATCATCACTTGACATCAGGCGCGATCAAGGCACTGTACTTACCCGTAAAATATATAAAAAAACACATAGACCCCTTGCACGGATCTCGGAACAGCTCGGAACAGTCGGAGCGTAGCTGTTGCGAGATTCCACGTTCGTGAGAGGTTGTCTATGAGTGCGTTGCTCGAGCGCGTTTATATGAAGCTTACTTTCTGTAGTCTCTTTATTTTGTGGCCCGCGTTTTGCTTTAATTTACTTAATCTTGTTTCCTGACGACGCCTTTTTTAGCTTCATTCCTCTCTTTATTCATAAGTTGGTCGCTAAGTGGAACAGATTTGATCCAACGATAATGGATTGACTACAAAGCTTTTCAATGTTAATCTTAAGCAAACTGTCTTGTTCCTTCTCTTGTGGTAGATGCTTTACTTATGAACAATAATGAAGTGACAAAATTTCGAAATGAATAATATATAAAAAAATATTTTAAAAAATTGGAAAATGAGTGTTGAAATAATGATACGAGCAGGAAGAGACCTTCCGGCATTCCATACCATGTGCAAGGTTACCATATCTGCCATGGTGGACATGGAAGGCCATTATACCTGGTGGGATAGAACCAGGACAGCGTACGAATAACACTCACTTTTGTTGGAAATATGAGAATTTTAATTTCTAAAACTTCAAAATACTTATTACAAAATGTTCAAATAATATTTAACGCAAATTTTGTTGCGAACAAATTACAAAAACACAAATGTTGAAAAAATTTCCACGAGCAGGATTTGAACCAGCACCCTTCTGACATACCGGGTTAGGTGCTCTTCCAATTGAGTTATCGTGGTTCTAACCAGCCCGCCGAAATTATTCAATACTTTTTACTTTGAAAGCCAAAGGCGCCCATTCAATGTCAACAACTACCGTCATTAACATCCGGTCATAATATTTTTACAAATATTAAAGATCAGTTAAGAAGTAGGCAAGCTATTTATAAAATGTTCAAATAATATTTAACGCAAATTTTGTTGCGAACAAATTACAAAAACACAAATGTTGAAAAACTTTCCACGAGCAGGATTTGAAGCAGCCCGCCGAAATTATTCAACACTTTTTATTTTGAAAGCCAAAGGCGCCCATTCAATGTCAACTACCGTCGTTAACATCCGATCATAATATTTTTACAAATATTAAAGATCAGTTAAGAAGAAGGCAAGCTATTTATAAAATGTTCAAATAATATTTAACGAAAATTTTGTTGCGAACAAATTACAAAAACACAAATGTTGAAAAAATTTCCACGTGCAGGATTTGAACCAGCACCCTTCTGACATACCGGGTCAGGTGCTCTTCCAATTGAGTTATCGTGGTTCTAACCAGCCCGCCGAAATTATTCAACACTTTTTACTTTGAAAGCCAAAGGCGCCCATTCAATGTCAACAACTACCGTCATTAACATCCGGTCATAATATTTTTACAAATATTAAAGATCAGTTAAGAAGTAGGCAAGCTATTTATAAAATGTTCAAATAATATTTAACGCAAATTTTGTTGCGAACAAATTACAAAAACACAAATGTTGAAAAAATTTCCACGCGCAGAATTTGAACCAGCATCCTTCTGACATACCGGGTCAGGTGCTCTTCCAATTGAGTTATCGTGGTTCTAACCAGCTCGCCGAAATTATTCAACACGTTTTACTTTGAAATACTTATTACGTCATTTCTAAATACTTGTACCAGAATAATACACCAATAAGTACTACTGAACCATTTCACCATTACGGAAGTACTACGGCGAAAATTAACTATAAGGAGAGAGTTACAATATTAAAACCGAACTGCCTCAATAAATTGAAGAAAAAAAACGTAAATCATTATTAAGCGCTTTGAGTCCTCGCTGCGTTGCTCAATTAATAAAATCGCTCGCCCAAAAACTTTTTATTGACACTGTTAGTTTCAATTGGCGGATGCGCGGTGGGAAATCAATGAATACTATTGCTATGTAGATCTGTAATTGCTATCGTGTGGGTAATGGTGTCAATGATTACCATTCATTCGGCAAGCTTTTATTTGACATAGCAATTTCGCTTAAAGACGGCGAATATCGTTAAGTTAACTGTGAGAGTTCCGGGTTTTTATTGGCTTCATGGTAAAAGTGCAACGTATTTTAGTAAGTGGATAAAAATAATAATATTCAAATCATTTATTCAGTTTAGGCATCGTTATAAAATTAACTAAATTCACTACCCACTTAGAGAAGTCCTTTTTTTACTTTTTTCTTAGAAAGTTTATTTCTGGCTAATTTTTAAATTGTTAATAACCTTATTTTATTATTGGTTGCAACTTAATTTTTCAATGATGTGTACGTCTGTTAAGGCATATCTGTAAAACTAATCCTTAAGTACACACATTTATTGCTGTGTAAAATGATATTGTCGATGGTGTTTCTTAACAAATAAATAAACAATCAAATAACCATGCCTATTTTTGCTGCTAAGTAGCATTGTTCTTCTTATAGTGAATAGTCCATGGTTTAGGTTACAAATTAGCTCTTATGTATGTCACTATGCCATCACCATGCATGTTGACTTGAGGACCTCATATCCATATTTCACTTCACCTTCAGGTGAATAATAAATATACAACGCTTTGTGAACTTGTCGGAGATCGCAATATGACGCGCCTTTGAAGCTAAAGAGAGTTTTAGCCTCAAAAGCCGCCTACCAACTGCCTAAACATCTCTGAAAATGTCAACTTAAATTTATAATAATAACCTAATTCAATACGTTAAAAGTATTCGATTTTAAATTAAAATCGTATAGTTAGGTGCCTATCCACGGGCTTCAAGTCTGTTAAATCAATGACGTTTCAACATTGTGTCGGTATTTCGATTTTGACTATGGGGTAAAACTAGGTCACCGAACACGATTCTGGAAGTTTTAAAATAGCAAGAGTCGAGGCTCTTTCATATGTCAGAGCCTCGATTAAATTAGAACCTAAGCACGGGTAAATTGTAATCGTAAATATATTATTTCACCTTATTGGCCACTTTGGTATGATATCGGTTCACGTCATATTAAAAGCTACGCTACATTGCTTCATGAATAAACGATGGTTGCGTGTTGGTGTTACGGTATTGAGTAGCTTCGTGATGTATCCACGTATCAAAATATGAAATTACGCTCAACCACATGATAATCTAGAACAAAATCTCATTATTAATGTATGTGTTTCATGATAAAGATTTATTAAAGCTACTAATTCGTATTAAGGATAAGCCAAGTCTTTTATGTAACGGGTTATGAATTGATGAATGAAGACGTTTATTTTAGACTAAGGCCCATATTAATGTCAGTAACATATTTTAACTTATTCTAGTTTAGTTAAATAAATAAAACATAAATGTAATCAAACTCGGGATTGCTGAAGGAATACCCTCTTCTACCCTTATCAGCTCTGATTACCACTTTGTTCGTTTTGGAGTGTAGACATGGGACCCTAGCGATTTTTATCTAAATAAAAACAGTTTATCGACTCTTGTGCGGCTGAGCTAGCAATTTTCTTACACTCACAACGAGCATAGATTTTTCGCTAGAAAAAGTTGGAATCCGATCCCTTATGAGAATCTAGTAGGGGACGGGGACATTAGTGAGTGATGCCATTTCCTCTATAAAACTCTCTCTTAACAAATAAATTTAAAAAAAAACCTCTGACGGTGCTTCGTTTTACACGACTTGAGGAACCCTTTAAATTTCTACCCGCCCTCAAAAATTACCAATTTAAGGTTAACCAAAAGCTGGCAAAATCAAAATTTTATGGTATGCTACCTAAGCGAATGCGATTCGAACGCCCTTCGCACTTCGCATTCGGTACCACTAGAGCCGAATTTAACTCAAAATTTTAATTATTGTAGTTATATGTCAATTTAAACAATTAAGTACAAATAATCAAATTTAATCACTATAAAAAAAAATTTTTTTACGCTCACACCAATTATCTAGCCCAAGATATGCTTCTATTAAAACTCGTTGATATGGGTAAACTAGATAACGGATAAATATACATAAACATAGTAAAACACCCAGACCCGAAATCAATACAGAAAAACAGTTTTCTCTAAATTGATTCGACCGGGAATTCAACCCGGGACCTATAGATGGCGCGACGCCAGACCCGGCGCGCTAAACACTCGACCGTCTCGTCGTCTGACTATGCTTTACTTTTTAGTACAGGTGGATTTTTCCGTACGATTATTTTTTTTGTGTAGAATATGTTTAAGGTTTTAAGAGGATTTCCCTCTCGCGACCGCTTACATTGTGGAATGATCTTTTTAAACGGTTCAAGATAAAAAGCCAGTTCCTGAGTGGTTGATGACAAATAACAATCTTCTCCAGTTTTTCTATATTAAAAGTAAAAGGTAACACAATGATTCTCTTCTAACATCATCGATAAAAAAGAAAAGTATGAAATATAACATTATCGTCTTCCATTCTATTTCGTGTTCGAATATTCCAAAAGGTAGCACTAAAGAAAATTGTAAGTTGTAGGGCAAACTTACCTAACCTACGAAGGTTTAATTTATCTACCAGGCACAATTCCGTCGAACGAATAGGAAACCCTTTGGAAGTATTTGCGAGGGGACGGTCGTGTACCGGGAATCAACACCTTGCTATTTACATGCCAATAGGTTTTTTTATAAATATGTCCACATGATCACAACGCATCGGTGACTGAGTGGCGACGTACTCGACCAGATATCTGGAGTTAGATGAGCTGGCAGTTGATTCTGCACTGCCTGTTGTTAAGCAGAAGCAGAGTCCAGATGCGAGGACAGCTAGCGGATCAGAACTGTGCCTCACTACTCACTAGCCGACCTCTGTCTGACCCCCAAGTTGCTTCTTCACACCTCGTTTAAAGGACCCCATTTGGTAAGCGTGTTAAATTAACTCATCATCATCATTAGCTCATTTTATGTCCCCACTGCTGGGGCACGAGCCTTCCCTATGGATGGATAGGGAGAACGGGCCATAAACCACCACGCTGGCCCAGTGCGGGTTGGTGGTTATTAACGACTGCTAATGCAGCCGGGACCAACGGCTTTACGTGCTTTCCGAAGCACGGAGGAGCTCGAGATAATACATTTTTAGTCACCCATCCGATGACCGGCCCGGCCTTTGCGAAAATTGCTTAACCTCAGCACTCGCCACTGCGCCATCGAGCTCCTCAAAAATTTAATTAACTGTTACCCATCAATTGTTAAGTACCATCAGTAAGTACTATTTATTACCCATCAAAATAAGCGTTGACACGAATAGAAGAATAAGAGATCAAATAGCGATGAATTTGATTTCAATAATGGAGGTCTGTTTCCAGCTGTGGGACACTGACTTGGTACTTGCCACATGATCCATTTTCGTTGAGCCTAATACACGAACACGATAAACTTTAAACGAAAAGGGTACCAAAATTGAACTTCTACAAATTTGTGGAAGTTAGCTCTCATTTTGTGTAAAATATAAGAACAGTTTATTAAAATCGCTCGTCCCACCGTGCATTACGCAAGTTTGATTTAATCCTCTTCAGTATCCAGGTCACTGTAGTAAGCAGTTTAAATCCGCCGCGATCAATAGGATTTATTTAAAACCTCTTCTCTAGACGTCGTTAAGCGCTGTTTATTTTTGTACGTCTACATAAAAAGAGTTTATAACACTGGATCTTAATGGAACAGCTGTTTGCGCGTTCTGGGTGCGAACTTTCGATATGTCAAATCACCGGAGAGGCGACCAAATAAAAATATTTAGAGTTTCCGCGCTTCGGAATGCAAGTCATTGGTCTTAGTTATTGTAATGGCAGATAAAAAATATTTCTGAAAATAAACATTTTTATATTTATTTTCATGGTAATCGTAAAACCCATTGGTTCAAAATGGTTCATGTGGGAAGTCCTGACTTGGGCCCTGCTGTGAAGATTATGATGTTCATAGGCTGGATTACCAGATAGTTATGAGAGAAGTGGCCTTTCAGACATGTTCTGCGGGAGAGGAGATCCCACCCAGCTACAAGTAGGTACAATAAAAGTATTAGCGAATCGAAGATTTCATAACAATTAAACTTGTTTTTTTTTATCTTTGATTATTTAATTATTATTTTTATTAAGAGTAAATGTTTATGGGATTGCAAAAGTATTAGTTATCTATCTGGCAATCTATCATGACGTTCCTTTAAACCGATTGAGAACGAAGCGGTGACTTGACATTTTATTTTTGCGCACGGCTGTCACGATATTCCCTTTTCGATTTTTGTGCCATTTGCGATGTTCCATATAATTTTGTGTTATCCATTTTCACGTACTGAAAGAATGCCATGAAATTGCGCGTTGTCTGTTGAAGGTCTTATCCATTTGAATTCTTGGGAGTGGCTGAAAACCAGCGTGGCCTGGGATCTTTTTTATATTGGTTAGCATATGCTAAGCTTCTTCCAATTGCTATTACATTTTATATTGTTATTAACGTTTAACTAATAAGAAGTCTCTTCCACTACTTAATTTTGCTTAATTATTACTAATGAATAACAGAAAATAATAACTTAATGAAGCAAAATTAAGGAACTCGATGGCGCGAGGAGCTCGATGGTGCAGTGGTTAACGCGTCCGGTCTGCGAGTGCTGAGGTTAAGCAACTTTCGCAAAGGCCGGTCATCGGATAAGTGACCAAAACTTTATTATCTCGAGCTCCTCCGTGCTTCGGGAGGCACGTAAAGCCGTTGTCCCGGCTGCATTAGCAGTCGTTAACAACCACCAATCCGCACTGGGCCCGCGTGGTGGTTTAAGGTCCGTTCTCTCTATCCATCCATAGGGAAGGCTTGTGCCCCGGCATTGGGGACATAAAAAGAGCTGATGATGAATGATGAATTACTATAAATCAAAATTAAATCTTAAACTATCTTTGTAATTCTATTAATATAACATCGACCCTTCTATACAAATTTAAGATCTGTGTGAGATAGGTTTATAATCCTCATAATCCTAATTAGTACTGGTTAAGTGTTGTCAAACGATTGATGTCTACGTAACTAAGTAATTAATTTAAAAAAGGATGTCTTTCGCAAAGGATAATGCTAAATAAAAAAAGCAAACAATAACTTTAACAAAAAGTACCCTTACTATAAAACAATCAACAATATCGTACCTAAAAGATGATTTAAAGAATGCGCTTTAATACATGCAGATTATTATTAGTCATTTTTACTAAAAATATGAGATACTTTTCGTTTGCGCCGGGCCTGAGTTTTATGCTCATACTTCATGAGCTAGAAAGTACCGAGTAATAATCCGAACGAGGAAAAGCCACCCTAATCATTTTAAAATAGTCCCGAATGCCGCAACACATCTAGTCATTACGCCCCATTCCCACGGGGGGGTTGTGACCTACTTCACCGGCAAGGGGGTTAAGGATTTAATTTTCGTAATGGTTTTATTAACATGCCGGACTATTGTGCGGTCACCACTTGAACGCAAATCGAATTGCGAATCTAGCTCGACCTCAAACCTTTGTTAAATCAATTTAGAAGCGTATAATAATAATGCTTTATACAAACAAATACCGATGATCTGTTGGAGGTCGCGAGTAGCCG
Organism: Eudonia mercurella; assembly: GCA_963082485.1. NCBI lineage: Eukaryota > Metazoa > Arthropoda > Insecta > Lepidoptera > Crambidae > Eudonia > Eudonia mercurella. The sequence goes on from OY720026.1 coordinate 8,887,539, forward strand.
CTGAATGCGAATAGTACAAAACCGGTCGTTGAGGAGATCCTCCGAAGAGGCCTTTGTCCAGTTGTGGATCTCCTTTGTTTGAGATGATGATGATGATGATGATGATGATGATGATGATGATGATGATGATGATGATGATGATGATGATGATGGTGATGATGATGATGATGGTGATGATGGTGATGATGGTGATGATGATGATGATGATGATGATGATGATGATGATGATGATGATGATGATGGTGATGATGATGATGATGGTGATGATGGTGATGATGGTGATGATGGTGATGATGGTGATGATGGTGATGATGATGATGATGATACAAACAAAATAAAGTACAAAATACAAGCAGAAATAACAGTGTTCATATTCGTTTCAGCCTAATGCATTGTTGATACCACATACAATGTAATATTAACTTCTAAATAACCCTTTTCAAATGAAAACATATTACGCACGAATGTTTGTTTGACAATGCAAGTTGGTGGTTTTGACGCAACTTTGGAGTTTTAAACTACACTTGCGTGCAAATATATCGACTCACCGTAACATTTTCATATAAACTAGATTATTTTAAAGCCTTGGTACTCTGCTGGCTGATCTAACTAAAGAAATCCAGATTCCCATAGGCACTATAGTAATCTGTTTAACCCTCCCTACAGTTTAAATCTAATGTAATTTAAGAAATAGCGTTGACTATAAAAGTATGATAAGACGTAATATGATGATAATCCTCCAGAGAGTAACCGGAAAAAATCAATTTCCCCATAGTCAGCCGTTTACACGACAAACCAGCTTTAAAGTTTAGTCTTAGGATTTACTAACATTCTTTAATTTAATAGGTAAATATTGTTTACGGTCTCCCTGAGACCACGGACCCTGCAAACGTCAGGATAACCATTATTTAAGACTAGTGTATAAAAAAAACGCGAGTAGATCCGTAAAAGTTATTTCATTTTAATGGTTAAAAGTTACTGATTCGATCAGATGGGTGACTTTAGAAGTTTAGAGCTCTAAACTGCCTAAATTATTTCTCTGGATTGCAATTGATCTGCTTCGGTCAATCCTTAATCCTTAATTCTACTAATTTAAACGACCACGATGTCTCTGCGGTCATATTCTGTTCAACTTTTCCCATAGTCCATAAAAGCTTCAAACAAGATTGTTTCTACGAAAATATTACAATGGGTTGATTTCATTGCACGCAAGTGTATTTTCATTTTCGTGTGTAGAGAACTCTGGCAACCAGGTGGCGTCACATCGCGCCGACGCGTGTCCATGTCACGTAATACCGTTCGTCAATTTATTTATTTCTATAAACGACGTTATCATCATTATCAACTTTTATTTGTCATGAAATTAAAGTAAATTATTCATATTTGCTAGTGAAGTTAATGTTAAGTTAATCATAAATGTAAGTGGTTAGTAACACTGAGGTTACTAAACCACGAGGGCTGTGACTTGTTTATTTTGATGTGACGTCAAATCGAAATATTTAATTGAAAATTGCATAACAAATTAAAGTTAATAATCATGTATTAGATAACTCTGTATACAAGATGTAGATCGGATACACTTTGTATCTTTTCATTTTGACCACACCTTTCTGTTTCACGTTGTATAAATAGACTGTGAAAAATGATATGGCAAAGAATGGAGAAAATATTAAGGTAGAGACTGTTCGTTCAGAAGAAGTAAACCTTTTGAACCGACCTCGAATAATATTGGGAATATAGTAGGTGAATGTTGATGTTAATGAAACGATGTAACTGGGTCCAAGCCGAGCACTAGAATAGCAGTAGGTTATATTCAACAGGGTGCCTAGTGTGAATTTTGTTTACTATCCGTATTCATTCGATTACGTTTTCGAAAATGAAAATTAGTATGGCATTGAAGCAGCGCCTCCTGGCGACAAACGCGAAGAGTTAAAAGTTTGCTATACAAATTCTCGTTTTCGTTAACGTTATCGAATTGCGTCTGTCTAGACTTCGATTCTTCTATTTTAAACGATTGCTGTAAACCGATTAAAATGAAACACTTTATACGGGTCAAAGTGCGTTTGCTTTACATATTATTGTATCCTGGCCTTTTGCCGAGGACACATCAAAGGGTTCAAAAAGGTTCTTAATCACAAGGAGGCTGAAAAGTTGGTCGACCTAAGATTGATTTGTAAGATGTTACCGACATTTACTCTTTGATCGAATCCGCTTTAAGCTCACGGCATCTTCATCTCTTTGTCATGCATCCCATCACTTTAATACAAGCATATACCTAAAACAACAAAGTACAAATGACTGGTTTCAATTTAATGCAATTTCATTATAATTTTATTCGTTCTTGCATATTGTGGCGGGCGAATGTATCGCCCGCCACAATATGCAGAATTATTTGCGTAGGTTTGTTCTTCATTGTCACGTACCAAAACTATTTATCTCACTGTATCTATTTATTTTCTACGTTTTTTAATCTTAGAAACATGCCTAGTGCTTATCGGATTTGCACATTATCGAGTAAAAAAAATGGCACATGGCATGGGTCTTTCGAAAGATATCTCTGGTGGTTTTGTACTGTCTTATATCGACTAATTTAATAATTAGGCTCATTACGTATCATATTATTTTCTTTCATAATTTTGTTGTCGTTAAAGATAAATCAGTGGAGTCAACCCTACAGTTTTAATTGTAGATATACAGTTTTTTTAAATCTTTCCAGTTTTTAGTTTAGGTCTCCAAATCTTCAGTTTTTTTATTTACAAAAACAAAGGTGGGTCTGGCTGGTAGCGGCATCTATTTTATTTGTTATTACCATTACCGGACCGGACTTCTTGATTGTCAATCGATTAAGCGTTTGGCGTTAGCGGATAAAGTAAGTAAATCGTTCGATGCGATTAGACGATTGTTTTCGAGCGTAAATTTTATGAAAACGAAACTTAGAAATAGACTTTCTACGACCACAATAAAAGGTACATTGCACACAAAATCTAAAATTAAGAATTGTTTCGAGTTCGATGCGATGAATAACCATTTTAAGAAATTCAATAAAAATATGTACCATTTCAAAAATAAAGATGAAACGGAAAATCAAAAAGATTTGCAAATTAAAAATGAGATAGCAGCTTATAATATCTAATGTTAATGATCACTGTTATGTACGTTGTATTTTTAAGTTCAAGTTTATTTTGTTAATTTGATTAAAAGTTTAATGATCACATGATTTTTTTATAATTTCTTCCCCGTACGTGTTTTATTTATTACTACCTACCATTAAATAATACAAAATAAGAAAAAGATGTAGATTTACCGTTTTTTAATTAATATTTACAGTTTTCTACAGCTTTTATCAATTGTTTATGTAGTTTTACTCTAAGATGGGGTTGGCAACACTAGAAGAGATTGAGTAAAATAGCTTTGACACACATACCAAAACAACAAACATACTTAACGAAACTATTATGGGTTTTAACAAAGCCCTAAAAAGGAGCCATTACATCTAATTTGAAGATCTAAATCAATGCTGTCTTTGTTTGTACCGAACAAACAAAACACTCTCATTTCGTTGTAAAGACCTTTTTGTGGCATGGACGGAGGACGGAGCGCGTTGCGTCATCCGTTGTCGAGCAATTTGTTTTAATAAAATGTCCGCTGTCTACACATCCATACAACTGCATTTGCGCTAGTTAAATGCCCATTCAATGTATTGAGTTGTTACGCTCCCAAGTCCTAGATGGGTCACCATACAATCAGTTCTGAAATCCGCTCTATTCAGTTTATTAAGTTTAGCCGGAGTTTGGTTTAGCATCTAATTTGACCTTTTGAAGTATTTGCCGGCCGTTTGCTTCACAAGACATAAGAGGATTTACATTAGTGCTGCTTTTCTAATAAATTAAGATTTCTAATGGCGTACTATAATGGCGTACTATAATGGCGTACTATAATGGCGTACTATAATAATGTAGCATTAACAAAACTGAGAAGTCATGTTTTAAAAATCTCTGTTGTTGAATTATTAAGTTACAAAGGCAAAATATTACTCGACACGTTGTTTTTTCTAGTCTGAACTATGAGTACAATGGATGTAATAATTATTATAAGAGTTTTTTATATTCATGTAGTATGTAGATGGAGATACATACTATAAGTAAAAAGAAATAAAATAATACTTTTTAAGACAAAATAAAATAAATAATAAATTAAAATTAAAGCTCCCATAAATAAAATATGTCCTCCAACTGGGAGCTTATGGGAACGGAACGGAAGAAACCCATGAATCAAGTAAGTGCATGAAGTTTATTTTGGAGATAATGAGAAAATAATGTTTACCTTTTTCACGTTTTCCATGCCTATAGCGATTTTGGAACAAATGTCGGACATGCTTGCATCAAACTTTTTGGTTAATTAATTAAATTTGATTCATTATACTTTTTTATTATTTTAATGCATTTTTAAAGCTTGTACTTATAATAATGAATAAAAAATCGTCAACTTTTCGAAAGAGATTCGTCCATTTTTAATAAATGTCTCAAGAATAAAATTTTATGTAACTTAAAAGTGCACTTTCGTCAAATGCATTCTGGCCGCGCCCGTAGATCCGACCGCCAAGCGGATCCTGTTTTGTAAGGAATTTTACCAAGCGCAAAGCCCAAGACGAGATCGTGCTCCGAAATTGCTAACAAGATAAAAAAGCAATTTAGAAGAAGCGAATACTGTTTTCAAGGAAACTTTTCGCTAAAGCAAATATCCATATATATTTTTAATACCACTTAGCCGGGAAAGTAAACACGCGGCCCGCCTGATGGAAAGCGGTCACCACAATATAATAATATGATTGTAACCCTCGCGAGATCACGACCCTGTTAAAACCTCTTCAAGAACCTTCTCTAGATCCGGTATCCACCAAAGCGGAGACGATAAGAGATGCGTCGAAAATAACCGTGTTGTTTAGTTTTTAGCCATTTCGTCCGCTCATCTTGGCTTTGATGGTTTCGGGCTTTAGGGGTAACGTGGCTATTGGCTAAGTATTTTTTTTAGTACAACACGTTGTACATTCTACTATTACAGGGAAGCAAAGTCTATCCTTAGACTTAACTGCCTGTAGGAAGTCTTTTATCAAGTGTTCTTTATATAATATACTAGCTGACCCGGCGGACTTCGTACCGCAATTTCTATTTTTTATTTTTAATATAGCCTATGTTACTCAGCGCTAATGTAGCATTCTAATGGTGAAAGAATTTTTTAAATCCATCCAGTAGTTCTTGAGTTTATTCGTTGCAAACATACATACATACAAAAATACAAAGGTTTCCTCTTTATAATATTAGTATAGATTATATGTTATTGTAGTAGTATCGTAGCCGTACTTGTCATGGAGGGCAAATCCAATTTCTCTTTTGGATCTCTTTTTCTCATCACCCTTATCATCATCATTATAATCATAATCATCATCAGCCTAGAAACGTCCCACTGCTAAGCACAGGCCTTCCCTTATGACATGCACATTAAAAATTGGGTCATATTCCACCACCAATGAGTGATAGTAGTTTTTTACAATATTTTTTAGGCTTCATATGCGTAATAGCATAAAAGTCGCCTGTTCTTTTGGCTAACATGTTGGAGGTACTATAAAGGGGAGAAAGCATCAACAGCGCCCTGAAATTGAAATTATATTGTATGCGCACAGCGCAGGTCGTAATAGGCCCTATGTGTGTAATTAAACCACAGACTGCTCATGTAGAAGGTTTGACGGAAGTCTTTAAACAAGGTAATTTTGACCTCTTCTGTCCGGGCAGTCTTGTGTGCTTGAAAAAACATATTAGCACGAACTGCCAAAGCTCTATGGTTAGTCGAAAAGTGCAATAAGTACCTACATACTTATACTTAAAAATAAACTTTTAATTATTTTCCAATTAGAAGTAGGTAAAAGAGGGACATGGTCAATAGTTTATATATTATCAGTCAAGTTGTTTAATCGACAATTTAATATAATACGCATAATACCATATGATAATATATTAATCCGTCCTAAAACGCTAAAACTATTATGGCAGGAACAGGTTCTATGACGGATTCATCATCATCATCATCATCAGCTCATTTTATGTCCCCACTGCTGGGGCACGAGCCTTCCCTATGGATGGACAGGGAGAACGGGCCAAAAACCACCACGCGGGCCCAGTGCGGATTGGTGGTTGTTAACAACTGCTAATGCAGCCGGGACCAACGGCTTTACGTGCCTTCCGAAGCACGGAGGAGCTCGAGATGATAAATTTTGGTCACCCATCCGATGACCGGCCTTTGCGAAAGTTGCTTAACCTCAGCACTCGCAGACCGGGCGCGTTAACCACTGCGCCATCGAGCTCCTCGGACTATGACGGATTATATAGGTTTATGTGACGTGTATATAATGGAAGGCTTTGCTATGGGTAATCAACTAGGTCTAAATTAAACTATTGTGTTCTAGCAAAGATTGGTGGACTCCTACATGTGTTTTAGAGAATCGTTTTATTTGTATTTAAAAAAATATTATTTATTAGACGGCCTGCCGGGGTTTGTGCATATTAGATAATTTGCAAAACTTAAGGAAAAGATACTGGATATAGCGATTAGTGTCCCTCAAACTCCTTGAGTTTCAGTAAAGATATCGAACTTTATTGAAACTCACGTACATACTTATAGTGATATACCTAGCATGGGTTTGTTTCAATTGTTAACACTTAGGCACGTTCACAAACACTTAAAGCTTAATAATCTATCATTATTTCACATTTATAATTGGCAAAAATCAATTTATAGAAAATATTTTAAAAAAATCTCCAGACAAGACCCTACACTTTCTGTGAATCTGTTTGTAATATCTGCGTTATTTTTTTTTTAAAGGAGAGCAATCATCGTATTTCTTGCCATACTCTTATTAATAGAAGACATTTGAATCGAAGTGGTCGGAACAAATGCTTCAACTATGTAAAACTGCTTATGAAAGAGAGTTTTCTTGAAAAACTTGTTTAACTTTACTGAAAGCACAGGTTGTATCTCATTTATAATAATAACGTAGGGCGGGAAAAGAAGTAGTTAAGGTTCACTGATGACTGTTGTCTGGGGTAAAATGTGGCGGCAACGGCATAAACGCAATTATTGCCACTTGTTGCGCGCCTTTTAACCTCTAATCATATTTCATGCAGCCATTTCTCTCGTTTACTTTGAAATTTATACACAAAGGCATTATACGTTGTAGTAATTTGGTTTTATATAATATTTTATAAAATTTAAATTAGAAATTAAAGATTAAGTACCTACAACATTTGATTATGATTTTCGTTTTAGATTATAGTATATTTTTATTTATTTTCTCTCATATATAAATTTACATTATTAATTTTTTTTAGAAACAAAGTAAATAAAACATTTAAAAATTTTAAAAAAATAGGGATCCGCCGGCATCGGGACCACGGTCCAAGCTACCGGTAGTTAGGGCTCCAGGGACAGGAACCTCCTCACAATGCGTGCCGTATTGAGGAGAACTGCCTTCTGAATCAGGCCCTTAATCCAGCCGCCTAACGAGAGCCTCATTAGATTGATCGAGGCTCTTGGCCATCAGGCCATTGGCCGTAACAACAATCAGTACGATAACAGCCGAATCCACACTCCACATATCGACAACCTCGTGTGCTAATTCGAGATATTTGATTTGTTTCTCTTTCTTAGCTTTCACGAGGTTCTCGTCATGGGGAATGGTGATATCGACAATCATCGTGCGGCGCGCTAATCGATCTATCACCACAATGTCAGGATTATTAGCTACAATAGTCCTGTCGGTGATGATAGATCGATCCCAGTACAATGTGACATGGTCATTTTCGAGTACTGGGTCGGGCACATACTTGTAGTACGGTACCTCAGAATCCACAAGATTGTATTTCAAAGCAAGTTGCTGGTGGATAAGCAAGCAAGATCCTGGCCACTTGGTTATGCCTGTGTAAGTACTCGCCGTTAGCCAGACGAGAACAGCCAGAAATAATATGTCTGATAGACTCACCCGGACGGTGGCATGCATATATATTATTATAGATGATTTATTGTATATACCAATTTAAAAAATCCAAAATAATATCTTACATTATAAATATAATAATGGCTTTGTGATTTTGATGTACCATGTGCTGTTGTTTATTTTGAGCCCAGTAGTGGAGCGTTTCTCAGCTAATAGTGAATGTATGTTTTGTTTTTAGCTTGTCCTTCCATTACGTAAATCCGAACGACACCTTAACGTGATTTTTATTCGTGATACTTACATTTTCGGTTTTAAATACATTAACATCATTAGTAAAGTTTGTCTCATAATTAGTCCACGTCTGGTTCATCTTCACGTCAAATTAGGAAGAAAAGCTTACCTCATGAATTTATCATTTGGAGTGTCGTAAATAAAACCAACCCTGCGATGTTTTAAAAACAATTTATGCTCACCGAGCCCAGGGGATCGGCAGGCATTCTCTTCTCAAGGAAGAAACAAACGTCAATTATCTTTTGATTTATCTGCAAAGTGAAATCTACAGACCAACTTTATGTCCACCATGAAATTAACTGGCGGGAGGCACTCGCTCCAGAGTAATTGCTTTTCTTTGTTTATTTGTCTTTCAGCCAGGTTAGGTTTTTTTTAAGATCAATCAAAGGATTAATGTTCTACTCTTTCTGCTGATTCTCCTGCGATTTATAATGAACTGTTTTCATACTCGCTTGCCCTATCGACATGCAGGAAATAAATATATTTGTTAAGTAACAACTTCGATATGATAAATAACCTGATTTAATAATAATATTCTTTTTCAGGCTGACTGCATAATTGTTTTTCTATTTATTGGTTTTAAACACGTGCCCTTGTTTTTTACTTTTATAAACGTAGAGTAAGGACTCACGTTGAATAAATAGTTGACAATTTTCATTAAGTACCATTTTATTAGCAAAAATATTATTTTTATAACTATACTAATTATTTTCATTAGCAAGTTGCTCTCGGGTCCTGCAAGTTATTTAGCTTCATATAAGCTCGTGGCGTTCTTAGAACTGAGAAATGCTAAAGCCACTATTACCAAATCAAAAGTAGCCAATGTGTGGTTAGCCTATCTTACCCTCTTCAAACACTAAGGAATTTTCATACCAATATTAGTTTCTTAGATTTTGCTCTGAAAGCTGTACTTTAAGATGTAATCATTTGATTTTGAGTTTCTGTACGGCAAAAGCATATTGCGATCCAATATTTGTGAGTTATATTAATATTCAAACGAATCTTAGCGATGGCTCCAACTTTGAAGGCTCCGATTGTGACTGCTGCTTACAAGGATTATACTCGGCGCTACAATTTGATGAATTCTAAATTATTATCCTATCCTTTCACAATTCCTACTCAAATACGCAGCCGTTGAATAATTTCCACATATAATTAATTTTAGGAATTGCCAGATTTCAACTTTGTTAGTTAGTTATGAAATTAAATGTCCCACAGTATGGAGGCTCCTCTCAGCAATTTAACATAATTCAATTTTATTGTTGCAGGTAAGACTACAAAGTGCAAATAGTGGAAACGGTTTGGAGATACGAAATTTGGTTCAGCTTTTGGTAAGCACAACAGCACCTCACCTATTTCAAAGATTTCAACTGTACTCGTCTTTGTGTTACCTACTCGTAGTAGCTGTTATTATGTAAATCTTATTGAGTTTGTTGTAAACGTAAATGTAAGTTATTTAAGTTATATATGTTACTGCTTTAGATCACTGTTCTGAACTATTAAATACAAGTGAATTTACAATTCAACGTAAAAACAAAGGTCCACAATTTTATTTCAGAAGTAATATCTTGATTGTCTTTCAGTTGTAATGGATTAAGTTGCTGCTGTAGTAAGTAACGTTTTCTTCTTTGAAGTGTTTTAAAATGATTAGTAGGGTAATGGTAACAGCGTTAAACACTTTAAACCCAGTGTTCAACATATGTTATGACAAAAGAGTAATATAGATTAAGATCTTTGAAATTTTACGGTACCAGCTAGGAAGCAAAATTAGTCTCACAGGGGGATCTGTATTCAACTATTGCTACAGACTAAAATCAGTTACTGACTCCTAATTTTAATGATAAAAGGAAAAAAAATATGTCGAAATCTGGTTCCTGTCGAAAACTGGTGACACCACCCTAATCATTCCTTAAGTACCTACGCTACCCAATTAACTTATTGATGACCCAGTTCGTATTACGGAACGTTACTCAGCTGTCCTTTAGTAGAAATATTAAATTTGAGTGACGTTTTTATATGAAATGACACTGTGAAATCTCTTCTCTTCTTCAAGTATATTTATTTGTGTGGCTTTCCGACGTTAATTCTTATCTGGACGTATTTGATTACCCTAGTCAATTTGGTAAGTCTGTCGTTAATTTTATTTCCTTTAATTAAATCATGCTTAAATGATTCATTCTAATTTAAGAAACATTTAGGTAACTATTATTAAATATAATATTAGAATTTAAGTCATATAGCCATAAGATATAATAACCTAAATATTTGTTATAGTCAAGACTAACAGATGACAAACTTTAATATGTTTCAGACGATCCTGTTCAAACTTAGGCCTTACGAGTACACATACGGAGTTTTGATAATCCTAGAGCCTAAGCAAATTTTCGATGTAGCATCATTCATACTTCGAGGTTGATATTACGCTGTGAGTGTTCATGCTATTTATTAAAAAGTTTAGTTAGATACCTACTTCAAAGAAGTTTCTAAATTGTTGTTTGTCCTATAGCTAAGTTTGAAGTAAACCTAAAGCAGTGTTAGCTGACGGTTGCCGGAGTAAAACATGGCTTAGGGTGTTACCTAAAACTTAGAGATCGTCAGTGAAAACAAGCATAAGACTTAACTTAGTCTTAGAACTTAGAATTAATTAAATAACATCAAACAGTACCAATGTACTGTTTGATGTTATATATGTTATATAAGAAGGCAATCCTTCAGATACTTACGTAGCAACAGTTAACAAAGCTTGGAAACAAAATAAAGAAGTAAGTAATAATATACAACTACTAGCCGTCACCCGCCCGCTTGCTGTGCGAAAATAATGGATCAATGAATGCTAAATAAAATAATTATTAGGTTTACCAACATCATATTATATAACCTATCGTTTGCACAATCTCATGTTCTTATTACATACAAATTTTCATCAAGATCGGTCAAGCCGTTCTTGAGTTATAAGAGGACATACATACAAACAGACAGACAGACAGACAAAAATTTCAAAAAATCGTCGAATGTGTTAGGAAGTCATAAAGCGAATATTTATCCCAAAATTTGTCAGAAAAATTGCATGTACAGACAGAGCCTACAGATTTATATAGTAGTGTACAGACAGAGCCTACAGATTTATATAGTAGTATAGTTAAAGATGTACTCGTAACTCACATAATATTTTCCTTTGAACGACCAATAGTGTAACACATCCGTCACATCACACTGTTTGACACATTATCAACCAAAACTGCTGAGAAGAAATGAACACAACCTATTGTGATACAGCTATTATTATATAACACGCACCGTACTTACGGATGTTATTACATCCCAACAACGGCAAAAAATACAGAATCTTCCAGGATTATCTCACTGATTGTATCCGGATATAAATAGAGATATTACGTTGTTATTTGGTAACAACAGGCTTTTACAAGCTGGTGTTCTAGGCCACAATACTCGTGTGCGGAGCCCAAGCACTCGCGCGCTCCGAGCAATGTTAATTACTGGCTTCGATTCTCAGCGAGATGTGCAAATATCAAATAGAATTCTAATTAAATTCGTGAGTGTTGTTGATGTGGCTTAGTTTACGAAATTGGGGAGTTTCTAGGCTTGCCGGCAAGATGTTCAGCTGTTCTTGTAAAATATTTTAATGATTATCTGTATGTTCTTTTTCTTAACAGGAAAGCTTGGCTGCTTTTAGTGAGTGACTATATGGGCGCTTCTGAATTAAGAACTAGGTACTATTTTTGTCTGAACTTAACAATAACTACTGATATTTGTTGCTGTTGTAGTGACAGATAACAAGATAGATTAACCAATAGGTATCGCGTAGCGTTAGAAAGCAAAGATAGTTGTTAATCATAACCGCAGATGCGATCTTAGTACTGAAAGAAAAAATGGGGATTTGATACTAAACTGTTTTCAGTCAAACAATATTAATATGTAATACTTATAGGATCTTTGGAATCGAGTAACTCTTCACGTCACTTTTATTCTGATAATTTGCGAAACATACCTGGTTTTTAAACATTTCGCATAAAATTGCGAAATGTTTAAAAACAATTATGGAAATAAATTTCAACACTTGCACGTATGAACACCAGGTGTTTAAATTTATACCAAAAATGTTTGCGTTTAACACTCATAATTTATATGATGTGTTTTGGTTATTTATTTAGGCTTTGTAAACCTAAATAACACGCATAAATATGATCAGGGGAAGATTTATTACGTACCTTGATAGGGAGATTTGAAAACGTGGGAACTTTTGGCAACGCTGTCTTTCATTCGCTAACATTTAGAATGAAATATGAGTTTACCTTTAGTCGCGCTCATGGAGATGTGGAGCTTATATGGCGGGGTAGCAAGTCGAAGGTAGGTACTGTAGACAGTTTTTAACGTTGTTTTTCTCAACAAACAAACAAAAGGTATTTTCGATTACATGATACTCATTGACTGTTCACTGTCTCAAATATTCCATCCCGCACATACTGTAGTGACTCGTTTTTATGTTACACATCCAAAAGATGGAATAGTCTACTGGCACACGTTTTCCCTCCTTCGTATGTGTATATGGGGCGTGAAGAGGCACTTTGTGGGCAGGCAGGGTGAGGGTGACTGATGCTGCGACGTTTTCACGCTGTACCAGTTGTGATCACGCCTGGACTCCATTTCCACTTAACATCTGAAGTAGTGAAGAACTAAGGTTTCTTATATCTATCGAAACACTATATACTAATATTGTTGTTACGGCGACAGACTAAGCGATGTTACAAGCCAAACGATCAACAAAACGAGATCAACAGAACGAAAAATAGTTGAACTTCTTGCTGCTTCTGTTTCTGCTGGTCTACGAAAGCAATAAAAAATAGGGCTGATGTTCACGCTGCAACTTGTGCTGAGTCCTTTTTGGTTTCTTACTTCTAATATTGATTGATAATTTTTTCGTTTTCATTCGAAACTTAATTTTTCTTTTGAACGACAGATAGACAAAGCACTTCAAAAAATCGGGCCATTACCCACCCCTTCTAGTCTCTTGTATCTCGGGTTCACGAGAAATATCTGTAGATTTGGTTCTCCCGAATGTAAAAAAAATAATTACTTGTCAGGTACAAGAAATTAGTTTTTATGTATTGGGATTACTTCTGTATTTTTTTACAAAAACATGTAATAAAAGAATATCCAGTAATAAAAAAAGTTAAGTAGTCCATTTCAAAAATTGCTTGCTACACACAATTATGCTAGCTCTTATGCTGCTTAAGTTATCCTTGGAAAGGCCATTAGTTATCTCAAGCGTTTTGGCCTAATCTTGTATCAATCGAATCAGTGAGCCCGACTTGAGTATCAGTAATCCACAGCTAGCATGGATGGAGTCTCCACTTCACTCGACTGGATGTGACCTTGATGGGACGTCGGCCTCAATCTAAAGTGCGATCTAACCGCGATGAGCGGCTACACTACATGGATACGAAATATGATGTGAGTACAAAAAAAGATGAACAAAAATCTCTATTTGTTCTTAAAATTCTTATTGGGTATGCAAATTTACTTAATTAACTAGATAGGTACGATTATTTAAAAAGAGCAGTTAGAAGTAGTAGTCGTTATTATTAAAGTAGGTAATCATTTTACAATAAAATAATGACATATAATTATGTATAAGTAATAGATTCTTGAAGGATTCTTTTTGTCCAGCAGTGGACTTCTTTTGACTGAGATGATGATGATGATGATGATGATGATGATGATGATGATGATGATGATGATGACGACGACGACGATGATGATGGTGATGATGATGATAATGATGTTTAGGTAGACATGGTGCAGTAATGAAGGGGTTGCAAAATACAGTCGAATTGATAACCTCCTCCTTATTTTGAAGACGGTTTAAAATAGATAATGTTAGAAAAAAAAGACATCAAATGACTATTATCATATTATTACAACCTTTTGTTCTATAATTTGAGTGAAAAGATGGTCTAGATTACATTAGTAATACATGCCACTAGACCATCTTAGTTAAGTCGTGTATGATTACATACACGACTTAACTAACCGATAAAATATATAATTAAAAAAAATGAATAATATACGACATCACGAAGTTCGGATTGATGTAAAGCGGATTATCAAAATACGCAATTCAATATTTCGAAATGTTTGGGTGTTGACGACGAGCACGTCTTGTTGTTCGATGAATATGTTCTGTGAATATTATATTTGCCATGGTTTATATTTACGCGTACGATATAAAAAAGCTGTGATACCGTCATATCATTTATTAATATATCGCTTCATGTGGATAAATACGGACGTTACATTAAAATCTTCTGACACATGAACCCATATGAAAGGACACCACGCACGTAATGGCTACGAGTCGTCCAAGAAATGTAATATCAAATGGATATAATAATATACTCATTCTAAGAAGTATCAAAGGTCAAAGAGTTCAACTGTCCTTGAGTACAAAGGCTTGATGTTCCATACAATCTTTCCATATCGCATCATCATCATCTTCATTAACTTAAACGTCAACTAAATAAGGAGACTGAAGAAGGTAAGTCATACAAACGCTCACGAGTAACGCACACATAGACAGCCTCTCACCAACACAGAATCTTGCAAAAGCTGCGCTCGAACTGCTCAGCCAAAGTAAGTAACATTACAAAAACGATAACGAAGTTCGAAAAGAACAAAATGTATGGGATTGACATAAGCCGCGCTAACTCACGTGGTCAACGTAATGTCAATCCCATACAATTATTCTTTTCTAACTTCGCTATCGTTTCGCTATCGTTTTTGTTATGTTACTTTGGTTAAGGTTCAGAGCTGTTCCTAGATCGCCATATCCATAAGATGATGGTCTATGTGTGCATCGCTCAAGCAGCTTACCTCCTTTTTTTGTCACGTCACACTGCTCATCCCTTCCTTCATGAACAATGATAACATGCACATGGGCAGATCAAGCTTTACCCATTACGTTGGCCTAATGCAGATTAGTAGGTTGGGATTTAAAGCGGCCTAACTCGCCTTAATTCCAAAGCAAAAAGAAGCTCGAGATCTTTTAAGTTGGTCGTCCATCCAGAGTGGAGTGACAGTGTAGGAGTATATCGAAAGTTGCATAACAATTTAAACTAGATCTTGCAATCAAGATCGCAACCTAAACGCCACTACCTTATCATAACTCGACTAAAAAGTACTAAACATCAACTTTTAAAAGGTAAAATTTTACTAGAAAAATCAACTAGTCTCCGGAGAACCAAAGCTACCGAGACCCAAGCGGTCAGAGCATTAGAGCGGTAATCCAAGGGTCGATTCCCACTCGAGCATCTTAGAGTTTTGTTCTATTGAAATTTTAGCTGGTGACTACTACTAATAAAAATAATTAAAATATCAGCTTCTTTGTCCTTGTAAAGGTAAAGGTACAAAGACAGCCCCATAATGAAGGTTGTTCATATTTATGAGCAGATGCAGAATGCTCTCTAGAAGATGAATGAATTCGATTTCATTCTGTTGAAAGGCAGTTTTATTGATTTCGCTCTCGTACAGCGCGCTTCATCTCGGGTACAGTCAAATGAATTTATTTCTCAACACGGATAAGGATACATCTAAAAAACAGATTAACTAAGCCGAATATACATAAATTCCCATCTAGTAACTTAAGAGACTGGTGCTCTTAAAAGTCTTGTAACTTATATTGGGGCTATTCTACGTATAGTAATGACAGAAGTGCATTTACTTAAAAAAATAAGAACATATTCAATAACGAGAAAGTGTCTTCGGTAATCCTTCGCTTTAGTTGCAAAGAGAAATAAAGAAAATACGTGCTTTTCTTTAACGAAATGAGGCAAAACTCAACCTTTTCCTGCCTTATGAGTAAAGCAGACCTCTAGCCACTGAATTAGCAAGGAAATAATCTTGGTAGATATCCCCAAGATTCTTGCCTTAGATGCCAGTTACAATAAATATAGGCGAAAATCTTGGTGTAAGGCCATTGCGGCTTCATAACAAGTTCTAATCATTTAAATGAACCTTTGCAGTCTCCCTGTGAACACGGACTCTGCAAAGGGTTCGAAACGTCAGGATAAACATTAATTAAAAATAATGTGTAAAGTAAAATAAACGTGAGTAGATCCGTAAAAGTTGTTTCATTTAAATGAGTAGTGTTCGCGTAAACTTTAGATAACAATAGGTTCTAATCATTAAAAAGTTGACTGCGGACACCTGTCTTTGGGCAAGAACATCGGCCAGGAGAACCTCCCTTGGGGAGAAATTCCGCTAAGATTGACATTAACATAATCTGTAATTCAGCTTACTTCGGAATCCCCCTGCACTTACCAGCCCTCGTGTTTTGAGTTTCTGAGGCGCGACTGAGTAGGCACGAATGTTTTACTAATAATTTAGTAGCTCATTAGGACTAATGACTAGCGTTCATGAATGCTAGGTTGTTCTGTATGCAAAGTCAGTTGTATACGATCAGGGTATGTGGAATCAGTGGTTTGTATACGATTTAAAGGTATTCCACGAAGCACACCCAAACGAAGCACACCCAGACGAAGCACACCTAAAGTATTCCACGAAGCACACCCATATTTATTGCTTTGAAGTTTAAAAAATAATTACAATGTATATAATCTTATGGTCTAATGGTCAGCACACCACGCCGGTCTTAGACCTAGAGGTCCTTGTTTTATTATTAGTGGGTGGTACATATTATTGGTTCATGGTAGGATTTGTTCTAAATCTGCTTAGCAGTTCTCCAATAGTAAGGATTTTAGGTGAAGTATTTTCGCTTACAACCTTTCCATCTTTATCTTCACTTACCGTCAGGTGAGATGAAAGCAAATCGCTTTCCTATTGTGGTATTTACAAAAAAAGCAAATCTATATTCCACGATAAAGAAGTTATGTTTATTTTGCACAATAATCGTTCCCTTTGTAGGGAAGTTGAGTGAGCAACACAAAACAAGTATCTGATTCTATATTCATTGAATATTGAAAGCGTGATAACCATACTTGTTTCATGGAATTAACTTACATAAAAATACTATCAAATATGCAATTTCACGAAGGCAGGTCGCAGCAAACTTGAATGTTTATGATAGGAACGTGAGGTTCAGAAGCAATCCCCTGTGTTTTGTGAGCTGTTTATCCGTCACGTCGTGCTTAACCTTACATGAAAACAAATGGTACGTGCTAGGATTTTTCAGCGTTACTCGTCAGGAGCATGGCTATTCAAACGTGGCTGCATACTGAGCAACATGACGTGGAGGATTTGGAGTTAGCTCATATCGTAACCATAAGCTATATAACGGCACTCTGTTGGGTACTGGCTTTCTGACAAGAACCATTGCACATGAGGAGATTGCGGAATAACTTGCTACGCTAACTCCGAATGCGATGATTGCCACAGTGAAAATTGCTATCATATGGGGAGAAGTTTGCTTCTATCCGCCTTATCGTTAGTTACCAACAGATGAGATAAAAATTTAAAAGAAAAAAATTCTTACATTGTTGAGATGTCTTGTGTAATTCACTTAATAACCGAGCTTGCCAAATGGGGGTTGGGAATCACAAACCCGGACTATGCATTGAAAAATCCGAAACATACTTTACTCAACCTGGGAATAGACCCCAGGACCCAAATAGACCTAAATTACTGAATTCAATTCAAACGTCGTCGCAGACTAATAAAACCATTTACCAACCACCAAAAAGACCATTTATTAACAGCGTCTTCAGTAGATGAGTGTGCCCGAACTTTGGGGTAAGACCACTGTTAATCACAATGATAAATGTTGCTTTTATCCCGACATTACCTTGAACGAGCAACTTCCTTTAAGCACCTGTCAATTTCTAAGGAGCTCTGGTTAAACTTATTAATATTTGAAAGGCAACAAGATAGACGAGGGACTTTGTGATAAGTTCAATGGATTTTTGGTATAATTATGCATTGAACACTTTTGCAACCTTTCAATATTGTGAATTTTTAGTTACTCTTATTACTTTACGAACTGGACTTTTTGTCAGAACAAATAGAGAGATATGTTAACAAAAAATTGGGATGTTGATGAAAAATAACCATTAATTCCAAACATTAAACATCACGTTACATCAAATAACATTTCTTTAAAAACTTCACCAGTTTTTAATTAGGCCAAACACAGATTTCTGTAATCTAAAATCTGGTTAACAAACACTCAACTGATGGAACATAATAATGACATCATAGTTCAATATTTTTATATTTCAATTCTGATAGTTTCGGCATTGCTAAAAAAGCCACTCGTACTTCGTAAACACCCGTATCCCATGAGAATATTTAAAAATACTTCTTTAGTGGTTGTTTACAATCTATAACCGACGTCTTGCCAAGTTCGATATTGGAATTTTGTTTTTATTTATGTAAATATACTAGTGATCGCTAATAACCCGTCTTATCTTTTGTCTACATCATAAAAGGAAGATCTGTACAAAATATCAGCTCTCTAGGTTTGTGCTAGCTGTTGAGGATACAATCAGTGATTGAATAAAAAATTAACTATCTAAATATTTATATAAAATACAGTGAAAAAATTAAACGCCCACCACACAAAGAAGCCCAACAAAGCAGTGACAAAATTCAGCGCTTACGTCAGCTTTCCCGGTAGCATAATGGTCAGTGCAGCCGCCCGGATTGCGGAAGACCCAGGTTCGATTCCTGGCTGGCGTTTAATTTTTTCACTGTATTTTATATAAATATTTAATTCAACTTAAGTGTAGCAATTAACACTTAAAAATAAAAAGTAAAAATTAACTATCTAAGTTGACTGAGCGACCCTAAGTAAGTCTTGGCTATGATAATAAGAGCCTCCATCTGGGTTTGTCCTGCACCACCTTCTGTCAGTCATCCGCGTGGAGCTCGCGTTAGACCTTCTCGACCTCATCCCCCAAAGCGGTCTCGGGACGACTTACTGGCAGCCTAACGGCCGTTGGCCAATGAGTCGGGGCTTTCATATTTTGACGATGATGATGGTAAGATTCTCGGACGAAAAGTAGAAAAGTTAGTGTAAGTGTAAATTATATGTAGAAATAGAAAGAAATAAAAATACAAAAACATTTATTAACAACACACTTAGGTACAAAAAGAAGAGGCAGACAGTAGACAATATCTACACTGTCATATTATGTCGCGGCCACTGAAAGTCATATTGTTTTGTTGGACTCATAAATTTTCTGGAAGATGTTGCGAGGAGTAGTACCTATAAAGTTTTTAGTAGAAGCGTGGAAGACAATTTAATTTCACTTAGCCGTCTGATATAAAAGTAAGAAGCATAACTCGTGTAGAATGTCTCGACACTTGTTGAGTTGGGTAGCTTTCGGCTTGTCAGCGGGAGACAGGTGTGCTCGTGAAGTCACAATAGGGGGAAAAGTTGTCGTGATATCTCTTACTAGTTTATGTAAGAAGTGGAAAATATTATTTTTAAACCACTCTAACAATAGTTTTTGTATGCATGAATTTGCAATATGTAGGTAGAAATAAAAAAAATAATTTATCGTGATTTTGAAATTGGGTAGTGGACTTGTTAGTCAATAGAGAAACTTTTGAACAACTGACAAAACGATTTTTTTCGAATTTCGAATTGAAAAATTATAGGAATGATTTATTAAAAAATTTTGTAGGTTACACAAATTCATGGAGCAAGTAGGGCAAATAAAAAAAAGGTTTATGTTTTAAAGAACTCATTTATACGTTTAAAGTCCTGGAATTAATTATTAATTATACTGTCAAATTCCCTATTAAAGATGTTTTTTTTATAATTATTAAACAGAACATACTTATTTTAAAATAGAACATAATTATAAAAATTGGGATAACTAAAGCAATTTGCAAACCTGCGACCTCTTTCCATCCGTTAGAAACACAAAACATAAATAAAATATTTGATTGTTTAATGCAACAATATAAGTTTTCAACACATTACCTATATCAAAACAGATTTAAATTAATAGTAACAGAAAATAAAAAATATATTATGTCAAAATTTCTTACTACATAACGGTTGAAACATCAAATTAATTAAAATCACGATCCATTGGAATACATTTGCTCGTCAACCGGTGTACCGCCGAGAACAATGGGTACATAAGTATATTAATTAATTAGCAAAGTGTTAAAGGATGTATGTTTAAGTACTAACAATAGTCAATAGAACCGTCTCGCTATGTTTGGATTGTGATATTGGAAGTGCGAATTGAACTTCTACGTCGTTTGTGGCTCTGGCGAATGGAACACCTGCTCGGATTGTTATTTCCAAATCACATTGTCTTTTATTTTTATTGACGACCTCCTTGGTCGAGTGGCTTGCACACCGGTTTTCATGGTGTCGCTATCTCTGAGGTCCCGGGTTCGATCCCCGGTCGGATCAATTTAGAAATACCTGTTTTTCTATATTGTTTCGGGTCTGGGTGTTTCCTATGTATAATAAGTATGTATTTAAGTATATTAAGTATGTTTATCCGTTGTCTAGTTAACCATATAACGAGTTTCTTAAGGAAGCTTTTCTTGGGGCTAGATAATTGGTGTGTGTGGGAAACATTTATTTATTTATTTATTTTATTAGTTCGTACACAAATAAACATTTACAATGGTTAACATTTTGGATCGCAATAGAACAGGTAAGCTTATCTCTAAAAAGAGATTTCTTCCAGCAGACCATGGTGACAGGATAGTATGGAAGTAGCTAGTTAGATAGACAAACTGCGCACAGAACTATTAAGAATATGATATTTATATAACATAAAGACAACCACACAATAAACTACATACTTGTATACACAAAAATATAAATATACTACTAAATATAATAAATATTCTCAATATAATATATATTTCTTATGGCAGTTATAGTCAAAACACACTGTTGGTGTAAGTCCTAGAATAAGAACTAAAGTTCTGTTGTAGCATTGGAGGAGCTCGATGTGTTGGTGGTTGATGCGCCCGGTCTGCGAGTGCTGAGGTTAAGCAACTTTCGCAAAGGCCGGTCATCGGATGGGTGACCAACAGCTTATCATCTCGAGTTCCTCTGTGTTTACGAAGGCACGTAAAGCCGTTGGTCCCGGCTGCATTAGCAGTCATTAACAACCACCAATCCGCACTGGGCCCGCGTGGTGGTTTATGGCCCGTTCTCCCGATTCATCCATAGGGAAGGCTCGTGCCCCAGTACATAAAATGATCTGATGATGATGATGATGATACTGTTCTAAGGTTTTGGTGTTGTAGCCGCCTTTGTGTTACTTTCTTATTGTCATAGAGGTTTTACATCATTTTGTGTCCTATATTTGGTTTATATAATTACAAAAAGTTATTATTAAAAGCCTTTTTTTAGAGTTTTCTGTAAACTATATTTTATCCTGCTTCATTCATTTAAATTCAATATGCATAGTTTTGTGTCATCGATCTCGTCTCCATACTAATACTAATAGGTTAGTAGGTACGTCATATTTACAATTCATATAGAAATATTTATAAAATCTTGTTCTCTTCCAATAAGCAATGCTATAATTATTGCTTTTGTGAAGCCTGTGGATTCTTAAAGCAATCAGAAAAAATCTTATAAATATCTGTAAGCAAAAATGTGTAAATGTTTGACTCAAGATCATCAAATGATACTTTCGTCGCAATCCAATAATCGTCGTCACCTTAAAGGGCATCTTCCAATCCCAATAAAATTAAGAAACTGAATTGAATTGAATGGAATCGAAGCAATTGTTATTTTTGGGGCCCGTTTGAGACCGAGGAGGTTTGGTTAAAGTCTATTACATTTTCCTTATTGTTTCCCGACCCTCTTACCGATTGAAGTATTGTTTTAGTACAACTACGAAAACGGTAACGATGTTAGCGGGAAACTGCTACGTTCCCCGTTTTTTGATATTCTGTTTTAGTTGGGGACTTTAATGGGACTTTAATTTTCCCACTGCTGGGGAACGAGCCTTTGCTATAGATATCCCTATCCATCTATAGGAAAGGTGTTCTTCTGAATGGACCATAAACCACCACGCGGGCCCAGTTGTTAAAGATTGCTAATGCAGCTGGAAACCACGCGGGCCCAGTGCGGATTGTTAAAGACTGCTAATGCAGCCGATACCAACGGCCGTCCAATGACCAGCCTTTGCGAAAGTTGTTAAACCTTAGTAATCGCAGACCGGGCGCGTTAACCACTGCGTCATCGAGATCCTATACAAATGTTGGTGAGAGGAAATTAACGAGCCGCATAGTCTACATTTTCTACTAATTGTTGACAGCCACTTATGACACCTGACACACCGCATGAAAATTCAAGAAGCAAATAGTTGGTTGTCGCGACGCATTATTTTTAGCATTGCTTTATAATAGAAATACCTACAAGGTGTCTTTAAATAACCGTGTTTGCTACACAGAATAGTGGTTAGAAGTTATATGAAAGCATGCGCGTGAGTCACGTATCACGTAGCTATAAATTGTACGAACATTAGCGCATAGAGATGTTAAATTAACTATAAAAGAGAATATTACTACGTTATCAAACTCGATAAACATTATTACTATAATTTCACCATATATTTTCTCCTCCAGCTTGCATACCATAAAGGTGCTTTTCCGAACCAAGTTGCCAACTGCAACTGCCGACAGCACGTGCAGCGACTGCATGAAGTCGGCCCCAGCTGCACTACTGGTTTGTATGTATTTATATGAAATGGCTTCCAAGCGCCGCGGCAGCAGCAAGTGAGTGCAACAAACTGCCGCTGCACGTGCTGTCGGCAGTTGCAGTTGGCAGCTTGGTTCGGAATAGCACCTTAAGCCAAGGTGTTGTTTTCGTTTTGGTTTCTTTGGTTACTTATAAATGTTCAAATAATTTTTAACGCAAATTTTGTTGCGAACAAATTACAAAAACACAAATGTTGAAAAAATTTCCACGAGCAGGATTTGAACCTGCACCCTTCTGACATTCCGGGTCAGGTGCTCTTCCAGTTGAGCTATCGTGGTTCTAACCAGCCCGCCGAAATTATTTAACACTTTTTACTTTGATAGCCAAAGGCGCCCATTCAATGTCAACAACTACCGTCACTAACATCCGATCATAATATTTTTACAAATATTAAAGATCAGTTAAGTAAGCAAGCTATTTATAAATGTTCAAATAATTTTTAACGCAAATTTTGTTATTTGGTTACTTATGCCATTCTCATTACATGTTAGTTTGTTAAACACACCGAGAAGATATTACCACTGGAAGTTGGTAGTTAACTAATATTAAAGTTACATAATATGAGTAGAACCTAAAAAAGATTTAAAGGTGAATAAATATTACTCAGTATCCAATGACTACAAAGAAGCATTCTTTAATCGCTATGCCCAGCATTTATTAAATTAATTAGGTGCGTTCAAACAAACGACTGGAACCCAACATTAAGCTATTAATCCAAGCAGAAGTGACGGCTCCGGTCTGTATTGTGCTAGGCTCGAATGGGTAGCAAAGGCACGATAATCACTCACTGTACAATGATAATTATATAATAGTTGCTACCTACTATTACTTCCTTTGACAGCGCAAGTTAATCAATAGGTACGCCATTTTAAATTGTGACCTAATAAAAATGTCATGTGAAGTAACTAGCATGTATGACACAGGCAGGTTTTGATGCTAGTGATCTTGTATATTTGTATATCATCACCATCATCATCTTCATAATCATCATCATCATGGTCATCATCATCATCATCATCATCATCATCATCATCATCATCGTCATCATCATCATCATCATCATCATCATCATCATCATCATCATCATCGTCATCATCTTAGTCAAAAGACGTCCACTGCTGGACGAATGCCTCCCAAAAGGATCTCCACAAAGACCAGTTTTGTGCTTTATTTGTATATATTTCTAAATAAATTGTTATCATTGTTTTAAATCCCAATATGTATTTTCTCTTGGTTTTAATATGTATTTATTTATATATTTGATAAGATACACCATCGAATCTGAAATAAAAACGAAATTACTATTAACGAGTCTGGGCTCCGCTTCCGCATAGCATCAGGTGAAACGGAGTCAATTCCTACTTTTATATAAAAAAAACAAAAGTCTGGCAACAGCCACACACGCTATTTGGTTTGCAATTATTTTGATTTTTCATATTTCTGTGCGCAGCTGTTGTCTATCTGCTTATTAGCTGCTTATTTTCACCTGTCACCTGTTGGAAGAAATCACTTTTTCGAATCTTTACCTGTATGAACTTTATACTGCATTTTTTTTAAATGTGTCAGTTGTCAAATGTCTACGCTCCATTTGATGATAGGGATAAGCGGAGTCCAGATGCGAAAGCAGCTATTGGAGGATTGTGCCTCACTTGCCGTCCTTACTTTGCCGAACTGCATGTCGTTGCTTCTTCTTCCTTTTTTAAAGGACCCCATGTTTTAGGAAGGAGGGAATACGTGTGCTTGAAGAGGTCTGGGGGTCGACCGCCTAACTCTCTCGCTTTCGATCGCTTTGAAGGCGAGGCGAGGAGGAGGCGTCATCTTGTCATTTCGAAAGCAATATAAAAGCAATATCGAAAGCTATAAGCTATAGCTTTCGATATTATTTGATATTATATTTCGATATTATATTAGAAAGCGAGGCGAGGGCCTCGCTTTCGAAGCGATTGAAAGCGAGAGCGTTAGGCGGTTGGGGGGCTGGTCTTTAATTGTGGCATGAGGTACATTAGATTATCTAAATCATAATTTAGAAACATACCTATTACCTTTTTTCAGCGAAAGCACAGCTTAGTATGTACGTGCCAGCGTTTGTATACGCATAGATAACAATAGTTACTGTACTTATACCACAACACACTCTATTTGAGATAATAAAAATACGTTAATTGAAACCAAACGTCTTTATTGCCCGAACACTTAGTCGAACACTGAGAGTACTTGTGCAAACTACGTCACTATTGAATAACAGCAATTCAAAGTCCACAGATTTGTCAGTAATGCAATAAAATATTTTTTAATGGCTTGTGCAGTGTTGTGGCTTAGTCTGAATAAGAGTAAACACAGTCACATATTTTCTTGGCATCTTGCCGACCGGCAGTGACTGTTTTAACGTTTGAACTCTACTTTTCACGAGGCCAAGCAAATAAATATAAAAAAATATAATGGAAAATGAAATAAAACGTCAATCAATATACCGAAGAAAAAAGATCTTGAAAACCAAAATCCTATCAACAACAACTAGATAGCTAAACGTTTTTTTAAAATGTAGACATTGATTGGTAGCAAACAATAATTCTTATAATAAAACCTTTCACGTAGCTACTATTATGCCACGTAGATTTGTATCCTATTTAACGGCAGTCAACGCCTTAAGGTTACTGACGCTTACCATAATATTATGGATTATAACAGAAATTTCAAATCATGCTAGTTAACGTAGCATTTAGTATAACACGGCTTAAGTGAGAACTGAACTGGCTGAATCACTAATACGATTATGCAATTCGCCAGTAAGATTTGAATTATTCTGAGTTCATTAACATACCTTCCATACAGCTTTCATCTAATCTCAGTTTTTACCATTAAGTTAATATACCTTTATGGTTTTTACTAAGAGTATTTTCGTTGCAGTTACTTTATTTAAAACCTTAGTTTAACAAAAAAGTTTTTAATCAACAAAATAAAAACCTCAATGCAGATTTTACACAAAAGTCTATTTTTTGCAGTTATTTTTAATACCTCAGTTTATCAAAGGAGTTTTTATTCAACAAAATAAAAAACTCGAAAGTGGCGTAAACTAATTGATAAGGAACTGTTCAGTGTTTAGAAATGTGGTGCTACATGATTACGCTAACATCTGTTGTGAGTGATAGATAGAATTTGTAAATAGACTGTTTCCAAACAGTAAGCCACTTGTTACTGGCCTTGAACTCGTTAATGTGTTCTTCGTTTGAACGTTCATTAATCATCGGGAAAAACGGAAAGTGGAGCAACAGGCCCGCAGGCAGGGATGTTGTCTGCATCAAAGGAGGGTTGGTATTAGGCCTTCTTGGAAGGATCTTAATAAGGAGTCCGGCCAGCTGGAATCAGCGCAGTAGTGTTGAAGGAAAGCACTAACCGCCTCTGTGTCTAGTGGTTAACACCGGTATCAAACCCAGAGGTTCCGGGTTCGATTTCTAACGAGGGGAGAAGGATACATGTTTGTAACCTCTGCGATTTGATTAGTGGTTAGTGTTTTTAAACTGCCTGGCTAGCTACCACCTAAATATGTCGCACAACATGAATGTTAGTAGCTATGTCACCATATCATCAATGTTTTTAGCATTGAAGTGTTTCGACGGCGATGCTTAGATTAGATAGCCAATGCCTCAGTAGTCGAAGTCGAAGATTCCGGGTGATAGCTCATCACTTAACATCGGGTGAGATAATAACAAAGTACATGCCTGTAAGAAAAAAAAAAATAAGAATTATGTGACGGGAAAGCGTCTTACAGATTTTCCGGCTTTTCTAACTGTGTAACCTTACAATTTTTTTTTTCTTACAATGTAAACAGTTTTATTTTAATAACTAAAAAAAGTAAAGAGTATGAAGGAACGTAACACGACCATATAGATATCTTCAAAACCGATCACGGATCAGTAGGGTGATTAAGCGAATGGCACGTTTCAACGGGCTCGCGAATGTTTAGTAAACATGTTTTGAATAATCAATGTATTGTGTTCGATATTGCTTTTTGTAATAACAAAATTGATGAAATAAATGAAATATCATATAGTAATACTGTACACAATATATACATGCCTTAAAAATGCATGTACAAGAAGGTTTGAATGATATGCAAACTCAGATATCCGTATATCCGTGCCGATACCGCGTATAGCTTTCCTTCATGCTATTGTTTTGGGAACCACAGTTTCAATGTAGTTGGAGTTTTGAATATTTCACGTTGTTTACATTTTTACGTAATGCTTACGTAAACCTATAGGTGTACATAAGTAACATAAAATATTAACTGTTTACACGCGACTTCGTCTGCGCGGAAATACGATTTAAAAAGAAACTATTTTTTAAAAATAAAAAAATATTTAGAAAAAATATTAAAAAATTAAAGCCCATGTCACCCTACCCGCAAGGGGTGCAGCATTCTATCAGTGAAAGTTTTTTGGAATTGGACCAGTATTTCCAGAGATTAGCCCCGACATACATACAAACAAACAAAGCTACAACGTTACCTCTGTATTAATAGGCTAGATGATATAATTATGTGAGTTTCATGTAGCCGATACTGTCCGTCGATAAAGATAATATTAATTATATTGAGTTGAGTATTTCATGATAAAATCCTTTTTATTACAAATAAAGTGAAGTCAATTGGCGTAAATTAGCCTGCTATTGATTTGTAATAGAGATTAAGAGACTAGATATTAACTGTTGCCATTAGTCAACCCCGGGACGATAATCACTATTAATTAAGATAAAAGATCGATTGTTAACATATAAAATATAAGATTTTGTTGTATCGTTTATGTTTGTCACTTCTAAACCAGTTTTAACTTAAGATTAAGTTTTCGAATAAGAGGGAGTGTCCATTTTAGTGTTACCTGCCCTAATCTTTAAATCAGGTTTAATTTTGTGGTATTATCAATTGACGTTATTCGTTACATTAATATAATGGTATTATTAAAATTATAATGTAAATATTTGTAAAAACATTTCTGTACACAATACCTAAACATTGATAAAACAAAACTGGCTTAGAGCGTATGTATTCAACTGAAGTTATTCATA
The DNA here is from genome assembly GCA_963082485.1 of Eudonia mercurella. Classification (NCBI taxonomy): domain Eukaryota; kingdom Metazoa; phylum Arthropoda; class Insecta; order Lepidoptera; family Crambidae; genus Eudonia; species Eudonia mercurella. The sequence goes on from OY720026.1 coordinate 8,915,606, forward strand.
TGAAGGAGTTTCTATTAATACCTACAATAAATCATCATCATCATCAACATCTCAGCCAAAAGACGTCCACCACGACAAAGGCCTCCCCCAAGAATCTGTATATCATCATCATCATCAGCTCATTTTATGTCCCCACTGCTGGGGCACGAGCCTTCCCTATGGATGGATAGGGAGAACGGGCCGTAAACCACCACGCGGGCTCAATGCGGGTTGGTGGTTGTTAACGACTGCTAATGCAGCCGGGACCAACGGCTTAACGTGCCTTCCGAAGCACGGAGAAGCTCGAGATGATACATTTTTGGTCACCCATCCGATGACCGGCCTTTGCGAAAGTTGCTTAACTTCAGCACTCGCAAACCGGGCGCGTTAACCACTGCGCCATCGAGCTTCTGTATATAAACAATCTGTATATAAACAAACTTAACTATTTCATTTAAATTTACTTGCTATTCGTGTGAACGCTGTGTTTTACTTTTTTTTCAAGCACTTCTTTTCTATAAATATTTTTCTTATTTCCATAGTTATTTACTATAGACGTTCTCTCACTGACCGCGTCTTCATATAAACGTGCGCTCTTGGCCGATTTTCGGAACAGATGCCCGATCGATCGTTTATAAATAGTGATGGATTTGGCGGCAAGTTGACTGCCGATAGGTGCCGAAATACGGTACGCACTGATTGAAAGCAGTACCTACTACAACTTCTGTACTGTATTGCCTATGTTATTCGGTATAATGAAATGAAGCACTTTATACGTATCGACACGCGTTCAATTTTGCAAAGCGAACAAGCTGCAAAATTTATTTTGATACGACCAAGCAACATCTTAATATTGCTTTGACCATGTATTCTAGGTCATCATCATCATCATAATCATATCAGCCAAAAAGACGTCCACTGCTGGACAAAGGCCTCCCTCATTTTGAGGGGAATTTGCCATAATCGCCACGCTTGGCAGGCGGGTTGGCGATCGCAGTAAGGTGAGAATGATCACAGAGAGATGCTGCTGCCCATCTTCTGGAATAGTCCCATAGTCGCCTTCTACGACACCCATGAGAAAAGATGGAGTGGTGCAATTCTTTACCCCCGGCACCACACGGGGGTAGAGAATTGCATTCTAGGTAAGAGTTCTAAACGCCAGGAAAAAAAATGTATATTAAACACAAGTACGATATGTAGGTATATAATCAAAAGTTCAAGCTTTATTGTCAATAAAATTTTGAACCTCGCATGGCAGGCATTCCACAGTTTGATGGTGCGTGGAATGAAAGTATTCAGAGCGAACCGTTCGAGAACTGTGGCTCCTGGAAATGTGCGTGTGCTCTTTTCCGATGGCGAGCGGTGCGATGGTAAAAGGAAGAATAAGATAACAGCTGATTGATATTTCATCTTATCTCGTTTGATTTCTTTTTTTCTCTGTATGTATATGTTCAGTCAACGCATAGTAAAACTATTTTTATCTCTACGTGACTACCGACGTTGTTGTGACGTAGCTTTACAAGTTTTACAACTGTAGATCTATAAACCAATCTCTGTCACCATATACTCGTAAAAATAATCTTTTTACATAAACATGCATAGGTTTTTCTTTAAAAACAATGACGTATTAAAAAGGAGTTCCTATTTTGGATGCTTATAGGAATAATAATAAATCTGTATAATAGTAGTATTAGAATATTATCAGTACAATTCCAAAGTACAGTAAACCATGGAAGTAGAAGGAAAAATATTTAATTAAAATTTACCAAGGTTGAACTTTAAAGATGGTTAGTTAAATATTGAAATAGAAAATACGAGTCTTATTTACCAAGAGTTTCTTCAACTTAATTAAGTACGTTCTTCTTCTATTTTTATAAGAAATAAGGTTAAAACTCCTGAATCAACACAACTCTTCTCCAACACTCAGTACCTAGTTAAATTAATGCTCTATTATCACAACGAAAAACAAATTTCCACATCGCGGGCGGCGCTTCTGCGGTAAAAAATAACATTAAGGTATTAAATATAACAGGCTACTAATTGCGAATGCCCATTCGTCCAAACGTTACTCACGTTGATGCACTTTGTGGGTAGTTTTAATGGATTCTGCGCCCTTGATGGAAATGAGGCAAAATTATACGTCATATCCGAAGGTATAACGTAAACAATATCTGTATGCGTAGGTATCCTCCATAATTCTATTTAGGCTCGCACATACACTTGCTTATGCGAACCTTCAAAGGCTCCCGGAGAACCCTCAGTCGAAATGTCAAGGTGAGCCCGCAGATGTTTACGAGGTAACGGACCTAATTCGGCCACACAAGTTAACTAATGCAGCACCCGACTTCGAATCCGAACAATGGGAATTTTCATAAACATTCGTCGCAATCGATCTAAGTATCAAGAACTACACAAAATATACCTACGATGTTGAGGACTAAGCGTGGTTCGCCTACGAACCACGCTATTCAGGCGCGCTCAAATGACCAGCAGTGTACGTCATTTGAATCTCGCCGTAGTAGTTTCGAGTATCCACAATGGATAGGTGAAACCACAACACGGTCAAAACACGTTCACGGTCAAACAAAAAGGCAGAAGCACGCTCGATAGTGACATAACAGAAACGACCATAGAATAATAGAGGCCACGCAGCATCTCGACGAGTATCTAGCGTCTACGTAACTCGGGAACGAACGCTCGCGGGGTGAAAACCCTTTTGCGGTCGCACAAAAACGTAAGAGACCAAAGGCGGGCAAGGTAAATGAGAATGTACTGTGAGGGTTCAAGGGCTAGAATCGTGGTTCGGGCGGGCGGCGTGCGAGTACTGTCGTCCTGCTCGCTCGGCGCCCCAGGCTGCGGCGCGCAGCGACGCTCCAGTCGCGGTCTGCCGGCCGTCGCGACGCTCGGGGCCGCTCCGCCGCCGCGCCGCCTCGCGATCTATGCACGCGTGTCATGTGGGAGACGAGTGAGATGCACTGCTGAGTACCAGCTCCATTGCCGCGACTATCACCGCTCAGGACTGCGCCCCACTCTCCCCTATCAACGCTCTCTACGTAGTGCACTGTGCCACTGGGACATTGTTTTGTGTACTTATTCTTTGCAAAATAAACGTTCAGTTCCAACTTAACACTTTGTTACTTCGGCTACAACCAAACAACGACGAGATTTCCGTGCTATCGAGTCACTCATCGAACTCTTGTTAGATTTACGCTTTAGGGAATTAGCGTTATGCTCGCTGCGATCATTGTTACGAGTTACGACATTAGAGATAACAGTTTAATCTGAATATCACGCGGTAAAAAACATGCATTAACGCTCTGCGCAGTGTTAGTGTAATGTGGTGTAAAATGAGGTTCATAAAAATATCATCACTCGTGACCGGCGGCACAAAAAATGCCAAATTTTTCACAGTAAATTCACGCAAAACGACAGCTCGTGATAATAAACCATAAAAAAAACAATGCCAAAGTATTCAGTAACAGAAGGAAATTCGCTAAATCGTATATTATTCAAAATATGTGTCATTGAATCATGGACAACTTGTTGAATGTTTACACTTCGTAACGGTGATGACCCTTGTCGTGTTTCGAGAAAAACAGTTTATCCTGAAATGGAAAATGGAAAGGGTTCGTGTGAGATATTCGTGTAATTTATTGCTTGATACTTGTTGTCAATCTTCATACAAAACGAATAAACTGTGAATATCAATATTAATTTTATATACATGAACGTTGGTAAGCTTATAAGAAACTTAAAAATAAAATAAATCAATTACCTACTTGCCTGAGCTTTTTACTTTTAAATTTGAATAGAAACATTGTGTTGTAACTACACAACGTAAGCTGCTGATTCATTATAATGAATCAGCGAGATATAGTGAGATAAAGTAGACCTTATCTCACTGATCTTAACAGTAATATAAAAACAGTTTTTAAAATAATAGTTAAGTAATCGATTTTCGTGTATACAATATGTAAAAAAACCCCTGTCCGATCCGTAAAGGTGTTATTAGGTATCGTGACTCAAGTCTGTTTACGTAATCATTTTTAAATAATAAGTAAAAAAAATTTACCCCGATAAAAATTTTGTTAAATGACAAAACTTATATGACAATACTTTTGTCGGATCTTCGGTAGGTAGGACCTTTGGCGCCGCCGCCATCGATGAATTTTTTTGTTATTTTTACTTGTATACCTATGTACCCGTTTGCGATCAGACAGGGTTTTTTTCATATTGTATAAATGAGTCTTACAATAGAATCGAAAATCACAATGGAGTCGAAAGAGAAAGCCCCGTGTTTATAATATTATTTCGTGAAATATATGGTCCCTTTGTCGTCCAACAATGGGCCATGAGATGATAGAGTGTTTAATTATGTTATCGTGGGGTATTCTTACGTAAATGGCTCCTTCAGTCTTACCTCTATCAAGGGCGTGAAACCATTAGGTGATATGATAAGTTACATAGCTTATTTCCGTCCTTCATTTTAGTACAATGTAAACATAGACTACTTAGGGTTTTTGTACTACAGATTTTTTATACTTGTAATAATGTTGAATAGTTTACAATTTGAAAAAAGAACACAAAATGTTGAAAAAAAGTGCGTGTTCGAATCCCGCTCGTGTAATTTTTTCAACATTTTGTCCTTTTTCATATTGTAAATTGTTCGCAACAATATTTGCGTAAAATTATATGTAAATAATCAATGTTGAATAGTTTTATTTTTATTCAGGTAATAAACCACCATATATGTATATATAAAAAAAGAATACAAAAAAAGAAAGTACTAAAAATTTTAACATACTAAAAGTCCCATATTTACATTCTAACCTAATTAAACGAATCAAACATTTGTTTGTAATTTTCATCTTAAATAAAATTTTATATAGGAAAGTGCCTTATTGTATTAAATGCTCCTTCAAAGATAGGATGAGTAAAAATAACAATAAAAATATGATAATAATAAGTAGTATTGACGACATGCTGTAAAATTAAATAAAAGAAAAGATCATTTACATTAGAAAACATCATTTACTTGCATTTTACTCTATTAGTCATTGTTTGATCGATCAATCGCTATTTAACATACAAAGAAACATCAGAAATAACTCTTGATAACAGTGACACATCTTAAGCAGATTCGTACTTACTTTTTTTACGAAAATATTTTGTAAATGCAAAAATAACAATAAATAATTAAAATAGCTGTTTTACGTAAAAATACGCACAGGATGAAACTCCCAAAATGCGCGTGGATGGCCAAATTAGAAACTGTTAGAAATAGTGAAAATACTAAATTGTGTCTCGAGGCTATATGCTCGAAAAAATACTTGAAATTAGATGATGCGTTAGTTGAGACTCGAATCCTCGACTTTTTGGAATTCTCCATTCTCCAACAGCTCCACCATTCGAGCTACTGTGACTTATAAAATGTTCAAATAACTTTTAGCGCAAATTTTGTTGCGAACAACTTACTTCTTAACTGATCTTTAATATTTGTAAAAATATTATGATCGGATGTTAGTGTTGGTAGTTGTTGACATTGAATGGGCGCCTTTGGCTTTCAAAGTAAAAAATGTTGAATAATTTCGGCGGGCTGGTTAGAACCACGATAGCTCAATTGGAAGAGCACCTGACCCGGAATGTCAGAAGGGTGCAGGTTCAAATCCTGCTCGTGGAAATTTTTCAACATTTGTGTTTCTACTGTGACTTATTATCGTTTATCTTTCAAATTTTACAATTAGTGCTTTTAACAAGCACGCTATTAGTCAGAATTGTTTCGTAAAGTGTTTTTATATTCGAAAGTCTTTTCAGTCTTCTTTCGTTTTTGCACGTGCTTTTTTCTGTTTTTGTACAATGAAGAATTCTGAATGCAAAATAACTATTAAAAATCATCATACTAATAATATAAAGCTAAAGAGTTTGTTTGTTTGGTTGAACGCGCTAATCTCAGAACTACTGGTTCAAATTGAAAAAATATTTTTGTGTTGAATAGTCCATTAAAAATAAAAGTACACCCGTGCAAAGTCGGGGCGGACCGCTAGTAGTTTATAATTACGAATTGCCGGCAGGGCTGCCTTCTACAATAAAACTGCGTGCTTTTTAAATGTTGATACAAAAGATAAGCATTCTGAATACAACATAAACAATGAATATCGTATTTAAATTAATGAAGGAATTAATAAAGGTTTATTGGTATTCACTCGCCACGCACATTAGGGTCGGCAAAGTGAGGATGGCTAGTGTCAGTCCAACTCTAGCGGTTTTTCGCATCTGAACTTTGATTTTACTTAACATCAGTTAGAGCAAAATAATTTGTAGACTTTATAAAAAACCTTATGGGTTTACATTTGCATATTTACATTTTACGTAAGTATTTCTAATGATTTTATATAAAGATTTATATGTAGATACGTTATATTCATACACAACAACCGCAGAGTGGTCAAAATTTTTCGCTCGGATTACAGACGCAGCGGCAAAGACACACGTTTTTAATTTTAACAAATACTTATTTCAATATATTGTCAAATGATGTAAAAAAAGATTGCGTTATTAAAGCAATAAAAATGAAAAGGCAGCTAGTGTTTGTTATCATTTGGCACTTTTGTAACGAAAACTAAATCTAATTAGGCGATATTGTAACCAGATCTGTCAACTCAGTTGCGTTTCTCCTTCTTCCAGAGCGACTGAGGCCAAAAAGATATTGTTGTCTTCTTTCTTTCTTCAGGGCGCTAACGTACTTTTTTATTTATTATTATCATTGGGCGTTGCCGGCAGCCCTGCCTATAACGAGGCTGGGTGACGTTCGTGCTACAAAAGTGAGCCCAATTGAACGCACTGCCCGCTCAACGAGATGTAATTGATTGTGCCGATCGTCACAAGCGCAATTCCTTCTGCGGCACAATAATATTAATAAAATGGAAATGTGCCGTCCAATAAATGGAACATGCCTATTTATTTATGGCGGCCAGGTTGTTTTTTGACACAACCATGTGTCGTTGACGTGACAGCGCTATGCAGCTGACGGTTATGTCAGTCTCGATAGCTGTCACTTTTTGACTACCGCGATCTTCGATCAACAATTGTTGATCGAAGACCGCGATTATAGGGAGCCTAGGTCTTAGACCTTGGTTATACGGTAAGGCCTAGGCACATGAGTAAAGGTATTGTTTTTGTTAAAGCTGTCGCGATTACAAACATATCTTTTGTTAAAATAATAATAATTAAAGGTCATCGTTGTCTAAAGAATAAATATTCATATTGACAATTCAAAACTACTTAAATAATACAACATAAGATAGTAATAATAATAATAAACAATTTTATTTCAGACACCGGTCCATAGAGTGTTAGTAACAATGTTTCTTAAACAAGTTAGTAAGATTATTATGATATATCAACATCAAATAAATTCAGATTCAGATAGTGCTGAATACTATGATATGATATAATATGATAAATACTCGATTTGTTTTCCATAATTTAGAGCTACAAGCAGAATTACTAGATTGAGCTTTACAAAGGTGTGACGGTAAATATATTATATACAACTTAGCAATTACTTGTACAAACTTAGTCAACACTATTTACTAACTCCGTAAACATAAGTGATATTCAATGTCAACAGCTACGTTATCGATATGCCATCGTAACATTTCTACAAACATTAAGAATCGGTAAATATTTTCGAAATCTATTGATAAATCATTTATTTAATAATAAACAGTTTTAATAATAAAATTTATTATTTCGAATTATTTATGATAACTTTGTATTGAAATGCACTCAACACACAGAACCTTACTATGAAATCGGAGCTGTTGTAGTTGGTTTAAAATGTACGTACGCGTACCTAATAATAATATATTTTTTTATCTGTATATGTAATTACGCTTAATAATGGAGCTGTTTACTTTCAGAGATAATCTCAAGGTAAAAGTATTTTATACCATACATATCTTTACGCTTCGCTGCACGATTTTGAAAGACAAATGGACGTCATTACATCGAAAGTTTGTTAACCTAATTTTACTATCGGTCGGTTTCAGATAGAAAGGAACTTTATGCGGCTGCTTTTGGAATCTTCATTAATACTCAAATAAATACAACAGTAAGCCGTTGATCTAATGAACTGTGACTGTGTTAAACGTTTGATCTTGATAGATCAAACGTTGTTGCTGTAGTTGTAATGAACTTTCGATGTAATGAACGTTCGATTTAAGGTATTCGTTTGACGTTTCGTAGATTATTATTCGATGTCTTAGACCTGTTCATTACACGCGAAACGTCTAATTACGAAATCGATACTCATTAGGGAATAATATTCTCATTTTGAAGTAAATTGTCTAATGTAACATAGTACTAGTAATAAATAATTAAAAGAACATACACTACATGCACACGATTTGTGATTTATAAAATCAGTATTTATAAAAAAATATATTAACTAAATTGATAACAACATAGAAACACAATTTGGTAACAACTTTTACCTTTATACGAAAACTTTGTCAATATAATAGGAATTACTAAAGCCCTCGTACAACTACCATGCATAGAACACTAATTGGACGGTATCTATCAATAAATTCTGATACGACGTGTATTTGTAGTGGGTATTATTACAAGTTGCTGTGCAGAAAATTGGAAGGCGCTCCTAAGCAAAGTTGCTTCGCTTGGTTGAAATTTAAATTTAATTTTACTGAAAGGCTGCGCACGGTATTACTATGGTGCACGTTACTTCGAAGATAATGTCGAAGGTAATAAAATCATTTTTTTAAAAGGAAAAGCTATAACGAATTACATATTGTTTTTTAAAGTTTACCGCGAATACTACACATTGAAATAAAACAACTTTTAAGGATCTATTCGCGTTTATTTTACACATTACTTTTAATTAATGTTTATCCTGACGTTTCGAACCCTTTGCAGGGTTCGTGGTCACAGAGAGATTGAGGTGTTGGTCATCTCATAATTAGTTAGTAGCTTGTATACCTCATTTAAATTTAATCAGGTGCGTTCCGTTTTACGCAGAAAGAGCTTTATCTTTTGGTCTGGCAGTATGGTGTTGGGGCTGGGAATTAATATTTTTTATGATGGGATCCCAGGCTGGTGGTAGATTCCAACCATCTTCTCTATTAAAATCATGATGTTTTTCCAATTTCTAGCCTCTGTTCTAGGGATGAATCGTTGTTCTCTAGCGAGTATTTGTGGTTTACCCCTATAAGGCATGTTCGCATACTGCAGACTTTTATTCGCGCCTATGCTTGACGTCGGCTATGTGCTCTTCAAATGTTATATATGTTAGTTATATATGTTGATTAACGTCAGGATAAACATTAATTAAAAGTAATGTATAAAATAAACGCAAGTAGATCCGTAATAGATGTTTTACTTCAATATAACGAATTAGTATTTTTTCCAAGTGATTTGTTATATTTGTAATATTGTTAAGTAGGTGCGCATACGTAGTAAGTATTTTTGCTTAGATAAGGAACAGTCATACAGTTTTATGCATACAAAAGTTCCAATCATACAAATACTCCCACTCACACATTTAAAGTGTTGTTTTGTTTTAAAATGCTCTGCAAAAATCAGAGACTTTATGATTTTTTTTTACACTGTGAATTCTTTGAGAGAATACATGTAAATCTTACAAGTCATTTTTTTAAACTATCTAATAGAATTTAAATTAGTTACACGGGTAAATGACTTTTCAAATCTGCTCCGTTATCACTTTTCCTAAGGTCTTATGTTTAAAAATTGATTGTTTTCAAGTCAGCAACCGAGTGAGATGAGGCCGTTCAAACATCTCGATGTTCAAACAGTAGTGACGGGTTACGTGTTTATAGAAATAAGTAGTTCCTATAAACATTCCACGCGGAAAATATGATGGAGTGCAAACAAGATTCTGATATTAGTACGTCCCGTAGGGAGTGTTTGAAGTTTGATGGTAGAATATACCTTTCAGTTATGAGTCGGTTGCGAGGTAATTCGTTTTCTGATTACGATTATACAACAAGACAACACTTCCATACGAGACTTCGCTTTAAAAAACAAAAACTACACTAAGCTAACTGTTACTGCTAACTAACAAATAAAATTATTTAAATAATAAAAAAATAAAAAATAAAAAAAAATAAAAATTGGGTAAGTATGATTTATTTTGAAAAAAGACAGTGTTGAAAAATTTCCCGAGCAAGATTCGAATTGTCTTTTTTAATATTGTTACTTGTTCGCAACAAAATTCACGTAAAATTAAATATAACCATAATCATGCTATATATTTTTTAAATAAACTTGATATTTTTTGATTATTTACACCACCATTGCCACGACAGCATAGTTGGTAGTGCACCTGACCCGGCATGTCATGGGGTGCGGGTTCGAATCCCACTCGTGGATTTTTTTCAAAACTTTGTCTTTTTTCAATTATAAATATTTTTTTAATATAAAGAAAATATTGCATATCCAATTTTTTGAACATAAAAATACCAGATGCTACACAATTATTGGATAACGGACCCTACCACAATAATAGTAGCATACCGTATTACCCAGATCTCATGCATAATATCTGCCTGATCTGATTTGACATTTAGACTATGAGCAAAATGTTAAAATCAGGCCAGTGAGACACAATTATAGACGTTTTAAAAAAGCAGATTCGAGGCCAATCAAATAAAAACAGTTGACTGTTTTTAAGGATAATCTATTGAAAGTTATTAAGAAGGCTTAATGATTATCTACTGCCCACGGGAAGGCAGGACGCTACGGCGCGTCCAATTACATTTCTAAGTTTAACGACTTAGTAACAGTTTTAATTACAATGTTTTCTCAGTGGGCGTCAAGCCGGTTTCTATTAAAACTATTAAATGTGGAATAAAAGATGGGGCGAAACAGAAAATAAAATGTTATATACCAATTTTTTTCATGTGCGACGATATTTTGTGGAATGAAAATAGAGAAAACATGTTTAAATGTAACTAATAAGGGTCTTAAGTAAGTTGTTCATAATAATATCGTGTTTATTGAATTCTAATTTTCTGTAGGTACACGAGTAATATTTGATTTTCGTTCAACGCCGCGCTAAGAGGTGTCATGTGGATACACAAAGTGCTTTACCAGAGCCAAAGTGGATTTACCTGTCAAACCCCAGCTGCGAGAAGTGATATTAGTCGTAAATGATGTGATATATTGTCACCCTAAATATATCAGTATTTATGTTAAAAATATATATAATAACTGCCTGCATGATCTAGTGGTAAATACGGTTGGCGATAGGTTCGGTTTGCAGCAAGAGTACATTTTGTGCTCTGTTTGGCTAAGAATCAAATGTAAAATAGCCATAGGTATATAAAGAATTTTGGAAGAAATGCTCTTTAATCTTTGGTTTCCTATTATGAAGAACATACCCAGCTTTAACGAGCGTAACCAATAAACTTACGTCTAATACTTTTAAATTAGACATCATCGTCCCACTACTATGTTTGTTAATTACAAATTGTATACAACTTCTATCAAATATCTTCGGACCATTTAATGTGACTAGAATTTGTTATGACACACTACTATGTACGCGCACTTATGTAGGTTAATGTTGTCAATAAAATATTCATCCTAACCGAACTGAGTTCGTTAGGGAACACAACAAATATCTATTATTATACAGGATTCCAAAATTAGATGCGTCGATTTGCATATTTAATTTCGTTGTCATCTGAATCGAGTAGCTCTCGAGGTGATAATCTTCGGGCTACCGCGTGCTTGGCAGCCGCCCAAGGAATACCTACATCGCGTCACATCTTATGAAATAATACGCTTTGATTCACTCACAAATCCAATTAATGGTGCTTGATTTCAATACGGTGACACCTACTAATTTCATGTAATATTACACCTGTCGTGTTTGAGTGGCTCTAATAGCAGACAGGAAATCTCGTTGTTATGTCATGATATAACACAAGTTATAATTTTGTATTACAGGAATTACTATGGGGTAAAACATGACATTGAAAATGTACATTAGTGTGTTGAAAATGGTGCTCAGGTTTTTAAGTAATATTCAGAACTGAACAGAAACCTGTCTACCCCCCTCTAAGCTCCCGTCACCGTCTCTTCTTCTTATATCTTCTTCTCTATTTTCCTTCCTTCACCCTAATGAACTTTTCACACCAACTTTAAAGGCGAACTAAAGCCTACTTGACTGACATATCGTAGACACTTATTTAATCTTCTAAGATAACTTCAAGACTGACCTAGAACTTTGTTATTAATCTTGTTATCGTATAAACGTTATGTAAAGTGCCAACGAATGTTCTATAACGAGTTCGGAAGAAGTTTTGGAGTGAAGTGTCGTGTTCAGGAGTTGTGTTCGTCAGTGTTTATACGAGTACGTGGAGTGTGCGCCGGTGTGTACCGGACAAAGTTTGAGGAAGTCTCAGGAGGTGATCAAAGAAGGTTATAAATTGCGGCGATAAATAGAGGCGTAGCAGCCGACAGAGGTTGGATTGCGAGCGGGCGTAATAGTGCGAGAAAAGTGGGTGTGTGTGGGTCGCGGGCGAGTTCGTAAGGCGGGCACACGGCGGCAAGGTGGTCGGAGGCGGGGTGTTCCGTTGCTGCGTGCCCTGGTGCGGGGCGCGCGCGGCGGCGCCCGTCGACGAAGCCGACCATGCTCTCAGAGAAGGCAGCCCAGAGCTCTCGCACCACGAACTTGGTAAGTGAGCCCCATTTGTCAAATCTGTGTTCATTAATCAACAATTGACGCTCGACGTGTTTGACAACATTGGATAATGGCTCGCGAGTCACGACGTTGCGCGATTGCTTCTCATTACGGTTGGATTTATGTTGTGCAAGGGTGTTGCGTGTCAATTGTTAGCTTTATAAAACATGACATTTAGTTTTAAGAAAATTTTGAAGTCCTGTGCAACGACAGAAATGCTAATGAATACAGTATTACAAACTATACAGTAGGTCATCATACGAATGATAATATTAGATGTTTACATATTTTAATAATTTTTTAGTCTGATTTGTTTAAAAATCTTACTTTCAATAATCATCAGTAGTAACGAACTAATCGAACTTACTTCATCTCTTGCCTGCAGATCTACATACAACAAATAAGGTTAAAAATATTTACTTACACTGTAACATACTATAACGTGCTAAAAATATTAACACAGGAAACCTGCTAACGGACTAACCCGTTAGCAAGAAAAAAATAAACACTGAATTACCACATGGACATAATTTAGTATATTTCAAAATAAGAGAAAAAATAAAAATAAAATATGTTAGAAAAAACAGAATAATCGTAAACAAAGTTCAGAATAACGTAATACAATAAACTTGTGAAATAACTATATTTAATTTCTTTAAAAAAAAGTTAACGCAAAAACCGGACGCGCGCGCGCTTACAGGATATTATTTTTATAAAAACTGGAATTAATGTCAAACGTTATAAAAACACAAAACCAAATAATAAGACCAAACGAAGTCAAAATATGCTTGGGAAAAATTGCAAGATGAGCTACTAAAAATTTGATTGTCTTATTTGTTAGTTACTTAGTTTTATTTGTTCTTAGCAAGACCAGGACCTAAAGAAAAACTGGTAAACTGGTAAGCAGTTGAACTGAAATTTGACCTTGCGAATAGTAAAAAACAATTCTTGATAATCTTTAACCATTTCACAAAACACAATCAAACCAAAACATAAAAATCATAATCTGTTAAATTAAAAAAAAATCCATAGGCAAAACGTAATATTTTTAAATATTCAAACGGCCAGGGAAAAAATGAAAAGGATCTCCTCACGCGGAAATAAAAAGGTCGAATGCGGCGAACGCTACAATACGTACAAATATACCTTATTAGACATTACATTTTCCATTACATTTTAGCACAATTAATATCTCTTCGTTAGAAAAATTAACCGATACTCGTCCGCTAAGTACGTTCAAGGTTACGTTAAAGACGTCTTCGCGTACATGAACAGAGAGGACTTGACAGAATAAAGCCTGTAAATATTATTTATTTCAATATATTTATTCTTATTAATCATTTTAAAATATAAACTTTTTTATTATTATTAGTTACTACTGTTTTGTTTTAGTTCTATGACAACACTAGTATTCCTCAACACGGCGACGTCAATACTCACCTATTCTTTCCCCTACTGTATGTTCGTAATACTGTGCTATTAGATTAACTTTGTGTATGCGCTACGTCGTAGGTGGTCCTGAATTGCGTAGCGGCTACGAACGCTGTTGGTCTCGGCTACGACAACATGCTCAATTAGAGACTTAACAAGTCTTTAGCTCACGATTTTACAGAAGAAAGGGTACTTACTAGTGATGGTTAATTTACTCGTTATCGACATATGTGTAAATATGACAATATTTTAACAGTATATTTTTTTAAGGTTTAACAAAAGTTTAATTAACGTCAGGTCATGTTTATGAAAACTTATTTATTAAATCCATTTCTTTTTATAAAAATTTTGATTGTTTCTGAATGATATGTTGAAGTATTGTCATTTAGTTATTCTGAAAGTTATTCAGAACAGTTATTATTAATGGGTAGTTCCACGATATGTGCTAGATACATTTGGAAATAAAAAGATTAAGTGATTTTTAAAATGCGTTTGCATTACGAGTATCTGAAAATTATTTCAAGGCGTTAGCCAGTAATAGCGGGCTCATTTTAATAACTGTTATGGACCTATATAATGATTTTATTTCACAGTAGTCGTTGAGCCAGGCAATAATCTGAATTTAATCCCCTTATTCAGTTAAACCGCTTGTAATAATAGGGTTAATGCCGAAAACCTTATGTAAACGTACTGAGCACACATGATGCGTTATAGTAATTGCAGTACGAATATTTTAAAATGTATTATTTGTTTGTAAACAAGAAATGGTTGATGCAAAATTTATTACATTTCGGTACAAAACACGCAATGAGCTTAGTAAGACACGCGAGCTTCATTTGTTATTCTTTATTCTAATTCATTCAAATAAAGTGGTAATGGATTAGAAATTGTATCCCATAGGATAATATCGACATGGTTTAATCAGGGTTCCTTAAAAATCCACCTGTAACACCAATTTTAAATGCTTAAATCTTTACTGATCACTTTAAAAAAAACTACCAGGTTTCGTAGCTCCATTGGAAGAGTCGCCCGTTTTGTATGTTTTTATCGACGTATATAGGAACACACATAATATAGCATATATAAGACAAATTGTTGAAAAAATCCACAAGCGGGATTCGAACCCGCACCTCATAACCTGCAGGGTCAGGTGCATCGATATCGATCGTGGAATTTTTTCAACACTTTGTCTTTTTTCAATTTGTAAATTGTTCGCAACAAAATTTGCGTAAAACTACAAAAATTTAATTAGTTATAGGATATATAGTTCGAAAATAACAAACAGTTACTAATCATGACTTTACCAACTGAACGCGTAAAGGAATCTACCATTATACTTCACAATATTAAGTCTCTTATAATAGACCTTTAATATCTTCTATGCAGGAATTTGGTTGAACGCGAGCGGAATTACGTTCTGCAGACACCCATTAGAAGGCAGTGGGAGAGATTTTCTCACCGTAATATTAAACCGTATTCACCTGTAACAAGATTGAAAAGCAATGACAAACTTACAACATGCTATGCTCGTTAAAGGGTTCAACAAGCATTCGACTTTAGGGTGTGCATAAACTAAATACATATAAAAGTAAGTAGGTATATTCTTAACAAGGTGTTTTATACAGCGGTTATATGGCGAAAATGTTTTACGATGTAGCCAGCATCAAACGTAATGCAATTTATTTCGTTAGTAAATAGATACCTATCTATACAGGATGTATGGTAATATGTATATATTCCCGAAACGTAGCCATGTTAACATGTCTATATAATACTATGCCAACGTCAGAAAATGGTAATTGTAAAAATAATTTTTCGACTCTCCAATACAAAATGACCCATCAGCTAATCGAGTTAGTATAGAAAGTCGAAATTTTTTTTTTTACAATTTCCATTTTCTGACCTTGGCATAGTATTATATAGACATATAATACTATGCCAAGGTCATAGTTAACATGGGTACGTTTCGGGAATATATACATATTATCAAACATCCTGTATAGAAAGATAGATAATACTTAAGCAAAACACGAAAAACTTCGTTAAATATAAAAGTTACTACAAATATCAAGACTTATTGCTTTAAAGAAATTTCTTGGAGACAACAAGTCTACTTTAAAAAAATATTTTGCTGATTGCCTATAGCAATAGCAATCGGATGGAGAAGACTTATTATATAAGTTAACGGATTTTATAAAATATATTTTATAGACTCTGTAGGTTAATTCAAACATTATAATACAACACTTAGGCAGTTTGGCTATGAAGATTATTTATTTACTTTCTATCGAATTACAGCCCCCAATACAAGGTGGCAATACGCTAATAGAATAGAAATTAAATAAAATGATAATTGTATGGGATTGACATAAACGTCATTAATACGTATCGTTGACTTATGTCAATTCCGTACAATAATTTTTTTGAAGGATTTTTTTTGCCACTTGTATAAGGGGGCTGCTTACATGCTTATCTCAAACAGTCATATCAGATTCGTTTCGTTCTTCCAACACGTTGCTCTAGAGTAAGTTTGCCTTGATTCGTGTAATTCTCTAGATTATTTTCGTAAGCTAACGTACGAGTAGTGTTTGTATCTCACGAGTATCTGCGCGGTTTGGAATCTTGGGGCCTATTATGAGAACACTTTCGAAAGTTCCGTTTCTTATACAAGACTCTTACAAGCATAAAGCTTCTTGATCAGATGCTAAGGTGTATGACTTAACGCCATGCTCGGGAAGACTGTAACTGTAACTCTAATATCAACCTTTGTAAAACTATAGAAGAATTCAATACACAACAATAATAATAGTAACTTACACTATAGTTATGTGATTTAATAGTGCCCGAATCGTCAGTGAAAAAAATATTAAAATTAAAAAGTGTCAATTCGGACACTGTGCCCGAATATAATGTGTCCGAAACGTCAGCTACCCGATTCTTCTGGCCTTAAACTAGGGATTAGGTCTTGTCATAACTTACAAAGAACTATTTATTTGATTCATACACTAGAATCTAGTGTTTCGATAACGATACGATACGGTTTTCATCTTGTCATCTAGTGGCTAGATAATAATCATAAATAACTAAAGTCCGTAAGAGAAAATGTGTAAAACTTAAGCATCATTTAAGTAAGGCGTGTGTTTATGAGATCGAACCGATTATAGACATAATGTATCAGATAGCATGCCCGATTATACATAAACCAGTCCAAATAAAATATTTAAGAAAACTAATAAAAATTACAATCTATTTACTTATTTATGAGAAATAATAAATTGATCCACAAAAAAATAGTAGGCTAGCACCTAAAATGCTAAGTTAGCATCTAAATAGTAGTTTAGGTGCTAACACTGTATTTTTAGGTGCTAACTTAGTATTTTTGTGGGTTAGGTTAGGTTAGGTTAGTTTGGTGATCGATTAAATACAACCCTTTATTTATTATTGTTTATGTATTTTGTATTTCTACCTATTCTTTTGCATGACACTCAGTATTGTGAAAAGCCAATTTACATTCTGCAAGAAGTAACGAAGTTGGCTATCGAACTTCAATATGAAGACTTCACTAATAGACCCCCAATATCCTCCATGTAGGAAATTGGCAGAACGGGAGCGCAATGTACGGAATTACATTCTGGTAATACAATTTCCATTTTGCTCACACTCACTTTGACTTAAAGTAGGAGCTACATAAATTGCTGCTACAATTCCTACAATAATAATAATGTTTATTATATAGACTTGTTAATAAGCTCATATATATAATGCCATCATAATAAACAGCCACTAGGTACCCTTGCTATCTAGCAAATCCTAAATCTTTAGGCCTCCCTTTGTATTCGCTACATAAGCCGGTCCTGTCTTAACAAGAGTCGTAAGGGATTTCTAAATAGCGAGATTGCTTGCGCTGGCAGAAAATGAGGACCCACCGAAGGCAAGGTTTGGGCTCTGGAAGGAGGCTTTTTTTGAGAAAGCCATAAATCCTTCCAAAGAGGTTTTACCGTCTGGTGCAGAACTCACATGGCCAATCTGGTAGACTCTAAACTGCCTGTGCACGCAGGTTGGTTGCTCTAAAGATAACCTTTCATTCTGGGGGTTCTTTACAGACGCAAATAAACGCACGTGGGGGGCCTTCCCGCAGTCGATGCAACACCTGCTCAACTGTCCCAAGTGCCAAATTTTCTGCACTACAACTTGGTCGAGGCAGACCAAAATCGGCTGAAAAAATGCCAAAAATGCAGTCACGGTTAAGTTGATATAATTGAAAGTACTATAGTATTAAATCAACAAAATATATATTTAGTATCAAAGGGAACGTGTTTACAATTAATCCGATCCATAAATTCATAACACACTACAGTTTTTTCTACAATATCATTTAAAGTTGGGCAAAAATCATGAAAACGAGAGGCGGCGAGCGTTTAGTTGATATCTTATAGTTTATCTAAATTATTGTATCTCTGACTTTGTCTAAACAATCACCAACGTCTAAACTACAAATAGCGTGTCTTGCATTTTCGATTTATCAAGCGATTATTTAAATTATTATTTTTCATTAAGCACCTTAAATTTCCCATACATAATTAGTATGGCCGCGCGGCACCAAATAAATATGGACGAAGACATTTCAAATAAAATATCTAACATTTGTTACTTACGGACGGCGCACCCTTAAAGCTTTGCCCCACCTGTCATCACCTCAAGCCAAACGTCCTAGCAGTTCGATTTGAGATTCGTTGCCCAGACATTTAGTCGGGTGCCGGATTTTGGTATAATGTCAATTTTAAGTTAAATCAAAGAATCTGTTCCGAGAGTTCTTTGCTTAAAAAATGTAATATTTTTCTGTGGTTTTAAGATTAGACGACCAGTCTTGTTTCACAGTAGGAGTACATATTGTTCTTGATTTGTTGGTTGGCAGGGCTTGTTTCTAAGTCCTTCTGCCTGACACACAACATTCTTATCTAAATCTAATGGCATTACTACCACAATGTGAGTTATCTTTGTATTATGACAGTTAGATACCTCTACTGTAGATATCTCTACCTCCAGTCATATTACCATAAAGCTAGATCCTAAGGTTGACGATTTCACTTGGAGTACGTTTCTTGTATCTTTGAGTAACTATCTCGTTTTCCCGTTATAAAATATTAATGACTGCTGCATTTCCAACTCCCAGTTCGAAAAATATGTATATTTTTGAAGACTAAATTCCTTCAGTTATCGTTGATATTTTTGAGTAATTTAAATCATCATTATCATCAGCTCATTTTTATGTCCCCACTGCTGGGGCACGAGCCTTCCCTATGGATGGATAGGGAGAACGGGCCATAAACCACTACGCGGGCCCAGTGCGGATTGGTGGTTGTTAACGACTGCATGCTAATGCAACCGGGACCAACGGCTTTACGTGCCTTCTGAAGCACGGAGGAGCTCGAGATGATAAGTTTTTGGTCACCCATCCGATGACCGGCCTTTGCGAAAGTTGCTTAACCTCAGCACTCGCAGACCGGGCGCGTTAACCAATGCGCCATCGAGCTCCTCATTTAAATACAAAGATATAATTTATTCTTCTGTTGTTAGCCCGTGTGTCATTAAAATTCCTTACAATATATAATATCCAAATGCACAAGATAAACGTGACATATACCAAAATAAAACGTTTGCATTAATAATATTACACGACACTGGTATTTAATACACGTGGGAGTACTTGGCCTAGGAAATAAAGAGCATTATAAAGTCGCTTTTACCTCTACCCGTTGACTACTTTATAATCGAGTTCTCACGATATTATATCGAGTTTATAAGCAAGTGCTAATAATACCTTTGTGTAATGTTAGCTGTTGCTCAACCAAATAACAATTAAACAGAGCCGACGATTATTCTTTTTATAATGTTTATTATACTTTTATTGTGCTTTTTAATTTTTTTAATTTTTTGGTAATTGCAAATCTTATTGCTCACCTTTTTTGGAGGGGAAACCTTTGTCACCGATTGCAGTTTCTTTAAAAAGAAAGTTAGTATTAATGTTATCAAAAAAAATATTAATTTCTTCAACATACAGAATGTAAACTGATTTAATATTAGGTACGTAAAGCTACTTAATTAAAAAAATAAGATGAAAACATGAAACTGCTTCGTATAGGCATACCTTTTTAAGTACCTGACATTTCAGCCGAGTTGCACTGACCGTAATCACGGTCAATTGATTGCTGTCGCGTTATTACGTTTTAAATACCTTACGCGTTAATTACGCGTCCTGAAAATTTAAAGTGTATAAAAATGACATGATGTTGATGATTGGAATTAGGTAGGTATGTTATTAATTTGAAATACATAAGCCCTACTAGCATTTCTCACGAAATTTTATACTTTATTATTAGCCAAACTTGGTGCAGATAATTCATAAATAGAGGGTGTTTAGACAGTGTTTACCAGCAAAATTGTTATTAGAATATGCCTCCACACCAAAATATTAAGGCTTAGCTTAAGCGCGCCTGGATAGGTTTCCGACTAAGCACCTTAGCTTTGAAGTTACTGTATCAAGTGATCTACCTGAAAAGCGGCACGTAAAATGTTCAAATTTGAACCAAGATATTTATTAAAGAAACCAACAAGATAAGAAAGAAAAGATCAGGGTAAAAACTCCTCTTACCCTGCCGTCCTCCAAGTAACATGTCCAAGTACAGACGTCTGCTCATCAACCTATCCTGATTCAAACTGTAAAATTTCTTCAATAAATAGTCAACCACATATCTTTGACATAAAGTTGAAAGTCTATTGAGGGAATTTGACATTTGTGGTATTGTTTTCTAAAGTTTACACGAACACTACACATTATAATGAAACAACTTTTACGGATCTACTCGCGTTTATTTTACACATTACTTTTTAATGTTTATCCTGACGTTTCGAATCCTTTGCAGGGTTTGTGATCACAGGGAGACTGAGGTGTTGGTCGTCTCATAATTAGTTAGTAGCTTGTATACCCTCATTTAAATTTAATCAGGTGCGTTCCATTTTACGCAGAAAGAGCTTACAGTATCTTTTGGTCTGGCAGTATTGGTGTTGGGGCTGGGATTTCATATTTTGTATGATGGGATTCCAGGCTGGTGGTAGATTCCAACCTTCTTCTCTATTGAAATTAGGATGTTATTTAATTTCAATAACCTCGCGTATCATCCTAGGGATGAGTCGTTGTTCTCTAGCGAGTATTTGTGGGTTATCAAATCTGATGTTTGTGGTAGTCTGTTATGCACGCGTGTGTACAGTCACGACCTTTAACATGTAAAACACTCCTGACTCTTACTCCATTGTATTAAGAGTTATATTGTTTACATGTTAATGCTCGTCGCTGTACATCATATTTGTTATTTTCCATTTACATCTCTATATAACGTATAACAGAAAGGTGTGGTCAAAACGAAAAGTTTATACGATCTCGATCTTGTATGTGTTGTTACTGACACATCATTATTAACTTTAGTTGTCATGTAATTGTAAACTAAATACTTATATTAGTGAAGTGATAAGTGTCAGGCGCGCATAAGCAAGCAGCAGTGATCATAAATGTAAGTACACAGAGGTTACTAAACCACTACGGCTGTGACTTGTTTATTTTGATTGTGACGTCACAATTGAAATATTTAATTAAAAATCGCATAACAAATTAAAGTTAATAATTTTGTCTTAGTAACTCTGCATACAAGGTCTAGATCGGATACACTTTGGATCTTGTCATTTTGACCACACCTTTCTGTTACACGTTGTATATGAAAAATGAAAGTAGCACTTGAACAAAGGCAACTGGCCTCAGGTAGGGCTTAAACCCATGACCTTTCGCAATCCCGGCACTTCTAAGTTTCAAGTGCTCTCACCTACATAAGTTAAAAATTTAAGTACATACGCCTTGCACAAAACCTATTACTGTCAACGGACATGGCTAAGCAACTGCCCTCAAAATGTATATGAACTTCTCACTAGCTTGAATTATTCAAATATTGATTAAATAATAATAACGTGTTTATTTATGAGGAGCTCGATGGCGGAGGAGCTCGATGGCGCAGTGTTTAACGCGCCCGGTCTGCGAGTGCTGAGGTTAAGCAACTTTCGCAAAGGCCGGTCATCGGATTGGTGAAAAAAAATGTATCATCTCGAGCTCCTCCGTGCTTCGAAGGCACGTAAAGCCGTTGGTCCCGGTTGCATTAGCAGTCGTTAATAACCACCAATCTGCACTGGGCCCGCGTGGTGGTTTATGGCCCGTTCTCTCTATCCATCCATAGGGAAGGCTCGTGCCCCAGCAGTGGGGACATAAAAATGAGCTGATGATGATGATGAACGTGTTTATTATTTTCCTAGGGCTAGAACTTTCGTGAACAAATCAATAATTCAAAAGATGTTAACTTGTTTTTATGGTTTTGTCTGACAAGGAAACCATAAATTTGATTAAGACGTTCCGTTTAAAAAAAAAATAGAAAATATATTTTTTTCATTGTTGATTTAGTTTTTCCCAGCAAAATATATTTTTGTATCTAGTTTTTAGTCTGTAAACAAACGCCGTGCTAAAGTTTAAAGCAAAATATTTAATTAAAGCTCCTATTTACGAAGTAGGAGTTTCTGTGACTTTATTTTGAGAATTGCAAAGATTTGAAAAGTTCCTTAATCGTTTTACATACGAAATAACAATATTTAGCTATCCAGCATTACGTACTACTAGATACGATGTTTATACTTACTTGTGTACTCCCTACACACCTAATAAACAACAAAGTATAAGAATTTATTGTACACAAACACCAATGCAATGGTGGGTTGGTGGGTTGGTGGGTTGGTATGTCCATTTCCGTGGAGCGATAAAAAAATAAATAAAGATACATTGGATATCACTTTCACTTCACATTTACCCCCATTTTACGACAGCATTTTACTACTTTTTACGAAAATTGCAGAGCGATATTACGACATTGAAATACAGTCATGATCATAAAGAGCTGCTAAGTATTTAAAGGCGACGCCCCGTCGAGCAATTTCCATGGATATGGGCATGTATTTGATCAAAATTATTTATTACCCGACGTACAGTCAACAGGAAAAGTAGATTATGTTTTTTTTAAATTTCAAAATTTAGTTTCGGAGTGTTAGTTGGTATTTTACTATGCAACTGCAATCAAATAATAATAGGTACAGACGCCTGTCCGGTCATCAACCTATCCAAAACTGTCAATTTTTTTAAATGCATTTTCAACCATATAAATAAGGCATTAAGTTTGAAATTTGATAGTTTGTGCTGGTAGGTTTATGTGCAGACGGTGTGTACTTGAAGGTTGAATTCCCGTTTTTTTTTTAATTTTGTACTGGTTTCATATATTAGAACTTGATCATCAATCATCAGTTACTTTTGCTGTTAATTGTACTTTCACAAGTAAACCGTATAGACACAAGTTATTATGTTTTCTATTCAAGTTCACACACATTTTCAACGCTAGAATTTTAATAATTCCTTGTATAAGTATATAAAGGTTGCAAACAGCACAAAACCGGTCCTAGTGGAGATCCATTGTCCAACAGAGGACGTCTTTTGGCGGAGATGATGATGATGATGGTAAAAGTAATATAAATTGAGTAGACAGAAATGTTCATGATGAATGATGATGAAAAATGATCAATAACATTGAAATTAAACACCTTCTACTCGCGTTTATTTTTAGCTTTAACAATAAGGCACACTTTTCTAGTGTCGATATTGCTGTTCATTTGTCCATAGTAACATATTTATGTTCATGACTGTACCTAGGTAGGTCCTTGCTTAAATACATTCGTATTAATTTATAAATACAGCTATCGATTTTGTTTTGTGGTGCACGCAGTAGGTAAACCAATAAACATTAAGTATTGATGCGAGAACTCTAGGGTGGATTATTGAGCTGTCACAGTCTGATACCTTGGAATACTACTTATTAAATACCTACTCAACGTTCTTTAATTATTTATAGTTTTGTTTTAAAATGTTTTGAGGAACATTAAAAATCAATGACAAACGTTCATTAAGGGTGCAGACCAAAAAAAGATAAAAGTGTAGTCACGGTTAAGTTGATATATTATGAAAAAACTATCGTATTACATAGACAAAATATATATTTAGTGTCAAAAGGAACGTGTTTACAATTAGTCCGACCCATAAGATCATAACACAATATAGTTTTTTCTACAATATCATTTAAAGTTGGGCAAAAATCATGAAAACGAGTGGCGGCGGGCGTTTAGTTGATATCTTATAATTTATCTAAATTATTATACATCTAATTATGTCTAAACAATCACCAATGTCTTAACTACAAATCGTCCGTCTCACATTTTCGATTTATCGAGCGGTTTTTTAAATTATTATCTTTCAAATTAACACGTCAAATTCCCCGTACAAAATTAGTATGGCCGCGCGGTATCAAATCGTCGATATTTACGAAGACATTTCAAATTAAATATATGACACAATGCATTATTATTTACACACGTCTGCACATAAGACTTTCACAAACTATCATATTTCCTCAATAGATATTGAACTTTATCTTCTTCTTAGGGTGCCTCTCCAACTAGTGAAGGTTGGCAGTCAGCTCTGCATACTTGGTCCTGTCTTTGGCCAGGCGAAAAAGTTCAGTGGCACTCGCTATTCTCTTCCACTCCCGAATATTCCGCAACCACGACTTTCTTCTGCGACCAGCCACTTTTCCCATCATAGTAAGTTGCAAGAGTTCGTGTCTGTTGTGAATAAGCGTAACTTTATATATATGGTATATGGTTAAACATTTATTGAAGAAACTAGCTGTGCCCCGCGGTTTCACCCGCGTTAATTAGCGAACAATAAAAATATTTTCCCGTTTTTGTAACATTTTTCATTGCTGCTCCACTCCCATTAGTCATAGCATGATGTAATATAGCCTATAGCTTTCCTTAATAAATGGACTATTCAACACAAAAATATCTTTTCAATTCGGACCAGTAGTTCCTGAGATTAGCGCGTTCAACCAAACAAACAACCAAACAAACAAATTCTTCAGCTTTATAATATTAGTATAGATTTGACAGTTTTGGTAGGTTGAGGTGCAGCCGTCTGTACAATGCTACAAACATTAATGTTAGATAATATGGTGGTAGCTGGCCAGGCGGACAAACAAGCTCTACCAAAATGGAATGCAAACGTTTAAAATGCGTAATAAGAAATCGTTTGGCGATGGGACACCAGATACTGCGTTGAGTCGCAAAAGGACACGTCGACGCTTGCAAAGTCCGACGATATTATAATATTAGAAAGTTTTAATTAGTTTTACGCCAACCGACGTGTTAAGCCCAGATATTACATGTGAAGCTCTGGCTATGAAGAAATCCCTGGCAACTAGTTCGGACTAGGATCCTTTATTGTGGCACTTTGGGACACTGAAATGACGCCAGATTTTCTTAATTTCGTGGCAAGTTCTAGACTAGTTTCCATTAATATTTTAGCAGACGCTAAGGTCGGTGCACCTCATGTTATAATTTGTTATACTCGTAATAAAAAAATGGCAGATTGCATATTCTGTTACAAAAGTTAGTATCAATTCAACTTTTTCATTTTTAAATATTTTATTATATATAAGCAGGTGTCTTACTCCTAGGCAAAGGTCTCCCCACACTTTTGCTACATCTTCCGGTCGTCTGCAAATCTAACACCCCTGCAGATCTTAATAAATTTCATGTTATAAAATTACAAATTAGCTATATTAATATAGCATTATTTGATTGCATAGCATAATTTGTTCTCACTAATTATAAGAATCATATTATAAAAAGCAATGCGCTGTACTCAATGTACATTGATTTTTTTTGGAGAGTTCGCTGGTGCGAGACCACCAGCGTCCTAGGACTTTTTTTACGGGTGGCGAATGAAATGAAATGAAAAAAAAATAAAATCCTTTATTCAATTTTGTCATAAATTGCACTTATGAATATGTCGTAGTTACAACAAAAAATATATATACACACAATAATATAAAAATAACTTAGTGTTAGTGTAATCGAAACACCGCTCAGAGGTTTTCTAGAGGGAATGGCATCACGTAAGAGTTTCCCCATTCCCTACTAGATTTTCCAAGGGTGAAACCCTTCGGATCGGAACGGGAGCGGAACAACCCGAGGGAGTGTCTAAAATCTTGGACCTCGGCTCGGGTTGACCGGGTCGAGACAATGACATTAATCTTTGAGCTTCGACAACTTAACACAAAAACTAGTTATTATTCTGAGTTCAACAACCCGACCTGACTTTTGTATCGACATCTGCGAGTCTAGCTATCAGTATAACCGCCCGTAAAACTGGTCCGTCTGTTTGCTGTCCGCCCCGACGCGCGACGGCAAGGGGTGGCAATAGCGGAATCCGCCATACAAATACTGGGCGGATCGATCGCAGAACCGGTGTCCGATCCAAACGCCAGGGTTAAACTACTCTTTAGGTACATGCCTGTACACGCCTGTACAACAAACTATCACAATCTGTCACATTTTGTCAGTAGATTTTAACTTTATATATTTGGCATATGGTTGAAAAGTTTTTGAAGAAATTTGACATTTTCGGATAGTTTGAAGTGCCCGTGTGTGTACATCCCAAATGTTTTATTCAGTTAAGGCCACGATAATTGAGCTCGATGGTTAACGTGACCGGTCAACATTTGCTAAACTGAAGCAATTTTCTCAAAGGTCGGTCATCGGATGGGTGACCAAAAATGTATTATCTCGAGCTGAGAGCTTCGAAAGGTATTGAAAGCCGTAGTTCCGGCTGTATAGCAGTCGTTAACAACCACCAATACGCATTTGGTCCGTGTGGTGGTAATAATGCCAACGGTTCGTAAGTCTATAGTGCGGAAGACCTTGTTCTGACAAGAGCCGTAAAGACAGCAAGGTCATTGATTTACTTCCTTTATTTTACTTTGCAGCATCAAATATTGGAAATTGCTTTCCTAGAAGGAAATACAGTACTTTAAAACTATCATTTTTAAATAAATTACCGTTTATCGCTTGAGAATTTTGATGAGGCAGCCGTTTGCAAGTTCGGGTTGCAATCTGGCAAGTTCAGCAACTTTTACATTGCCGGGTCACAGGATCTGTGACAGAATTAAATTATAATGATATTTACTTTATTGCACCCAAGAATTCGGATACAAATAAACAGACACAGAGTACAAAATAGGCGGCCTTATTGCTTAAAAGCAACTTTAAAAAAATAATAGGATTGACTTTAGATTTTTTTATTATATCAGTCATAACTGTCACCTGGACAAAGGCCTCTGCACGCCTTTTGGTCCCCTGCAACATCATTCCATTCTTTCATAAACCTATCAAGGCCGTCCCGCCATCTTCGTTTACGTGTACCTGGTCGCATTTTCGCATTATGTGGGGTCCGCGCCCACATCTCGTGTGGCATGCGGTAGACATGTCCAGCCGAGTCCCACTTCAGCTTGGTGGCTTTTCGATTATTTTAGAAAGAGTTTGCTGGTTCCCTCACGCGTCATTTTCAGCGTCATCGGATTTTTTTGGGGTCGGCGAGAAACTTTTGCAATTGCGTAGAGATATTGTGTCACTCAGCGTGTTTTACCGCTTATACCATGGCGAGTGCTCTGAAGAACTCTTTGACCTCATCCCACCTTCTCCCTTCCTTCATAGGAGTACACGTGCTGCTCTCCGGAGTCACCGCTTCACTGTCTCAAATATTCCATCGCGCACTAATTAAATTAAATTTAGTGACTCGCTTCTTTGTCGCACCTCCAAAACATGGAATAGTTTGCCAGCACATGTTTTCCCTTCTTCCTATGATATGGGGTCCTTCAAACGAGGCGTGAAGAGGCACCTTGTGGGCCGGTAGAGTGAGGGTAACTGATGCTGCGTTGTTTTCACGCTGCACCAGTTGTCGTCACATCTGGATTCCATATTAACTTAACATCAGTATCGTATAAAAAAAAACTTAAAGGATTTCTCAAGCCATGTGAAACGAAACACCGTCAGAGGTATTCTAGAGGTACCTAATGACATCAAGTGGAAGTGCGTGTCCCCGTTCCTTACTAAATTCTCCAAAGGGTTTGGATCGGATTAGGAGTGGAACAACTTGAGGGCGCCTCTAAAGGCTAGGACCTCCTGAGTCTAGCAGTAAGACTTTTATCATGATAATTTAAAACTGTTTTCAGGGCATAAAACATTGATAGACCTTAATCCTATTCATTGGTGACCAAAAAGGGTAATAATAGAAGTTCCGGCCGATAGGGGCCGGGTCGATAACTGCCACCGATACGGCTTTCAAATATGCTTTCAAACGACTTCATTTTACAGCCGCCCCGTCTACACCAGCCTGTTTTTATTATTATAAACATGAAATAAATGACAAAGTAAACGCAGGATATTTTGTTCACTATCATTTTGATTACATTAGAGTAATTTAACGGGATTATCATTAAGTACTATATTTGTTGTTGCTTTTGTCCGCCCATAAATATTCAATCGCAGTAACTACATAACAGATATACAGAGTGTTCTAAGGTCTTTTTAGGGTTCAGTACCCAAAGAGTAAAACGGAACCCTATACCTAAGACTCCGCCGTCCGTCCGTCTGTTTTTCTGTCACCAGGCTGTATCTCATGAACCGTGGTAGTCAGACAGTTGAAATTTTCACAGATGATGTATCTCTGTTGCCGCTATAACAACAAATACTAAAAAAGATAATTAAATAAGGGGGCTCCCATACAACAAACGTGATCTTTTTGTTGGTTTTTGCTCGATATTGATAACGGCAACAGGTAGATGCTTGAAAATTTTAAAGAATATTTAGTTATACATATATTCACTTTAAAAATAAATAATTAAATTAAAATAAAATTAATATGTAAGGGGGGCTCCCATACAACAAACGTGATTTTTTTCCAATTTTTTTCTCGGTCTTAATAACGATAACAGGTAGAAACTTGAAATATTTTTATAGATAATGGTACGGAGCCCGTCGTGCGCGAGTCCGACTCGCACTTGGCCGGTTTTTTTAAAAACAATTTTGGCATAGCAAATTTTTTGGTGAAGTTTTACACACGCCTGCCTTATCTGCCATATCATACCACAAACTGACAAATTTCCTCAACAGACTTTGAACTTTATGTATATAGCATATGGTTGAATATTTATTAAAAAAATTGATAGTTTTGGATAGGTTGATGTCCAAGCGTCTGTACTTAAAAATAAGTAATTTTTTTTTATTCTCATCAACTCTGTATTATGTAAGAGTCATTTCATATTTTCAGATTTTCCCATACTGTCCCAGTTAGAAAAACACTACACTCACACCGATATAATATCGGATTATCGGATATTGAAATAACAATCCAATTAATAAAAACAATTATGTAGAGTCCTCTTGGCGGGAAAGTGAAGTCATGTCTTCGGTTTTGTTTTATTTTCTAAAATTTGTGTTGTCGAATATTAATGTAAATTAATGGTGGATTATTAACCGTTAAGTGTTCGTGAGTGTGCATGAGTGTTGGCAAATGAAACAAAAGAGTGCAACGTCACTTTTCAAATTCTTTCAAAAAGTCCGCCCGAGGACTTAGTAAAGCCCTACATCTTTACTGAGATACTCGAGGGGATGGGGGGGTATATCATTTCTCACTTCTCATTTCTATTATCATTCATCATCATCCATCATACAGGAAAGAAATATTGTTTATCTAAGTATATCTTGTAAGAAAAACTACTTTGACACTAGCTAAATGTGCTAGTCGCACGAAGCTATCAACTAAAGGAAAAAAAAATTAATGTATAATTATTGACAAATTAAAAAATCTAAGAATGAGATAAAAATTTCAACTATGTAAAACTGTGGTCCATTTGCAAAGGTCCTGTATTTGTATGCGGTTTTGTTGGTGGGCTTGTTTTAAGCCCGCCTGGCTAGCTACCACTACTATCTAAATCTATCGCTTCTACAATAATTTTATTTTATTTTATTTTATTCGGCAAATCATCAGCTTTATATTAATGAAATAGAACTTACAATAGAACTTAAGTTTTGTTGTATTACGACAGTTAAGAAAAAAGGTAACAAGTTTTTCAGTATACCTGATACTTGGTCAAAAACGCTGCCATTGGCCTCATAGTCACTTATCAAGGGTGAGATGAAGGACAAGTGCAAAAGGTTGTAGAAAGGAGGAAAATTAATCATTTTAAAAGCTTAAAATTATGCAAACAGATCGTCAAAGCGGCAAAGCCTCTCTCATTTACCTGTAAACAATACGGTAGAAAATCGTTTGTCTACGGATCAATTTAAAAAATGAGAAGCAATAAACTCCCAAATTGAATTGGCTCCATCGTCGTTCTAATTTCCATCTCCGTTTGATAATTATTGTTAACCTATAGTAATTAGGCACGATCGTGTTCCCTGTGAAAGGGGTTGGCGGTTTAATTAATTTTAACAAATCGTAAAACTAATTCACTTAACATTTTTATTAGTTAGATAAATTAATCAAGACACTCAACGTTCACTGATGTTTCTGTTTCGAGATAAATGTAAACATCCTGATACTCGTATAATACTCGTTGCTACATTTTGATTCTAAATCAATTTATAACCTTGTGGTAGAATTCTGCGTAGAATCCGACTGAATGGCAATAACCCTTATCATGGTCATCATCATCATCACCATTACATCTAAAAGACGTCTACTGCTAGACAAAGGCCTCTCCAAGTATTTCTAGTGTTGTAGTGTTGCTTGCATCCAGCGACTACCCGCTACCAACCGACTAACCGTTTTTTTAACCCAATAACGTATACCCGACCCAAAAGAGGCCGAAGTTATGTGGGACTCACCCGTCTGCCTTTCCCCGCCCCCTAAGTAGCAAACAAGGTTTGGGGCAAGATAGAAAGGTATATACCCACAAATACTCGGGGGTTCGCAATTTGAGCGCTAGCGACAGAGAGTAAGGAATCGCCTAGCGAATCTTCTACCCTCAAACCTATCGGCCACCCTAATGCTTATCCGAAATGCAGTATTGCTTTGTTTTGCTGTGTTCCACCTACACGGTAACTATAGCTTCAGGGTTTGCGACGCACACGGTATACCCTTTTGGTATTGGTATTGCAAGCGAAGGCTGCGGCAGCTGCTTTCAACCAGGCGGGGGCCGTATACTTCTTTGCCTGCTCTGTAACACAAAAGAACGGAGATGGAAATACATTGTGGGAAATCTGATTCGTAGATCTTATTACTATTCAAACAAGTTTTCTGTATGATAATCTATAATCCTAAGTTATGTGTTCTCAACTTGTTTGACTAAGGATATCGGATTTCATGGCTCGGAAGTTTGATAAATGTCTGCTAACAACTTGTGTTAGGGGTTTGAGTGAACCCGAGTAAAACTATATAGTTACTTTAATAAGATGTTGTTATCATAATGACATTAAGAAAATTTATTTAACTGTTGTTGAGAACAGCTGTTTACTTCTTTATTAACATGTAATTAAATTGTTACCTTGTCTAGGAAATTAATCAAAATTTATGTGACAGTTAATTATTTTATTATCGTATATTTCTACTTCAAAGATATATTTTAACAATGTCATAATGGACACAATCTCATTGCTTTTTCGATCAAAAAGAAACAGCGTGAAAAAGCAGCAACAAGCAAAGCAATGCACAGTACAAGCGTTTTTATTTCATTTCTTTCATCAGTACTATTTAAGCATCACTCAGTTCTTTTGATTTATTGTCCGCAGAATGGAAAAAGCTTCTAAATAAACTTTCCACATCACGTGCCCGTAAATACAAAGCGTTTTAAAAATGTCGCCGGGTATATATTCGCGTGGGTGGCAGTCATAATAATCATTCAGAATAGTTTCCGGTTAGCTGTGATAGTTTTAAAAGATATTTAATTCGTGACCTTGGGTTTTCCATCGCCGCCGCCGTCATTACAGTTAATGGGCTGACAATAATACTACGTTATTACGTTATTATATAATATTTCTGAACACAAAAGTTATTACTTTAAGTAGTTGTTATTTAATCTAAGTCACGGAAAAGGATCTATGCGGACCTACCGGGGTGTCCTCTCCCTCTCCGTGGCTAGCCGGGATCGGGATATTTTGTGCACTATAGCTGTAGTAAGGCCATAAGTACATAGCACATTAGCAGGTCGAAGATTGGGTCGAAGTCACCACGTTGCTGGCCTAGTGCGGTATGATGGGGTTTACCGATTACCATTTTACAACAACAACCGTGACCAAAGACTCAAGATACCATCTTCATCAGCACGTTTTATATCCTCATTGTTATGAAACGCGCCTTCCTTGTAGATGAAAATACCAGGGTCATAACGTCGCTTAAGTTCTAACACCGCGGAAGTCAAAAATTACAACTTTACAGAAGAGCAAAAATATCGTGCCTTTTTCTATATCGCGATCATAATAGTTTTGTTTTTGTTTTCATAATAAAACGCTTCCATTGGTCAAAATCCCTGTTCCTGGTTGGTCTAGAGGAGCGTCTTTCTATTCTCTATCGAATGACACGCGTGCCCAGTGCGGATTGGTTGAAAATTAAAACATTGAGAAAAATAACTGTCAAGTGTTTACTTATGTTGCTGTTGCCATTTTTACTACGTCACTCACATGTGTCATAAGAATTGCGGTTTGTGAAGTGAGGGCAACATGTAATGTTAGGAGACACAGTACTCGAGTTTATTTGACATATCATTTAAGCCTGTTCCTACAACTTTGCAGGGTTGGTAAGTCACCGCAAGTCTGGTCTCCCACGACGCACAAACTTTAAATTAGTAAAAGTTCCGTTAACGAGTTAATCGTTCACGTTTTACTTACATAGGTACCCTGCAATACTTATGATTTTTGTTTATGAAATATTTTTAAATGTTTGTAAACAAATATTATAATTAATGTGAGGGAAGTTTTAGTTTGTTTGTCCATTCACGTGACAACGCAGCAACGGATAATCTCGTTTTGGGTACCGAGTGCGATTTTCATTCGCCATTCGATTGCGTTAACGAAAATGGGAATTTTTACGGCGATATTTTAACTATCCACTTATTCTACCAGAGGCGCTGCTTCAATGCCGTACAAATTTTCGTTTTCTTACGTGATCAACTGAATACGGGTAGTAAACACAACTCACGGGGTACTCTGTTCTCCATTCTCCTTTTTATCAGTAACCCCTTTATTCATAAAAACTATTTAAGCATCATTTAGTTAAATATTGTTTTGTCAACGTCACACAAACGTCAATTTGAATTTCAGAAAAAGAGGCAAAACAATGATTAACTAAATTATGCTTAAATAGTTTTTATGAATATGGGGGTTAGAGTTTTACTTATCTTTCAATCACGGCAACTTACCTCGTTTGTCACATTTATGAAGTGCTACTTTCGTGCCATAAACTTTTTAGTTTAACGCAAGTAAATAGTTTTAAAGTTGTTATTTTACATTCAGTACATTTATATCGAAACTGATATAGATACAGGACTTGAAATAGGCGAAAGGCATGCAAAAGGTCATCAAACCCATCTGAAGTAAGTCGTCTTTTTACCAGTGCTATTTACAATTGAGAATTTGATTCTAGACATTGGAAGATTTAAAGCCTTCGTCCTAAAATATATATTTTTTGTATTTCGTGATATGAAAGTTATAATGAGCTAGCTTTAAAAGTATGTGCTAATAAGTTGACTAATTACGCGAGTACAAAACTTTTAAATATAATTTAAAGCTAGAAAAGTGGATTATATTTTTGTTATAATTTTTTTGTTTCGTAACATACTTACTACAAATTATTTTTCAATATACTTTTTGTTTGATTTCGTGCAGTGATATTGCATTGATATTTACACGCAATCCAGGTTACCTGTCACTATTTATAAAAATAATCGGTGGCAGAGCAGATATGTTGAAAAATGCGCCTACAACACCGTCTAAAGGCACCACTGGGAAAAATAAACTTCCGTATGAAAACCATCATTCTTTTCCTTGCCATTTGCACCTCCAACCCGAGCACTTTATGGATTCGTACAGACAAATCTTTGAACAAGAAAATTGTTTAGAAATTCTTATATGGCAAAAGGGGGTCGATGACGCAGCGGTTAACGTGTCTAATTTGCGATCTTTGCAATGTAGGGTCACCGGAGAGAGAATATTGAGGCTTTGGTGTTTATTTAATGAAATACCGAGATTTCTTGATAACTTTAATTGTTCACACATAACACAACCAAAACGATTACAGCGGAGAACGGAAAACGGAAACCCGATGATGGCCATAGGCATTATTATTATACCAGAGAGAAACATGTAATGATAATGAGAACAGATCATTCAGCCTTATTAAAATTTAATTCTCAATAGGACTCATCTTCAGCTCATTTTTATGTAACCACTGTTTGGGCCATCTTACCTATGGATGGAATCTTTAAAAAAATATATATTTACGGGTAAGCACAGTGCCTTGATCTCATCTGATGTTAAGTGATGATAAGGCCATTTAGTGGAAGCGCACTTCACCCGGGATCCTCAACTAGTGAGGCACTGGCTATCTTATCTCTAGCTGCCGAAACACAACAATGCTACAAACATTG
Organism: Eudonia mercurella; assembly: GCA_963082485.1. NCBI lineage: Eukaryota > Metazoa > Arthropoda > Insecta > Lepidoptera > Crambidae > Eudonia > Eudonia mercurella. The sequence goes on from OY720026.1 coordinate 8,950,355, forward strand.
ATGTTATGGCGACATATTTAGATAAGATGGTGGTAGCTAGCCAGGCGGACAAACAAGTCCTACCACCAACCAAACCGAGTACACAAACATGTACCCCCCGCTGGGAATCGAACCCGGGACCTCTGGGTCTAAACCGGTGGTCTTAACCACTAGACCACAGAGGCGGTCATCACCACAAAGAAAACGGACCATAACATAAGGTTGGTAGCGCGTAAGCTATTTTCTATGACGATGATCACCCGGCAGGTCATATGCTTGTTTACCGACTCAGTTGAATCACAATTGGGTAGTCTTAGTCGATGTCGATCATAAAGTAATAACAAGGTCGGGATCTCATTATGTATTTAACATGGAGTTTCCTTAAATAGCTTTTATTACCAATAACTAGAGTAATTTTTTGTATACTCATTATCAGACACAATGGAACTTTTTGATCATTGTGTCGGTAAGTGCTATAAATCTACGGAGGTCGATGTAACAGATTTCCAATTGGAACGGTTCTATGTTTATTTATTATTAGAGTCATTTAACAAAAGAACATATAAGTGACGATAATTAAAAAGTTATAACATTCTTAACTTCTACAGGGTAAAAACTTAATATTATTTTTTTTAACCGCCTCTGTGGTCTACTGGCTAAGACCACCGGTTTAGACCCAGAAGTCCCAGGTACGATTCCCAGCGGAGTGTACATGTTTGTGTACTCGGTTTAGTTGGTGGTAGGGCTTGTTTGTCCGCCTGGCTAGCTACCACCATCTTATCTAAATATGTCGCCATAACATCAATGTTTGAGATCAAGTCACTTTGCTTACCCGTAAAAAAACGGAACTACTTAGCTTTGGTTGTACATATTAGTACATAAAGACATAAAGGAACGCGAGCGACCACTCGTGGCAAGCTGGTTACGATAGCTGTACGAAACACTTACGACAGCCGCACTGCTGAGTAGTTGCTAGCACGACTTATAAACAAACTGGATCCCGAGTTTAGGAAATCTCTTAATAAAAATATTTTTTAATAAAAAACTGAAGGCGTTGGTTCTGGGTGTGTTGGATGGCAGCGACCGCATTAGGTTGTAAAACTTAAAATTAGATTATAAAAATTAATTAAGTAACAGCGAACTAGCACATACTTAAATCTTAATGATTTGTAATGTGCTGTGAATCTATGTTATATATTATTTTTCTTTGGTAGTAAATAAAAAAATAAACTTGCTTTTATGCAGGTAACTTTTTTAAGTTGCTGCTTAAAGGTAGACACGCCTGCACATCAACCTATCCAAAACTGTCAAATTTCTCTAATCGATATTGATCTTTATACCCAAACACTAAGGTTCAAAATTTATTAAAGAAATTTTAAATTTTGTTGTAGGTTGATCTGCTGCCGTTTGTACTATATGAGCACACATTTCTATATTTAACTTACTGTGTCAATTTTTAAAGTATTATAAATAAGCGTTAAAACGCTTAACGACGTGCCTTTAAAAGTCTTACATAGTTACGAAGATCGAACCAAGCATTCCCGCGTTCAACCGACATATCTTTCCGCCTCGCTGCCAGCGTACAACGCTTTAATTGCGTTAAAGGTTAATAGCTAAATAATTAAACGTATTGATGGCAGGAACGTTGGCGTTTGCGTAGCGACCTACCTTTAATTTATCAGTTGATTGATACTGGGTACGGTGCAACAATGGTATAAACTAATAAATGTAGGTACTTCCGTGATCATGATGCTTGCAACTGGTCCGAAATATGGGATACAGAAAAACAATAAAAAACATAGTAAGAATCCCGTTACTAATAACGCTAATGTAAGTGGCCACGATAGTTTAAAAAAATAAAACATTTTAAATTAAAATTATTTTATATGACATGGTAAATTTGCCACTAATTGCTGCATATGAGCCCTCATTTTACACTAAGTAACTTTAGCTGTAAAATGAACGTTATCAAAGTTCAATAACTTTAATGGTTAAACAAACATGACATATTATTATTTAAAAGAACAAAGAACCTAAAACTAAAAACTTTAAAAAATATAATAAAATAACTAAAATAAATTATTAAAAGGAGTCCCTTTAGGCAAGGTTCCGAAGATACTGGCACCGTTCCCCCTTTGAATAGCTAGACTAATTCTTTGTCCGAGGTAGCTGCCAGCTCTTCGGTATCCTGTGATGTCGACTAACCTTTTTACTTTAGCTTACATAATGTAATTTTTAAAAACCTACATAGCTTTGAGAATCAAGCCACAGATTCCTGCATTCAACCGACATATCTTTCCGCCCCGCTGGCAGCGTGCAACGCTTTAATTGCGTTACAGGTTAATAGCTAAATAATTAAACGTATTGATGGCAGGAACGTTGGCGTTTGCGCAGCGACCTACCTTTAATTTATCAGTTGATTGATTCTGGGTACGGTGCAACAATGCTATTGGAGGGCCACGCCTCGTGAGGCACGCTTTATTGACGGAGCATCGGCAAATTTTAACATAAATTCCCTTACTGGTTCGTATAGGAAATGTTATAATGAAATCGCATTCGCTGATCTCAACCGGTTTCGTTCTTGCTGAAGTATGACTGAAATTCTTAGTAAAGCTTCTACCTAATTGTGTTCAGATTTTTAGAAAGATAATCTAGGCAACTTCGTTACCACATCTCGCAAATTAACTTTAGTTCAATAGAAATATCTACTCAATTTATAAATTTGTATCGAATATAATCTTTATGGAAATCGGGGTTTATTATTTAGCTTCAAAATTGTATGCTTAGCACTTACTATTTGTATTTATAAAAAAGTTAAGGATACTTTTATAGGCGCTGAGATCGCTGATTTCAGCCGCTTTCGTTCTTGTTGAAAGTAAGACTTAAATTCTTAATAAAGCCTCTACCTACTTGTGTTCTTACATTTAAATAGATAAACTAGGCAACTTCAATCTTACAAATTTAATATTACTAATAAGGTTATAACTGTGATATTTAGCAGGTGTAAAGTAAATAGCATATGACTATTTATAACTATAATATATGCCTCCATCATTGAAATCAAGTCATCACTTCTTTCTGCAATTGCGTAGAGATATTGCGTCACTTAGCGTGTTTTACCGCTTATACCATGGCGAGTGCTCTGAAGAACTCTTTGATCTCATCCCACCTTCTCCCTTCTTCCATAGGAGTACACGTGCTGCTCTCCGGAGTCACCGCTTCACTGTCTCTAATATTCCATCGCGCACTAAGAAATTTGGTGACTCGTTTTTTTGTCGCACCTCCAAAACATGGAATAGTTTGCCAGCACACGTTTTCCCTCCTTCCTATGATATGGGGTCCTTCAAACGAGGCGTGAAGAGGCACCTTGTGGGCCGGCAGAGTGAGGATAACTGACGCTGCGTTGTTCTCACGCTGCACCAGTTATCGCCGCATCTGGATTCCATATTTACTTAACATCAGGTGAATTGGAGTCATTTGCCGTGCTACGTATGAAAAAAAAAATCACTACAGTTAAGGTAATGGCTTAATCAAAACACTTGCCAAATGCGGTTTGGTGATTACAAACGCGGGCTATGTATCGAAAATATCCGAAACACACTTGCCCGACCTGGGAATTGAACCCGTGACCTTCGGGTATAGGGCCGAGCGCTTGGCCACACAGAAACAGGCGTTAAGGGGGTGTTTAAAAAAGAAGATTTTCAAATATTAAATTTAATTTTCGTAAACATTTTAGCTAACTTTCTTTTACTAGTATATTGATGGAATCTTGTGTGCATATTTGTTTAAGAGCGGCGGGCGTTTGAAAAGTTCGCAGTGTAAAATTGTTAGGAGCATGCATTTTTATGAAACAAGCTTTATAGCCACATTATTCAATAATGTTATCTTATACGTAACGTAGCCTTATATCATGCAATAACGTCAGACAAGTAGAGACTGTATTAAGAAAAAGATAAAATTTAATTTAGTGCAACGATTGTTACCTATTTCAATAAGAAAAGTTTTCACCAAAAAATTAAAGCTTCTAATGTTATTGTTAGGTCATACCTAACTATATTATTGATTAACTTTAACTCATTCATCTTTTTATACCAAAGTAAATTATAAAGAAAATATATAAGAATTACGAATGATTAATACCTAATTAGCATTAAACAACTGTGAAAACCTTTAAAAGGAATGAAAGACCCGTGTGGGATTAGAGGCTTTTCGCAATCCGGGCTAATAATCTTCCAATGGCGCTATCGAGACAGGCGTCCTTTTCTAATTCGAGTATAAATGTTTTTTATATCATCGTCATTATCATCAGCTTTTATGTCTCGACTGCTGGGGCACGAGCCTTCCCTATAGAAAGTGCCATAAACCACCACGCGGGCCCAGTGCCCAGTGGTTTTTAACGACTGCTGATGCAGCCCGGAGCAACGGTTTTAAGTGCCTTTCGAACCACGGAGGAGCTCGAGATGATAAATTTTTGGTCACCCATCCGATGACCGGCCTTTGCGAAAGTTGCTTATCCTCAACACTCGCAGACCGGGCGTGTTAACCACTACACCATCGAGCTCCTCCTACTAGTAATATGATCACTAAACTACATAGAAAAAGGCGATATTATAAATCCAGGAATATAAGAGATGGAGTTTATCTTAAAAAAAAACGGGCTACACACAATACATCTATACCAACTTAAACATAATTAAGTTGTATGTCTTGTTTGTTGTTTACGTGTTCACAACCTTCGGGCTACGTCGTCGGTGAAATAGGCCATTGAACAAGTAGGTTGTATGTATATATACTTCGGTTAGCCAGACTGTTGTTATTGGGGTTGTTATGCTTGAATCTGCATAATAACTTCGAATACTTTTTGAATACCAAAGTCAATATTGAGGTTGAATACATCAACTTTACTGCAGTGTTGTTCTTGCGTTAGATAAAGTTTTTAATCGATTAGTCTCTCAATAAATGTCATCATGCAATACCGATTATCGTAAAACTTGTTGTCTTTCTTTAAGTCTTAAATGTATTATTTGGTTCAGTATACATTATCTATCTCTATATCTTTCCTATATTATTCCTTATTACTGTTAAATCGCAGTTACTTCTGAATCAGACTGATATGGATTACAAATGAAATTTTATTAATGCGTTGAAAATGATTACCCGAATAATAAGTAATTTCAATATCATTGAAATTCTATTCGCGCACTTTGTTAGGTAGGTGGATATTAGTCGTTAAAATCTTATTCCGATTGAACTCAGCGTGCTCCGAATACATAAATTAACCAGAATTTAAGTACGCTTTTCCATTACCTATTGTACGCTTTCGAGGTGAAAAGGAGCCGAAGTTTCAATTATACCGCAAATACATAAATTTTGTATCAACTTTTAGGCAACACCGCCTTCAAATTCTGATAGTGAGAGATGATATTAATGTCGGTAATTATAAAACTTTATTGAAAGTCTATATATAAGTAAATTTTTCTAAGTAAAGATTGTTTGTTCACTGCTTTCATTACTTGTTTACAGTAGCCCCGGAGCCTATAATAAACTCGCCTCGACCGATCGGCCAACAGTCCCCCCTTCCCGGTATAGAAGAAGAAGACGACTCCGATTGGCCTTTAGAAGACGCTACAGACGCCACAATAACACCGTCATACAAGAGCACGAAGAGCAGTACAGATACCGTGTTCACGTCGTCAAGGAGTTCGGGGAAGAAGTATAGTTTCGGTAGTCCTTCCTCGGTGAAGATATGCATATCGGCGACGGCGAGGAAGTCTGGTAACGTGCGCAAGCGTGGATCGGCGCAGGCGGCGGCGGCCAACGCCAGTGAGGAGGCCGCGCTCGTGCCCAGGATGCAGGCGGAGCAGGGCAGCATCGGCGAGCTGCAGAAGTACCATGGCCGGTACCTCAAGAGCCGTCGGCACACGCTCGCCAATGTCCGGTGAGTTTATAGTAATAGTAAATATAACGTTTTTTTTTGTAATAGTACCTGTTACAATTTCTAGCGGAATCCGCTAGCTGCGGTGAAAGGAAGTCGCTATTGTCGCTATTTGTGACATCATTGTACTTATGAATATATACATCTAGCCTTAAATTAATCTTGTAACCTAGGAAACTTACGAAAATTGTTTTTCCTTACATGCTAGTTTGCACATACATGTTGGATTATAAAAAAGACTACTTGCAAGTGATTTAAAGCAGTGCAGGCTAATGACAAAACGATATTTTCCTATTTTTTGTAACTGTAGAAATAACCAGCTATTTGTTGATTTTCATCAAAATAACCACAGTGCGTTCGATCTATTTTAGGTTTTATAGGTATCTGCTTTGAAGTAGGTATGTTATCAGCAAAAGTGTCGAAAGGGTTTTATTTTTGTTCTGTCTTTATTTTACTGAGAATTAAGTGCATATTAAGTAAAACTTTTAAAACAATGTGCAATAGATACATACATAGTCAGAAGCAATTAGTTAGCTATGTAAACGTCATAACCACTTTACTGTCGCGGCCATCTTGGCCATTAAAGGGTCATCGTCACGTTACTTCCGTATTACTTCCGGCTACTCATTGATGACGATTTCCATTAAATTTTTTATGGAGACTATATATATAAAAAACTTATATCACTGGAATCAATATTAAAAAAGCTATCTGGTTATGTATAATAAAGTATAGTTTGATGCTGAATTAAATTACCAATCGTAGGTGAAATTAGGAAAAGGGACTTTTTTCCTCGTTTTCTGCATCGAAGGTGTGAAATGAAGCAAAACATTTATTCTTTTCTTCTACTACGTTCAATCTTGAAAATTGTGCAGACTATTCTTGTATCCATACTAGGGAAGTTTCTAACTATATTTTCGGCACTGTCAGACTTTGCGTAAATAACCCTAACGTTTCACAGTGTCCGCACCGTTACCCGAAATATTTCTCATTATATTGTTTACAAATAGTTGTGGAGAACAGGTCATAACTTTACCATTACAAAACGGTTTAACCTCTAACAGTTAATACAAAGACGGCCGTAAAAGCTTTTATGACTTAGGTAACAACATTGAGGTACGTTCGAAGTAATTAAAACGAATAATAAATATTGCTATAGGTGTATTTTGTTGTTATTATTCCTCACTTGTAAAAGCAAATTAAGAAGGATCGTGCAAACAATTGAAATTCGTGAAGTACTCGTAAACAAGTTTACGTGATGATTAATGCTGGATCCCTATATTCTGTCTGTCTGTTGTTTTGCTCACTGAAGTTAGAAATTTGACATAATTCGTATGGAACTTATGTAAAATTTTTATCTATAGTAGGCAAAACAACAGATAGATAGAATATAGGGAACCGGCTTATGCCAATACCCATTAATGTTACAACATGTAAAATATTTTTTACTTTTTATGTTTAAGTGCTAATTGCTACAGATAAGCTGAATTAAATATTTATAAAAGTACAGTGAAAAAATTAAATGCCTTCCCGACCCAGCCAGGAATTGAACCTGGGTCTTCCGCAATCCGGGCGGCTGCACTGACCATTATGCTACCGGGAAGGCTTTCCGGTCAATAATCATAATCATAATCATAAATATTTATTGATCCATTTGGTTTACATAATATTAAAACTAGGTATAAAGTCTACAAATGGGTCCTGCAAGGGCATTTCAATATTGAAACACGAACTAGTGTTAAATAATATTGACACATTAATATACATATTTTTCATATATTATTAAATCTACTCTTATTAACAAATATTTAATATTCTTATATAATAATATATATGCACACATTTTCTTTTAACACTACAAAATTGGTCCACGATTTGTTTGTTTTGTTGTCATAGAAACGATTTGTTTGTATTGTTGACATAGAAACTGTCAAAGCGATACGAAGTCCGCCGGGTCAGCTATTTAAAATATAATATCTGAGGCCATCGGCAGGTAGTCATGAATCAATAATGGCTTAATTGCCATGAAACCGTATCATTTTCTGGGTGCATAGGTTATTATTTAGCAGAGTCCAATATTAATGTTGTCTAGCTTATACAAGTAGATGTATTTCATAAAAAAAAATTCTGTCATATATTTCTTATATTTTAAAATATAGTTTTTAGAAGCACCTGCGTTGTATAATAATTAATTATTTATTGTATGAACTGTGTACGTTTAACTAGTAAAGTAAGTAAAGCTATGACTGTCCCACTGCTGGGCAAAGGCCTCCATCATTGAAATCATATAATTACTACAATTGTTAGGTAATGACTAGTGGTAATACGCTTGCCAGATGCGGGTTGGTGAGCACAAACCTGAGCTATGCATCGAAAAATCCGAAACACCGACCTGTGAACTGAACCCGAGACATTCGTGTATAGGGCTGAGTGCTAGGCCACTTAGCCACCGAAGCGTTACTTTAACAACTTGAAATTGCTAAAGAAAGAGAACCGCGATCTTACTTCATTATAAAGACTTCGATTGCTTTTTCAATAAAACAATTGAAAACGTAGATTATAAAAATTTTTTTTAACACAAACAGTTCTCCTAGAATTTATTATACGTCTCAAGCTACAAAGTTCAACGCTCTCAAGATTAAAAGAAAACAATTCTAAAAAAATCTTAATCATCTCCAGGTATTCCGTCGTTTGTGGTTTTGTACAAGATTTGCTAGAGTTACTAGTTCTGTACACTCAGGTCCATGAAATTATAGTAGCTTAGTCTGACTTTTTTGCTACCACCAATGATTTTAATTTAGAAACAAAGAGATTGGTTTTTTTTTTTTTTTTTTCATACATAGCACGGCAAATGACTCCATTTCACCTGATGTTAAGTGAATATGGAATCCAGATGCGATGACAACTGGTGCAGCGTGAAAATAACGCAGCATCAGTTACCCTCACTCTGCCGGCCCACAAGGTGCCTCTTCACGCCTCGTTTGAAGGACCCCATATCATAGGAAGGAGGGAAAACGTGTGCAGGCAAACTATTCCATGTTTTGGAAGTGCGACAAAAAAATGAGTCTCCAAATTTCTTAGTGCGTGATGGAATATTTGAGACTGTGAAGCGGTGACTTCGGAGAGCAGCACGCGTACTCCTATGGAGGAAGGGAGAAGGAGGGATGAGGTCAAAGAGTTCTTCAGAGCACTCGCCATGGTATAAACGGTAAAACACGCTGAGTGACGCAATATCTCTACGCAATTGCAGAGTTTCGAGAGTATTTGTGACTTCTGCGTTGCCGATAATGCGTACAGCGCGACGCTGCAATCTGTCCAAAGCATCGAGAAGGTACTTTGCGGAACCGTCCCAGATGTGCGAGCAATACTCCACGCAAGACCGTACCTGTGTCTTGTACAAAAGGCACAACTGGTCAGGCGTAAAGAATCGCCGCACCCTGTTCAGAATACTGAGTTTTCGTGAGGCTGTTTTGATCACGGCTTCGATGTAGTCTCTTTGGTTTAGATCGCAGCGAATCGTCATACCGAGCATGTTGATACTGCTCTGCAGGCTTAGAGATGTACCCTGAAGAGTTGGAAGGGGAAGGAATGGTGACTTTTTTGCCGTGAACGCACACACCTGTGTTTTCTTGGCATTGAACTCAACAAGATTATTGGAGCCCCATTTAGATATGAGGTCCAATACCCGATTGAGCTCAATGACAAGATTCACTCGGTTAACTTCGGTTTCGACCCGCCCGGCCGCTGGGTGACCGTTATATCCCCCATGCACTGTGCTATCATCTGCATAGCAATGAATATTTCCAAGTGGAAGCATATCATTGATATGCAGAAGGAACAGCGTGGGGGACAGAACGGAACCTTGAGGGACACCAGCGTTCACTGACATGAACCGCGAAGCGCATCCATCAGACAGGACACGGATTCTCCGCTCATGTAGGAAGCCAGCGACCCAGTTGCAGAACTGAGCAGGCAGACCGTATGCCGGGAGCTTGGAGAGAAGAGCTTTGTGCCAGACCCGATCAAAAGCCTTGGCTATGTCAAGGCTAACAGCCATCGACTCACCACGCTTGTCAATAGCCTCACCCCAGAGATGTGCAACGTACGCTAGAAGATCACCCGTTGATCGTTTCGGCCGAAACCCATATTGGCGATCATGAATTATGGAGTGTTCTTCCAGGTAGTGGACTAGTTGTTTGTTTAAAATACGTTCCATGATTTTGCACAAAACTGAAGTAACGGCTATGGGGCGGTAATTAGATGGGTCTTACCGGTCTCCTTTTTTGGGGACCGGTTGCACATTAGCTTCTCTCCAAGATTCCGGCACACAACCAGAAGAGAGCGAGAGACGGTAAAGGCGCGTTAACACGGGGGACAACTCCGCTGCACACATTTTCAGGACCGTCGAAGTACGAGACGTATGTAGAGATTTGAAGAAAACCTTTTTAGGTTGGTGGTAGGGCTTGTTTGTCCGCCTGGCTAGCTACCACCGTCTCATCTGAATATGTCGCCATAACATCAATGTTTGTAGCGTTGTGTTCTGGCAGCTAGAGATAAGATAGCCAGTGCCTCACTAGTTGAGGATCCCGGTTTAAGTGCGCTTCCATTATTGGCCTTATCATCACTTAACATCAGGTGAGATCAAGGCACTGTGGTTACCCGTAAAATATAAAAAAAAACACCTTTACCCAGCAATGATACAAAAAAGGTTTTCTGAAAAAACTATAATATAACTTGTTATTTTTCCGGAATAATAAGTGCACATAGCCCCAATAATCGTCTTTAAAAAAATTGTATTTTATAGCATAAAATATAAGAGTATCGTTATGAATTTTGACAGCCACGATGATATATTATTCAACATTGTATTTAAATGTTCTCCAAGAGATGTAGGTAAAATGTTTTTAAATTGGTGAGTTAACGGCCAAAGCTAGTTTAATAACGATTAATAAAATAATGCGAGTCTGAGAAAGTGATGATGATTGTTGATGGCGCATGAGCTCAATGTTTTTCATCAGAGTGCTTGAAATGGTGTCGTCATTATCATTATTATCATTATCAACAATGAAATAATATAAGCATTGAGTTTTTATTTAAATCAATAGTAAATTTTATTTTTTGTCTTTAAGTGCTATTTGCTGCACTTAAGCTTGAATTAAATATATATAAAATATAGTGAAAAAATTAAATGCCTACCCGATCCAGCCAGGAATCGTACCTGGGTCTTCCGCATTCCGGGGGGCTGCACTGACCATTATATGCTACCAGGAAGGCTGACGTAGGCACTGAATTTTTTCACTGCTTTGATTTTGACTGCTTTTTAGCGGCAGCAGTGCCATCTATCCAACATTTATTGCAACCGATTGGCTATCCAGATTCATCTTACAGATGAAATACCACAAAGTTGATAACACAACGCCATAGTAAATTTTATTTATTTTTTATTTTGAAGTAACACTTCAGAGCAGCAGCACTATGGGTCAGGTAGGCATTTAATTTTTTCACTATATTTTATAAATATTGAAATCAATAGTGGCAAAAAAATTGCGAATTTTAAATTAGTCTCAGAAAGTCTGTCAGTTCAAGTGACAAAAAAGTTCCGAAAAGTGATATAATCATCATCATTATTATCATTTTAGTAGCCTGTTGTCATCACTTTACTAAGCCTGAGCCATGAACAACAACACAAAAGTTTTATTCAAGTAAAAGACATAGACATAAACTTCGAGAATTTTTAAATCAATCTCGTAAATACTGCTAGCTCAAGCGTCAAAATAGTTTTCAGATTGCAATGCGGCTCAACCCCAGCCCAGACGACAGACGCGGGAAAATCCTATGATTGCAAAAGTCTGTCCGCCATTTATGTGCTCGTCCACGGTAAGGAGCTAGCGCGGAGGTGACGCCGACGACGGCGGCGGGCGCGAAATATCAAACATAAGAAACTACCGTATGTGTCCACAGAAGCGACTGAGGCGGGCGCCTAGCGCAGCAGTCTTGAGCGAGAAAGCATGCGTAGATTTCAAACATTCCTATCCACTCATTGCGGTCACACTACGGGCCTAGGCAGCGAGCGACCCAACGCGCTGTTGGCGGGTGTATCAAACCATTTCTAACTGTCTAGTTAGAATAATAAATCGTAACACCTGAAATATGCTTAAACGCTAGAACAACTCGCGATGCCTCGTCCGTTGCGCCCGCCACAGCCCTTGTAACCGCTCGTTTACCCTGGACGCGGCCTATGGAACTTAACTGGGGAGCGGTTTGAAATACTTTCAACCTGTAACTGCAACAACATTTTTCTAAAGAAATATCAGCGTATGTGGCCTAGGAGTTAGACAGCTGCTGTCTCAAACTCAGATTCTCAATGGGTGATGCTTTTTATAGAGGGTACGCTTTTTATACAAAAGTAAGTGGTTTTTTAAGTCTAATGCCCTAACAACAATGTTAGTAACAAAGTTGTGTGAAGAATGTTTGTACCAAATTATGGTTAAATTTTCAGTGTTTTGCTCGGTTTTAAAGTTTGTGAGTTCGAATCGCCTCTGAGACATAATATAATCGATTTTCAGTGCTATTTTCAGTTCTTTTAGTTAAAATAAAGGGAATCATTATAAATACTAAACATTTAAGCTAAGATAAAAGTAAGGTAGCCCACAATATATAAGGTAAAGCGTCCAGTGGCCGCATGCATGCTCAGATTAAATGCGAGATTTATCATGGTTCAATCCCCATAGCACCGTCAGACTACTGACGCAAACTCATACCTAACACAAGCAAGCAAGACTGTTATTAATGTATGTGCCCCGCGGTTTCACCCGCGTAAATATTTTCCCGTTTTTGCAACATTTTTCATTGCTGCTCCACTTCTATTAGTCATAGCGTGATGTAATATAGCTTAGAGCCTTCCTCAATAAATTGACTATAATATTCAACACAAAAATATTTTTTCAATTCGAACTAGTAGTTCCTGAGATTAGCGTGTTCAACCAAACAAACAAACAAACAAACTCTTTAGCTTTGTAATATTAAGTATATTACTTACTTTAAAAAAATAAGATTAGCATAAATATTTTTTTTTATTACGTGTCATCTTGGTGAACACATCTACACTGAGAAAGTAACAACTTAACTTTTGCCTTTGACTGTTTTGACTGTATATGTAATTTTTTTATATACTGCTTTCTTCAACATAATCGGAGCTATTATATGCTAATCCGCTTTCATTCCAGTTCTCACTTTCTTTCCTCTCGCACTTCCATACTACATAAGTAGGTACTACTACACATTCATATTGATATATGAAAGATGATTCTTTCATTCCCAGGCAGTGGGTGCTCTGCCTTTTGATCCCTATTCTCTTTGTTTAGTTTCTTAATTAACTATGTTTACATAATACTTGTGGGGGCAAATAAGTTTTTCAGTTGTTTATTATCTACAAAGCGGGTTTCATACTTATGTTTGTTTGACTCATCTTATCTCACGCTAAACATTTATTTCCCGTGTATATGAAGTTGTTCAATGATGGCTGTAGAACCTCATTGCGTTGTACCTTTCATATTATATAATAAAGGTACCCTGATACATTAACGATGAGGGATATGAAATCACCGTAGCCTCGTTACAGGTATCCCATTTATTATCGAACCGGTCAGGGCTCCATTTACTGAGTCCGGTGATTCTCGGGGTCCCATATTAAGCGCGCTTCGTGATTTCGATCGGATATTAATCTTCATTATCTCAAACAAAGAGGATTTCAATTTTGATATATTTAAGAGATTTCTTTGAGCTCGTTTAGTTATTGTTGTTAAACGTTAATTTAACAACACATAGATTATATTGTTATTTAAACAATGGCATATTTATATCGAAATTCTACGTAAAAAGATTTTCATACTTTTTGGAATTTTACTTTCTATAGATGTAAGTTTTAATAATGTTTAATAATCTACTGATGTTATTGCTTTACAAAGAGATTGTTTTTATACATAAACACAATTCACCGCTCAACACACACCATGCACACACCTCACTTCAGTGTTGATGATCAATCGCATCGTTGACAGGGGTGATAGATTCCGTTGTCAATCAGTCGGTACGCGTCAATATTTTTATACAGCGCGTGAAAGCTTAATGTGAAGACGATGTTCAGGGAATTGTCAGGAATAATAACTATGTATGCGACAGATATAGAGAAGAATTTTACTTGTAAAGAAGCTGTTTTATATTAACCATGGGTTTCTAAAGAAATAAACGGCGAGTAAATAGTCATAGTGTTATATAATATAGCCTATAGCCTTCCTCAATAAATGGACTATTCAACACAACAATAATTTTCCAATTCGAACTAGTAGTTCCTGAGATTAGCGCGTTCAACCAAACAAACAAACAAACAAACTCTTCAGCTTTATGCTATTAGTATAGATATGAAATACATGTGTTTTTCTAACCTAGTCCCGATTTGTTACTATTAAACTTCTTTTAGCAGAGTTTTCCTTTTTGAAGGCAGAAGCGCAATAGAAAAGCCCTAGAGCCGCTCGGATCAAAACAGATTGAGGTCATATTTAAAATTAATGTATATACCGTAATAAAAAAAATACTCTAATAATTTTCTAAATAGAATTTTGACAATTTTGCCGCGAGATGGGCTCATACCCACCAGGTGCCCAACCATTGGGCTATCGTGATTCTTACGTATATCAAATTTTAGGAAAACGGAATTTAACGTGTCATGTCAAAACAAAAACGTTATTTTTTTTAAACTAATTAGATTTTAAGTTACATAGAAGTGACAATCAAAATAAACTTTAACCCTTGGTAATAACACTCAAAACATTATTTTGATTAATGTCTTCGTGTTCAATGGTGGGTGGTTTGTTATAAGCGAACACATAGTTGTTAACCCATGTCCAGCAAAATGAATTTTTCTTTAAGAAAGAGGCAGGTGTCGTCTGGCAGCTACTCGTTTCGGAAAACGATTCCGACCGCGGGCTATGCGAATGGCATGAAAGGAAATATGTCTTTAATGTACTGACATGCTTCGGGGCGTCGACCGTCGCAGGGTTAGCACAGAGAACTATGTCACAATTTTTTCTGCTCTTTTATGTAAAATTTTTTGTACTTAGTTGGTTTTGCGTAGCCCATTTATTGTTTATGAATTTTAAGAATAGCTTGATTTACTTATTAGAGGATGAACGCATACATTTATTAGCTGTTACAAGAAAAATCAGTTTATTACAAACATACACTAAAATGATTTCATATCAATATAGTATAGAAGAATAGGTAATTTTAAAAAAAACTAGTGCTCGAAATACGACTGTTTTACACAAAATTTACAATGATTATAGTATTTAATGTAACGCATAATTAACATAAATTGTATCTTTCTGAACTCCCTATCTATAATATTCTTACACTCCTCCGTGCGTGTTTGACATTGTTAAAAACTGACAAAAACGAAACACAATGAAACTTTTTGCTCAATTCTGCAAAATTCGTGCTATATGATTACCAATTTACCATTGTGTACATTTAAAGCCTAACTTTATCAAGGCCGTGGTTAGCCCAATCATAATAAACATGATTTTTGACGTAATAGACATCGACATCCTCTCGATAAAGTAAAACAAATATCCGACATCTTTTATCACGTTGTCTCAGATATTCTGTGTAGAAATATTATATTGCCATTTCTGGCGTCTGACAAGGACCGTTTCAGGGACAGTGGGCTATGGAAATGACATGAAAGACTTCCTTAATGTGCAGCCATAGCTCGGAGCGACCTGCGTAGTATGGTCTAAGTTATAAACGCACGACGGAAAGCGCCGGTCTATATTCGGGTTGCGTTTAAGAGTTACATAGCTTTAGTTTTGTTACGTTTTTTTTTTGCATAATAATGTTACTGTCATGTGACCTTAAGCGTTATCTAAATAATAAAACATAACATCATCATCATCATCTCAGCCAAAAAGACGTCCACTGCTGGACAAAGGCCTCCCTCAAGGATAAATAATTTTGAGGGGAATTTGCCATAATCGCCACGCTTGGCAGGCGGGTTGGCGATCGCAGTAAGGTGAGAATAATCACAGAGAGACGCTGCTGCCCATCCTCTGGAATGGTCCCATAGTCGCCTTCTACGACACCAACGGGAAGAGATGGGGTGGTGCAATTCTTTACCCCCGGCACCACACGGGGAACATAAAAATACTGGTGTAATAATTAAGGGTAATTTAGGTAATTTATTCACAATTAATATATAATGAACTTTGATCCCACCCCGCACGCAAACCATGAGTTTTAACTTAATTGTAGTCACGATTCTTATAGCTCCTTGGTTGTCACGAGGTAGTAATGGACTGGAGAATCTGTTTTTCGTACTTCAAATATCATTAAGTATATAATACCGGCTAAATATTTAAAAAGACATAGGTACCTTACCACTCTACTTACCTTTATATTTGTCGGTTATTTAAGCTAAAGACAACCGAACACCTTTAGTGAATAAACGTAAAAAAACGCAATTATCATTTAATAAAGTAAGATTTATTGGCTTCATAATAAAGTACTTAGTGCCGTTAAATAATTTTGTTTTGTTTCAGCTACACCAATATACTTTTTATGGAAGAGTAATTATAACTAACTGTTAACCAAGAAACACACACACCAAACACAATTAAAACACAACTTATAACAATATCTTATTAAAAATAACCAAAGAAAGTTTTAAAATTGGATTTTTAGGTCAAAATATCCGTATATCCGCGGCCGCTCATGTTTTAAAGGCAGATTGAACGCGGCAGAGGCACTGTAACCTGTTCTTTGAGGCTTGCATGCAATATGAAGTATGAATGACTCCGGCTACCAACGACTACCGCTTAACAAGTCCTAGTTTTTCCATTCTCTATTGTTAACCCTTTATTCATTGCGACCTCGACGTTATGATCGAAGTAGAGCATTTTGCTAGTGTTTTATAAAAATCTCCGACTGCCTGTAGTGTTTTGTTTCCACTGAAATCCGTTTTCATTTTTCAGTCTTTGTTGAGATCAGTGTAGGCGTACCATGATGCTTCTATACCGATCCAAAGTTTGTTAAACTTTTATCATTATCCATAATTACTGTCAGAAGTTGAGCCGATTTTGGATTGGAATAAGAAAACTTCATGGCTGGGTATCAGATTTAGATATCTAAAGGGTGAGCTTTGAAATCTTTGAACACTTGGTTTTCTGCAAGTATTAAATAGGCAGGGGAGGAATAAATTATTTCGGCTTTTGTAATAATTTACATGTATGCGGTCGGTTATAAATACAATAATATTAACTCATTAATATACTATTTGTATTCGATTGCACGTCACAAAAAGACAAAGCCTGTTTATGCTTGCAAAATTAACTATTGACAGTATGATCTTTGCGTAATGCCTAATTTACAGGAAGTTAAGTCAAATTAAAATTTTAAAAAACTTTTCTTTTCTGTCCGACTAAAGCTGTACAGGAAGTCACTACGCCATCGCTACCAGTTTGTAAGTCTACGGTAAAGTTAAAAACAAGCTGATTGGTCTAACCAAACCCAAGCCTAGTATCCCCATTGGTAATGAAGCTCGCAACTTCTGTGTCTGAGACCAGTGGTCTTACCACTAGAATACAGAAATGGAAAAATAAGTTCCACTTAAAACAGATAAGAAAGCACTTTTTTCGACATGGCGGAAACATTTTGTATACATTACCTACTTTTCAGTTCCCTAGACTAGGCTACGTCAGTAACGTACAAGATAAATGTACGTTTGAAAATTTAAGAAGTAATGCCTGATGCCTATCTCAAATCTACTCTATCAGTGTCAGAGAAGACAAGCATGGAACGGAACATAAGTGAGTTGTGGATCTCTCTTTGGAATCAGAGCACCGTTGGCGAGAGCAAGATCGTGTTAGCATAATGTTCGGTTGGAATCTTACAAATTGTGCTAAGTGGATTTGTAATGAATTCAGGGAATTTTTATTTTCAAACTCATAGTTCACTTATCTTGAGCTTATAATTAAACTTAACGAAGTTTAGTTCAGCATTACGCATTAATTTATTCACACACAATTTTTATTAATAAACATATATAAACTACTGCAGTCTTTCACGTCATTGGTTAAGACGATTTAAAATTGTGCTCTTTAAAACATTATGTTTTTTAACATGGTTTGTCCTAGGTACTAATAATTTAATCTTAATATGGTTGTATTTGATGTTTAAACCACCTTTTTGTAAATAAAATTTTTGGATGGAATTTTTCGTCAAAATTTCTCTTATTAAAATACTAGTGGCCCGCTTGCAACTTCGTCCGCTTTAGTGAACACCCGTATCTCGTCGAAAACTTTTTTAAAAATTACAAACATTATCCTGTCAATACAAACACAAGAAAAAATAAATCAGCCAAATAGGTCGAGCTGTTCTCAAGTGATGCTCTGAATACTCGTAAATGTGACAGTTGATTTTTATTAATATACGAGTAGATAAATGTTGTGTACCTATGTGTAAAGTTATATATCATTATTGAATACACAGCTCGTTCCTTCAAAATTCAAAAATTCAAAATTTAAAATCATTTATTCAGTTTAGGCTACAAGCTCTTTTCTCCCTTACAGCGTCAAAAATATTGGAAAATGCCCTATCATAGCAGGACACTTTTCATTACAATAAACACAAAAAATATAGAAGACAACCACAACATGTAAAAGAAAAAACACAAAATAAAAAATCATCATCATCATCATCATCAGCTCATTTTTTTTTATGTCCCCACTGCTGGGGCACGAGTCTTCCCTATGGATGGATAGGGAGAACGGGCCATGAACCACCACGCGGGCCCAGTGCGGATTGGTGGTTGTTAACGGCTGCTAATGCAGCCGGGACCAACGGCTTAACGTGCCTTCCGAAGCACGGAGGAGCTCGAGATAATAAATTTTTGGTCACCCATCCGATGACCGGCGTTTGCGAAAGTTGCTTAACCTCAGCACTCGCAGACCGGGCGCGTTAACCACTGCGCCATCGAGCTCCTCGTAAATAAAAAATATACGTTAACAAATTTACCCTTGTCGTCCCATTCCTACAGCTACAGTTCTAAAAGTGTCTCTGTCGGCACGAGCGAAATGTAAAAATTCATAACTGTTTCATGGAGACGAAGTCGCTTCCCCTAACACCGCTTTTGTTATTTTTCAAGATACTCGCTTTTTAATGAAACGCACGTCCCGGGCGGGGCCAGGGGATGTTTGAGGCACCATTTCAAAGGGTTGCGTGCAACAGTTAGGTATAGAGGTATCGGAGTGCAGTCGCATTGAGTAGAAACCTTTACGTTTCTATAGTACCTAAGCCTATACCAACTTAATGATGTTATTTGAGCTTCGAATAAAAAAAAATTTTGATTATTTCTTTTTAAAATCTTCAAATAATTTTAACGCAAATTTTGTTGCGAACAAATTACAAAAACACAAATGTTGAAACAATTTCCACGAGCAGGATTTGAACCTCAGAAGTCAGAAGGGTGCAGGTTCAAATCCTGCTCGTGGAAATTTTTTCAACATTGTATTTTTTTATTTCTTATTTTTTTTATTATTATTTGTATGCGGCCGGTCAAAATATAATGTCATCTACTAATTGATTATAAACATTCGTGCTACCGATAATCATTATTGATAAAGTCTGTTAGTGCTTGCAAACATTTTAAGGAGATGAAGTCTCTTTCCTTAACACCGCTTTTGTTATATTGTTAAAAGTGAGTGTATCGCTTTTAACTCGCTTTTTATTTGCGGCACCGTTTCAAAGGGTTGCATGCAACAGTTATAGATGTATTGAGGAGCAGTCGCATCGGACGGATAAACCTATACGTTTCTACGGTACCTACGCTTGTTCGTTCGTTGTGCGATTGTATACGGTATGGAATTATTTATATAAACTTAATGACGTCATTTTAGCTTCAATTAATTCAATAAGGAATTCTTTGGATCCTCATTATCATTAATAGGTATATGGTCGGTCAAAAATAATAAATAATTCTTTAATAAATCAAAATCATAGTACAGAATAAATGTGTATGGTAGAAGCTGCAAATATTATGTCATCTACTAAATAACAGACTACCAATTTACTTACGGTAGCACGTCATAAAATGATATAGCCTGTTAGTACCTGTAAAATTAACTGAACATTCTTAGTTAAGTAAATCTTTGTGTTTTTTTTAATTTACAACACACAATTATAACTCTTATTCTTCTAGACACTACTCTATTGCTACAGGTCTATGAGTCTATAGCACTGGTCTACAGGAAGAATCACAGCAAAAGCGTTACGTGGCGGACTTAGAACAAGCTTCTAACCAAACCGAGCTCTGTATGTACCGCTGGGATTTGTGTTCGCGACGTCTGAGTCTGAGACCGGTGATTTTTCAAGATACTCTCTTTATAATGAAACTTACGTCTCAAGGGCCAGAAGATGTTTGCGAGAAACTTTTCAAAGGGTTGTATACAACAGTTATTGATGTATCGGAGTGCAGTCGCGTGGGCGAATGGAACGTGTACCGCTCATCCACGACTCGTTCATTACGTTCTTTCTATCACCGTTGACTATGACTACCTTTGTATAACGCCCATTGAACTAGAAATCCGCTCGCCGCATCGCAAGACGCTTAGGGTGAGTCTCCATTGAGGCGGAGCGTAGCTGAGCGGAGCAGAGCTGTGTGGAAATAACCAATAGATTCCCCTTATTTTAATGGTCTTGTCCGCTCCGCTCCAATAGACAGGATTAAGTGGAGCTGATACGAGCGGCATCATATTTCTAAGGCAAACCGTTACGTCACACACAGACAACGGTAGAACGGTGCTAAGCAGAACTCATAGTTTTTTGTGAAAAAAGCTGGTCCGCTCTTCTCCGCTAAGCTCAGCTCCACTTCAATGGAGTTATATTGCTGATAAAGCTGATCCGCTCTTCTCAACTCAGCAGCGCTCTTCTCAGCTCAGCACCGCTTTTCTCCGTTTTTCTCCGCTCCGTCTCAATGGAGTTTTATTGCAGATAAAGCTGCTTTGCTTTTTCCACTCAGCTCAGCTCCGCTCAATGGAGTGTCACCCTTAGGCTCGTGACTGAGGCCTTCCATTTCCAAAGCGCGTTTGTTGGCTCATTGTGTGATTGTGTTCGCCGGCAACAACATCGGATACACAGACAATTGCAATTTGGCAACCGTCGCTCGGACGCACTTATCGTGCCTGTTTGTTTATTTGACACATAATAGTCGGAATATTGTACGATTCCTCGTAATATATTGTAAATTTCGGCAGCGATTTTTTAAATATATTATATAGCCCTATATATGTCAAGGATAGTGGAGTTTTCAGTAGTTTTAGCGTTTAGTTGGTTTGTTTATTTGTATATGCATACACCTGGGCCACACTCTGCTATTTTAAAACGTCTACATCGTTTCTCAGTGGACAAAATATCAGAACAAACCTATTGAGACATGATCGTAGATGGCGTTGATAGAAGAATCGAAGCCCATGTGCATGCAGTGATACTAGTAACAATTACAAACAAATGTTACCTCTTTATAAAATTGGTAAAAAAAATAATTTGCACTAATACAGTTTATAACTTTTAATCGTTTGTTTTAAAAAGGTAATGATCTCACCAGTAGAACACAAATGTACAAATACTCCGAGTTCCCGTTGTAACTTTTAATAGGCTTACGTTTGGATCACTTAAGTGACATCTTGTGAGTCAAGTAGAACCGATAAAACCATTTGTCAGCCGATAGACAGATTTACAGTCCCGCAGCGCTGTAACTTGATTTCGATCCAGCAAATTAAAGTTGTCCATAACTGTCTCAGCAGGGAGTGGTGTGAATCGGGTCGACTTTTATTAATTTCAACGTGACAATTGTCATTTAATAAAAGTGTAGAAACTTCTCCTTTAACTACGAATCTGATGAAATTGAATTCTAATTCTTTCGTACTTATTTATATTTTTGTGTTTCATTTATCAACGTTTAGTACACACTTTTGAGTTTACTGAAAAAAAAAAAATCAAAATGTTATTAGACCAACTGATTTTTTTAAATTAACAGGTAAGCACAGTGCCTTGATCTCACCTGATGTTAAGTGATGATAAGGCCAATGATGGAAGCGCACTTCACGCGGGATCCTTAACTAGTGAGGCACTGGCTAAACACAACAATGCTACAAACATTGATGTTATGGCGACATATTTAGATAAGATGGTTGTAGCTAGCCAGGTGGACAAACAAGTCCTACCACCAACCAAACCGAGTATACAAACATGTACCCCCCGCTAGGAATCGAACCCGGGACCTCTGGGTCTAAACCGGTGGTCTTAGCCACTAGACCACAGAGGCGGATAAATTTGTTGATTTGTTATATACAGTGAGTACCTTTTAAATAGTGAGTCTATGCCTCTCGGAAAATCTGAAGAAACTTGAACATATAGCTTAGTAGATATTCACCATAGCCTTTTTTACGCTAAATGCAAATAAAGAGATGTTTGAAATCTTTGTTTTTAACGTAACTGTCTGTGGCGTCGTAGCTCTCTAACAGGCGGCTAGTCGTTATCTATTTCAGTCCTTTTAATTTGTTCAAAAGCTTATTTCTTGCCTTTTCCTTCTTTCCAATGATTATGAGAACCATTTATGTAAGAGAACAATGGTATATGTTCTAATCTAATAAATGTAGAATTGTTAAGCAAAACATATGAAAAGCGTTTTTGATTTACTGATCTGTCTATTTTTTTATAGTTTAAAATAGTAGGTACTTTTGAAAAGATTGTAATCTATTTTGAAGCTGGACACTTCCAATTTTGGTTACACGTTTAGTTTTACCTACATACCATCAGAACGATTAATGTAGTAATAATTCCTATTTAAGTTTTTAATTATTCATTTCATATGAATTCCCACAATTTACAAAATTAACACAAATAAACAAAGAACTATGTTATTGCACCAGCCAATAGAGCTCGTTATAAGGTTTAAAGTCTGGGAAAACAAAAAGCGAGAACCAATTTCTAGTTTCTTTCATTGTCATAGTAAATGGTGGTGCTATGGTGTAAGTATTTGCTTAGAATTTTAGTGAGTATTAAAGGTCAATGACCTGTACCGGTACGCTCCTATATCAGTAAAAATACGAGGCAAATGCATCGAAAGCTTAAACAACAGAAGAGATATGCGATCGTTGTGTCTCCTAGATTGGATTCTAGCACGCTACAGGCATATCATGTGAAATGCACTACGTCTTTTCTGTCTCGACGCCTAGAATTTTATAAAATATTGACTGAAGTTTACGTAAGTTCGTTCGTTGACTGTTTTAGATGTCTGCTGTTATTTTTTGTATACTTTGGCTGTTTGAAGAAAAAAGTTGAAATAAAACCTTTGGAATTCGAAACTTTGAATAGTGATTTTACATTAGTGTTTTCGTTTCACACTTTCCTAATGAGCAGTAGAGAAATAAATCGTAAAATACTAACAATGTTAACACTTGTTAATCAACAAATACAATCGTACAATACCAAATTCTTATAAAATTACCGCTTCGCTTGTTTGATTACACCTTTGCAGTTAAGTATTGTTTGTGTGCAAACCGCAAGAAGCCATTACAAAAAAAGTGTCGTTTGGTAAAACTCGTGTACACAATAAAACAAAATTTTATTTTATTGTGTACACGAAATTTTATTGTTAGAAAATGTCTTTTTAATTTGTAAGATAGTTTATCAACTAAAGTCAATGATATACCTAGTTGACTGTAGTACTTTTTTTTTCATAAACAATAGTTTCGGACTTCCTTATACTGACCGAATTGGATTGCACACCTTGTAAATAATTTAAAGGAATGATGTTTTCTTAGTCAATATGTTGTTTCTTGAAAGAAAATCATTATTATTCGTGGTGGTCATGTAACTCTCTCTTAAAACCAGTATAAACATTTAACGCCGAATTTAACCTAAGTAAAATACATTTTCGCTCCTATTCGTTATTCCGAAAAGAGTCAAGAGCAAATCTTTATTAAAGCAAACGCTCATAGCTCCCTAAAGTAGCTAATTAAAATAGAAAATGATAAAACGGGATGAGTCATAGTATCCTATTAGAGTGAACCCTAGTTAATCTGTGCGGCCTAACACGCTTAATACACAGATAGAATATGTACGTTGTGTGCAGTCTTGCCAGCTTTATTTTTCATATTCTGTTAAGTCAAAAAATCCGTCAGAATTGGTAAACACTATCTTTTTTAAAATAAAAGAACTATGACATATCGACAAAAATATCTGGACCAAAAAATATTCAATCATTTCTGTATTTCTGTCTTAAACATTGCAGAAATTAAGCGAAATCATGTGAGGGCAGAGCAACTTTCATATAGTGACATATGTATGCTCGTGACTGTATCTACTATAATTTTATTCAACATTTTATCGTTCCGCCTTCATGTCGTTAGCCGTAATATGAAGAATATGTCCCTTTTTAATTCATCCCAATCAGGTATACAATATGTTGATTTGCATTTGCGCCATATTCATAGCAGCAGTCATATTGCGTATACTTATTAAAAATAAATTATAAAAAAAAGAAAAAAAAAACATATTTAACAAATCTGTAAATAAGCAACAAAAGTAGGTACGTATGCGTAAGAGTAACCTTAGGCCACTTTACGTAAGGTCGTCGACCTAAAACTAAAATACTTTTAACACCGAGCAAGTAATAAGGAACCGATTAATTAATAATACGATTTTGGTGTAAATCAGAATAGCGACCGTCGTCTGACGAGAATTAGCGGTGCGGACCATAGTAGGTAGATTAGAGCGCAGCGGGCGGGTCGACAACCTTACGTAAAGTGGCCTAAGCTTACGCTTACGCATACGTACCTACTTTTGTTGCTTATTTACTGATTTTTAAAATATGTTTTTTTTTTCATTTTTTTAAATATATTATTTGTAATAAGTATAAGCAATATGACTGCTGCTATGAATATGGCGCAAATGCAAATCAACATATTGTATATGTCGGTAAATCCGTTAAGCTGGCAACACTGGTTGTGTGTCAGATTATCTATCAGCGGCTGTGTGTCGCGTACGATTGTTTACGTTTCTTATCAGGCTCCGTTGAATCACTGGAGCTAACGTGTTTATTGATAGCAAATCGTTATGTCGACCAACTGATTGTGTGATAAAATTAATGATGTTATGAAACCGCCTGTCTGTAAAGATAGCCAAAAATAACTGCCCGATAGTGTTTCGTAATTTTGATATTAACTAGATGTATTTTTACACTGCAGTGCAGGCCTTTATCTCATTGTATGGCAGGTAATGATAAGGTAGGAGATGGAATCGCATTTACTGAGGAACTGGCCATCTTATTAACGGTCAGAACACAACAAAAAAAAATAGAGTTAGGAATTTAGAGCATACAGCCTATAATTATTTTCTTTTTCTGTTATAATTAAATATTTTTGTACTTAGGGCTGCCATTTTTGTTTTTTATATTTTATTTTTACTTTTTATGTTACGCTTGTGTTGCTATCGCAGCATCACTTAAACCGGTTCCGACGGAAGATCAACGCTAACCTAAAGGCTAGCATTTTGCTGAGTCGGAACCGTTTTGGGACTGTCTTATAATTTTTTTTCTACTTTTTATCTGTATGTTCGAATTGTCTTGTCCCAAATAAATTTATTTTGATTTTTTTTGATTTGATTTTGAACAATGCTACTAACATTGTTTTTATGGAGACAGACTCCGATAAGGCGGTGGTAGCTACAGCTAGCCAGGTGGACTTGTAACAAGCCCTTTTCCCCTGTGAATCTTCCTTATGTGGCGGTTCTTCCGTCCCGCTTTCTTGCCTGAAGCCTATAGCGAGTGAAAATAGCTTCCAGCGAGCAAAAGGGAGGGAGTGACATACATTATAAGCCCTACGAAATCGAATCAATAGAATTGTGACGGTCTGTTTTTATTTTTATTTGTTTTTATTTTTTTTTTTGTTTCTTCTATTATCTTTT
Source organism: Eudonia mercurella (assembly GCA_963082485.1). NCBI lineage: Eukaryota > Metazoa > Arthropoda > Insecta > Lepidoptera > Crambidae > Eudonia > Eudonia mercurella. The sequence continues at coordinate 8,976,288 of OY720026.1, forward strand.
TTGTTTGTATGTACACTTTTCAGTCGTATAGTATATTGTATAACTTTTTATGTCCATGTTTTTTTAACAAGGTATATTAGGTATGTGTTTTTTTTATATATATCTATACTAATATTATAAAGAGGAAAGCTTTGTATTTTTGTATGTATGTTTGAAACGAATAAATTCAAAAACTACTGGACCGATTTAAAAATTTCTTTCACCATTAGAATGCTACATTAGCGCTGAGTAACATAGCCTATATTACAAAAAAAGAATAAAAAAAATGCGATACGAAGTCCGCCGGGTCAGCGAGTGTTTTATAATACGCTATGTGTTAGGAAGTCACGTCAGAGACTAATTAAGCAATCGGTATTGAACCATGACTTCTTGTATTCAAAACGAGCATCTGTACGTTCAGTTACCAACGTTTATATAATATTTTACTGTATGTAGAGTATAATTTGCAGTTAGAAATATTCCCGTAATATAAAAGAAAGTTACGAAGAAACGCAACCGGACTCCTCAAAAAGGCCATAGAGTTGAGAAAACACTACCCATCTGTCTTGAGAGCGCCCCGTATTCATCAGGTGTGCGGTCGGCCGCAGCAGAAAACATGATACAACGTTCCAACTTCCTTTCCGCGTAATGGCCACATGTTATTCCACAGTCCTGTTTCAATTAATCAATGAATACCATCACAAACTCCTTGATGTTTGTTTTTTTCTACGAGTAAACACTTAGCCTTCATCTCACCTGATGTTAATTGATGATAAGGCCAACGGATGACAAAGATGTCGTTGGTATTAAAAGTTGTTATTTTTATTTTATTTTATATTTTTACATTTAAAAATAATCTTAAATATTACATACATTGTGTAATATAATCCTTTATGTATAACAAATACACTCTAGGGTTTGTTTTTACACAATATACGTAGCATATGTTGGACCGACATATGCTACATACACTTTGGACGACCCAGTAAAAGCCAAGGAATTATTTCGAGAATAACCGCTACCATTATTTGTGGAATACCGTCTACGTAGTTAGAAGATGTTCTGCAATACGTCGTCTTTACCTGAGATCATAATTAACTGTTCATACTTCATCAGCCTATATAAGTCCACTGCTGGGCATAAGCCTCTCCAAGTGCACGCCACTGAGCACGATGCACGGCTTCTTCCAACCAGCTCATGCCGTCGTGATGATGGTCGTCGCTCCACCTAGTCTGACGGAGTCTAATTAACCATTATTATTGTGTTATTATTATGTTCCCCGTGTGGTGCCGGGTGTAAAGAATTGCACCACACCATCTCTTCCCTTGGTTGTCGTAGAAGGCGACTATGGGACCATTTCAGAGGATGGGCAGCAGCGTCTCTCTGTGATTATTCTCACCTTACTGCGATCGCCAACCCGCCTGCCAAGCGTGGCGATTATGGCCAATTCACCTCAAAATGATTTATTCCTGAGGGAGGTCTTTGTCCAGCAGTGGACGTCTTTTTGGCTGAGATGATGATTGTGTTATTGATAAAAAACACAGGCGCAGTGGTTAACGCGCCCGGTCTGCGAGTGCTGAGATTAAGCAACTTTCGCAAAGGCCGGTCATCGGATGGGTGACCAAAAATTTATCATCTCGAGCTCCTTCGTGCTTCGGAAGGCACGTAAAGCCGTTGGTCCCGGCTGCATTAGCAGTCTTTAACAACCACCAATCCGCACTGGGCCCGCGTGGTGGTTTATAGCCTGTACTTCCTATCCATCCATACGGAAGGCTCGTGCCCCAACAGTGGGGACATATAATGAGCTGATGATGATGAAAAAAAACCTAAAATCTATTTATTCAACCAACAGCACCGAATTACGAATGTAGGTAGTAGTAAAGAACTTGACTTACAATTATAATAACGTTGTTGTTTGATGAACCAAGTAAATAAGCATTCTCTCTCTAACATTAGTGATATTCGTGCGTGTTTCTTGTGCGTGAATATAATAATTAGGCTCCATGTCACTCTATTGAGCACACAGTATTGTACAATGGGTACATATAGGTATCTCTACAGTACAGGGTGTAATGTTACTTAGTTGAGCGCACGGTGTTAAATACAATGTTGTACAGAGCATTGCACATTAGTAACTCATATTATGTAAATACTAGCGGACTTGGTACCGCTCGCTTTGTCAGTTTCCATCATTGAGTTAAATATATATCAATGGTTTCCATAACAACAAAACAAACAAATCATTTTGTATTGGAAAATAAAATTGTCGTTTATATTATTTTTATACTCGATATTTTTTTTAATATAGTCTATGTTACTCAGCGCTAATGTAGCATTTTAATGGTGAAAGATTTTTTTAAATCGGTCCAGTAGTTTTTGAGTTTATTCGTTGCAAACATACATACATACATACATACATACATACAAAAATACAAAGGTTTCCTCTTTATAATATTAGTATAGATTTATCAAATTAGATATTACTTGGTGGTAGGGCTTGTTTGTCCGCCATCTCTACTTAGCTAGAGCTACCACCTCATTTAAATATGTAGCAATGTTGTGTTCCGAGAGCTAAAATAAGATAGCCAGTGTTTTAGTAGCTGAGGATTACGGATGAAGTGCGCTTCCACCTTGAGCCGTATCATCGTTAAATGATGAAGACCAAGTGGTTTAAAAAATATGATCAGTGAAGCCAAAAATATATCAAAATTATTCTTGACTAACAATTTTTTTATTTTTTTTTTATTTGGAAAACCAACAGATTTATGAAATTTAATACAATAATATTATAATAACTGATAGCCAATAAGAGGTCTTCGCTTTTACAAAACAATATAGATCTAATTTAAGTGAGAACATTAACAAACCTAATCTAGTACTTAAAACAATATAAACATACAACAACATGTGATGTGTACAGCCACTATGTTAAACAGCTTGCCTTAAAAAGAAAGGATTACTGCCAGAATGAAATATATCAAAATCGTAGTCTTCACTTAACTGGTACGTATTTAACTTTTATGTATTACCTCTGGAACTACTGAATTGATTCTAAAAACCCTTTTCCGATTTGGCGTGGAGGAAAGACAAACAAATATGCTTGCGTATGAAATTCTATAAGATGTTATTGATATCACTATTAAAAAAAAGAAGCTGGCCCCGACAAATGACTACACCCTGTTTAGATATTTACACCCGGTTTTGGAATGTAGTGAACGCTATTGCCGGCAGTTACGTGGTATTTCCTTAAACATAATTTACTCGTGTTAATCTATTTCAGGCCAATATTGACGTTGTGTAAGATACGCAATCATAAGATGCTGGTGGAACGCGTAACTTTGTGATAGGTCTACGGTTATTTGGTTTTAGTATGTTTTAAAATTTAAAAAATAAATAAATATGGTTCTATTCTTTATTCTCTTCTTATACAGCACTATCTCTCAATAATACCATATTTTTATGTTACTTTACAAAACACACATTAAAACAGACGTTATACAAGACATATATTAAAGTGAGCTTATCTCTAGAATAGATCTCTTCCAGTCAACCCTAGCTGTGGTTCTATGTTCTATGTTAGCGGTGAAGGTTTCCGCACTTAGTCCTTTAGGTGGACCATTGTGCGTCCCTAGCTGTGGTGTGGAACGTAAGTTTGCGGGACAATGCTACTATGTGTTTGATATTTATACATAATAATGAGCGGTGATTGATAAAAAAGACATAAAGAATTACATTCCTTCTATAAAAGTGTGCTGATCCGCTGATTTGTTTAATTTACCACTGCCCATGTTTAGTTTGTATGTTGGCCTCTATCCAGCAGTGGACGACTTTTGGCTGATATAATGATGATGTTGATGTGATGATGATGATGATTTAAGTTACACGAACACAGCCATGTCGAGTAACATTATAAAAAATAGAAAAATAAACAAAATTGCAATCATTAACACTGATTTCTATCAAGGAGTACTAAAGTATTTTTTATATTTTTTATTTACTTACCTACGAGTAGGTACGTGCTATAGTAACTTGATCCTATGGCTTGATGAGCTTTAAAAATAAAGTAAAGTTCAGATAGACAATAAACACAACACCAACCACATCATCAGGTTAATCGCAAAGCCCTTCGTTACACTGTAAACACCATTTTTTACACATTACCCATCAACAAGACACGTGTTAATAATGGTGTTTACTTTATGTTAATAGCCATTTTACGTCTCGCTATTCCAAACAAACTTCAATTTCATTCAAAACAATAAACCAATTTCAATGAAACCTTCAATGCTTAAAACAGAGATCTTGACAGTTAATAGAAAACATTAAAGAAAAAATTGTTCAACTGAGTTTATGCGGTTTGAATTTTTTCATAGTGGACTTTCATCATCATTATCATCATCACCAATCTATTGCAGTCTACTGCTGGCAGTGATATTGGATATGGGGATATGATGAAGGGTATGGCGGAGACCTATATTCAGGCATAGGCCTCCCCAAGACGCGCCACTGAATCTGAACTTCAGCTCACCGCATCCCATTTCTGCCAGCCACTCTGAGTAAATAGTGTTTCATCTGGTCGGGCGTCCCACACTGTGTTTGCCCAGTCGCGGTCTCCACTCCAGAACTCGTCTACCCGATGGTCATCGCACTAGTCGCACTGTAAGAGGTCTATGAATCTCATAGATTCCATTATATTAGAATTAAAAAAAATGAAAAATGGGTTGAAAATATTTTGACGAGCGGGATTTGAACCCGCACCCCATAAAATGCCGTATCAGGATCAGGCACTGCCAACTATGCTATCGTGGCTCTGTCCAACCCGCCGAAATTAATCATCACTATCTACACTCTTCCGGTCATCGGATGGGTGACCAAATATGTATCATCTCGAGCTCCTCCGTGCTTCAGAAGGCACGTACAGCCGTTGGTCCCGGCTGCATTAGCAGTCGTTAACAACCACCAATCCGCACTGGGCCCGCGTGGTGTTTTATGGCCCGTCCGCCCTATCCATCCGTAGTGAAGGCTCGTGACCCAGCAGTGGGGACATAAATGAGCTGATGAAGATGATGATGATGATGATCTTCACTCTTGTACAACCAAAAGAGCCTTCCAATGTCGACAACTACGTCATCAACATGGTCATAGGTTTGAATGGGATTAGGAAATGTAAAATGGCACTCAAACTCTCTTCTGAACACTTTTGAATTGGCGACATTTTTAGCAACATACATTAATGTGACGCGACGTCTCCCCAACATAGTTCAGCTCATTAATTTTATGACTGTTATGAAATAGGTGCCGAAAGTCTAGCGGCTATCGAGGAAAGTTGGCGGATGTCCATTTGAGAGGACACTGTCAACACCATCTGAATCATGCAGATGTTCCCGCGAACAAAATAAAACACCTTGAGTTATATACCAGGTAATAAAACGGTGTTTTTTTCTGTCACTGTCTGTACCAACTGAGAATAGTTTGGGTACAGTTTTTTTTATGACTCGTAAAAAGTCTCTTGCGGTAATTTTACACAGGGTTTTTTTTAAAGATAACTTCCACAGTTCGGTACACTGCTGTCACCGGTTCACTGTACCGCAGACCACATATGGTTCATAAGATTGGTTTTAACCATAGTTACAATTTTTGGACAGTGAACAATAGCTATAATTTGCTAACTATAATAATATTTGGAAGTGGTAAATAATGTTTATAATTTTTGTTTGTTTGTATATATTTAAATACTAATCTCGCATAATATAAGACTATATCAGCCCTGAGTACTGCAACTTTTTATCCCCGGTGAAATATAATGATGTATGAATATATAGACTGAATATCGTGCAAAGCCGCACGCGGAAGCTTGATTTTTAATAGAAGTCATTCGATTCCCTCAATAACTATATTCCATAAACGAGGAAAAGCAATATTCGCTATGTTTTCGTAAGCTGACTTCGTTGCTTCGTGACATATATGAATTCCAAGTAATCCATAGGCCTCAACTTCCAAATGCCTGGATACGAACGTACAATATGGAAACACGAAAATATTGTTTTGGCAATGATTCCGTAAACAATTTATGAATTATGCATTGCAACATGCTTTAAAGAATCTATTTTGGTGTGCAGGCGACCAAACGAAATGTTTCCTTGTAATGAACATATTCATAAATTATTATTATTAATTACAGTCACTTCAATTACGTCTGATAGCAGTCGCAATGACTTTAGATATTTGTTAATAGTGCCTAACTAAATCGCTATGAATCGGATAGTATTCATCACTATAATCTACTAGAACTATTGAAGCAAAAACTATAAATTGTACCGATAATAGCGTCTGCGCGAACTTCGATAGAAACATTCTATTATGATACGGAATTGTAATGTTTTACCAATACGCTGATAATATTGGGACAGTTACGTGATTGGCCAGCGTAGCACAATGGGGTTACATCGCTTATGCGATATTATAGATATTGGGGATGTTTATTGCTTCATACCCCCGTTTATTGGAAACGTTAGAAATCTATGATAAATGATGTTTATTTACCATTGGGAAAAGGACAATGTCATTAAGCTTTTGTCGTTCAAAAGTAATCATTATTATTTAGAAGCATCACGCTACTGAGCTTTCCTATGTTTTTTTATCATTATCATTAGTAACAATACTGCAAAAAGGAATTAAAAAATAATCTTTACTTATGATAATAATAGTAAATAGGATATTTTTTTGGTTCAGCAGTCATCACTTTCGAGTTGCAATCGTGGAAGTGCTTCGATGCTTTAGAAGGCACGTTAAGCCGTTGGTTCCTTGTCTCTGGACCTCGATATCGCCTGATGGTGAGCGTAGATGAGGTCTACGGTGGAGCGAGCTGCCCCAGAAGATGCCTATTAAAGATATAGGTAGATATATAAAAGCTTTACCACTCACCAACCCGCAGAGTGGTAGGACACCTTCATATCACCTTATATGCTGTTATCCAAGTGGAAAAGCCTGGCATAAGCCAGAACGGTAATATACTGTTTATGAAATAAAATTGGATTACGTCTTCATAAATCCTAAATATACATAGCCTTCCACAGGGATTTATAGGGAAACTAAAATCCTGTTTTCATTTACATTAATAAAGGTAGACTGTGTTTTGTTTGTGAAATTATACTTGTTGTTTTATAAAATAAACATATCTAACTAATTATATTTTCTTTTAACACGTTGTTAACAAATCATCCAACATGACAACTTGACATTCTCATTTGAGCATTGTAATTGAGAATTGCTACCCAACGTTATTATATCTGCAGCGGTACTTTGGTTACAAAGTTAACTCTTCGTAATCAACTTGTTAATTTCTCTCAAAGCTTTGTTGTTCTTAAGTTGTCAGACACCTGGCATACCTACATGCTAGTCCCCACTCTCACTGTCTCTACATATTAATTTCGGAAACCAAAATTGTTAATTTCATAAAATGTTCAAAATGATTTTTAAAGCAAATTTTGTTGCGAACAAATTACAAAAGCCTTTGGCTTACAAAGTAAAATATGTTGAATAATTTCGGCGGGCTGCTGGTTAGAACCACGATAGCTCAATTGGAAGAGCACCTGACCCGGAATGTCAGAAGGGTGCAGGTTCAAATCCTGCTCGTGGAAATTTTTTCAACATTTGTGTTTTTGTAATTTGTTCGTAACAAAATTTGCTTTAAAAATCATTTTGAACATTTTATAAAATAGCTTGCTTATTTCTTAACTGATCTTTAATATTTGTAAAAATATTATGATCGGATGTTAATGACGGTAGTTGTTGACATTGAATGGGCGCCTTTGGCTTACAAAGTAAAAATTGTTGAATAATTTCGGCGGGCTGGTTAGAACCACGATAGCTCAATTGGAAGAGCACCTGACCCGGAATGTCAGAAGGGTGCAGGTTCAAATCCTGCTCGTGGAAATTTTTTCAACATTTGTGTTTTTGTTAATTTCATTTTCCGTTTCGTTCATTAATTGAATTTTGCCAATATCTATAGTTTCTTGCGTCCATTCTTCACCACTCGAACAGTAGGTATATCCAACCTCATTGTCCATATTGTAAAAAGAAAACTATATTTCATTGCATATTTATTGACATTTTACATTTCCCGATTTCCCGAACTCTTGCCGTTTTCAAAGATACCCCTGAATAAGAAATCCAGCCGAACGGTGGTTCGATCTAAGGTCTTTTAGAAACTCTGTTATGTTGTACGAGTACCTACTCGTATATTATACAGCAAAGGAAAATGCTCGTTCATCAAAGGGCAAAAAAAATAAGGCAGCTTAACCTTCATCTCGTCTAATGTGTAGAATCCGCTTTATGTCCTTAGGCTTAGGATGAATGGACTAATTAAAAAAAACAAAGGAATGTGAGGCAACATTCTGCATTGTGTTTATAATAACCTTATTATCAAATTGAGGCTTTTTTGTGGTTCGCGTCCGAGTGCAACTATGTTAATAAATACAGTCACGCGAAACGTTATTACTAACTAGTGGCGATGCAGATGGCGCACTTCTAGTCAAATTTTGAGGAGCTTGATGGAACGTGGTTAGCGCTCGTTTTGCGAGTGCTGAAGTTTTGCATTTGCAATGGCCGCATTGGATGGGCTATATTATAATTGTAATAAAGTGTGGTAGGGAAGATGTGATTTAATTATTTCTATATAAATTATTTTCATATAACTTAACTGTTGTTATAACATTTTCTTAGAAACGTAAAAAACTCACGCTAGGTTGTGGCAGCATATCAGCTACAGCTGTCGATTCAGTTGCTTGATGCTGAGCCTCATATTGTTAGTTTAAAGTTAGATGTAAAACTTGTAATTTTGAACAAATAAATATTTTTTATTATTATTATCTCCTTTATTTATTTTCTTTCTTAAAACTAGATTTTTACAATATTTTAATATAAAAACAATAAAACATTATAAAAACCTAATCCTAGAGTACCACCAGCAGCGGGGCAGAGCCCAAGCTACCGGTGGTCAGGGCTGCAGAGTGAGGAACCTTCTGACAATACGTGCCGTGTCTAGGAGTACTGCCTTTTGCATCTGACCCTTAACCCAACCTTATTATTATTATTATTCTCTTTATTTCTTTTTTTTCTTAGCCTAGGTTTGTTATAATATTAATATAAAAGTAAATTACAAAAGCACATACAAAATATAAAAATATTATACCACCAATCCGCAGTAGCGCCCGTATGGTAGTTTATGGTGGTGGTGGTGGAAGAAAGCTCTCCCTGTGGTGTGTACATCCATATGGAGCTCGTGCCCCAGTAGTGTATGGTGAACTGGTTGATGTTGGTGGTGGTGAAATAACTTTATAGATATTTTATATTAGATATTTTATATAAATTACTAGCTGACCGGCGGACTTCGTATTGCTTTGACAGTTTCCATGACAACAAAACAAACAAATCATTCGTCCACTTAAGAACACCCGTATCCCATGATGGACCCCTATAGCAGCGCCACCTACCGGGTCCAATTGTAAATCTAAACCATTCTCGAATCAACTTGAACACACGCAGAAAATTTCATCCAAATCGGTCTAGCCGTTTAGAAGGAGTTCAATAACATACACACGCGATAAAGATATAGAATATTTGGTATAATGAAAATCTTTAATATTACGAGTTTATGCTCTATGAAATTACATATTACATGTACAACATTTAAGAATAAAAAATTAAATATTTAACATTTTCCAGATGGCAATGTTGCAAGCATTCTTGTGACCGTTCCCATGAGCCCACAGTTGGAAGACATCTTTTATTTATAGGCATTTAGTTTTTAATTTGCTATTTTTGTTTCTTTATTTTTTTTTTAAGTCCAGTTAGGTTATGTTTCTTTTTTTTTTTGTTTTAAGTATTGTTCTGTAATTATCATCAGTTACTTTGGCCGTTGTCTGTACAAAGTAAGATCAGACTTTTAGATTGTCAATATTTAAGAATGTAATTCTTATAGACCACGGAAGGCAAGGGATTTCTAGAATGATTTGTAGAATATTTTTACTTTAGTAGTTGTTGTCAGAGAATGTCATGTAAACAAAACATAACACACCAAAGTATGGTTAAAATAAAAACAAAATCTAGAAAAAAAACAAAAAAAACAGTTAATAGTTTAATATTGTTACTGAAAAAAGAAATCAGTTTGCAAAAAAATCCTGTTACACCGTTACCCTTAGATGAAAATTGCTACAAAACGTAGCTTAATTACTCGCTTTAACTCTTTGCTCTTTGATATATTCGATCCGGCATCGTCAGTGAAAACTTGTTGGTTTTTTACAAAATTGTTCGTAGTTTTAATATCTTTGAGTACACACAGTGCATTGCAATCATGCTATGTTCGTTAGTGGTCATTAAACAAACGAGTCTAATAACTGGCACGGAATATTGTAATGGCTTCAATAAATACCACGACACAACAGCTGCAAACATCTTATGTATTCACTATGCAGCGTTATTGTACAAAATGGCCGCCATGTCCTATGGAGGGATTAGTCTTAATAAACGTTTTAATATGGCGGAAAGTGGTAAGAACGTCGTTAGGTTGGATTTGATATACTTACAGTACCTACTGCAGATTATTTTATACTTAATGCAGATTTTTTTGTAAGTTTTTTCTTTATTTTAATAACACTCTGAGAGCCTAGTAAAGTGGTATAATTTTCCGACTACCCTTACTAATTTTCTAATACCCACTCATACCCAAATACACTACATATGCACACTAGTGTAAGTCCTGCACCTGACCCGGTATCACAGATTAGTTAATAGTTACTACGTCCGGTATGTCAAAGAGTGCAGGTTAAAATCCCGCTCGTTGAAATAATTATACACTATGCAAACTGGTGACGCTCGGCCCGATATACGAAGATCCCCGAGTGCTAATCCCAGGTCGGACAAAGTGTGTTGATTTATTCGATGCTTAGCCCGGGTTTGTGATCACCTGTCCGCATTTTGGATTTCCTTAACAAAATCTATCAACTAATGAGATTATTTTAAAAGATTTGACCAAGCTTGATTGCTTGTTGTTTGTTTGTTTGTCTCCTGTATACTCGTATATTGTGAGCAATAAAGTGTTTTATATATATATTCTTTATTGCACATAAACACACATATAGAGAACAGTTTACAAACAATGGTGAGCAAAGGTGGACTTATCTCTAAAAGAGATCTCTTGCAGCCAACCTAAGGTGGAATGGGAGCATCATGTTTAAAAGGAAGCGACAAAAGTGCAAACAAAAATATCTCAACTATGAATAACAATATTAGGTACATACATTTTTATCTATTTATCTATCTATGGAGTTGTTTAGGAAAGTGTTTAAACATTTTCGAATGCAGTTTTACTTAAATTTAAAATCAAATAGTTACATGGTTTATGGTTGGTTTGCTCATGCTGTAATTAAACTCATGCGATTTTCTATATCACATTCGTGTTATTTTGCTTTGTAATTCATACATTTGCAGTTACAGTTACAGCAAAAGTTACCTTATAATATTCCTTACATCATTACAAAGGAACAAACCATCAATTGTAGTAATGATATGATTTAAATGATGGAGGCCTTTGCCCCGCATTGGGCTGTCCCAATGCTGTTAATAGCCATGGCTATCAGTAGTTGAGTATTCCGGGTGAAGTGCGCTGCCACCTTTGGCCTTATCTTCACTTAACACCAGGCCTGATGAGATGAAAGCCAAGTGCTATAAAAAAGGACTTATGTATGTACCTTCATAAAGTAACTACAGTCAAATTATTATTACTAGTGGTCGGCCAGTGGTCGAAATTCGACCGTAATTTTATTAAGGCTGTACGAATCGTATCCTAAGCAATGAAAAATTTAAAAAGATCGAATGTGAGTTTGGATTGGCATTGACAGATGTCGGCCGCATTAAAGACAAACAATACGTGTGTGTCAAATACATGGTAGTGTGTGTAATGTTGTTTTTGTTGATTTAATGTATTTTTTATGCATAATTAAAAAATATTAACATTCTGTAATGCTTCTTATATAAACTATAAGTGTGCGAAATTTCATACTCCTCCGTCCGCGCAATTTTCGTAAAAACGGGTACAAAGTTTTTGCTTCACGTATCAATATGTAGATATTACATGGCAACAATAAATACACTAGACTCTAGTGATTAGAGCGACAGGGTTGAGATATTATTAGGCTCGACTTTAGGTGCTAAGGATCTAAATCAACGAGAGCAGTTCGTTTACTTAATGTTCTCGGTGAATCGCTGTGTCTCTTTTGTGTAGTGTTATTTGTGTTAGTTTCATGCCGCAAACGATGTCGTTATCTCCACGTTATACCTACTTGCGCAACTGTTTCCATCTGTACTCTGTTCTCATTATCTATACTAATATTAAAAAGAGGAAAGCTTTGTATTTTTCTATGTATGTTTGCAACGAATAATTTCAAAAACTACTGGACCGATTTAAAAAATTATTTCACCATTAGAATGCTACATTAACGCTAAGTAACATAGGCTATATTAAAAAAAAAAAGAAATGCGGTACGAAGTCCGCCGGGTCAGCTAGTATTAATTAATGAAATAGTCCTTCTTTTTAAGACAATTATTATTTTTATTGTTATTATAAGCCGGTAGTGTCCCACTGCAGGCCAAAGGCCTCCCTAACCTCTTTCCATCGATACAAACAATAGTTAACTATTGTTTTCTAAAGTTTACGCGAACACTACACATTGAAATGAAACAACTTTTACGGATCTACTTGCGTTTATTTAACGCATTACTTTTAATTAATGTTTATCCTGACGTTTCGAACCCTTTGCAGGATCCATGGTTACAGGGAGACTGAGGTGTTGGTCGTCTCATAATTAGTTAGTAGCTTGTATAACCTCATTTAAATTTAATCAGGTGCGTTCCGTTTTACGCAGAAAGAGCTTACAGTATCTTTTGGTCTGGCAGTATGGTGTTGGGGCTGGGATTTAATATTTTGTATGATGGGATCCCAGACTGGTGGTAGAGTGGCACTGCACGCCATCGCTTCACTTCATCATTCCAAATTTAATCATTCTTTATAACTACTTGGGATTGCGCAGCATCGATCCGAGCGTTGGTATTGTATGTATTGTAACCACCCTACTTAATAGCAAATAAAGTATTTGTATTTGTATTTGTATTTCCAAACATTCCAAAACCCATCTCTGAATTTGAGTGATGGAGTGGCGCGAATGGAGTGCACCTAACTTACATGAAACACAACGCTGTGCGGGCGCCCGCGCCTTTCTCTCGTTCAACGCAACGCCTTTATAGGGTTTTTAAAGAGGATGGCTTCATTCAAACGTGTCCCCATCCCCTACCTGATTCTACAAGGCGTTCGAAACGGATCAAAAGCAGGACGACCCGAAGGTGCATCTAAAAGCTAAGACTTTGGCTCGGTTTGACTGGGTCGGCGAGGTGGGGAAAAGCGTTTAGGTACTATGTATCAACAAATTTTCTGGATATCAACCATTAGGAATCTTAAGAAAGAAATGAATTTCTATTTAACACGTTGACTGCCTTAAAAACAGACACAATAGAAATTTAATTGTCGCCCCGCACTTGTGCGGCCTCCCGGCACTTACAATGAGGATTTCACAATGAACTAAAACAAATGGCTTTGACAAAAAAAGGTCGGAAGGTTTATATTGGTCATTCTGTGGTCATCTTTATGGTAGGCGGAGTTAACTACGATCGCCACGTTAAGGCAAAAATGTTTGTAACTACATATCCTTAAGCTTTGTCGTACATGTCTGTATCTGGAATATAGCGCGCGGGAAACGAGTATTTGTACTCTTGTTCTGCGAGTGTGGTATCTTGGGCCTAGTCTAGTGTGCTGTTGGAGTGTGTCGAGATGGATACACACTAGTAAGACGCCACCAAGCTTTTTATAGATGGTGCCGAGACGATGTGAGAACTGGCGTCGTAAAAATCGGAAAAGCGGGTCTTCGAAACTCGCTCAAGTGTAAACTTCTGAAATCGAATATAGGTAATCTTGATGTCGTTAAGCGGAATCAGAACTATCGTCGGGAGACAGTTCAGTTTCGGATTAATTTACCGATTTTGGGAACCAAAGACAAAATTGGAATATTTCTTTGAGTTTTTCTTATTTTTAAAAGTGCTTCCGTCGTCAGCTCATTTTATGTCCCCACTGCTGGGGAAAGATCTTTCCATATAGATGGATAGGGAGAACAGGCTATAAACCACCAAACGGGCCCAGTGCGGATTGGTGGTTGTTAACGACTGCTAATGCAGCCGAAAAGACTTTACTTAGGTAATCTATTTATTATTTTTTATTCTTCGACCCTTGATGAGTTATGCTATTTTAATTCGAGATTTTTTATTAGCTCGTATCAATGTCACTATGCCATCGGTTCGTAAGTCTACACAGGGCGTGAGAGACCTGAGAAGACCCAGCAAGAAATTCAGCAAGGGTATTTCTTTTCTTTCTTTTCTTTTGCAACGTCACAATAGGAAACAGAAACTGCGAATTATAACAAAAACTATTTTCTCTCTCGTAAAGTCATATCATAGTTCGAGGTTTTAATGCCACAACTACCCTCTCTATCAAGTTAACTTATGGGTACTCGTACGTACATTGTAATTTACCTTTTCGTAAGTAACGCGTAAAATAATCTCCATTTTGTGCGTTAGTTGGTCCCGAGCGCTTTATTAATCTAAACATTTTACCGAGGTTGGATACCTCACTTGTTTTCTTAATGCAAACTTTTTAGCGTTGCTTATCCTTTAAATCATATTAATAGACTATAGTTAATTATTGCGTTGAAATAAAACAGATTAGGTGCATTATGAACGTGAAGAGTATACAAGGTGTGCGATCCAAATAGATTAGTATTGGAAAGTCCGAAACTATAAGAGATGGGAAATTTGTTTGAATTATTATCTATATATTACTACGTAAAGTAAAAATTTTGTACCCCTTTTTACGAAAATTGCGCGGACGGTGGAGTATGAAATTTCGCACACTTATAGTTTATATAGAGAAGGTTATCCGAATGTTAACTTTTTTTTAAATTATGCATAAAAAATACATTAAATCAACAAAACAGCATTACACATACTACCATGTATTTGACACACACGTATTGTTTGTCTTTAATGCGGCCGACATCTGTCAATGCCAATCCTCACATTCTATCTTTTTTAATTTTTCAATGCTTAGGATACAATCCGTGCAGCCTTAATAAAATTACGGTCGAATTTCGACCACTGGGTGACCACTAGTAAATATTATTATGCCTTGTAGAGTTTTCTTTTTTTATGTTGACACGGGTTTCCGTAGCAAAGTCTAGCAACTCATGCGACTGTTGATACATTGATTTAATTTTGGACATTAATTTCGTTTCGTTTTAGGTATTTACATACCTAATAGAATTGGTGCATTATTAACGTGTAGCGTATACAGGAACTTTACCGTGTGCAGGGTATTTAATTCAGAAGATCAGTATGTGATAAAAATTGAACTGTAAAATATTCTTTTAATACCTAAGTTGTCGGAGATGTCCTTAACAAAATCTATCAACTAATAAGATTACTGATTAATATCGAATACATGGTTTATGGTTGGTATGCTCATTCTGTAATTACTACTCATGCAATTTTCTATATCACAAAATAACACGATTATTTTGTTTTCTATTTAATACCGTCGTAGTTAAAGTTACAGCAAAAGTTACCTTATAATATTCCTTACATCATTACAAAGGAACAAACTATTGGACTTTCACAAAACTTCGGTACTCAGTGTTTTTGTTCAGACTATCCTAATGCCACAGCATATTTTATCACCACACATAATATACCCTTAGGAAACGTCTGTGTAGACAAAAAGGCGGTTATATAAGACTCTTTTGGGTTAGTACATCGTAAATTTGCCGAGCAAGGGTCTCAAAGTGCGGCTATTAGTCTAAAACCTCTTTATTAAATGTCTAATTTTGTAACGCCTATATCAGTTTACTAATGTGAAAGTTGATGTGTTGATAAAACCGTTAATTTGAATTCTAAAAACTCAAAATTATTTTTAAAATACGTTTTTGGAATCTACTAAATTATTTTTTTACCTACTACCCATTTATGATTTTTTTTAGCTGTAGAGAAAGAAGAATGAGCGAAAGAAACAGCACAGCTTCTATAGAATTTCTTGAAAAAACACATTTAAGATACAAATATGCAATAATATCAAATGCATGCAAATATCATAATGCATTTACAATAAGCAATTTCAAGCCAATCCGGCTCGAAGGACCATGCAAATACTAGGAACCGTTGGTGAGTATCAATTGAAAATCAAAAATGATAGCGTATATTATAAACTTTCATAAAGTGTAAATGAGAATAATAAGTGAAGCAAGTTTTAATGCGAATAATGTAATTCCTCTGTATAAACTTTTGATTAAAGTAGTTCTGTCCATGTCTAAATCAGTGCCAACTATCGGATAGCCATTTAATAATTTCAATTAAAACTTTACGGTTATCCACATTATTATAAGTATTTCGTAATTGAAATTCTGCCCAGAACCGTCAAGTTAACAGCCTTGAAATTCAGGTCCGAATTTAATAAATTTTGCTTGATATAGGGCACTCAGATATTCTGACATGGTAATGAAAATTCACCCTCTTTCGTTCCATAACTCATAGGTCAAGGCCAAAGCAAATCCGTGGGGTAGACTAATAAAATATAATTGAATGACGCTTCTCAACTCACTTGTATATGTGTGAGATCAAATTTAAATATGAAATCTTATTTGGAAGTTCGTACCGAGTAAAAATTAAACGCTTTTTTACTAAAAATATTGATTGGCATGCAAATATTTTATTTTTATGTGGGCATACATATACCACATAGTCTTATGAACCAGGCATTGATATCAATCAAGTTATTGTAACCCCATTTAGAAACATGATGATCATGAAACATGTATTTATAAGACAATATAAACATCAGCTAGGCTCATTTGTGATATGGCTTATGTATTTTGCTCCTATATAAAACAGACCTTCACACATTGACAACAGAACATGGTTCGATCAGGTCCGTGGTAGGTAGCTACCACGTTGTCATAGAATTTAAATGTGACGCCGCGAACTCGTAAGTCCCTAAAACATAAAAGCTACTTATGACCAGCGCTTTTCTTCTGTTTATTCAAACGCTACATACTCATTGAGATATTTGCACATAGCTTCTGATTGATAATTGTACCAGTCCATTGTTCGCTGTACAAATAGCACAGTTCGTAATATATTGAATGAGACAATCCAAGCAAGAAGCCATATTGTTGTTTCAATTCAGGCCGCGCCATGTCGTGCAGTCAATTGGCGTAATCAGCATAAACCATGTTTGCATTCGCTTAATTAAAGACGACAATGCCTAATTAGCTGATAACTAATGGCTTTCTGTTTGTAATTGTCTCTTGAGACTGAAGCAAATGTGTACCGAAAAGGACATCACTGCTAGATGTCAGGCTTTGACTAGCCTATACATAGTTAGGTTTTGTTGTTTGAATAAAGGATGAATGGAGAGTATTTGACAGGTTTTAGAAAAATATGTCTAATGATTCATTATAGCATAATAAATTTGCAATTTGATTAATTCGTTGTGAATTTCTTTATTTTTATGAAAATCGCCATTAAAATTCAAATGAATAAAATAGCCGCCAAAACGATGCATGCAGGTCACGTGATGTCGTGACGTCAGTTGCATGTAAACAATCTGTTAGCTGTCAAATCACACCGTACAAAACTTCGAGTTACATCTTTGATTTGCTTGCAAATGACGTCACGATATCACGTGACCAATCCCGTGCGTTTTCGGTCACGTGGTCAATCATAAAAATTTAATAATTTTATAAATTATTTTTTATAAAATTTATACTTATTTTAAAATTATGTGCTGGATAAATTGGTTTAAAAATATATTTACTATTAAGTTAACAACAGTTTGATCTATATTTTCATTTTGGTCAAATACCCTGCTATCTTGTGTCATCATACTCGTAAGGTTATGATGTATACTAATGCTTTTGCACCTAAATACACTTGGAATTAGCCTTTATTGTGTTTTGACTTCTTTACTTTTTGTGAATTAAACAAATATTTTTGTATTTGAAGTCCACTAGTTTCTATATTATAAATATATTAGTTTCTACATTATTTAAGTTTCTTGGTCGAGTAAAACAGCCAAATTATTACACTGAGAATATGAAAGCTTTTACGTCAATTTACATCTCAGTAAAAATATTACCATTTCAAATCCAAGACTCTTTAATTTTAGTGGTACAGTCAGCCAAAAATGTGGTCTACCACCCTACGGTTGAGATTCGTTTAAACGTCATGAAACAACAAGGTCAATTTTCCCTGGCAATAAGATTGTGTCAGTGACTATTGCTCTCTTTGTCATTTATGATATAACGTCATGCCAAGTGTCAAGTTTGAATTATCGCATATATCTAACCTTCTTGTCTAAGCACTGTCTGGATTGATTCGGTCAATTCGAAAACAGCCAAAGTTACTATGGGTTTCAAAGTCACTTTGGTTATACTCAAACTGATGCAATTTTCATCTAATAGTAAATACAACTATTTACGGACTTTTGAGCCAATTCGCGAGTTATTCCTATACAGTGGCCCGCTACAACCAAATTAAATTCACAAAAATGATTCAGATATTTCAGTTGGCATTTATCAGTCTTTATTAGAACCATTAACTTAAATATTATTTCATTCAATCAAATTAAAAACAAAAATATAAAATGATGATCCTACTAATATCTAGTGTATCCGCCGTCAGCGTCGACAACTGCTTGAAGACGGTCTCTCATTGATCCGACAAGCCGTTGACAGAGATCGGAACCGCGGGTATCCTCCCATACTTCATTACAGTGTCGCTCAAGAGCTTCCCGTGTTCTCTCGTGACGGTTCCACCATCTCTGAACCATAAGGCCCCAAAGGTTCTCGATAGGGTTCAAATCGGGCGATTTTGCAGGCCAAGGTATTAAATTAATTTCCGGGTGTGCACGAAACCAGGCACGCGTCACTAACGCTTTGTGCAAAGAACAATTATCTTGGCAGTAATTAAATTGAGGCATTTCATTTTCTGTATAAAAAGTCCGGACAGTTGGCAACATTGAATTTTGAAGGACATCAACATAATCAAGTGCCCTCGCTCGCGGTGGCATACAGCACAGCTCACCAACTCCGTCAGCAGTCATCCAACCATAAATATTGACAGAAATGCGGCCCGATTCCTTGTTCGGTATGACATGGTCTTGTGTGTAACGCGTCCCATCCCGACGCCAAAGTTGTAATCGCCCATGCTGGCTGGACTGAAACGTTTTCTCATCACAGAACACAGTATTACTCCAATCGAAATCTAAGTGCTCCGTAGCAAAATTTAATCGAGTGATTCTATGATTTTCAGTCATATCAATTTTCTTTGCGTAATGTCTGTAATGTAAACCCATTTAATGCAAGTGGTTTCTGATTGTTTGAGTAGTAACATCAAACATTGTTGCGAAATGTTTAGTCGGAATGAAGCCATTATTTTCATATTCACGTCTCATAATTTCTCTTTGATCGTCCAAAATTTCACGTCGGCGACCGCTTCGATGACGATCATTTAAATTTCCCTCTTCGCCGTCACGTCGAATCCATAAACGAACAGCTTGTCTCTAAAATTTAGAATGAAACAATCATCTCAGCCAAAAAGACGTCCACTGCTGGACAAAGGCCTCCCTCATTTGAGGGGAATTTGCCATAATCGCCACGCTTGGCAGGCGGGTTGGCGATCGCAGTAAGGTATAGTAGAATAGTCACAGAGAGATGCTGCTGCCCATCTTCTGGAATAGTCCCATAGTCGCCTTCTACGACACCCACGGGAAGAGATGGGGTGGTGCAATTCTTTACCCCCGGCACCACACGGGGGAATGAAACAAACATAGGAGTAAAAAGAATAAGTAAAAATAATATTTAAATACGGCGTGGTGAACTTAGTAATACTTACGGACACATTTAGATGTCTTGAAATCTCACTGATATTGAAGCCCTCGTTATGAAGTGCTATAATATTAGCTCGTTCGGCTTCCGATAAATTACGAGGCATTGCAGCAGCAGAAAATCAAGCAATTTATTAGAACAATATGAAGAAATAGTAACAGATTGGTATTAATATTTCATTGACGGAAATACTTGACAGTAAACTTGTCAGTGAGACTTTCTTTTTCAGTAGTAATAAGTTTCTCTTCAAAAACATGGTTTTAGTTGAGTAAAATAGATTATCGCATTTAATAATAGAGGTCAAACTAAGTCACCCAATGACGTCAAATGTCAGGCATCTCAGATAACAGACAAAACGTCATAACATAATTGTGCATGTGTTAAACTCTGTTAGAAAAGTCAACCTTAGCGATCGTTACATCTCGCAGAAACTTTTCTCAAAAGTGGTAGACCACTTTCTTGGCCGACTGTACCTAATTTAATTAAAAGTAGATATTGTGTAGTTTATTATAATTTTTTAGTTATATTTACGTGAATATAATATCGCTACAAGTAACATTATTAGGTTTAATTTTTACCTATGATGTTATTGTCACTTCAATACCGAACTAATTTCAGATCCAATATCGCGTTAACAAAACGAGCGCGATCACTCCATGAGACGTCACGTCTCGCGATGCGAAGAGCTATTGAATAATGTAGCAGTCTGTACAAAAAAGGGATTCATTGCCGATCGCCATAAATGAAATCTTGGAACTAAATAAGCTAGTAAACCCACATTCCCAAATAAACAGCAAAAGTGAACGGGCCAAAAGAGAGCAATGTTGCGTACGCCCGAAATGTAATCCACAAGTGAATCCCATAAACGTCCAATAGTTATTCGGGATACACAGATGGCGTGTTTCCCAGCCGGGTATCCTGTTTCCCGGAAAGGTAGCGATAGCAATGGATCACCGTGCCACTAACAATAACATGGAGGGGACACCGCACGAAATACTTTTCTGTCTGAACTCGATTCATCATTGTTTTCATAACGTGGCATTAATTATTCGGTAACGATTATAAATTCAAAATTCAAATTCAAATGTATTTATTTCTCGTCACAAGGGTATAAAGGTAGTAGTAGTAAGTAGTAGTATATTATATAGGTAGTAAACGTGTATTTATATATACTAGTGGTACAAGTGGTCGAATTTCGACCGTAATTTTATTAAGGCTGCACGGATTGTATCCTAAGCAATGAAAAATTAAAAAAGAAAGAATGTGAGTTTGGATTGGCATTGACAGATTTCGGCCGCTCCTCTTCCATTTTTGAAATTTTTGAAAAAAGTATATTTGCGCGTGTGTCTAATACATGGTAGTGTGTGTAATGTTTGTTTTATTGGTTTAGTGTATTTTTTATGCATAATTTAAAAAATGTATGTATGAACATTCTGCAATCCTTCTCTATATAAACTATAAGTGTGCGAAATTTCATACTCCTCCGTCCGCGCAATTTTCGTAAAAAGGGGTACAAAGTTTTTGCTTTATCGCATTAATTTATAAATTTTTGAAAATGGTAGTAATGTTTTCATAAAAACAAAACACATTTTACGTGAACGTAAATACTGCCGATTATATTGACTGAATAAAATATGTAGGGTTTCAGTAAAAGTAAAAGAAAATTCGAAAAGTTATTTTTAAAAAAAATGGGCGGGATTCGAACCCGAGCCTTGTGATATATAGGGATAGGTGCACTACCAATTAGGCTACCATAGCTATGTCCGAACCGTGCAAAATTTTTAATACTGTCTCTTCTTATTTTGTTAGCAAAGAGGCGATAAAGGATCAGTTAAAATAGGCAGGCTGCATGCACAATATTGTTGTTTTATAAATTTTATGCAAATTTAACTTGCCTATACTTAACTGATAATGATGATAATGATGCTCATGATTAACTGATAACTAAATAACTACTAGGTTGGCGGAGTGATCCAAAGTGAGTCTTGGCCTCCGATTAACTGATAATATAATATAATTATTATGGAATGGCTTTTCTTTTACAAGCCAGGCCAGAGTTATGGGTAATCTCCTCTTTTCATGTGAAAAGTCCTGAACCCAGCCGTAGCACCTTTATAGGCTGGTGTCGATTCCACACAGCCTGAGGGTCGACCGCCTAACTCTCTCGCTTTCAATCGCTTTGAAGGCGAGGCGAGGAGGAGGCGTCATCTTGTCATTTCGAAAGCAATATGAAAGCAATATCGAAAGCTATAGCCTGTAGCTTTCGATATTATTCGATATTATATTTCGATATTATATTAGAAAGCGAGGCGAGGGTCTCGCTTTCAAAGCGATCGAAAGCGAGAGTGTTAGGCGGTTGGGGGGCTGGTAGGCTGTCATAAACAGTACACCGATATGGATTGAACCAGGTACACATAGGTTACGTCAATCGACAGGCGGGACCGTTCAGAGCAGAGCAAAAGAACGGAAAGGCAAATACCCGTTACACCTGTACCTGAATATACCTGTATACATACAGACACATCGAAGCCAGGCTGTTTACGTCACAAGTGAACACACGGCTCTTTGCAAGCCAATCACTGTGAAAGCTTCGGGCCGTTGGGCTCCAGACGGGACGTAAATTACCGGAACTGGTACACTTTTGACCGGCGTGTTGTCGAGGTTTGCATACCCTTTAGCTGATGCTTGCTTTATTTATTGTTCAACATGAAAAGAACGATTGGACATTTATGTTTTCTTTTGTTTGCATTTTGCAATGAAGCAGTGCTTGGTTTCATGTTATCTGATGGTAACTGACGATAAAACCGAATGTGGAAGCGCACTTCACTTAGAATTATTATTACTGGACAAGTTAGATTACCTTAATTATCTGGGGGCATGGCAGTGCCCCCGCCAAGTCGAGCAATAAAGCGGCACGGCCGTACCATCCTTTTCTCGAAACAGTTCAGGCCATTTTCGACCCCCTATAACTTCATTGTGGATAAAACTGAAGCCTTAATTTTTAGTAACCAAGCAGGCATTGTATAAACATAATATATTTTAAATTTCATTTCATTTGAACCAGTCATTTAAGAATTATAACTAGTCAAAGTTTCTTAATTTTGTCACTCACTCACCGACTGACTGACTGATCATCAAAACTCTAAGGCACTTCTAACAGACATAGTAGCTTCAAATTTAGGATACAATTAGTGTTTAGTGTATAAATCAAGGAAAAACTAAAATATTTTGCAATTGGCAAAAAGTTGTGATATCCATGTAATACCAAGTCGGTTAATTTATTCAGTCACATAAGGGACCTTCTGTCTTAAGTTATTACATACGTAATAAGCTAACCTAACGACATCTCAGTGACCATAATATCAATATCAAAAATATTTTATGTTTTAAATAAATATATTGACTTGGCAATCGCGCTAAACAATCTAATTTAATATAATATATGTATTACTTGTGAGATACATTGTGTTTTCAGCGACGGCCAAGTCAATCTGTTTATTTAAAACATAAAAGATTTTGATATTGATATTATGGTCACTATAAGATGTCGTTAGGACAGAAGGTCCCTTATGTAGGGACTGAAAAAATAACCGACTTGGTATTACACGGATCTCACAACTTTTTAAGGTAGAAGAACTGAGTTGCGAGACTTAGCTTTTTTTACAACTTGGTTTTTGATGGTTCTGTAATTGTCAGAACACACCAATGTTAATAATAATGTTGTTTTGGTGACAGACTCAAATAAAATGGAAGTAGCTTAGCCTAGCTAACTCTATTTGTGCAAAATAAAAAAGAAATTGTACAGGTCCTAATTCAAATTCAAATTCAAAATTATTTATTGCATGCCACATTGGTGTACATAGTAATTAAATAAATAGGTACAAAAGGTGTCAAAATAAACAATGTAGCGCCCTGTAAGAGCATAACAATAACAGAGGGAGTAAACTTATGTACTACACTACAAATTTATTTTTTATTTATTTTCCTCTCCCACCTGAGCTTTCCTGATACTGGCTGACTTTCTCTAGCGGCACTTATCTTGTAGCTAGGTACATTAAAATTTTAAATGCGTTTAAATACTAATAAAAATTAATTTAAAATTTAAGGATCTTCATATAATTGTTATTTTAGAGTAAAAAATGTTGTTCATAAATAAATAAGTTATAACTAACTTATTCAAATATATATTTTTATTATTATATTATTATAACTAATTCAAATATATATTTTTTGTAATACAATTAGGTGTGCATTATCATTATTATTATTTTATTTTATCATTAAAGAATTCATTTATATCATAGTAGCATTTTTTTATTAGGAATTGTCTCAACAGATTTGTAAAAGAAGGTATATTGTCAGAATTTTTTATATAATTTGGATATTTATTATATATTTTTATTGTCATGGAGTGTGGGCCTGATGTAAATATTTTTAACTTAGAAAACGGTTGCTTAAGAGTATTAGCCCCTCGGTTGTTTCTCTTAAGATTTGAATTTTTTACTGGAGAGTACATATTAAAGTTCTTTTTTACAAATTTGCAGGATTCAACAATGTATATACACGTTAGTGTCATTATAGAGTCCTATCATTGTGAGTTCAATTTACTTACTAAACTATAAAATAAACGTCATGGTTCCTGAGTGCTGCACTTTTTTGTCGTAATTGCTCATTAGAACATACGTTATCGAACTGTCCATTTGAGTGGTTCCAAGTGTCCCCCCTCCATTAATTGTACAGTTAGCAGTCAAAGCATATTTAGTACCATGTCTACCCTCTAATAGCTTTAACCAAAGTTCACAAGCGTCTGTTGCATTATTTATTTTGTTTGAAAAGTGCAAAGTGTTCACCTACTTTTGCTACTGACTGTACACACCTTTTATCCTAAATATCAGCCATTACGTTATTATATTTGTTACGACCAATCGTTTATTCATAACAATGTAATACAAGTAACGAGTATTCACAAATTGGATAATTCCGTCGGGACAGCCAGCGCGGTAGTGACGTGTGGCTTAGTCATGAAGTTTGATGTGAGCCTACGCTTCCCTGTGACGCTCGATTTGTTGATTTAAGAATCAATATTGAAATGAATGGATAACGAAATAATCTATACAACATTTAACATTGCTGTGCCCAACAGGGTCCAGAATGCTATGTAACATTTTGGATGCAAATAAATGGAAATTGGAATGGAAATAAAATCGTAATTGAACATATCAAATCATGACTTTCAGGGTGTCTCTGAATGTCAGGAGTCGACTACTAAATGGATTATAGTCATTTTTGTATCATCATCATCAGCTCATTTTTATGTCCCCACTGCTGGGGCACGAGCCTTCCATATGGATGGATAGGTAGAACGGGCCATAAACCAGCACGCGGGCCCAGTGCGGATTGGTGGTTGTAAACGACTGCTAACGCAGCCCGAACTAACGGCTTTACGTGCCTTCCGAAGCACGGAGGAGCTCGAGATAATAAATTTTTGGTCACCCATCCGATGACCGGCCTTTGCGAAAGTTGCTTAACCTTAGCACTCGCAGACCGGGCGCGTTAACCACTGCGCCATCGAGCTCCTCCATTTTTGTATAGTTATTTATTTGATTTTCGTAAATTGCATTTACTGTTTTGTTGAATAGCCGAAACAAACTAAATTAAAAATGTGTACCAATTTAAAGGTTTCAGTTTAGCTTCTTTCGTTTTAAGTAGTGGTTCCATGTGATGGACACCGGAGACGTGGCAGGCCAAAGCGGAGATGGGGGGACGAATTGATCGCTATTTTGACGGAGCGATATGAGGTGGCACAAGATAGAGACGAGTGGAGACGCTGAGGGAAGGCCTTAGCCCAGCAGTCATCATCATATCAGCCAAAAAGACGTCTACTGCTGGACAAAGGGCTCCCTCATGGATAAATAGCCCAACAGCAGGGCTACTAAAAAAAGGCTTGAGTTAAACACACGTATGTCTAACTAGAACAATAATAAAACTTGGATATCATTGTAGTATATTACTATAACAACAAAATTAGTTACGTCACTGTGGCCTTGGTCCAACTACGTTTAAATAATTATTAGCGCAAATAAATTAAGAACCTCAAATCTTTAAACCTTTATTTTACTGTTTTAATTATGACCTTCAAATATACACTTTTGCAATGGCAAAATTATTTTTATTTTCTGATAACATTAGAGTAGCATGAGAGCAGATTTCCCCCCCTAAAATATTAACTTATTACTAATATATGCACAAACTATTTTTTTTTCATAATATAACTAAGTTTAAAGTTTTAGTATTGTTAACCCTAACACAATTAAATTAAATAAACAGAACACGCTTAACAATTTAACCGAAAACGATTTCAATGATAAGTATTTTCCTTTTACTACACAATTGTACTGAGCCAAGCACTCAATAAACATTGGTATTTGTTTTCCATTTTCCGAGCGAGCAGAAATAATTCTGAGCAATTTGTTTTGCGTTTAAACTTTAGGAGGGCTATTAAAAAAGGATCTCCATTACCAAAGTTTTATCTCCACAGGATTGTATAAAGCTGTCAAAACTTATGGATATCAAAGTTTCAAATGTCGAATGGTAGATTTTACTTCGTCTCGTCATCAACAGTCTTCTAACGTCCCATTGCTGGGCTCACGCCATAATACAGTAGCAATATGGCTCATGGGGCGATTGGGCCATTATCCACCACGCTAACCCAATGCGAGTTGGTGAATTTCATATGACAACTGAGACCGATGGCTTACCTATGTTTTGTCTCTAATCTGTACTCTGCTTGGATGTTACCCCTTCTGAGTACCTAGTGTGAGTTTTGTTTACTATCCGTATTCATTCGATTACGTTTACGAAAACAAAAATTAGTATGGCATTGACGCAGCGCCTCCTGGCGACATACGAAAAGAGTTACAATTTTGCCATACAAATCCTCGTTTTCGTTAACGTGATCGAATTGCGAATGAAACTCGCACTAGGCACCCAGTATAGTGTGTTTTTTTTAGAGGCAAATAAAGTTATTTATTATATCTTTCTTTATTTTTTCTCATATATAAATTTACATTTTTAAATATTTTTACAAACAAAATAAATAAAACATTTAAAAGTATAAAAAAATAGGGGTCCGCCGGCATCGGGACCAGGGTCCAAGCTACCGGTGGTTAAGGCTCCAGAGACAGGAACCTCCTCACAATGCGTGCCGTATCGAGGAGAACTGCCTTCTGAATCAGGCCCTTGATCCAACCGCCTAACAAGAGCCTCATTAGATGTTGATCGAGGTTCTTAGCCATCAGGCCATTGGCCGTAACAACAATCGGTACGATGACAGCCGAATCCACACTGCACATATTATTATTATTCATTATTATTATTATATGTATTTAAATGTGTTTCAATTTGTAATGTGACTGTAAACTATTTTAACGATTCCCTACCAATCTTCTGCATCCCTAGGTTGCCTGAAAGATATGGCCGCCGATAAGAGTGAAAAGGCCGCCCTTTGTACCGCAGACATGCTACTTTTATCATCGGCGATCGGCGATTTTGCGACTGTATTGATGCTCAATCTCGTTAATGGCGACTCTCTGCGTTCGATCGCAGTAAAATCGTGAGATTCTTATCGATGCACCATTCGCGACTTCATGCGTTCGGTTCGGACGCGGTATCGTAATCGCGCGTTTTAGCGACTGCTCCGATGCTGGATCGGCAACTCAATGCAAATCGATGCGACCGGGCATCCGAATGTGTGCGGAATGTAACGATCAGAAGCTGTGTCGAGCTTCCGCAAAGCGACTGAATCGCCGCGTTTGGCGTTTATAAGTGTGCGGTGTGGAATGTGTAGTCGCTGCATTCAGCTTCTAAAAAGCGACTGAATCGCCGATCGCTGATGCTAAAAGTAGCATGTCTGCGGTGGCTCTAAAGGTTCGCGCACATTATGTTGGGCCGCAGCGGGGCGGGTCGCAGCGCAAAAATCTGCTCAAATCGCTCGTATGTATTTTATATGAACTATCGCACACTATGCCGATGCTGCCGGGGCGCAGCGGGCAGCATACTCCGCTGCGGATTTTGGTTGCGTGCGATGCGGCCCGCCCCACCCCGCTGCGCCCCGGCACAGTGTGCTATAGCAACATGAACTTCTTCTTTTAACAACAGGCAAATAAATACATGACATCTTGTTTTTTGCCTTTTAGTTCTTTTCTTTTTGCCTTTATTATCATGGCAGTCGTGTTTTTTAATTATTTGTTTTTATTTTGTACCTTTTAGTGATAAGTTTAATTTTAATAAAATATGTCATGCTAAGTAATTTAATTTGTATGCATTTTTATACAATAAGAAATAAAAATTTGTTTCTACAGATATCATGCTAAACATCAAGTTCTAGTCTCTAACTCCAATAATGACGAATTTTCATCATACAACATTTCATACCCTATTTCACCCACATGGGAGTTGAATTTCCAAATTTTTACTAGCCTATGTTAGTCGGAACAATGTAAGAATTGTAACGATTTACGAACGAACGAACGACTTTAACGAACTTATATATCTAAATCGGTTCAGGCGTTTAGAAATTATGGTGGAATAAAGAAACATCACATACATACATACATGAACGCTGAAAACATAATTAACACTCCTTTTTTTGGCAGTCGTGTAAAAGAAAGTTCTTCGTCAGAGCTATCCATAACGTACAGTTGCACGCGACGTCTGGCAGTACACTGTATTCAAAATCCGTCAATGCGCTGCGACCCGGCCCGCTTATGCCCAACTCGGCACGTTCTCAACTCGACACGCAAGATAAATACCTAAAAAAACTCCCAACTCGGCACATTTCCATAAACGCTTAGAGAAAAAACAAAGTACAGTCAAAATTAAAAGTAAAACTTTAAAACCAATAACTATTAACTTCTAGTAAAAAAAGTTAGTCATAACAGATTAATTATATGATATTACAACCTAATATGCATTGCATTATTATTAGTAAGTAGGTCGATCATAACTTTACCTGCAGCGTTTGGCAGGCAAGCGGTGCGGCGGCGGGACAGGGCGAGGGCATTTTTATCAATTAAACAAAAATAGTATACTAATAATAGTAGTCAAAACTGTGATTTTTATGCTATTAAAACTAAGAAAAGACACAATTATCAACATTTTTATTTTACTAATAATTATAAAAAATATTTTGTACTGTACCTTCATATTTTATTTATTAGGTTATAAAACAACAACTTTTTGTATTAAACAACAAATTATTACATTTAATAAGTATATTTAGTTACATAAGAATTTTATTGTTATAAAAACTTATAATGATTATAATTTTCTTATGTAGAGAAAAATGAATGATAGTTATAAACAGCATGTTCTTTATTTTTCTTTCTGACAGTACTTTTTACCTTTTCGTGTCATGTTGGGAGTTTTTGTTAGGTATTTATCTTGCGTGTCGAGTTGAGAACGTGCCGAGTTGGGCATAAGCCGTCACTAATGTGCTATGTAAACATTTTGCGCTGCGCTGCGGCCTGCCCCGCCCCGCTGCGGCCCGACATAATGTGCGCGAACTTTTATACAACTGTTTTTATTAAAACGTGTGTATTTACGTTATGTGTCTTATTTTGTGTACAATAAAGTCTCAGTAGTATTATTCTAACATGGCTTACGAAGAACGAATATTTACTTTTTATTCGTATAACTCCTCGTAAATTACCTGTGTGGGATGCTCTAACTGAACTATACGTCGTATTTGTGAGATATTTCTTTAGCTTGCTTTACCAGGGACTCGATTTGCAATTTTTTAAACAATCATTCATGTGTCAGTATATATTCAAGTTTTTCCCATAATCCTAATTTCAAAATGCGCTTAACTGAACCTATGCGATTCGAAGTCTTTCATAATGTAAAACCCATTAATTCAGTTAATAAAGTCTATTTTTATGTTTTCGTTAGATCTGTATTTGCATATCTCTTAGAATTCTAATAATATCGGTTTGTAAATATTGACCGTAATCGATAACGAAAAGTATAAAGGTTCTATAAAAGAATCTATCATGGTACGTTATGTAAAAAGTACTCAATAACTCTTTAAAAATGAACACAAATGTCATCTTAGACTTATCTTAAAAGCATCAAAGAATAAAATTATATCATTCGGAGTAATGAGAAAGGTTATTAGAACCAGACACTTTCTTTAATTACGTCGAGTTTGCGCGGAAGTTTTTGCTAAACAATCGCCTTTAGATTTCAACTTCTCGAAGTTTCATTTGAAGTAAACGACCTATAGCAGAAGTTAGCGGCGCTGCCCACCGTTTAGCTACAAAACTCTACGACTCAGTTTACAGAGGATAAATCCTAAAATTATAAATAAGTATTATTTATTGCACCCATTTTATCTTCTTTCTATTAATTTTTAGCACCCAAGGTTGTTTGGAGGAGATTGCTTGTTGCCAATAAGACCACTTACTTTGTACTCGGACTCAATCAATATATTATTATGAAATATTATGACTGTGTAAATGTATATCCTTAAAATTGTAATTTGGTTGAAAAAAATGGAAAAAAAACCCTCCAAGCTTCTTGCCTGCTCTTTTCCAAATCCAAGCTGGTGGTAAATTCAGTAGTTCAGTTTTTTTATTTACAGCTAGGGTTGGCTAGAAGAGATCTCTCTTACAAATAAGCTCATATTTGTACGTGTCATGTGTAACGTGTGTTCCTATGTGAATTTTCCATGTACAATAAAGGATTAATATTAATATATTTGACGTCAATCAGTGCCTGTGAAGGCTTATATTAATCTTCGTCTTTGTGAGCAATAAAAGTGTATTGTATACTTTGAAAGCCGTACACATTATGATGTAACCCTAGCACCCTACTCTGGGTGATAGATGTGGGCGTTTACGAATTGGTCGATTTACAGCTCGTTTAAGCTCGGTTTTGCTACATTAGAACATACTTTTCAGTGTTTGTGACTCTTATCTCGCTGTATTATGAGTTACAATTGTTACAAGTTGTTACAAGTTACAAATTTAAATCAACGGTTATGCGCCAAACGTTTTTTCAGCACGTATAAGCAATTTTTTGTCGTACACAATTTTATACTTTCGCTTTCCATTTTAAATAAAATGTTTAACGTGGTTTCACTCAAACTGGTTTGTTCAATTACCATAGGTATTTGAATTTGTGCTCTGTAATTACTCTAGGCATACCTACAGACCTTTTTTATCCAGTCTGTGAACATGGCAGGAGCAACGTGACCGAAACGTTGGATACTTAAAAAGGTATGCTTAGAATACCTTTGAGGAGCTTGATGGCATAACGGTTCAAGTTCGAGAGAGTTTGTTTAAGAGATTGCAAGTAAAGCAACTTTGGCAATGCTGGAGCACCAAAATGGCAAAATAAAAATATCTCGACCTCCAAGAGATTGGGTCTCGATTGGGAGATAATGTTCAATCTCCCATAGCTGATGCTTAAGTTTGTGTGAGAAGGCGGAGTCTAACGTATGAAGGGAAAATATTACAGCAATTTTTTTCACTTCATCCGTATCATAAGATACTGATGTTGTCTGTTGTGAAGTGAAGTTGTGGGTCAGGCTCACCACCAGTTAGGCTATCGTGGCGATGTCCGACATTTGGGATAGCATATCTAAATGTAGTTATCCCACCCTACCAATTAACGTTAAACCCTTTAAACATTTCATTTAAAATTTATGTATGCTTATGAAAGTGCATGCCGACACATAATCTGATATCAATGAGCAAAGACACGCTTATTAATTCCTATATGTGTCGACCAACAATCCAACGCCAACTGACCCAAATTGGTACGCGTAAACATATTTGAATACGCGTGTGTATGAACGACGTGCGTAAATGATTGTACGACTGCCAGTACGAGTTTTTTTATTTTATTGTGACCACGTTTTTATTCATACGATCCAACAATGAGCGATGACAACGAAAAGCAAAGCAAGCTACAATGAGAGCGAGAGAGATAGTGGAAGAAAGAGATAACAATAGCTATACAATACATGCTGAAATTTTAACTGCCTCTGTGGTCTTGCGGTTAATACTACCGGTGTCAGACTCAGAGGTTCCGGGTTTTTGTGTTTTTTTGTTTATGTACTCGGTTTAGTTGGTGGTATGTGTTAGTTCGCTTGGCTAGCTACCACCGTATTATCTAATAGTTGTGTTCCGGCAGCTAGAGATCAGATAGCCAGTGCCTCAGTAGTTGAGGATTCCACAAGTGTGCTTCCACCTTCGACCTTATCATCATCTAATATAAGGTGAGATGAAGCTAGGCCTGTATCTCTTATAAACCAACCATGTTCAGTCTCTCTGTGACCACAGAGACTGAATATGGTTTAAAACTTTATTATAAAACTAGCCGTCACCCGCCCGCGCCGCTGTGCGAAAATAATGGATCAATGAATGCTATATAAAATAATTATTAGGTTTACCAACATCATATATAGCCTATCATTTGCACAATCTCATGTTCTTAATACATACAAATTTTCATCAAGATCGGTCAAGCCGTTCTTGAGTTATAAGAGGACATACAGACAGACAGACAGAGAAACAAACAGACACAGACAAAAATTTCAAAAATCGTAGAATTGTGTCACTGAGTCATAAAAGGAATA
The DNA here is from genome assembly GCA_963082485.1 of Eudonia mercurella. Taxonomy (NCBI): domain Eukaryota; kingdom Metazoa; phylum Arthropoda; class Insecta; order Lepidoptera; family Crambidae; genus Eudonia; species Eudonia mercurella. The sequence continues at coordinate 9,008,946 of OY720026.1, forward strand.
TTTATCCCAAAATTTGTCAGAAAAATTGCATGTACAGACAGAGCCTACAGATTTATATAGTAGTATATACCTATAGATATAGATATGGATAATATGTAAAATAAAAGCAAGTAGATCTAAGTATACACAGTAGTTCATTTGTTTCACAGGTGTTTGATTGAGAGTACAACATTCCGAAAGGTATAGAATAATTATCAACGTCAGCAACTTATACTATGGAATAAACTGTCAAATTGGCAACTAGTGTACGAAAAAGTCTCCTCATTTGAAAACTAACGAAGGCGTGATCTCGACACAAAGAAAAAACACATTAAAAACGAACCGCTAAAAATAGTGATAGTTGTTTTAGGTGGAATACTTCAGTTGCTATTCTCCCGGTTATACTCGTGTATAAACATATTATGTATTATGGTTTGACGAACGACGCCACTACGCATCTACTACATTCAATAATCAATACTTCGTTCGTAAAACCACTAGGTATATAAATGAATTGTAATTGACTTACCTCATAAATTACTGATTTCAAAAGAGACACGCGTCACAAATTATTACCGTTTCAATTCGACCCAAATGTGTCACTAGGGCTTTACTAACTTCATTCGTATTATGTGTGTAATTTGTCAATTCGATAAAATCCTCTTAATAGTCAGGGCTTACATGACTAATAGTTAGGAGACACGGATTTTAATAATATCTTTCGTATCAATGCATCATTCTTTTTTTTTTGGGAGAGATATTGCTGATTGTCACTGGGTATTTTTAGCTTCACCGGGCTTATTTGGAGGCGGCGAGAAACTTAAAGGGTTCCTCAAGCCGTGTGAAACTAATCACCTTCGGAGGTTTTCTAAAGAGAACAGCATCACGCACTAGTGCGTGTCCCCGTGTTTTACTAGATTCCCCGAGGGGTTTGGATCGGATCGGAGAGCAGAACAGCCCAAGCGCGCCTCTCGACTCGGGTTGACCGGGCCGTGTTGGTAGGGAGAAGCGCCCTCGTACAGACGGTGGCAGATCAACGTACCCAAACCTGTCAAATTTCTCCAATGAATATTGATCCTTATAACCAAACATTAAAGTTCAAAATTGATTGTAGACATTTGACAATTTTGGGTAGGTTGATCTGCCGTCGTGACATGTCTGTACCTTCCTGCCCCCAACCGCCTAACTCTCTCGTTTTCGATCGCTTTGAAGGCGAGGCCCTCGCCTCGCTTTCTAATGTAATATCGAAATACAATACCGAATAATATCAAAAGCTATAGCCTATAGCTTTCGATATTGCTTTCATATTGCTTTCGAAATGACAAGATGACACCTCCTCCTCGCCTCGCCTTCAAAGCGATCGAAAGCGAGAGAGTTAGGCGGTCGACGCCCTGGTATAGAGCGCGTAAGAATGTATCATTCGTGTTCAGTCAACTCAATATCAGGTGATATAGGTGTTAAATTTGTTAAGTGTAGATTAGGTACAAAGTCATAAAAGGTTTTCGCTATTTTTTTGCCGGTCAAACACGTTTTCCCTGCTCGCTTTAATTACAAAATGAATTATGCATTTGTAATAAGTTGTATCACACAGTGTAAAAGGCTGTCCCATATTATCTCAATTATAAAAGCGTGAAAATATTATTTAAACACAAAATATATTTTCTTACGTCACTGCCTCACCAATTAGATCGTGGCTTGACCGAGACGTTTAGTTTTTAACAAATGTCGATTTACCACCAGCTCATTTTATGTCCCGACTGCTGGAGCATGAGCCTTAAGGATGGAAACATCACATGGTGAACGGGCTATAAACCACCACGCGGGCCCAACCCAGCTACACACGATTTTAAAGTTTATAGCTACTGACACCCCCTACTAACCGTCAGCTTACAAAGTAGGTGTCAGACATCCTTGTGCAAGCACAAGGGACCATCTACGTCAGGTCATAACGCCAGATCAGGGGGTCGACCGCCTAACTCTTTCGCTTTCGATCGCTTTGAAAGCGAGGCGAGGAGGAGGCGTCATCTTGTCATTTCGAAAGCAATATGAAAGCAATATCGAAAGCTATATATATATTAGCTATATATATAAATATATTATTCGATATATTTCGATTGATATTAGGAAGCGAGGCGAGGGCCTCGCCTTCGAAGCGATCGAAAGCGAGAGTGTTAGGCGGTTGGGGGGCAGAATTGGTGGTTGTTAACGACTGCTAATGTAGCCGGGAAGTCTTTGCTTTACGTGCTTTACGAAGCTTCAGTATAGATCGCGCTAAACTTCTAGTCCCCTCTGAAGTTGCTTCGCGCAGCTTTTCATACAGGCCCTGCCGCTCGTCCCCGCCTTCTTCCCGCTGACGCCTATTTTTTACTACTGCGACGCAAATCGCGCCAACTTCAGAGGGGACAAGAAGTTTGGCGCGATCTGTAGGTACAAAGGGTTGCTGCTTGCTGGCTTGGTCACTTTATATCGCGGAGATCAGTCGGAAGGTGTTCGCTGCCGCTGGTTCGTTGTGGAGGTGGAGGATTCTTCTCCCTGTGAAGACCAAGATCGAGCTTGCGCAGTCTCTTCATTTGCCTATATTAGACTACGCTGACGACGTCTCTGCCATTGACCTCAATGAGGATCTACAGGACAAGCAACAGCGTCTACAGAATCTTTGCATAAGGTTCATATTTGGCCTGCGTAAGTTCGATCATGTGTCTGATTTCAGGACTAAACTGGGATGGCTTTCTATATTGCGACGTAAGGAGCATGTTCTTACGCTTTTGTTCAACGAGCTGGGCTACCAGCCTTTGGAATAACCTCCCGCCTGATGTTCGTCACTCTAAGTCACTTGCTACTTTTAAGATTAAACGCTTAGTCTGCAACAACTTTATCGTATGTAGGTATATGTAGTTTATTATAACAATATATATTAGTAGGTAATATGTATATATCTTATATCACCTATTTTATTAAGTATAATATACAGTTAATAGATTTTATTATTATTATTTTTAATTTGCTAGTTGCCGGTACACTACCTCTCATTGTCTTCTAATCTGTTCTATGCTACTAAAGTTGTTTGGAAGAGATCGCTTTAAGCGATAACACCGCCGTTACCTACTATTATTTTTAATTTTCCTGTTTTTTGTTCTGTGTATAATTGTGTAAGCAATAATGTGTTTATTTATCTATCTATCTATCTTTGCAAAAGTTGTTTAATTTCGGTAATCGCAGACCGGGCGAGCTGCACATTTCTCGCAAGGACGACGGTAGATGGAGCGAGAGAGTTCGGGCGTGGAGACCCTGAACAGGAAGAAGAAGTGTTGGCAGACCACCGGCCAGATGGTCAGATGATATTGAAATGTCGGCAGCATGTCGCACAATGTGGAGGAAAATTGGAGAGGCATACGTCCAGCAGAGGACATCACTATGCTGAAAGTTAGGAGGAAGGAAGACCGAGCGCGCAACGACAAGGGACTAAAACGTCGATAATCATGATTCTTTTTAAATATTGAGATCAATATTTATTATTTTATTTACTTAGATAAGTAAATTACTAACGTCGCAGATAATTCTAATTATTTCGTGGTCTGTCCTAGGGAGCGTGCTTGCAAAATAACGCAACTCTTTAATGGACATTAGCGGTTTGATGGGGTCGTAAAATAATAAAATTGGACCGGAGTTTCTTCGTGGAGGCGATGTAATTAACCTTTGTACGTGCTCTCATAGAACTCTCCACCGACGCAGATTATATTTATTAGCGCAGGAATTATTATCTTATTGCGAGAGGTTTAATTAATTTCTTTACCATAGTTCTAAGTAGGTTGGATGAAGGAGGATATTGTATTTGTTATTACATTCTTGAAGCTGATCAAGTGGAAGAAATGGGAGTTATAGCGACTAATAAGAAAATATTTATAGAAAATACACTTGGTGGTTTTAAACATTTGTTGCGTTATCTCAATATCGAAGAGCTCGATGGCGTAGTGGTTAACGCGCTCGGTGTGCGATTGCTGAAGTTAAGCAACTTCCGCAAAAGCCGGTCATCTGATGGGTGACCAAAAATGTATCATCTCGAGCTTCTCCGTGCTTCGGAAGGCACATCAAGCCCGCGGCTGCATTTGCAGTCGTTAACAACCACCAATCCGCACTGTGTCCGCGTGTTGGTTTATGGCCCGTTTTCCCTATCCATCCATAGGGAAGGCTCATGCTCCAGCAGTGGGGACATATAATGAGCTGATGATGATCGAAAATACTACTTGGTGGTTTTAAATATTTGTTGCGTTACCTCAATTTAACTTTATCCAACTTAGCCCACGCCAGAAGCCCACTTGGTATATTGTTACTTGCTTTGGATTCTTACTAAAATTACTATGATGTGATTTTAAGTATTAAATGAATGGCGCAGTGATTTAGGTACAAAATAATGTAAAAAATCGTATATTTCGGCACAGTTGCATGCACCATGATCACGGATATCCTTACTGAAGTTATTGCGGGTGGGTGATTATCAGGTGGGTGATTATCAGGTGAGCAAACAAAACGATCTACCCTCTTCCTTAGTCGTTTTTTGCGCTCGATACTCGTACCACTGTCTCCTAAGTCACACACAACAAAAAACATGGTAATAATCCCTTTAATAATATTTATTCTAATGTAAGTGACCATGACAGATTAAAAAGTTTAAAAGTATCATTTCTCTGATTTAATTACAGCATTGAAAACAAAAACAATCTTAAGCGGTGACGGCACTGCAAATTTTTGTTTTTTTTTTCACTAAAAATACTTTAATTTTTTATCCATCACTTTTGTTTTTATTCGAAGTCTCTACGTGTTACGTGCGCCAGTTGATACCATTCTAATATGCGTGTACCTAATGATAATACTTAAATAAAGTGTTTGTCTACCAATCTCTATCAAACAAAAAGTGTTCCGATAAATATATTATAAAACATTTTGTCCATAAAAAGCTATAAAAATGTTTCATTAATCAAATCGGCTTTCAGTTTCGGTTCCCAAGGCGCAATACATAATTACCATTGTTTATAAACAGCCTACCGACAACATGTTTTTGTAAGCGCTCGCAATTAATTCTGCCACTTATTTTTCTATGCGACTTGGAAAATAATAAAACGGTCGGTATTCGATAAAATTGTATAACAATTGTCACTTATTACAACTTGTTTGATTTAACCGCCTCTGTGGTCAAGTGGTTAAGACCACTGGTTTAGACCCAGAAACCCCGCGTTAGATTCCCAGCGAGGGGTACACGTTTGTGTACTCGGTTTGGTTGGTGGTAGGGCTTGTTTGTCCGCCTGGCTACCTACCACCATTTTATCTAAATATGTCGCCATAATATCAATGTTTGTAGCATGTTTGTGTTCCGGCAGCTAGAGATAAGATAGCCAGTGTCTCACTAGGTGAGGATTCTGGGTGAAGTGCGCTACTTCCACTTATTGGCCTTATCATGACATAACATCAGATGAGATCAAGGCACTGTGCTTATCGTAAAATAAAAAAATAAAAAATAAAAATTTGACTTGAGAGGAGCTCGATAACGCAGTATTCAACGTGCCTGGTCTGCAAGTGCTGAGAATGAAAAGAATGAATGATGATGAATTTTGATTTACTAATTTTTTTTATGATACTTAATGACCTGTTATCTCTATCCATTAATAGGGAAGGCTCATGCCACAGAAATGGGGACATACAATGAGCTGATGATGATGATGATGAATTTTGATTTACTAATTTTTTTTATGATACTTAATGACTTGTTCTCCCTATCCATTAATAGGGAAGGCTCATACCACAGAAGTGGGGAAATACAATGAGCTGATGATGATGAATTTTGATTTACTAATTTTTTGATGATACTTAATGACCTGTTCTCCCTATCCATTAATAGGGAAGGCTCATGCCACAGAAGTAGGGACATACAATGAGCTGATGATGATGATGATGAATTTTGATTTTCTAATTTTTTTTATGATACTAAGCTAGCAAATGAGCATATATACCTCCCAATGGAAAACAATTGACAGATCTTATTTCACGTAATTTTGTAATGTAACTTTGAGTTTACTTTAAAATGGTCCCGAGAGAAGCTACACACGATAAATACAAAACCGGAGCACCTCAAAGGTTAGGACCTCTGCTCAATCAAGTTAACGGTGTTGGGGAATTTTATAAGTAACTTTTTTTTTATATAAGAAGGAGGCAAACGAGCTGGCGGGTCACCTGATGGAGAGTAATCACCGCCGCCCATGGACACCCGCAAAACCAGAGGAATCGCAGACGCGTTGCCGGCCTTTCCGTGTTCCAATCAAGGAGGTGACTACCACCGCACCGGTTTAATAAACAAAAGTATCATCATCAGCCTCTTAATAAGGCTCACTGCTAGGTTAAGGCCAGCCCATATTAATATGTACACTACCACAATGTCATGTTCACGTGGAAAGATATAAAAATGTTTCATGTTTCATGTTTTCAATGTTTCAAAAGGGCCAACATGGTGACCCAAAGCGTGGCTAAGCAGTTGGTCCCCACTTAACGGCTAACCTTGCTTCCGAAGCACGAAGAAGGTCGAGATATTTTAACCTGGTCTTTTGTCTGGTGACCAGTCTCTGCGAAAGTTGCTTAGTTTGCTAGATCGTAACCAGCACGAGTCACTGTATCATCGAGTTCCCAGCAAAACTATATTAAGATAATTTTTCATGTTAACATTTTTAAAGTTATAAATTTTAATTTGAGCGGTCATTATTATTAATGCTGACGAAGCCCTACATTCCATTTACGAGTGCCATATATTTAATTTCTTGAAAATATTTGGTTCTGTTTGAATATTTGAATATTTTTGAAAAATCTCTAACTAATCGTCGAGAAACGATCCTACTAATTATGTATTTGTAGGATATGCCTCTTACACATTTGAGGAGTCTATCTAGCAAGTTTGAATGACAATCCATTTTGCAAAACGCTTTGTAGCTTGCAAATATTTCACGCTCGCCACGCTTTTGTTCGAAGTTGCTATCGAAAGTGATACGACTGAAGTTATTTGCTCTATGCACATTCCATTAGTTTGAAAAAATATTTGTTATGTTGTGGTATAACACTGACACATTGATAGTTGAAGGATAGATAGCATTTGAATTGTTTTATTTTTGAAATTGATTCGCGCTCGCGTTGTTGAAACTATCAATGGGATTACAAAACGTTAGATACATATCTGGGGGCACGACAGTGCCTCCGCCAAGTCGAGCAAAAAAGCGGCACGGCCGTACCATTACTATTTACCTAAATGAATTCAACGTAATTATATATGTAAACATAGTACCTACCTGCGGAAACAGTGATGAAAAAAAATCTATGAACAGAACTGGATTGTGAGAGTACATTTTGATGGTTTTAGCCAACAGCTCATTGTTACACCTCTAGATGTACCTATACCTATGTCATTCCGTAATTAGAATTGTGATTTAAAAATAAATAAATAATAATTTTAATATTTTAAGTGTTTGATTTTTCTGCAGTTCATATGAAAACACCTAAAGTGGCGAGTTTACAATCATCATCAACAGCTCATTTTATGTCCCCATCACTACTGGGGTACGAGCCTTCCCTATGGATGGATAGGGAGAACAGGACATAAACCACCACGCGGGCCCAGTGCGGATTGGTGGTTGTTAACGACTGCTATTGTAGCCGGGACCAACGGCTTTACGTGCCTTCCGAAGCACGGAGGAGCTCGAGATAATAAATTTTTGGTCCAATCCAATGACCGGCCTTTGCCAAAATTGCTTAACCTCAGCACTCGCAGACCGGGCGCGTTAACCACTGCGCCATCGAGCTCCTCGAGTTTCCAATCGAGTTTACAATAGAACAAAATAATTAAAAGCCAATTTAAAGTTTTCGTAAAGAATTACGATCGAGTCAAAATTGCACAATCGTGTTTTTGAGCAAGGGTTTTAAAGACAAAGGCATGAAGTTATTATCTATATCAAAATTTAAGATTCGTTAGTCTTGTCATACTCCTACAACATTCGATGAAAATTGATATATTTTTTCAAAGTGTCTTAACTCTTATAGCGAGTTTACAATAACCCGTTCAAACCCTGCTCGTACTTTCTGATTTATAATAGCGATAGCGTTGTCTGAACAGATCCTACCAAAATATACTTTACAAAAGACAGAAACAGCACTTTAATATTTTAAATGATACTTATTAAACCTTATACTCGTAAAAAAAACTAAATTAAATTTTAAAAAAAAGCTGGCTTTAAAATATTTTTCTATCGTGCATTTTTTGTATTTACCTGTGTCAAACTAGATTATTGGTGAAAGGTTGATGGGATGGGGTAATCACGGGTGACCGGCCCATTACCTCCGCCCATAATCCCATGTTACAGAACTACATTTTAGAAATATATAGATTATTTTAAAAAAAGGAACATGGTATTTTTTATTACGCTTGTCAAGCTGGATTCCTGTCGAAAGGTCGATGGTATGACATGGATATTATGACGGGTCACTATCGGCGTATAACCCCTGTAATCCCATAATGCCTTGAAAATCCTCTTCAAAAATATTGTTGTTCACAAATAAAATAAAACAACAAGAGAAAAACATCTTATCATTTGACGTATACAAACTATTAGGTATAAGGTTACAATACTCGTAGTTTTGTTTAAACTATGCTGAGTCATGGCTCCTCTCTAATGGCAAAGTAAACTTTGTTTTTCATTAAGATGAGTGTTAGGGATACAGTTAAGGCAAGACTATTTTTCACACACAAATGGAAGTTTGCAGTTTACAAACAAGACCGCTGTCTAACTTTGTTAACAAGAATTTATATATTTTTAACGACAATAGGTACACGCTTGAAATATTCACTTTATTATTATTCACTTTCAAAATAAATAATTAAATTAAAATAAAACAAATACTTAAGGGGGGCTCCTTTTCTTTTGCTGGTTTTTGCTTGATAGTGCTAACGGCAACAGGTAGACGCTTGAAATATTTACAGAATATTGAGTTATTTTATTCACTTTTAAAATAAATAATTCAATTAAAATAAAATTAATATTTAAGGGGGCTCCCATACAACAAACGTGTTTTTTTTCAATTTTTTTTTCCTTCTTAATAACGATTACAGGTAGAAACTTGAAATATTTTTATAGATAATGGTACGAAACCCTTCGTGCGCGAGTCCGACTCGCACTTGGCCGGTTTTTATATACAAAGGCAGGTAGTGGATAGCGGTTTATTTATTTATTTCTAGGAAGATGTACAGACAAATAACATCTATAGTAAAGGTTAATAAATAGACATTAGGTATGCTAATAACAAATCTTCACAATTATAAACTTTAACTCACTTGATGGTGTGCTAAGAGGCCGTATTGCCAAAGATGTAAGAGTATTTCTCCGGAATAGGATAATAATTAAAATATTTTTTCGAAAAAATCTTAATATGTGTAAAAAAATTGTTAGTAGATACTATTCCGGAGAAATAACCGTAATCACAACTACCAGTAAATGTTATGAGATTGATTTCATTTTCGCAGTGAAAATCAAATGATATCTTTTGATTTATTGTTGTATTTACGGTAGTCAGGGTAAATATTCATTTATAATTTTTTTACACTTTCCTTAGAGTCTAATGTCTAAATGGTAAGTCCAAACTGAAGTGCATTTCCACCTTCGGTCTTTTCTTCACTTATTATCACGTGATTTGCTATTTTGTAAAATACAGTAGTAAAACAACGTTCATTGCTTAATTCAATTTGTAATCTCGCGCTCACTCATGTGTCTCGGACCGCACAGACTATGTCGTGCAAGGAATAGTCCCTCTAGTTCATTTGATTAGGAATTGTCTTTAAACAAATTACATCGTAACTTTAAAATAATCAACAGATTAAGGATAAGAAAATTACAATATGACAGTCAGTACACAATAACAGTAAATCCCCTCTGTAATAGTTTTAATTAGTATTCTTAGAAACTTTATTTCTCTTAGAAGAAACTCGTTACAAATAATTGCGATTACAACAGTAACAAGGTGGACAAGGCAGAAGCAAAACCACTATTGTAGATTACAGTTCATGAAAGTTTTTCAAATGGCTTCATGCCGTTGGCTCGAAAGTATTACAGTATTTTCTCTAAGCTCACAACCTCTTGCTGTTTTTTATTATTACAAACTTTTATGTAACTTGCAATATATGTATGTATATATGTATGTATGTATGTATGTATGTATGATTGTTCCGGTAGAGTCTTGCAACTCAATTTTGAAGCAGATATCTTCAACTGATTAAGCTGAAATTTTGTATACATGTTCAGTTCAGATGACAATGCATGATTAATTGTGTGACGTCATTCTAAATCCAAGATGGCGGCACACTCAAGATGGCGGACTAATTATTTTTAATGCATTCCTACAATATGGGTATCAAGGCATGAAAGGGCTTCCTGAGAATAACTCGAAAAAAACAGTGACGTCACTCTTAATTCAATATGGCGGACTCCTAATCCTTGAAACTCAATTTTGAAGCAGATATCTTCAACCGATTGAACTGAAATTTTGTATTTCAGTTTGTACGTTCAATTTGGATAACAATGCATAGTTAACTATGTGACGTCATTCTGAATTCAAGATGGCGGTACACCCAAGATGGCAGACTAATTATTTTTAATGCATTCCTACAATATGGATACCAAATGCTTAGAATAATGCTGCTGAGAGTAACTCGAAAAATAAAGTAACGTCACTCTGAATCCAATATGACGAACTAAGTTTTTAATGCTTGCCTACAATATGGGTATCAAATAAAAGGACTTACTGAGAATATGAATGTGAGTTTAATGTTTGAATCTGCAGCATCGGATGGTTAACATTGACTTATGTAATTTGGTGAGATAGGCGTCAATAGCATTGGTTTAACTAAAAAGTAAAGAAATAAATTAAAGTAAAAAACCTTTTTAAAAAACAAGCTTTTATTTAAATGCGCTAAAAAGAAAAAAAATAACTTTTACTTTAAAACTTTTACTATTAACTTATTTACTTTTTTATTCAATGAAGTAATTAACAAACTTGACTAGAATTTAATTATACACATGATACTACTGAATTTTGCTATCTTATACTACTACTGTTGTTGTAAGTTTTGAAATATGACTAAGACACTGTGATAAACATATGACGATCTTAAAGAAATAATATGACTAACGGTATTGTATGTTTTGGTTTGAATCGAGTCTCCGATGTTTCGACATATTCGTATGTGCTATGTCTACGCAGAACTACTTATTTTTTTACCATTCCATGCCATGGTCACTAAGAAATGAATTTAAGGAATGAAATTGGAACAGTCAATTTTCACTTTATATGTTTTCTTAATTCACTTTGAATTCGAGGTTCGCCCATTTTCCGATTTTACACATATAAAACGTGAGCATATTCTTCATAGTTTCTTATTTAGCGTGTCATTTTCTGTGCAGATTGGGATTAAAAGTGCTTCCCACGGATATCTTAACAAACTTATCTCGCTTCCGATGGAAATCTGAATTTGTTTGACACTCCAAAGTTGCAGACCTTCATCGATATTCATTTTTCCCTTATTTTCATATCCTCACCTTATTTCCAGCTGTTTGCGCTCCTCAGATTACTCCACTGCCACTAAGGATTTATTTAAGTCGGAATTCAATTCAGATCCATTTTATGTTTCTGTTGGATTTGTGGAAAAGTTTGTGAAAGTGGATAACTTGGGCCGAAATTGTTTATCCCGCTTTACGATTTCGTCATTCGGAACAAAATATTATACTGCTCCTCGTAAATGGTTCCTATTTACTTGGCTGCTTCGTGAAGTTTTCTAAAAAGATTTTATAGAAGTTTTTTATTATTATTCAATTTTAAGTAGTTCTAAGTGACAATGCTAATTATATTTTCGTATTTCCAGTCCTTTTAGCCAATTGCCTTTACCGAAAAACTTTGACTGCATTATAATATTACAAGTAATTTGCTATGGTCTTCTATCGAAAGTCATTAACAACTTCTTTGGTTGATTTAAATGTGTTCATACCATTTTTGGTCTTTCCATACATATTTGAAGGACAGTGAAGCTATGCCTTCTGTTCACAAAACTGACTCCTAAGACCTTGCAAAGAGAAGATCCAGCAAGTTAAAGTATATTTATTGCAGTCAGTCTAGTATCACATAAGTAACTGTCAGTTACTACTTCAAAGCAACAGCTACAAACTGTTGCTTTGGAGAAGTAGTTACCAAAGCGAGCCCTTCTTAATAAAACCCATTCAAAGAATATTTCATACTCAACAAGAGGTTGTTAGAACCAATCTTGGTTTGAGTTCCCCTTCAGTGAGAATATGCCAAGAATATAAACAGCAAAAGTAAAACGACATAGAATCTTTCATCACTCATTAACCGCGTTCAGAAGGAAAGTGCTGGAATCATTTGCAAAGTAGGAGTTATTGACTTTATGTTTTTGTTGTCACTTGTTATCACTTGTCATATTGTAGAAATGCTATATTATTCTTATTTTTTTATGAATTATTTGGTTTTCATTATTTAATTTTAATAAATTTATGGAGTACGTAAGCAAAATTCTTTTATATTGTTTTTTTTGTTATTATTTGTTTTAATTTAGGTTGTTTAATTATAGATTTTGTACAATAATAATTAATTAAGTAATAAATTATTTAATGTGTATATAAATGATTGCTGAATTTGTTTTTATTGATATTTTTATAGTAGATTTTTTTATGGTATGAAGTTTGGTTGCCTTGCATGCTTGTAAAGGAGCTAGGTTGTTGCTATTTTTATTTTTCACCGTGTCCTTTTGTAAATGATGTATGCACCTGTTATTGACGCAGGTATCAGCTAAGTTTGTATTATGTTTTGTTTGCCATTGTATAATATCTGCCCTGTTGGTGTGTCAAAATAAAATAAATAAATAAATAAAATAATTAAGATAATTCGCAGACTTACGTTGAAATAACCGTCGTGGTTCGGATGCAATATTAGGTATTCACGTGTATTTTAAACTTCATCGACGTACTTTAGTTATTGAAAAAGATAATTATGTAAAAAGATAGGTACTGTTAAGAGGTGACTTTGTTTTTTTTTTATATCGAGGAAATTTCATAATTCTCCATTTTGGAAACAATAACATTGTTGCTGATATAGTCTATTAAATCATATATTTTTCTTAGCGTTATTTTTGTAGAAACATGCATAAAGAAGCGCATTTCAGAGTGATCAGCGCCTTAATACTAATAGGTAATTACAAGTATAATAAGAAAGTAGCACACAAATAATCCTGTTTAATCCAAAGAGCTTATAATATTTGCTACGTTGAACGTCAAACAGATTATAACCACTACCTATTTATGTTTTAGTAAAGTCAACATAATTAAATCAATTTTGTTTGTCAGTGTAGCCATACAGGAAGAGAACTTAACCGCCACGCTGAATTCAGATGTTATTAAAACCCATGATTATACATGATATATAAGGTCACATTTTATCATATAAGATATAATATAAGAAAAAATATCCAAAGCAAAATAATACTTAGACATAAAAACAGGTTAAATCTTCCTATTTCTCGTATAACAATGCACTCTTCCGGTCCTTTGGTTATGTCAATAAAAGTATATAATAAGTTAACTGAACATATTAAAAATGAAGACACGTTGAGGAATTTTATTAACAAATTAAGAATTTTTCTGCTAAACAAAAGCTATTATAACATAAAAGAATATTTTAATGATAAATCATCAACTACCTATAAAATAATTAATAATTAATAAATATAAATATACATATATTTTTTAACAGATAATTAATTACATATAATGTAAGTAAATATTCTATGTAGGTACTTACTGCTGAATTTTTTTTTTAATGCTAGGGCCTTATTTCTCTGATATAATTAGATGTTTTGTCAAAATATTTGCAGTAAAATGTGACCTTATATATTATGTGCTAATCTACATTGACTGAACGATTTCAAACAAAATATCTATCTTTTGAGATGTTATATAGTTGAATGAAACATTTTAGAAAATTCGTCACAGGAAGACTCCTGCAACCACAGACCTTGTAAAGAGGTTGCAACGTCATAATAAAATAATAATGTAAAATTAAACTCGAGTAGCTTTGTAAATAGTGTTTCATATATAGTGTAGTGTTGGAGTAAACTTTAGAAAACAAACTGTTCTCTAGATTTCAGTAGTGCTTTGACTAGACTTTAAGATCATAAATTCTAGTGAAATCATTATGTAATGCCACGCCCCAAAATAGTTACATGCATCTAATAATATAATCTTATAAAGAGCTTGACATTACTTTGTGTAGGCAAAACCTTCTTCAAATTGTTATTTAACAGCTAAGACGGCGTCACAACGTTCACGGAAGAATGCCTACGCATTCAGCCTCACATAAGCCCAATTCATCTACATAGATGAGAGGATGACGTCACAACCATAACAGAACATTTGGAGTTAATACCCACTTGGATCTAAGTTTAGTTATGTAATGATATTTAAGCTCATATGCGGCGAGCACTGATCAGTGCCCTAAACAATTAAAATTAAATTGTGTCTATATTTACAGCAGACGGGGGATTAATCCGGCATCTATTTTGCTTTTCTGCTTTAAAACAGTACTTCAAATACAATAAAAAAATAATATCGATAATAAATGTACAAAAATGTAGTAATGTTTTATTTTCAAATGTTATTTTCTGAAACTGTTCGAACTTCTTGAAACTGTGCGAACTCGTGCCATTCTGACGCGTTTCTTTCTACCATCGTAAGTCCCAACACACTCTTGATATCTGAAAGTAAAATATACCAAACCAGTAGAATGTGCTATGGACTCCCTTTAGAAGGGTTTTCCGTGCGCTATGAGGTTCTTGCAGACACTAAATAGGGCCCCCAAAGTCGGCTACGCATAGGTAGTTCCTTGGATTCTACAGATATCCAACAGCAGTGATCTCTTCTTCCTATGAAGTGACTCGCCATCTCGTTTGTCGCCTTTCAAACTGTTTGGAATTTAAATAAAGAAATAACGTCTCAGCAGCCATTAAGATCCAGAAATCGTAGCTGGAGTCACAAATCATTATAATTGGTACTTATATTGAGGTTACGAAAGTCATATATACTGTGGAAATTTAATCTTCATCTGTTTTTATTACCAACATACCGGTGCCTATTCAAAACAACACTAGACAAGCTGGCTTGGAGCCAAAACGAATGTCAACAATACTCAAATGTCATCATTTAACGTACAGAGCTTCAAGGAAATTACCCTAAACAGTCAGTTAATATAAATACTGTGTACTTTACTGTGTAAATATACGACTTCATTATGCGGAAATTATGATTGTGTAGATATGCATATTTTATTATACTCGTAATATTAAGAGCGGTTCAGAAAGAGAAGTAATTTTTAGTGAGGTAGCAGGATTCGAACCCGCATCTAGCATTCCAGTGTCACTATCGTAATCACTGTCACTTGTCAAATAGTTGTGGTTCACACCACAGCTAATTGAATTTGTTTCAAATGTTAAATTGAATGGTATTACGATAGATATTAGAGTTACACAATAAGCCCTCGGGTTAGATCCCTACTCGTGGTTGTCCACCGACCACCATCTGAAATCCGAAAGTGTTATCTTTTGTACAAACAAAATACACTTTCGCATTGATAATTGATTCGTTTTATTCCTAAATATTAATATATATTAGATCGTCTATATGCTAGAATTATGTGCCGATTCCAATTTTACTGAACCAATAATATCTGGTATTCATATTGAAAAGATCATGCGAATATTTGTCACTTCACGTTCGCAATACGCCTTTGTCGTGACTTTATCCGTATGACTAATGGGATCATTTGGGATCAAAGGCATCTGTGACGGAAAGAAAAGTGGTTTTGCTAACAAAGAGCTACATTTAAGTTACAATGCAATGTTATTCGTAACTGTTGTAATATTACTTTTTAATTCTACTGAGCCGGCAAATAAGCATAGTTTAAGAAAAGCAACCACTGTTTCTTTGGCACTAAATCGCTTTAAAGCGATTTAGTGCCAAAAAAAAAGAAAAAGAAAGAAATCGCTTTGATGCGATTTAGTGCCAAATTGTAATTTTTAAAATTACTATATTTCATGTTCAAATATGTCAGGGTGTTTGTTTGCGTCCTTCTCAATGTTTTATAAGTTGTCTACTCATTATAATCATGATTTTAATATTTACTTATAGAAATAGAATCATTTGTGTCTACTTTATGAAAATTTGTATTTTTATCAAACACAATACTTTAAAAATATCAATAAAAATTTTACAAAGTATGTGTTCATATTCGAAGGGCGCCGACCAAAAAATGCCAAAAGTGCAGTCACGTGAAAATACTATCGTATTATGTACATAAACAAAGTATATATTTAGTATCAAAGGGAACGTGTTTACAATTAGTCCGAACCATAAATTCATAACACACTATGGTTTTTTCTACAATATCATTTAAAGTTGGGCAAAAATCATAAAAACGAGTGGCGGCGTTTAGTTGATTTCTTATAGTAATCTAAATGATCGTACATCTGATTTTGTCTAAACAATCACCAATGTCTAAACTACAAATCGTCCGTCTCACATTTTCGATTTATCAAGCGGTTATTTAAATTATTATTTTTCAAATTAACACGTTAAATTCTCCAAATAAAATTACTATTGCCGCACGGCATCACATAAATATAGACGAAGACATTTCAAATAAAATCTATGACACTATATGGCATTCCAAATCTTCTTTTCCCCTTTTACCGGCTCCATAAATAAATATCTTTTGCTTGACTATAAGTAGTATAAGATTCCCTCGAAGGGTAAGTAAGCCCTTCGAGAGAATCTTATACCTTTTACCGATATACACTCACCGCCCCTTTGTCGGATTTTTCTACAGTCTGAGGTGGCAAGTTGGTAAACATGTAATTGTATATTGCTTCCATAGCCTGACTGCGTAAATGTTCCAGTGGACCTGGCTGTCTTTAAGCTCTTGTTGTTTAAGTCAAGCTCATCCTTTTCTTGACAAATTTTGGAGTAAAATTTCGACTGATCGAACTACCAACATTTCAGTCTCCATGGAATCTTGGATTCTGTAAAGGGTTCGAAATGTCAAGATAAAATAATATGTAAAATTAAACGCGAGTAAATTTGTAAAACAGCTCGTTTTAAGCAGTGTTAGAACTGGAAAAGGATATATTTTAGTTCCTGAGTGCATTGATTTAAGTTCAAGTTTAAAGAAAAAAGTTTCGTGAGGTGTTTTAGGTATTTTATTGATTTAGGAAAATACCTATATTTATTATAAATTTGTGCTTTATTATTTTTAAATTGTTATGCGTTGATAACCGTTACATGACAGAGCTAGCTGCTCCTGCCGCTGCTAAAGCCAATTCTCACCAAATCACAAAAGTATACAAAATCAGGAATTTGTTTGAAAACGAAGTCTTGTCAAACCCATTTCGAAATGTCGTCATCGTTAAACATAAGGTATAACATAAGTTTTCTAACTCTACCTGAAGTAAAAGAGGTCTAAGGCAGCGAGATAAGTAAAATAGGTTCTCACGTGGAAATTTTGATGAGAAGCGAATACCCAACTTCAATTCAGCCCGAAACCAATTTATTATAGAACCTGTCGCGGGCCGTGACTTATAAGTATTTTATGTTCCTACTTTCGAAGTTTACCGGGAACTTAATCTCAAGTCTTGTGGGCAATTTGATTGATTATAAAATCAATAGAAAACCATTTAGAAACAACTTGTGTTTTTGTATTTTACATCGTATCAAACTTTAAAGTTTGTTGAGACGTAGATTTCAAAGGACATGGCTAAGAAACTGCCCTCAAAATGTATATAAATGTATATGAACTTCTCACTAGCTTGAATCACTCAAATATTGATTAAATAAAAGTAACGCGTTGTTTATTTTTCTAGAACTTTCGTGAACAAATCAATAATTTTAAACATTTAAACTTGTTTTTATGCTTTTATGGTTTTGTTTGACAAGGAAACCATAAATATGATTAAAACGTTCCGTTTTACAAAAAAAAATATGGAAAATATAAAGGCGCGCGTCCACGGAGTCAGAATCAGAGCTTGATTTCTATAAGTGCATATTTTTATACATTACTGCTTAAAGACAGAGAACGTTTTATAAGTTTTTTTAAGCACTTGCTTTCTTATTTCTGTCGAACCACAACAATGCACATTGATGTTATGGCGACATATTAGTTAGATAAAGATGGTGGTAGCTAGCCAGGCCAACCTATCCGATGACCGGCCCTTGCGAAAGTTGCTTAACCTCAGCACTCGCAGACCGGGCGCGTTAACCGCTGCGCCATCGAGCTCCTCATTCAAAAGTAACTCCGGTTTATTGTCAGCAAAACAGTGAGACCCTGATTCTGGTATTCCTTACTTAGGTACTAGGATATCGCTATTGCTTATTCCGTTATCATTCTTTCTATGAAACTCCATAGAGTAACGCACGTCTAATCACCTCCTGATCGGTCTCTTCGTCATGCAAATTTGTTTTAGAAATATGCATTATTCAAATATACAAGAAATAACTAAGCTCGTGATAGCACGACGCAGATGCGATGCCGGAGCAGTATGTAGGTGAACATAAACCTTAACCTCTACGCAATAGAGGTTACCGAGTGTGTGTAAAAAGCGTATACGTGTATCTATTGTTCGTGAAACTTTTAATCGCTGATATAATCCCCACAAGTAGAAGCGAATGAAGAACTGGAGCAGGCCACTTACTAGACTCTGTGAAGTTAGTTGTTCGTACGTAGTTGCACCGTAACTTTGTCGCTAACTTACCTGTGCCGCGGACTACTAACACTTTAACAGCTGACTATTTTAAAGCGATATTGAAAGATTTATAAAATAAAAACCATTTGTAATACATCTATATATATTTTTTAATTCATTACACCGGGGTTACACGCAAATCACGTACCACGGACGTCATTTTAAAACAAACTTTAAAAAAGTCAATGCCGTACAGAGGACGTGATCAGCGTCCTGAGACGATCCAACCCACCCGTACCCAGTACGTGATCAGCTGGTAAAGTGCTAATACGTGTATTAGCTACGCAAAAAGTAGAAAAATTTGCTTGCACAATATCGTGGTTTTTATTAATTTAAAAATATTTTTCTTAACATCAGGAAGAGCAAAGTCATTTGCCTAAATTACTTTAAAAAATGGCAATTTTTATTTTTTATTTCTGTTTAAGGCACAATTACAAATAACAGATTTTTTTTTATACATAGCATGGCAAATGACTCCATTTCACATGATGTTATATGAATATGGAATCCAGATGCGACGACAACTGGTGCAGCGTGAAAACAACGCAGCATCAGTTACCCTCACTCTGCCGGCCCACAAGGTGCCTCTTCATGCCTCGTTTGAAGGACCCCATATCATAGGAAGGAGGGAAAACGTGTTCTGGCAAACTAGATAAAAGATAGAAAACATACGAAAAATATTTATATACAGTTAACAAGGTATATCCGTGCTCAATTACAAAAGTGCGCAGCATTTACCGTTAACTTACCAAATAATAAAGCAAATAATATTATATTCTTACAAAAACTTTATACCTGTTTTTGCGAAAATTGCGCGGACGGAGGAGTATGAAATTTCGTACACTTACAGTTTATATAGAGAAGGTTATCCGAATGTTAATATTTTTTTAAAGTTATGCATAAAAATACATTAAATCAACAAAAACAACATTACACACACTACCACGTATTTGACACACACGCATATTATTTGACACACGTATTATTTGTCTTTAATGCGGCCGACATCTGTCAATGCCAATCCAAACTCACATTTTATCTTTTTTAATTTTTCATTGCTTAGGATACAATTCGTGCAGCCTTAATAAAATTACGGTCGAATTTTGATCACTGGGCGACCACTATAGTTAAAACTATAGTTAGTATAGTTAAAATGGCTTAATACATAAATATATGTAAACTTTTAAACATAGACCGCCGCCGCCGCCGCCGTCGGGACCAGACACAATAGAAATTCTATAGTTGGTCAAGGTGTTAATAAAAAAAAGGAAATGGTAAACTAATGGTAAAATTATTATAAACAGTTTTATTTGCACTTTTATGCATGCATTTGCATTTATATCGTTACTATAAATAGCACATAAAAATAAATGAAATGCCTGAGCTGGGAACCCGTGAATCAAATCAAAATCAGTCTACCAGCACACTATTGAGAAAAATATTTAAATATTTATATAAAATACAGTGAAAAAATTAAACGCCCACCCGACCCAGCTAGGAATCGAACCTGGGTCTGCCGCAATCCGGGCGGCTGCACTGACCATTATGCTACCGGGAAGGCTGACGTAAGCGCTGAATTTTTACACTGCTTTTTGATTTGTGAAATGCTTTAGAGCGACATTAGCGACATTCATTATATAAATATTTAATTCAGCTTAAGTGTAGCAATTAAAACTTAAAAATAAAAGTAAAAATTTATTGAGACGTTATTGAATAAGCAAATATGACGCCCTGGGGCAAGTACCGAGACTTTTACAACTTCTATATCAGATTCAGTGGAATCATATTTTCTTGCTCTTTGCAAATTATTTATTAAACGTCAAAACTTGACATGAAAACGACTTAAAAAACGTTTACTAAACGTAAAGTTTAACTAAAAGTACCTATTCGTTCCAAAAATTTCTGTTTATCTGTTATAGTCATAGTCTGCTAAAAAGTTGCCGACTGCTGTTTTAAAACCTAAATCGTTAAACAAATAATATTTGTACCAAACACATTTTACTTACGCAGTTCAGAAGCACGCATTACGAATTTATTGAATAAGAAAATATACAACAGCTAATATTAATATTGCTGTCATAAAAATACCTACTTAAATAAAAATATTTGGCAGAGAGCCGTCATGACTTTGATATTATTATAAACAACATTTCGAGACACGATAAAATGACATTCTTCCAAATGTATAGCATACTATATATCATAGTTTAATGAAGGTAACGTGAGGTGAAGGTAACAACTTGTATGCATAAAGTCGGGACGGGAACAGACATATTTCTTTGTTTGTATTGGGAACATCTAGGTTCTATTATATAACATTACAATATCAATTGTATTTGGAATACTTAAAATGAAATTAATAAAGAAGATAAAACTATAATTAACTTTAATTAATTCATTACAACTCCACCTTACTTTGTTCAAACATAATTTCTTATCTTATGACAACAGCGCCATCTATGCTCTCCATACCGAAATGCTTGGCCGCAGGTTGCAAGGAAAACTCCAGTCAGCAGAACGTAGTGCGCGATTTTCCCCCGTAGTTTCGTAGCAAGGAGGCAGGCTACTGTTGTGTTTTCAGTGGTTGCCGCTAGGTGCCGCCTTACTTAGCAAACATTTTATTTTCTTTAGTCATAACAAATGATGTATAATATAAACAGTTGCGTTGCTTGGGTAATTTTTTTAAGATTTTTAATGTACATTGTTACTATAACATTGATGTTTGTGTAATAATTATTTTTTTATATACCTTCATTTATTTCCATAAATACTGTAAATATTAAAATAAATGTTAAGCAAGGCAAGCTTAATAGTGACTATATTAAACTATTATTGTTAAAAAATCTGACATGATGATAAAGATTTTGATTGAGATAGGATTTTCAACAGTGTAAGAGGATATTTAGTAAAATATTTTTAATGTAATATGTAAAACTGCTCTTTCTAGGATAATAAATTACATATATATAAACTTTACTGAAAAAGCGAAAATCGAATATATTTATCAACTAGCGGCCGCTCGCAGTTTCACCCGCGTGGTTCCTGTTCCCGTAGGAATATCGGGATAAAAAGTATCCTATGTGTTAATTTAGGTTATAAACTATCTGTATGCCGAATTTCATCCAAATCCATCTATCCGTTGCAGCGTGAAGAAGCAACAAATATACACACACACACACACAATCCATACATCAAACTTTCGCATTTATAATATTAGTGTGATTAGTGTGATAAGCATAACGAAAACTTCAAAATCACGTATCAAACGATTCAATCACTTGCTGACCTAAAAACGTACGTCTATCATATTATTATGATTAAACCACCCATGTGAATAATCAATGTTTCAACTAAAGAATGACGACGAAAAATGGCGTAAAAAATGACTTTTCAAATTGTTTCTCCAGCAAGTCAACTTTTATCTGCTTCATTTCACTATCGAAAATGAAAACTTATGATGTTCATTTTTCGCCGCTTGATGCGATACGGCGGCAAAATTTTCCCGGAAAATAACGAGTTGCCAGCGTAAAAATTGGGAAAAGCGAGAATCTTATACACGACACGGTCATGCAATCATTCTCGCGTATTCGAGTTGGATGTTAGATGGCATAATAATATGCTTACCTAACTTTATTGATGTTTAAAAATTACGATACTTAGCACATGAATAGCTAAAAGTTATAACGAGATCCATTTCTAGATAGCTTTTTATAGCAAAAATGTTTGGGTATGTATACCTACTCATTACACATAAAAAGTCTCCGTGGTTGGGTGGAAAAACGGAAAAACCCAGGATTTTCGGATACCCATATCCGGCCATAGGCCATAGGCCCCAGCCTAGCCATATCCGAAAATCCTGGGTTCGATCCCCGATAGTCGGGCACAGTGTTTGTTCGGATTTTTAATACATAGCCCGGTTTTGTGATCTTCAACCAGCATTTGACATACATTGTAACGATTATTTGTTTTAAATTATGGAGGCCTTTGCTTAGCGATTGGTGAGTATATAGACTATCCTTTATACAATAAATTAATTCTTTATTGTACAAAGAAATTACATTTAAACACACGTTACACAGGACATATACAAAGGTGAGCTTATTTCTACTTGTAGTAGAGATATCTCTTTCAGCCAACCCTAGCTGTGGTGTAATAAACAAGTATGCGGGACTAATAAATTGTGAATAATACTATACTAAACACTTTGCTATCTGACTGTACTTTTGATAAAAATATTCAACTAATAAATATTATCGCACTAAAACGAAATCGGGTGCCTCCACCACGGGGGCGTCACACACCGGGGGCCTAACCCACGAACCCAACACACATATTTATACTAATTACCAAGGACATAACTAATTGAAAATAAAACATTAGGTATATCTATACTTCTATACTATTTATTATAAAGAGGAAACCTTTGTATTTTTGTATGTATGTATATATGTATGTATGTATGTAAACTCAAAAACTACTGGACCGATTTAAAAAAATCTTTCAACATTAGAATGCTACATTAGCGCTGAGCAACATAGGCTATATTAAAAAAAAGAATATTAAATAAAATATTAAAAACGACAATTTAATTTTCCAATATAAAATGATTTGTTTGTTTTGTTGTCATGGGAACCATTGTTACATATTTAACTCGATGATGGAAACTGTCAAAGCGGTACGAAGTCCGCCGGGTCAGCTAGTTATAAATATATACATATATACATATTAAAATAAAAACGAATTATGTTACAACGGGATGTCACTGATTAGCCGTTAGACAGATAATGCTCTTTGAACTTGTGTTTGAAAGATTCTACCGATGAACTCTCACGAATGCTGGCAGGCAGTCTATTTCACATTCGAGCGGCACATACTGTAGCGGTATATAAAATACATTATTAGTTGATAGAACTAACAAATATGTAAGGATTTAATTTAAGCACTTGTACCAACTGTAACCCTAGATTGTAGTTGTAAAGTACACGCGCGCTGGAAACGTGGAGTCGCAAAGATGAAATCCGTGTATGTATGAGTTCAGCAGTGCTATTCTTTAAGCAAAACAGCGTCGACCTCAACATTGAACTCGCTCATAACTTGCAAACGAATGTAGACTTTATTACTATTACAAAGTAGGTTGAAATTCGTTTGCAAGTTATGAGCGAGTTCAACGTCGAGTTCGACGCTGTTTTGCTTAGAGAATAGCGCTGCAGATGTTTTGCATTTCTCGTGCCGCGACTCGTCTGTGGCACAAAATAAGAAGAACCCAGAATGTAAGCTGAATTCATACCGCGCTTGAGCAACTCACACATAGACCCTTTCACGGACACGGAATCTCGGAACATTTCAAACCAATTCGAGCGCAGCTGTTGCGTAATATCGTGACTGTGGGAGGTTGTCTATAAGTGCGTTGCTCGGGCGCATTTGTATGAGCTTAGTTTCTGCAGTCTCCTTATTTTGTGTCTGTGGTGAAACTTGGTGAATTAGCATGTTGCGAGAACAATCTACAATTGAAACGAATTTGAAACGTTCGTGTTAATAATGTGTATTAACTTTTTCTACATTTTTAATGTAACGTTTAATAAGGATCTCTGAGGTTTTCTTTACATTGTATTTTGAGTCTCTTGTTTCGACTTGTCTTACTGTACTTTGTATATTTTAGATTTTGATCATTAGTGTACACACAAAAGAGTTAAAAACATAATTAAATATAAATTATAGCTTTTGTAAACAACTTCTAGTCAAGTCTGTAATCGATCAGTGATACTGATAACTGGGCACTAGACATTTAAAAAAATGATTAAACATCGTAAATATTTACAGAAGCAAAGTATACAAATATCTTTAAAAGTAAGTCGCAGTATTTCCCACGTCGTGTAAACACCACGTTCTAATGAATAATTCCCAATGGTTTTTTTTTATGAACAAACATTGAATTATTCAATTTAAATTAATTCAAACGGCTGAACAAAGTGTCTGTAGAATTGATGACAAATGGCTGTCCGGCCGAATGGAGCTGAACAACAAACAAATTCCATCTCCCGCCATTATTTATACAATGGCAAAGCACGCCATTTTGTTAGACTTTATTCGGGAAATTTGAATATTTTGAACGCCATTTTTTGATTATAGAAATAAGTTACACTGTTAAAAAACAGGGCCTAGATTATTATATTTCAAAACGTCTACGACTGTGTGTGGGTGTTGGCTTGAATTAATAAAAAAATCTCTAAGTAGTCCTAATGTCAAAATCGGGGTACTATATAATCCGAGTGCCTGAGTGAGATTTGTTTGCTATCCATATTCATTTGATTAGGTTTACGAAATCGAAAATTGATTTTCTCATGGCAACTTGCTAACACATGTTAATCCATCATTAAATTTGATTGCAGATTCCTTGCACTTATTATGAATGAACGACCGTTCATCATTAGCCAAAAAGTTTTTTGCAACTAGCAACACTTCCTACCGAATGTTTAAATGAAGTTTCCTGTTCCCCCGTTTGTTTATCGGCTTTTATCATTAAACCGGCTTTTACATTCCTCTATTTTTAATTGAACAACCTTCACACAATTAATTTAAACACGAAGTAAGTTCGTTTGCTCTGCATAATCTGGGGGCACGTGGCGGTGGGTCAAAGCGATAGACAGAGAAAGAGGAAATTAAGCTAGAAGGGTGGGTACGTTTACTGTACAGAATTTTAATTTGCATCGTACCAACCACTAAGGCCTTTGTGGCCGAGTGGCAGAGCGCTTGGCCCGATCCTCGATGGTCCCGGGTTCGTTTGCCATGTCGGGCAAAATGTATTTCGGATTTTTCAATGCATAGCCCGGGTTTGTGATCACCAGTGATCGAAGTAGGTAGAGCAATTTTTTGTATTTGCAATACGTTGTATTAATATGGACATTCCCGAAATGCCGGGATTAGAAATATTGTCGACAAGCAATTTGAATGATGTAGAAAGAGACAAAAACAGGAGCGTTCTTCTAGCGGCGGTGCCCACTATTGTATTCTTTTGTTTCCAAAAGCCGTGTTGCGCGGCAACATCGCGCGTTTGCGCAATGGAAATTGGCAACGCGTCGCTAATATTAGTTTGACAACGTCGTGCGCCCACGGCCAATACGTTTCTAAGCCTTCTTTTATCATGTTTATAAAAAAAGTTTCAATTAGAAGCTCGCGGAATGTCCATATTAACATCAACGTTTACGGTCAATGAACCAAAATAGCTCTAACTTCTCCGATCACTTGTGATCACTAACCCACATTAGGCAAGCGTGGTGATTAAGCCATAACCCATGAATTGTCAAAGCGATGACTTGATTTTAATGATGGAGGCCTTTGCCCAGCAGTGGGACAGTTATAGACTCTTTATTTACTACCAACCCCTAATGTCAAGCCACTGAGGCATAATTCACAGAACTCTGATCCGCAATTGATCTAAAAGCAAATTCATAAAAATAATTTAAAATACATTCCGTAAAAGTAAGTGATTTTTCTGTTATGAGCTGCTACTGGGGTATAGGGTGTAGGGAAGGCCCCGTTCGTGTGAGGTCAAAGGATCAAATACACTTTTGTCAGTGTTTTTAATTAAAATTCTTTTTATTTTTTATTTGAAACGACAGAGTTATAAATAAACAAATGCTCTGATGTTGACAACAAGAACAAATGACATCACATGTTTTTCAACACATTACCTATTTTTAATATTTATGACCTAAGCACGGCTCGCCCGTACAAACTTGAAAGCTTTCAAGTTCAAACTTG
Organism: Eudonia mercurella; assembly: GCA_963082485.1. Classification (NCBI taxonomy): domain Eukaryota; kingdom Metazoa; phylum Arthropoda; class Insecta; order Lepidoptera; family Crambidae; genus Eudonia; species Eudonia mercurella. Next base: position 9,035,560 of record OY720026.1, read on the forward strand.
AATTATAAGTATGCGAATTCTAACGGGACCTTCTATACTTAATGCAAATGCAGAGATTTAGTAATTTGTCAAATCATATTTTAAAAGGGAAACGTGTGTTCAACAGAATTTATGTGATTTAAAGTAGGTATCTATTAAAATCCCCCGTGTGGTGTCGGGGGTAAAGAATTGCACCACCCCATCTCTTCCCGTGGGTGTCGTAGAAGGCGACTATGGGATCATTCCAGAGGATGGGCAGCAGCGTCTCTCTGTGATTATCAGAGATCGGAATAGGTAGAGCTATTTTTGGTACTTTTATACGAAATATAATACGATGTAATAATATGGACATGCCCTACGTTCCGCAGTTTAAAAATTAATCCCGGGATTTCATTTGAGTTGGAAGTTACTTAACTAAAAGCTTGACAATTCTTACGAAGCCACATATCGCGCGATGCTTACAATGAGGTATAAGGGTGAAAACACAGTGAAGTACGCGACATTTCCAAAACAATCACCAGTGGAATTCGTTACATGATCTATTACGTTTTTCTGTTACCTTCATTCATTTATTTTTTATTTTTAAAATCCCGGTATTGTAGAATCGAAAAAAAAAAAATCGAAATCCCGGGGTATATCCATATTAACATATACGTTTGCGGTCAATGAACCAAAATAGCTCTACCTATTCCGATCACTGGTGATTATTCTCACCTTACTGCGATCGCCAACCCGCCTGCCAAGCGTGGCGATTATGGCAAATTCCCCTCAAAATTATTTATCCGTGAGGGAGGCCTTTGTCCAGCAGTGGACGTCTTTTTGGCTGAGATGATGATGATGATGATGATCTATTAATACGCAAAAACTATACCTACATTGAAAATATCCATAAATGCATTTCTGTAACTTAATAGGTGGTTTATAAACACTCAATCAATGGAACATAATTTCGTCACGCTTCGCTATTCCCACACAATTACTTTGAAAGACTATATCAATTTTGACAGATAATTGCTAATACGTTTCTCTATCGACTGACCATTGAACTAATCTGTTATAAAAAAAACGACTTGTTTTAAATTTCAATAGATTGCATTATCATCATCATCAAAACTAGCTCCTTTTCTGTCGATTTCTATGCTCGAGCCTTCCCTATATAGAGGATAGGGAGATTGCCAAGAGTGTAAAAGCAAATACTTTCAGGTAAATTGTTGTCGCGTTCGTTTGGATGTCTCCGTTCGTGGGGAGACGCTAACCCAGATTAAAGCGATGAGACGAGACGAATAATAGCTCACTCCACTATTTCTTTTATGCGGTCGCAACGTTGTGGATTATTTTGTTGCCTGTTCGGACGGGCGCTATTTTAGAAGTCTGTTGTTTTTAAGCACGTTTTGTTTAAAAAAATTGTGTGTAAGTTGCATAATATTAAAATACTGTTTCATATATTCTTATTATTTGTAAGTATGTTTTTTCTCAGCTACAAGCCGATTTTCTCTGTAATTAAGGGAACAAACAAAGTCATTTCAGGATGTGGTCTAATGACTGTATGTCTGTGTATCTGTATTATTATTATCTTCTTTATTTATTTTCTTTCTTAAAACTAGATTTTTACAATATTTTAATATAAAAACAATAAAATATTATAAAAACCTAATCATAACCTAATTATTATTATTATTATTAAACACAACAGTTAAGGTCAAACTATTAGTTTTATATGCCATATAAAAACTAATTTCAGTAGCCAAAGAACATTTTTGCATTAAACAGAATTTATTGATTTTATACAATGTGCTGAGCGCAAGTTTTTTTCACATTAGAATCACGATAACGAAAACGAGAATTTGGATGACATTGAAGCAATGCCTCGTGGAGTCAAACGATCGATTTTGGTCTGTCCATCTCTTCGGCGATCTACCGCGCTATCTACTTGACCGATCTGATTACCTATCTGGTTCAATGCAATGCATAGTATACATAATGCAATGATAGTGCTGCATATTCGCCCCGCCAAATCCTCAACATGCACACACTAACATGATACACTAAACACGCACACTTATACAGCCTTAGACACCGTACTCGTAGAACAAGAGTACGAAGACCCAGTTCACACGCGTTCCATACCAGGTACAGACAAGTACCTGGGCGTTTCTCCCCACCCCCACTTTTCGGTTAATCCCACTCGAGGTCCTAGCCTTTAGAGGCGCCCTCGAGTTATTCCACTCTCGATTCGATCCGAACTCTTCTTAGAATCTAGTAAGGGCACGCTTATACGTGATGCCATTCACCCCAGAAACCCTAGACGGTGTTTCGATCACACAGCTTGGGGAACCGTTTAAGTTTCTTGATGTCCATAAAAAAAGTCTGGTGACGCTGTAAAAGCAGTTTAAGGTCAACATGAATCTCACAAAAAAAGCATATTAATAAATTTATATATTGATAGATTTATAAATAGAAATAGAAAAAATCTTAATATATAATAATAATAATACTTACTTACTGTTCTGGCTCAGGGACCCGAAGTGAGCCTTGGGCTTCGACAAAAGAGCACGCCATTCTTTCCTTCTTTGTGTCAACTCGGACCAATCGGGCACCTCTAGCTCTGCAAGATCCTTAGTGACTTGGTCGGCCCATCGGTATCGAGCTCGCCGATAATATTAATAATAATATTCCTAAAATCAATTCAGCTTGATACGCATAACCGCATAACGACCGAGCTCTGTGAGCGAAATCTTAGTGCATGTGTCAATTCGTAAACAGGTCGGTTCCGGAATGTTTAACGTGTACATTCACTGAAGCATCATCATGACTTATACTTGCACTGATGGAATTATGTTAAGCGATTTTGATTTTGCTTAGATAACAAAATGGTATTTACAATTCACGAACTGTTTGTCTAAGAAAATAAAGATTTGCAACAATAAACCCCACCGACTAGAAATTAGAGAAAGGTTCATGGTCCATCTAGGGTTGCCACCTCTGATTAATCTAAATCCGGGAGAGAAAAAAACCAGCGACTTTTCATAACTTTTTATTTAATTTTGAACTTATACTTATTATTTGAATGCACAAACTTCAAAATATCCGGTCTAGAAATAACAAATTAAAAAAACTCTTTGCAGTCCATTTTAAAATTGAAGAAAACGTTTGGATTTCTGCCTTACATGTTCTTTATTTAAGCGGTTTCTTTCTTTGGTCCATATATCGAATACAATACTAAAATCACGCTCGCAAGTGGCATTTGATAGGCAAGAGAGATTGAAAACGACGCCGTAGCCGAAGACGCAATGACCAGCAAACCGCGCTGCCGCGCGCGCTCGTATGATATTCAATCATTTTTCAATCATTCCGCCAGCGCGTGTACATTTTAAATTCCGGGAGAAATTTGTTTATTTGAATTTCCTTCTGGGAGCCGGGAGATTAAAATTTTCCATTGCTGAATTCTGGGAGACTCCCGGATTTCCGGAAGAGGTGGGAACCCTAGGTCCATCCATTAAGAAAGGATGTTTTTTAATCCCCCCGACCGCCTAACTCGATCGCTTTCGATCGCTTTGAAGGCGAGGCGAGGAGGAGACGTCATTTTGTTGCTATACAGAAAAGATGACGCCTCCTCCTCGCCTCGCCTTCAAAGCGATCGAAAGCGATCGAGTTAGATGATCGGCCCCCCGGTTCTCGTCATTAAGCGAACAGAGTTGCGGGAAACTTTGTGTGAAAATACAAATTTAGGTACATCATAATTTAATTTTTTATACATTCGTTTTAAGGACAACCAATATAACACCATTAACAAAAAGACTACTTTCTTAAAAGTTGGTACGATATGCAAAAAATAAATTAAACAAATTTGAATGAACAACAAACTTTATCTTCTTAAAGCGAAATAGATAAATTACTTTAGAGAAATGCCATTGAATTATAATAATACATCTCCTTAAAAAGTTACACAAAATGGTTCAGAAATTGTGAAAGTTCTTTCTATTCTAATCTTTTGTTTAATCTTGACGCGATGGAAGTTCTACTGACTTGTGAATAGGATACCTGTGCCGAATAACAGCTTCGTCAATTCATGTCATAAACCGTGTTTACAACGCTCATGTTGGCTACCTACATCGATTCCGAGTTTATGTAGCGTTCCCCTGTGACCAAATTCCTTCGTACACACCCAACACCTTAATGCGTAAAGAAATAAAGACTATAATTGAACGGTCGAAACGTGTCTTTCATCTGGACGTTCGTTTCGGCTTGTTAATATTACTGCTCGTTTATTTTCAAGAAGCGTAAGCGTGGAGTTTTGTCTTTGGTAATACGTTTGTATTTATATATAAAAAGACCATTTCTGTTCGAATTTTGCTTGGGGCCGTCGTTTTTCTAGAAACTGTTTGCACAAAATAAGGATGATGATATTGCAGAAGGTGAGCTTACTACATCCTACCGCACTAGAGCAACGCACACATAGACCCTCACACTGAATCTCGGACCATTTCAAGCCAGATCGAGGGCAGCGGTTGCGACATTCGATATCCGTGAAAGGTTTTATTTTTCTATCCGCTAATGATCTTCTCCCACAGGATGGGAGGCATTATTTTCATATTTTCTTTTTCATTCCAGTTCTCGCTTTTATTCCTATCACACTTTTATTCCTAATTCTCTTTATCATTCATCATCTTTTATACTATACGGCTGTGTGATGCCGTTTGTCGTCTTTGTTGGATTTTACCGTCTTATTCTAACTAGCAAATTTTAATACTTTATAAAATTTATACTCTAATACAGGTGCAGGGGCAATGATTTTACACATCTGTTGAAAAACATATTTTTGAAATCCGTGAAAGGGGTTGTCTATGTGTGCGTCGTTCAAGCGCGTTTTTTTTTAAGTTTACATTTTGCAGTCTCTTTATTTTGTGCTTTTTGTGACACGGACTAAAAAAGCTTTCTGTGTTTATATGAATAAATGTATAAAAGTAAACAATTTACGGTAAATAATAGAACAAGTACTCTCTAAATCTCACTATTTTTAAAGTTTTTTATACTCTGTTCCGTTACGAATAACAACAATCTTCTCTCCATCTATACCTACAGTTGACAAGTCTTTCTTTTATTTTTTTATTTTTGCGGTATTGCCACTGGCTCAACTTAAATTCTAAAACACTAATTTGTATGAAAATAACTTTTTAAGCGTTTAGCTTAGGCTTAAGAGCATATAGCAATAATTCAAGTATTCCTGAGTTATATTATACTTGATTCAGTATTACATTAAAATCGTCGCTCGTGCGCGTTTTTAAGAAGTGTACCTTCTGTTATCTCCTTATTTTGTGCTTTTTGTGACACGGACTAAAAAAGTTTTCCTGCCGAAAGTTTTTTTCTGACAACATGTTTTAGGTAGAAAGCATTTATCAAATTGTTTGTCTTTTTTAGGAATGAAAAAAAGTAGGCAGTAACAAATGTGACGAAAATGAAATAGAATACTTTATACGGATCTACTCGCGTTTATGGGTGCCTATTATATAATATTATTTTATCCTGTGGTTTCGAATACTTTGCGTACGGATCCGTGGTCTGGTCACACGACCAGACTACTATAACGTTAGCCATATTATAAGCTAATCCATTTTTATGTGTGGTGCTCGCGTAAACTTTCGATAACAGCAATACGATATTAAATGTTTAAAGTCAGTTTCAGGATCATTTACCTAAACTGAGTGGTTAGTAGAGTACTTAGGTACTTACTGATTACTGTAGTATCATCCCTTCACATTAAAAAAAAACGATTAAAAAGAGTGTTTCATTTTAGTTTGACTAGACTTGGAAAAGCGCCTGGTAAATTATATATTAAAAAAGAGCATAAGTGCTCAACGACTTTTGCTGTTGACTTTTCTTAAAACTTAATGAAATCTCCTATAAATCCCATAAAACAACTTCATTTCGTTTGTGCTTGTAACTTGACTTGTGACGAGACTTCCTGGTACAGGCATCAGTAAGATGCTTTTAATAGAGTTTTCAACCCTAGTCTTTGTTATGTACAGTCGGCCAAGAAAGTGGTCTACCACTTTTGAGAAAAGTTTCTGCGAGATGTAACGATCGCTAAGGTTGACTTTTCTAACAGAGTTTAACACATGCACAATTATGTTATGACGTTTTGTCTGTTATCTGAGATGCCTGACATTTGACGTCATTGGGTGACTTAGTTTGACCTCTATTATTAAATGCGATAATCTATTTTACTCAACTAAAACCATGTTTTTGAAGAGAAACTTATTACTACTGAAAAAGAAAGTCTCACTGACATGTTTACTGTCAAGTATTTCCGTCAATGAAATATTAATACCAATCTGTTACTATTTCTTCATATTGTTCTAATAAATTGCTTGATTTTCTGCTGCTGCAATGCCTCGTAATTTATCGAAAGCCGAACGAGCTAATATTATAGCACTTCATAACGAGGGCTTCAATATCAGTGAGATTTCAAGACATCTAAATGTGTCCGTAAGTATTACTAAGTTCACCACGCCGTATTTAAATATTATTTTTACTTATTCTTTTTACTCCTATGTTTGTTTCATTCTAAATTTTAGAGAGAAGCTGTTCGTTTATGGATTCGACGTGACGGCGAAGAGGGAAATTTAAATGATCGTCTTCGAAGCGGTCGCCGATGTGAAATTTCGGACGATCAAAGAGAAATTATGAGACGTGAATATGAAAATAATGGCTTCATTCCGACTAAACATTTCGCAACAATGTTTGATGTTACTACTCAAACAATCAGAAACCACTTGCATTACATGGGTTTACATTACAGACATTACGCAAAGAAAATTGATATGACTGAAAATCATAGAATCACTCGATTAAATTTTGCTACGGAGCACTTAGATTTCGATTGGAGTAATACTGTGTTCTGTGATGAGAAAACGTTTCAGTCCAGCCAGCATGGGCGATTACTACTTTGGCGTCGGGATGGGACGCGTTACACACAAGACCATGTCATACCGAACAAGGAATCGGGCCGCATTTCTGTCAATATTTATGGTTGGATGACTGCTGACGGAGTTGGTGAGCTGTGCTGTATGCCACCGCGAGCGAGGGCACTTGATTATGTTGATGTCCTTCAAAATTCAATGTTGCCAACTGTCCGGACTTTTTATACAGAAAATGAAATGCCTCAATTTAATTACTGCCAAGATAATTGTTCTTTGCACAAAGCGTTAGTGACGCGTGCCTGGTTTCGTGCACACCCGGAAATTAATTTAATACCTTGGCCTGCAAAATCGCCCGATTTGAACCCTATCGAGAACCTTTGGGGCCTTATGGTTCAGAGATGGTGGAACCGTCACGAGAGAACACGGGAAGCTCTTGAGCGACACTGTAATGAAGTATGGGAGGATACCCGCGGTTCCGATCTCTGTCAACGGCTTGTCGGATCAATGAGAGACCGTCTTCAAGCAGTTGTCTACGCTGACGGCGGATACACTAGATATTAGTAGGATCATCATTTTATATTTTTGTTTTTAATTTGATTGAATGAAATAATATTTAAGTTAATGGTTCTAATAAAGACTGATAAATGCCAACTGAAATATCTGAATCATTTTTGTGAATTTAATTTGGTTGTAGCGGGCCACTGTATAGGAATAACTCGCGAATTGGCTCAAAAGTCCGTAAATAGTTGTATTTACTATTAGATGAAAATTGCATCAGTTTGAGTATAACCAAAGTCACTTTGAAACCCATAGTAACTTTGGCTGTTTTCGAATTGACCGAATCAATCCAGACAGTGCTTAGACAAGAAGGTTAGATATATGCGATAATTCAAACTTGACACTTGGCATGACGTTATATCATAAATGACAAAGAGAGCAATAGTCACTGACACAATCTTATTGCCAGGGAAAATTGACCTTGTTGTTCCATGACGTTTAAACGAATCTCAACCGTAGGGTGGTAGACCACATTTTTGGCTGACTGTACCTATAAATAAAAGTAAAATAAAAGTAAATTTTTATTTTTTATTTGATCGCGCCCATTTTTGTAATTGCGTATTTGCAAATGGGTCCATTCCTCTACAATTTGCATAGCCACGGTTATCTCTAGAAAGTTCGCTGCAACTGGAGGCATTGGTATTCACGCCGCTGTTTACCCTATCTAATGCGGAATGTTTTTTATGGCTGTGTAAGGAGAGAAAAATTATTTAAGGGCTTTGATTCGCTTGGTAAAAATGCTGCTGACATTTTGTGAAAAAATATACTTACAATGAACTATTAAACCAATGACATGAAATTTTAATGTAATACAGAATCAAGTTATAATTTAACTCAGGAATACTTGAATTATTACTATATGATCTAGTTAAGCCTAAGCAAAATGGTTAATAAGTTCTTTTCATACAGGTCAGTGTTTTAGAATTTAAGTTGAGACAGTGGCAACACCGCAAAAATAAAAGAAAAAGGGGGAGACTTGTCAACTGTATGTCTATACCTCCATCTATATGGAGAGAAGATTGTTGTTATTCTTAACGGCACAGAATTAAAAAAAAATCTTAATAAATAGTGATTTTAGGGAGTACTTGTTCTATTATTTAAAGCAAAGTGTTACTTTTATACATTATTGTAATTTGTAAATAAAAGCTGATGAAAGGAAAGCTCCAAAGTCTTAGACGGAAGGATTATCAGAATAATAGAATTGACGGAGCGCTCGTTACAACTAGATGCAAATGTACCAAGCCGTGGAGCGGGGCGCTTCAAAAGCTCATCCGCGATTGTGCAACGATTACGTAACTACTGGTCGATAGCCGGGCATACATATATGTAGTGAGTATACGCTGCTCACATGTTGGCATTTTACAGAACAATTTAAGTCTAGTGACCTATAAGTGCCTTGTGCGAGTTTTATTTGCAAATTTAAATACAGATAATTAACCGTAATCCCAAGCCAACCACAATGCAAAACTATAGAATACTGAAAGTAAACTGTTGTGCGTAAAATGGAACGTACCCAATTAAAAGTTGACAGTTCCAAGTTACGAATTATTTCAGCTTAGTCTCCCTTAAAACACGTAGTGTTCAAAACGTCCACTATGAAAGTATATTTGTACAGTATTCAAAACATAGAAATTGATATTTGCAAGATTTGAGGGTCAGAACTTTAGGTCTGTTAGTTTAAGATTATGCTTTAAAAAACTATATGAATATTTTAAAATTTATCACCTATATCGTTTTATAATAGGTATTAAAAATATTAAAAAGAAGAAGAAATATTTTTGTTTAAATATAAAGTTAGGCAAATGGCTCTGCTCAAGCAGAATCCAGATGCGAGGACATCTTACTAGCAGTATATATATGACTGATAAAGAATAAATCTTTGTACAAAATCTTATTTGATATGCAAGCAAGTGACATATAAGCTGCGTCAAAATTGGTACGGTACACCGTTTTATTTTCTTCAATTTGATATCTTTTGTATATTGAGCAGAAATGTTATTGAAACGCTATTGGAATAACAATTGGACGCTTACTCTTGTAATAAAGCATTTCTCTTTGTCTGGAAAAGGTCCTTCGGATGTCGGTGTGTCTTTTATAACATCGTGAGAATATATTGAATTTCATTTTTGTATATTTACGACATAGAAACATTAAATTTTAAGCAACTTTGTGTAAATGTTTTAATTTGTAAAAAAAAATGTTAACAATAATTTTACAACCATCTTTATATAATGTTATGTAGGTAAATATAAAACATAAACTTTTAGGTAAGTATGTTTGAAAAAAGACAAAGTGTTGAAAACAATTCCACGAGCGGGCTTCGATTCCCCACCCGATGACATGCCGGGTAAAATTTGCCTAAAATTATATATAACCATAATCATTATATGTATGTTTATTTCCTTTTGATTGTAAAACCATTCTAATTCAAACTTTTATTCTTTTCAGGTAAGACAAACGATTGACTGATTTCGTAAGTCACATCAATTATTCGTTAAAGTTCAAAGATGGCTCAGATTTTTTATATAGACAGAATGTGGAAATATTAGTGTGATTATGATAAAAGTACGTGACATGTGATATATACCACAATCACACCAAAATACGAATACGTTTAATAATGTTTTTCTACATTAAAATATTTTTTAACAATTTTTTATACCCTTTCAAAACGAGCTGATACAACCGTGCGCTTCGATCACGGTCAAATTTGACCCTTAACGCCGATTGTTGCTGATCGATTGATCGATTGATCGTGTTAGACAAGAATTTTTAAAATTCGCTTTTCTAACACTGATGATTATCACCGTAATCGGTGCCGTCGAAACGAAAGAAGCGGCAGCGGCAGCAGCGACGACAGCTGAAAGTCATCAGCAGAAAGCCGGGGGCGTTCCGGAGAAATAACGAAATAAATATCGATGATGATCATAATATTAGTCAACAAGTCAATGACTCGTTATAAACTATTTAAGTAGAGATTCCGTCCGAGGGATGTCGCGATCTCGGTCTGAAAGGGTTAAGGCTATTTCATTTTTATATTTATGTACACACATACTGGTGTTACAAATAAATAAAATACAGAGAATGCAAGGTTCAAAGACGCTGCTTCATATCTTTCAGCAGGCCATCAAAGGGAATTATTATAAAAAACCTTGTATGCCCAATAAAATAAACTCATACGAATATTTAATAATATAAATATATACACAACAAGAAAAAGTAAAACATCCAGGTTGTGAGGCATATATAGGTTGCTGCTGCTGCTTCACGTTCATCGCACAATCAATTAGTTGTTGCTTGTCAATATCGCTTTCAAATTATAATACAAAATTTTGTCAGTCCGTCTATCTTTGTATCTTTAAAAAAAATGCACGTTTCCAAAAAAGACAGGCATGTTTACAAAAAATCAAGTTTTGTATTCGTTTTAAATCATACGTTTTTTTACACACAACATATTTGTAAACACAAAAAACAAATACTTAGTTCCACTAACACCTAATAAATTGCTATGTGTCTACTAATTACAGAATAGACGCTATCGCGAACGCCGAACTAACTCGGGGCTCCAATGAGGTCACAGATTATTTAATTAAAACGCTACTAGAGTGTATCGACTAGGGCTGAGTAATCAGTTGCCTTGACTACTACTTATAAGATATCGATATAAGGTCGATATAACTATAACTATGTATTATGACTGTTAATTAACTATTACCGATAACCACTGGGATGTATATGTGTTCTGGGAGTGGGGACAATCGAATCTGGAACTGGAAAAAAGTAATTCGCCGGAAAATCAATATTAACCACATACTTCAAAGAATTAGCAACCTGAAGTGGTAGTAGGCTGGCTGGTTGATAAGGTCTAGAGTGGACACCGTTACTCGGCAAACTTAGTGTTACTAGTTCAGCCTCTGGCGAGGCAAAGCGCCGACGTGAAGCCGAGGTAAACCGCCGACAATATACGCAGAGTGGCTGGCAGCAGTTAGATGAGGAGACCCGAAGATCGAGTCTCTATCCGTCGTAAGCTTCAGGACGTCTGCACACGCCCCAACATCCTTGGGCGTTTTCCGTGTCTTACCGTGTCGTAACCAAACCAATAATACATAAGCATCTGTGTCTTAAAAAATAAAAAAGGAGACCCGAAAATTGATTTATATGCATAAGAAAAATAAAGTTATTATAGACTGCCATCCAGACCTTAAAACTGATCAACTCGCATAGGGCCAACGTAGTGGTTTATGGCTTAACCTTCCCGTTCACTTTACTTGCGAAAATGTCTGAACCCAGCAGTAAAAGGTGAATAGGCTGATAAATTTGATACTATTGTTCAAAGTGTTTCAAAAAACTAAATAATGGTAAAGTCCACAAGTTGTTTTAATATCATTCTAGTAAAAATGCCCTTTATACTCACAGTCGTCCTATTAATAGAAAATATCAATAAAAACCCTGTAAGTAGGTACTCACTGCAAATCAAACAATTTTTGATTGATTGACGTTCGGCCAAACAACCTTGCACTTAAAGTTATTGCTTAGAAGCCAAAGTCAACCATACGGTTTGATTTACAGGCAATTCATGGATGTTGTGCTTGTTTGCTTGTAAATACTGCTATCACGTTTTTTTCAAATCAAGAAGCACGTTTCATAGAAATTTGTAGGTTAAGACTGGTAAGCACCTTATCATTATCATCATCAGCCTATAAATGTCCCATCGCCGGGCTCCGCTAGCCACATGAGTAGTGGGGAGAATATAATATAACAACCAATTTTGTCCAATGCAGGTTGGTGGATTTTAAGGACTACCACCCTACGACCTCAGACCAAATAAAAAGTTTTTATTTGGTCTGAGCCTACGACAACAAATGGGATCAATGGCTAAACGTACCTTTTAAAGCATGGAGAAACTTGAGATAGGAATTTAAATTTGGTCACCAATCCGCTCACTCTAGAAGAAATTGCTTCACTTGTAACCGCACGCGCAAGTCCTTATACTATTCTGCCAAGTAAGTATCTACTACATTATTTTCTGAAACATTGGCTTTCAAGACATATTATTTTTAGATATATATTGAGCTAGAAAAGAGCAATAACAAGGCCTTGGTTGACTCGAAAGAGGATAATGGAGCATGAAATAATGGAAGAGACTAAATATTTCTTAGCTACGTAATAAAATTATGAAGAAACACTACTGATTTGATTTCACCTAGATCCTCTTTTACGTGTTTGTAAGCCACAGCTAATGTGCCTGTGGTGTTAGCTTGGCATAAACCAGAATCAAACTAAATAACACTAGCACTTTTTCTCGCGACTTCATCCTCGTGGATTTCTTTTTCTTCTATTATTCTATTATCTATTTAATAGCCATAATGGCTTTAATTCATATCGAGTGTTGTTCAACTGACTACGTGCATAACGGAGAAACTTTGTTATTCAATCAGGCCGTGCTCTTCCAATCACGATTATTTATAAGCAGAGGCGAGATGGATTTTTTAAACATTTTCATACCTCTTTTTACGATAAATATACGTGGATGACAGGCAGTTGCAAACTGAATAAAATGTTTTGTTTTCCATGTTTATTATTCTCTGATTCCAACTCAGTATGGAGTAGCACGTTTTTGGTGTATTTCCTTGGTTTTAGATCGGTGTCGGTGTCATATATTTTCATGGTTTGCTAACTTATTACCAATGCGTAATTTTCATTTGCTTTTGTGTTAATATTTCAAAGGTTTTTGTTTTTAAAACAAACAACAACGAACAAGCACGCATGTGAGGATTTTACACACGTCTCAAAAAACTTTTTCAAAGTCACTTTTATAATACTTCAAAGACACTGTCACTATCTTATCAGTGTTTTTTTGTATGGTGAAAGTGGGGCCTTGACTTCTGCAGAAACGCTTGGACCTTGCATCATGCGGTGTGTGTTTTTTTTGGTCCGGCTTACCTTCCCCATATTTTGACCCCTCATTCATATCCTGTCGTTTTCAATGATTGGCAGGATTCAAGGTTCGTAGTAGGATACAGTTAGTAAGCTTGTTGATTATCTCAAAATTAATACTTAACTTTCTGACCTCGATTATTTACCTGTAGTATATTGTTAGTCCATGCCTGCAGAAATAAGATCAAAACGTCTGGATAAAAATAATGAAAAACAAGCGCTAAAATCGGTACAAACAAAGAAGTTCAATGCATGGTCTAGGTAGTTTACAGATAACAACATCGGCGTTGCACAGTCCATTCTCGAGAAAAGTTAGGGTTCTTCTAGATAACTTTATATCCTCACGGAACGTGCAAGAGGGCCAAAGCAATTAAATCGCGAAGCCACAGCGGCCCGCGACGGCTCTACCAAATTGCTCTTGTTACTTGCACTTTTTCGAGAAACATTACTACGAGAACGTCCTCACTCGAGTGGAATTTTGCTCTTTCTGTTACTTTCCGTGGTGAAAAATAACGGACGCTTTGTTCACGGCTTTGAAGTTGGGGATTGTAACTCTTCCAAATAGTTTTCTTTTTGTCTCTCTTTATTTACTTCAGAACTGTAACTACCTACTTGTTTATTTAGAGGTAAGGTGACATAACCATGCCTTAAAGATGTTGGTGCAGTACATTTTATGGCAATCTTTTGAATATAGCAGTAATAGTCTTTTGAATAGAATTCTTACAACATGTTGATAATCCAGCATTTATAAATAATTCACAGTGTATAAATATTTATTTTTATTACTTTGTCTAAGAATTAATACTGTAATTATTCTGCCTTATCTTTTTACAAGTAATGTTAACTGGGTGACTCATCACATCATCTTCATCACCAGCTCATTTTATGTCCTCACTGCTGGGACACAAGCCTGCCCTATGGACGGTGAAGGAGAATGGGCTACAAACCACCACGCCAGCCCAGTGCGGATTGGTGGTTAATGCTACTAATGCAGCTGGGACTAACGGCTTTACATGCCATCCGAAGCACGGAGGAGCTCAAGACGACACATTTTTGGCCACCCATCTGATAACTGGCCTTTGCGAAATTTACGTAACCTTAGCGATCGCTGGCTACTGCGTCATCGAGCTTTCCCATCATAATAAATATGTGTTATAATAATCAATTTATTTCAGCACAAAAAACCGTGTAGCAATTAACTCTTCACGATGACATGTGGTGTCGCGTAGTTTTATTGTTATTGATATGGCTAGTTTGGTACACAACACGCTTTTCCAATTATCCGAATATGAAGTAGGTAATGGGGCTCTTCCTAATAATATATTCCAAGAATATCTAGTGTCTAAAATTAACCATTGTCATTTTTAAAAGAGAAGCTAGTGGCGTTGAATATTTAAACGTTTCGAAAACATCGTCGTTCGTATAAACAATATAAATGGTAATAGCTATCCATTAAAGCTTAACATGAATTTGACAAGAGCAGTCTTTGTATTTATTTACTTCTTTTATGAATGGAAGTCGAAAGATACGTAGTGTCTTACGAAATCTATTCTCTTAAATATACTCAAGTAGTTTTTGTTAATATTTTGTCTTTAAATTCTCTGATTGGAAAAGTACGTACGCATGATTTGTGTGATGGTAGTAAATCTTAACTTACCAAAAATTAAAATAATAGAAAAATCAACTGTTATGCTTAGAGCATTAAACAAAACTGTTATGTATCAAACATTTAGCTCATAGGACAGTGAAGTATGTATATGAATGCGAATAAAGAAGTCGCAAATGGTCGCAGGTAGTTATGAGTATAAATACTTACATAGTTTATACCACATGAGCGAGTCGTTTATACATTAACTAGTGGACTCAGCGGACTTCGTACCGCTTACACAGTTTCAAAAGTCTCTCAAAATTTCAATAAAAAAGTATAAAAACTACCAAATAGGTTCTATTCCCAACATCAAATCCAAGACCTAAGTAGTAAATTGTGGAACGAAATATAGAAAAAAGATATGAGTTTCATTTCCGTGAGAATATCGGGATAAAAACTATCCTATGTGTTAATCCTGGTTATAAACTATCTGTATGCCGATTTTCATCAAAATCCATCCATCCGTTGCAGCGTGAAGAAGCAACAAATATACACACACAAACTTTCGTGTGATTATACAAATTATTTTATATACATACTTACAATAATGCATAGCCTAACGTCTGTTAACTAGTGAGGCAGTGTCAACCAATTTATATCTACAATGCGAAAACATGAGCTTTTAATATTTAAGAACTTACTAACCTCTCGATCGCAATAGGTTCACCAAATTGGAGGACCTCAATTGTAAAAACTCGAGTCCAATGTATGCTTACTTATCAATTTAAATAATTACCTCCCATAGTTTGAACGTTTTAACTAACGATAGTTTTTTTAGTTTACTTATTTATAACAAATATAACTTATCTTTATATATAAAAATCTTCTGTGCGTGTTCATGTTATTGAACTCCTTCTCTGCGGCTGGATCAATTTGGATGAAATTTACTGTGTGTGTTCAAGTGGATTCAAGAATGGTTTAAATTTACAATTGGACCCGGTAGGTGGTGCTGCTATAGGGGTCCATCATGGGATACGGGTGTTCTTAAGCGGACGAATGATTTGTTTGTTTTGTTGTCATGGAAACGTTTACTGTCAAAGCGGTATGAAGTCCACCGGTCAGCTAGTAAATATATAATTAACAACCCACTATTAAAAACCTTTGAGGGGTTTACCGAATAGTTTGCTGAGGTCGCATTTAAACTGCTAACAATATAATCTATACTATTAATAACGAGGTAACGTTTGTGACTTGGTTTGTTTGTTTGTTTGTTTGTTTGTATGTATGTCGGGGCTAATCTCTGGAACTACTGGTCCAATTCCAAAAATTCTTTCACCGATAGAATGCTACATATCTTGCGGGTAACATATGCTATATTTTATTTTAAGTCTTAAACCCACACGGACGAAGTCGTGAGTAAAGTGCTAGTATATAAGGTCACATTTTATCAACTGCAAATATTTTGAGGATAAATTCAACAAAATATATTAACTATTTTTATGAAAAAACCTTAAATTTTTATACGCTAGTTTTCAAGAAAAACGCCAAAAGACATTTCGATTAAAAAGAAAAATAAAGCACTTTCGGTAGTTTCAATTCAAAGGAGCCGAAACACAGAGGCCGCAATGCCTTCACCGCTTACACGTGCACCTAGTTTCATTCAAAAGAGCCGGCAGAGAGGTTGCTCTTAAAAATATTACATTTTTTGTGTCACAGGAAAAGTAGAAAAAAAAACTAGCCTAAATTTTGTTTTAAATGCTAGGGCCTTATTTCTCTGATATAATTAGATGTTTTGTCAAAATATTTGCAGTTGATAAAATGTGACCTTAAATAGTAATGATCACCAGATCAAGCAAAATAGAATCTGTAGACATGGTAGAAGTTAATTTAATTTTTAACTAAAGCAACTGTAACTATTAAGAACAATTGGTATTTTAGTAAAAGTTTTGAAGTTTGACAAAGCGTTTGCGAAACAATTTATCACGAGCAAGCAATTAATCATACCTCTAACCAATAGTACATCTTGAAATAATTAATGGGATGAGCAAAGCTCGTTTCGTAACCGGTGCGACAGCGGTATTAAAGTATTAAGTGTTATTTTTTACCCAAATTATAGTAAAAGGGTTAATAAATTAGGAAAAAATTTAATATTCATTATCATCATCAAAAAAAATTGTTATTATTAGGATAATTAATGCCTGGGTGGCCAAGTGGTAAAGCTAAAAACAAGCTCTATCACATACTAAATTGGATATAATTTAACATTTTTCGCTAGGAATCAAACCTTGGGTCCTAAACCGTTGTCTAACCAAAATTGAATATAATAACCCGTTGAGAATCAAAATTTTGGCCTCATATAACGGTAGCCTAACCATTAGATACGGGGACGGTGAAAATATTTTTTAAGTCTACTTTATCACCAGAACTGTTAATAATATCAGCAGTAAGCTAACCAATAGAATTACTCCATTTAGCACTGTACGGCAAAGGAAGTCATCTTATAATGGATTTTATCCGTGCGCACCGTTGACACTAAGCTTCATCATTATCATCATCATCAGCTCATTTTATGTCCCCACTGCTGGGGCACGAGCCTTCCCTATGGATGGATAGGGAGAACGGGCCATAAACTACCACGCGGGCCAAGTGCGGATTAGTGGTTGTTAACGACTGCTAATGCAGCCGGGACCAACGGCTTTACGTGCCTTTCAAAGCACGGAGGAGCTCGAGATGATACATTTTTGGTCACCCATCCAATGACCGGCTTTTGCGAAAGTTGCTTAATCTCAGCATTCGCAGACCGGGCGCGTTAACCACTGCGCCATCGAGCTCCTCTAAGCTTACCAAAACGTTATTATACTCCAACGCCTCGCTTCCCATACAATAAAGCAGATTAACAGTAACACTACCGCATCGGCATCTACTTTATTTGCACAACCCAAATGCGTACAGATTATGGAAACGACGATTTTATACGAACGAGCAGAGCGTGCGCGGGCCGAGCTTCAGAACATATTACGCGCCGACCCAATCATAAAAATCCGACGGTTATTGCTTTTAGATCAATGGAATGTTGATGATGTACGGTGGCGATAGAGGTTGATTTAAAAAATAAAAATACAAAATATTTAACGCACATACTTTATTATAAATCGGTGTTTAAACAACGCGAAAGTTTAAATGTTTGTACGATGTATATGATTTATTGTAGGTATTTGTTAAATATTGAGCGTGTATGGAATTCCCACGAATTAGAATTCTTATTGATGAATATAGCCCTCTAGGGCCGCCTACGACTATATGTCTCGGAAATGCGACCATTAAACATGACTTTATTTTTTGATATAAAAAGTTCACTCCCTGATCCCGCCTTGCCTTACATCATCAGCTCATTAACTGATTCGATTTAGTAAAAAAGCATTATTTACATAATTAGACTACTTTTGTTATCAACTATTTTCCGTTATGCAAATTAAAGCATACACACATAATCAAGTTAACCTTACCGCGCTATACGTGTTTGAAAACATGTAACATTCAATTTCATAACCATTACTTATCGGTCATTCAACTCGGCATAAAGACCTATAAGATAACAGCGCTTAGTTGGTAAAACAATGGAGTGAAGGATAAAAGTGAAACGCAAAATTTTATTTTGTCTTTGAAGTGTGCGTAGATGGTCAAATACAAAACTACCTTTGTGGAATAGCAAAAAATATTCAAAGTCACAGAGCCGACTTTAATAAAAACGGAAACCGCAATATTTGATAAAAAAATGTTATATTTTTCTAAACATTTTTAACGTGACCAAATCCTAATCACCACGCTTACCAAACTCATTAATTGTAATGATGGATGACTTGATTTCAATGATGAAAGCCTTTGCCCAGCAGTGGGACAGTTTATAGGTTAATTGCTTAGCCAGCGTGCTTCGGTCGTCCAAGTTGAGAAATTTTCGCAGTTCCGGGTCTCCCAATGTGTGACCAATCTAGAATCTCTAGTGCTCCTTTGTGCTTCGAAAGGCACTTTAATTAAGCCGTTAGCAGCGGTTATTGTTAGCCGTTGAATCCCATCAACCCGCATTAGACCAGGAGGCGTGGTGGATTGTAGCTCAATCTTCCCATGTGCTATATCATATGGGAACGCTTAAGCTCAGTAGTGTGATGCTTATAGTGATTATAATAAGAATTCGTTGAAACTTAAAATTCAAATTAAAAGCAGCGCTATATTGCATTTTTTCATTTTAAAATGAGCAAATTGAATAAAAGAGATTATGAAATTAGTAAAATGGTAAACATAAAGCTGATCACAACTACTAAAGCACCATGTTTAAATAAAGTATACAAACAGTGATTGCTAAAATCAAATCCCAGGTTAAATGCGTTTACATCATAAATAACGTCACTTGTTAGACGTCCAGAACTCAAGCAGATAACTAGTCACTAACTCACAAATATAATTCAACAGCGATTATAAAAGCTGACGATATAATCGTTCTAATAAGCTCCAAGATGCTGGTTCTGTAATGAAAAGTTTTCTGCTCCAAGCGTTTCGTAGCCCTGTTACGTCACTGCGAATGTAGGTCAATACCAACGAAGGCAGTGCCGCAAACTCGCATTTTAGGCCATTTGGAAATTTGCATTTTGTTCGCAAAACGCAGTAGGGATAGATGGGAACGTTAAATGAACAAGTTCTATGAAAACCTACATCATTATGATTATGATCCATTTTGTTGGCGTTTGGTAACAGGTACTTTTAGCCTCGGCGATCGGCGATTTTGCGACTGTATCGATGCTGAATCATGGTTTGGCGACCCTCTGCGTTCGATCGCAGTAAAATCGTGAGATTCTTATCGACTGGAGTGCTCTGGTTACCATAGAACAATGAAATTCTATTGTGTCTGGGCCCGAAAGCGCCTGTGCATTTATCGATGCAGCATCGCGATTTCGCGACTTCATGCGTTCGGTTCGGACGCGGTATCGGAATCGCGAGTTTTAGCGACTGCTCCGATGCTGGATCGGCAACTCGATGCAAATCGATGCGACTGGGCATCCGAGTGTGTGCGGAGTGTAACGTTCAGAAACTGTGTCGAGCTTCCGAAAAGCGACTCAGTCGCCGCGTTTGGCGTTTTTAAATTTGCGGTGTAGAATGTGTGGTCGCTGCATTCAGCTTCTAGCGGCGGAATCGCCGATCGCCGATGCTAAAAGTAGCATGTCTGCGGTGGCTCTTAATAACCACAATTTATAGAGGGGTGGGTATCAGTTTTATATAAAATTATGATTTTAAAGGTCTAGTTGTTTCATTTTCGATGCCCAAATCTGCACTGAGTCAGTGGTTTAAGTTGATTCTTAGTAGGTTATTCTCACTCGGTTGGTGAAAGAGCTTGTTCTTTGTCCGACTAATTAGCTACCTACTATGATTTTATTTTTTATTTGAATTCATTTATTTATTTTGGGAAATCGTTTTTTATTTTGTTATTTTTTATAAAACTATAACAGAAAAATCTCTTAAGTTATCTCTGATAGAAAATAACTACAATGTACCATTGTAATGCACCAACAGCCAAAGGTGAGATAGCCATTTCCTCATTAGAATTCTGGGTAAAGTGTGCTTTCAACTTCGGCCTTATCGCCATTTCCACGGTCAAACACTTTCCCACTGTGAAGTAATAGAATACGAATTTGCCTTATCTTCTTTAAACTTGGTCTTGCAATTGCTAACGCTCTATTCAATCTATATTTTATGTTTTAGATGGGATATCATTACTTTTGTACAGAAATTATTAGTAGGTACTTCATCAGCCAAAAGACATCCACTGCTAGACAAAGACCTCCCCCAAGGATCTCCACAACGAGATTCGAGTGATATGAAAACAATCAGAAATATTTTCCTATGTGTTTGCTGAAAGTCAATATCAATATTATATAAAAATTTCTTGATAGCCCTAACAAATGTTTATCGTTAAGTTTTAAAGGAAGAGGAGTTTACTTGGAGAGGCCTATGTCTAGCAGTGGACGTGTGTAGGCTGATGATAATGATGACGATGATGATGATGATGATGATGATGATGTTTTAAAGACCGTGTAGGAAATTCAATAAACCCCACTGAAATAAAAAACAATCAGCTGATCACTCCACTGAAAGCCACACGTTTTTCAAAATGGCCCCCTTAATTTGGGCCATCAATATCCCAAGTGACACCGTCCAATAAACATGTGTCAGGTGCTTTCAGATGTGATTGATCAATCTCGTCACAGTGAGCGACTTTGAATGACATTTTTGCATTGGTTTTTACAAAAAAGGAGAGCTAAAAGTCCACATACATTACGAATTTGATTAGTTTCATTCAATTAACGGTTAAATGGCGTTTGAGCAAGTTTAAAGATATTTGTAATAAATGTAATATTTGGCTTTATGAAAATTTGCTTATTATACACTTTTCAAATGTAACTCATTTGTTTGTGTAGAACTTTTATATTTCAGCTGGTCACTCAAACACAAACACACACACCAGAGGAATTGCAGGTGCATTGTCAGCCTTTGAGGAAAAAGTTAATTCGATTCTTGAAAGTCCCTCGTCCCTCGAAAGCACCGTAAGATCGTTTTTTTAGTAAATTTTTTGTGTTGAGACATTGGTTTTGTCTCTCTATTTTTCTTGATTTACTCGCTTGAAACATTTTGCATTCCATCGGAATAATAGTGCAAACTCGCTTGAAATTCCGTTTGAACATTTAAAGTCGTCTGCATCAAGATATTCTAGTCTGGTTCAACGTTACATGTTGCTCCGACTTATTTGACATATTCAATTTATTGTAGGACTTCCAGGACTTGCAGAATAATTTATTTCGTTCCTTTTACTACATATTGGTATCAATATTTAAACTGATTTATTTTCAGCTACTATAAAACATGCAGAAAATATATAGAGTATTCTGTATGCATTATGTGATAGCTTTATTTATTGCGATAATGAAAGTAATTTTTACTATTTACCTATGTATTTCAGACAAACTTTTCACAATTTCGCAAACAACGTTACGCCTTATCATATCGCAGATATTTTAAATCAACAATTACCTTATTTCTGCAACTAAATAAAATTTGGTTTCTACACGTTTGACCTGCGTATTGATTTTAGGAGGCCTTTGTCCAGCAGTAGACGTTTTTCGGCTGAGATGTTGATGATGATTGATTTTAAAATTATAAACCAAGGATTATTTTATCCAGAACAAAATAAATGTGAAATGAGAGCCAACTTTCATTTTACATTTATTTTGTTCTGGATCAACATAATCAACAACATCAGAACAAAATAAATGTGAAATGAGAGCCAACTCTCATTTCACATTTTTTTTTGTTCTGGATCCCTGGTTGAACTTGGGTTCAATATTATGATATATGCCTTGGTTGTTGACTTCAACGACAAACGAAGCGAGATCTGAATGGGTGCCAAGTTTAATGGTCAGTCCTGAAATTTATTTATAACAACATAAAATATTTTATAACAACTTAAAATTTCATTTCTTTTTATAACTTAGGATAATATATTGAAGCCTAAGGTCTAACTTGGCTAGTTTTCATATACGAATTATTATTAAGTACCTACTAAAACAGTCACGGAAGAGGCATAGGTATATCATAATATTGAACTTGACCCTCATTTCACATTTATGTTTTGATGGTTTAATTTTAAAGAACAGAAGGCTCGATATAATAAATTGTAATCACCCATCCGGGCGCTGGCAATTTCTAAAGTAACTTAGCAATAACTACCATTATACGAGAAACAAGGATTCTGCAAGTATATGTTTCTCAATAACTGCAAGAAAATCACCGCTTTTCCACACAATGGACTCACTAAAAATATGTGAAACGCAACCAACTAACTGTGAAAATTCCCACAATTTCACATGCTGAATGTTTTTCCTGTCTACTAGAAATGGTATTAAGTGTCGCAGTGATATTTTCAAACATAAAAATAATGATCTTAGCTCCTGTTTTTAGATTCTCCAATCTGCTATCAAGTTTAGAAAACATTTGCTAAGATTCCCATAGTTTAGAATAGTATTTACAAGTAGATAGCCCGCCGGGCCTGGGCCCGGCGAGCTTGTGTCTGGACACAATAGAGATTTAATAGTTTGTCGGTAAAATGGTGTTGAAGGTTTTAAGAAAATGGATTTAGACAGTGTTTGAACAATATCACTGCTGATTTATTTATCACATAAATCAAAATTAAATATATAACAACACCAAATACAGCCTGGTCACGATCAATATCCTTATCCTGTAAATAAGGCATGCAACCGGAAAATCCTGACACGTCTGACACTTTCGGGCCCTCTAATACTCATGTGCTAAAATCACGTCGATCTGTTCGTTCGTTTTGACGTAAAAAAGGTGAAAGGGGCACAGTTCCACATTTTGTACATTAGTTCGCATAACCTATTGAGGTAACCGAAATCTAAACATAATGTTTAAAATTGAAAAATATTTGTAATTTTTAACATTTACGGTCATCGGAAAAAGGTCAAAGCAATTTTTGAAATACCGCTACAATAGTGTTTGTGCTCATATTTCTCGTTCTGTTTTTGAAGAGCTCATCTAGTAGAGTTTAGTACTATTAATGATCAAAGCTGTAGGTATAAAATACCACTAAAAAGTTCTGTTATTTAGTTATAAAGAAGAAGTACTTCACTAGCAGGCGGCTCTGATTCAAGCGGAAGGTTCGCTCTCTTATTTGCCTATCATATTCCGCTGTACATTATCCCTCTTCGTTGCTCGCTAGCTGTGTGATAGACATCGTAAGCGTTTTCGTTTGTCATTTTGTTGCGAGCGATAACAATTCCTTACATCTGTATCATTGTAAACTAGTACGTAGTATCATATCTTTATTGTCACACATATTTTATGCGCGTTCCTATTTTCGAGAAGATGTTAATGCTCAAGGGGTACTTTTTTACATCTTTTTGTATCAGAATGAGGACGGAACTCCGTTTTTCTTTTCCACGCCGTTCTGCCATTGTGTGGGGAGGTGACATCTTTTGTATGGGAATGGCTGATTTAGGGTCTTTGTTCCCGGTCGTGAGAATGGATGGAGGATTCTAATGAGGGTTACTTAATAAGCTGGAGTGTGTGAGGTGCGGTTTATTGAATGGAAAGAGCATTAATGTATGTATAAATAACAAACGTCGAAATAATTTTGTTGAGTGTGGTTTTATTTACGTCTGCCTTAAATCTTAGTGATTTGTAATGTACTGTGAATGTATGTTTTATTGTAATTTTTATAAGTAATAAATTTAAAAAAACTATAATTTTTAAAGTCCGCGAGCTCTTGTTTGATAGAATCATGGCAGAATCATCTCAATAACTTCCTATTATATAGAGTTATGTATTTTATGTATGTTTATTTATTGAAGTTTATGTATTTACAATACACATATTATATGTTTATGTATAAATAATATTTATGCATGTATTATATACTTACTTACACTTAAATAATTTATTATACATTTTAATTGCACCTGCCAATGTTATCTCTGCACCACCCTATGGTTGACTGGTAGAGAATGCCTCAGGCATTAAGTCCGCCATGTAATAATTATGTTGCAAAAGTTTAAATAAATAAATAAATAAATTTTTACCATTATTTTGTTGTCATGTATCAACATGTATCTATGTAACTCAGTAGGAATCTATGTATTCTCTGTGACCGGTGGCACGTAACAAACTGGACGGGTACGACTGGCATACCTCGAATATCGAAGTAACGATTTATCGCTGGCTGTCCTTTCCCTACATTGTGGCTCCGGCTGACTTTGTTTGTACGGCTAATCTACTGCAGACTCTAGCCTAGATTTATGTCTTTGTTAAACATTTTCTCTAAATTTGATTCATAAAATTGTAGCAGCCTAACCTGATTACATCTGACTGGATAATACCGGAAAATACCTGTTGAACGTTTGTTAGAAAAATTACTATGTCAATGCTTTATCGCTCGCACATTTACCTGTCCTATCTAATTCTGGTTATTTCTTCAGTAAAGACGTTTTCCAGTTGACAGTTTTCAAATTATCACTATAACTAATTGTAGTAGACTTTCTAAACAAAGTACACATATACAGCTATGTTTAGAAAGTCCGCAACTATAAGATACAGGCATAATTTCAAAACTGTTGACTGGAAAAATACCAAAAAGGAGATAGGACAATTTATTAGTTGTGCAAGCGACGATATTTCCATCTCTATAACGATGCAGGTTCACCAAATGAGTTATTAAAATAAATTTGATTGGTTTTTATTTGAAAGTCTTACAATACACATTTGAAATGTTTTTTTTTTCTTCGTAATTATTATATTTATTTACAACATAAATTAAAAAAAAGGAAATAGAAATAAAAATATACACATAATTAATTAATTATTAAATAAAAGATGAAAATTTTGTTTATTCCTTTTTTATGTTAGAACTAATCAATCGTAACATTTTTGCTGCTCA
Source organism: Eudonia mercurella (assembly GCA_963082485.1). Lineage (NCBI taxonomy): Eukaryota > Metazoa > Arthropoda > Insecta > Lepidoptera > Crambidae > Eudonia > Eudonia mercurella. Next base: position 9,061,040 of record OY720026.1, read on the forward strand.
CTGTTCCTAACTAAAACTTTTGGCAGGGCTGCAAGTTAAGGCTTTGCATCATGAATTTAATCGAAGCCACTATTTTAACTAGCTCTGCTAGGGACAGGGCCGTATTCATTAATCCCTAACGGTTTGCCTTTCAAATGTTAACGACTTCAGTTCTGTCGGAAAGTTTGCTTGTTTGTTTGCGGGCGTTGACTGGTGGCTGTTCCTCTCACGGTCGGTTTTAAGTTGCGATTTCGCGTGTGAACTCACTGGTACTTCTGACATCAATCAATCAATTATTGTTTGAAAGTCTTAAGTTGTTGTTCCGTTTTGATTGGTTAAGTAAACATTGAAGATGCAGGTGGAGAGCAAACTTATAATGAAAATTTGGCAGTCAAAACATGTCTTAGTTGATTGGATTTATACCCACTATTACGGTATAAACTGAATAGAAATTTTTATTCAGTCTAGAATACTCTGTTTCGTAGATTTCATAGAGTCACGAGCACAGTTTTCATATAAATATTATAAATTATGACGATTTCAGAGTTCCTCTGCTCTGGCACAAAATAAAGAGACTGCAGAAGGTAAGCTTTATACAAACGCGCTCAATCAACGCACACATAGACAACCTCTAGTGGACACGGAATCTCGGAACAGCTGCGCTCAAACTTTTCTAAGCAAAGGGTCTATGCCACAAAACAAATGCTTCACAGAATGCATCTATCAACAAATAGCTTGTGTAGGGCATGTGGAGAGGAAACGAAGCAGCTACTGTGTGACTGCGACTCTCTGGCTAGGAAAAGGATGGGATTCCTGGGGTCGGCCTATCCGAAACCAGAGGACTTCAGGCTCTTCGCTCTTAAAGACGTTTCCAAACTTATGGCGTCTATCTTTACAGAGGAAGAAGAGTGAAAGGATGGGGTTGCACAAAAGCTCCCGATAGGTTGAAGTGTTACTGCGAGAGGGAAACCTCAGCAGGCCCCATTAAGATAAGATAAGATAAGGGTTCTATGTGTGAGTTGCTCGAACGCGGTATGTATTAAGCTTACCTTCTGGGTCTCCTTTTTTTGTGGCTCAGGTTACGTCATTTGCGGTCGATAGGAAGAACAGCCGCCCGCTCGCGTGCCCGGGTCACAGTACTGTGGCCATCTCATTTAATGTCACACTTATCTTGGTAATTTTGTAATAATGGGCGAAATTCTGACATCTTGATGCTTGATGACAAATGTAAGATGGCCTGACATTGACATCTAAAGTGCTACCGTCACCCATCACTGTGATACCAAAGAGGATTTAATCACTACGTTTAGTGGATACAATGCATCAGTGAACCGGTTTAAGAAATGTTTTGTCTGTGTTAATCTGACTATATTAATTTTATCCTTTTATTGTGTACCTATAGCTGAAGAAAACACATGTCAACCTTAAATCTTCAGCCATGACTTTAAAATTAAAAAAACATATTTTTTCTTGTAAGTAGCTTATCGTCTGCACATAATATCAAGGATCACTGAGCTCTTGGCATGAAAAGAACTAGTCATGACATTAACTTTTAAATTGGATAGTTATCAAAATATGAAAGCATCAATATTTTTACAGCAACATAATTTACAGTAATAAATACAAAACCTTGCGCGTTCAATGATGAATATATTATGCAAGACTAACATAAATGTTATATCCTAATAAAACTGTCGAAAGTGGAGCTTCGGTTGCATTCTTTCACGAGCAATTTTATATGATGACCCAAATTTAACAAGGCCTTTTGGGGATATTTATGGGCATCCCGAGTACCAATGACGAAACAAAGTGACACCTACATAATAAAGCTTTAAAAATAATTTAAGTAATGTTTTTTTTTATAGTAAACACTTACCCAATACCATTGAGATGGAAAAGTTAAACGGATATTATAAGTCTGAACAACAATCAAACCCGAAAAATATACGTAAGTTATAAGTATGAAATAAACGTTTTTCGTATAAAGTGTTTATTTTAGTTATATTGTTGGGGTTTATCCACACTTTGGGGTTGAGAGGGTTTCGGGGATGATGGAATCAAACCGCTCTGATACACTAATTTAATATGATAAATTGAATATAAAAATGCTAAATTAACAAAACTAATTCGCGGTGATATTGACGTGTAAAGGTGCCGCTACACTACTTACAGATATTATTACACACTGCTGGCGATGATATTTTTACATAACTGTACGATGGCTCGTACATATATCATAATAAATTATTACGTTTTTTAAATGTCGGTATCATAATCAGTCTTCCTCGACCCACTGCTGGCATAGGCACAGTATAAGGAGGTATAGTAACAGGTACCTCTTTATACTATGACATAGGCCTCTATTTCTTTTACATTATTTTTAAACCTATTTTTTTTTAATTGATTTTATGTTTGTTTCAGGTAAGTCATTATGGCAATGTTCTGTCAACAACACTTGGATGAATGTAATGAAGTCTTCTGTCAACATTACTTGATTGAATATAATGGGGGTAAGTTTTTTTCCAATAATTACAATGAAATATTTTATTCATGATCATTTGACCATGTAAGTAGTTATAAATATCATCCTAAACGAATTATACCAAATGAACGCAATATATGTAAATTATACACAATAAAATACCCAGTGTGTTCCATTTCAATGTGCAATATGTATGAAAGCTGTAGGAAACAATATTAGTTAAAATCAACCAGCCTCAGGTTACTCAGGTAGCTCCAGAGCTTCCAGAGGCTGTTTGGTTTTTCTAGTAAAATTTTATCTTGTAAATATGTATAGCTTTAAAAATCCAAAATTAAAAAATATATAAATATGTTAGTTAATCTCATTTGACCTGTAGAACGAAAGAAAGTAACAATAAGGATTGGTCCTGAGCCGTTCGTGGCACTTACACCAAGTACCATTAACAAGGCCTTAAAAGATCACATCGAAAACAGGCACAGCATCGAATGGAAAGAGCAGCCGGGTACGAAATACTCCAAATCCTTCCTAGGCGAAAACGCCATAGGACGGAGTAAGTTCATATGCGGAGGCAGTAGAATGCAGGCCCGATTAACCATCTCGGTGCCTTGACAGGGCACTATGCCACAAAACAAATGCTTCACAGAATGCACCTTTCAACGAATAGCTTGTGTAGGGCATGTGGAGTGGAAACGGAGTCAATGCAGCACTGTGTGACTGCGACTCTCTGGCTAGGAAAAGAATGGGACTCCTTGGGTCGGCCTATCCGAAACCGGAGGACTTCAGGCTCTTCGCTCTTAAGGACGTTGCGAACGTTAAGAAATTATGGCATCTATCTTTACAGCGGAAGAAGAGTGAAAGGATGGGGTTGCACAAAAGATCCCGATGGGTCGAAATGTTACTGTGAGAGGGAAACCTCAGCAGGCCCCACTAAGATAAGATAAGATAACAATAAGGAAGTAACAATTTTATGCTTTCCCCTAAAATTACTAATAGTGGGGTATCTCTCAGACTTGACAATATTGATGGTGGCACGTCGATGCCCAAGTAACAAATTAGAAAGTAATTTTGGCTTTGCGTTGCCATGTATTTTCTAGCATCTGTCATCTGTGAAGAAAATTATTATATATACTTAGGGAATTGCCAAGGGAAATAAGCAGGAATGAATAATGAAAATGTTAAGTATAATTAACCATCGGAACAGGTCTGAACAGAAATGATGTTACATTTCTTGTAAATTATTGTTTATTGGCAGAGATATTATACGAAACATATCTACATTATTTTCTATGAATGACAAATAGGCATGTTCATTATAAAAATAACAAGAATCAACGATGAAACCGCAAGAGAACATTTTATTTGCTTTTTCTTGTTTACTAGACGTTCTACCTAATCTCGTATCATTATTTTCTGTATTGCAAACGTATAGGTTTGTTTTGCTTATTAATGTTCATCTCTCACTAAAGGTAAACTGTTTATTACGAATTTTTTTGAGATTTTAGTACAGGTTGAGAATTACATTTATTATTTTTTGTACTTATACGTCATTTACATGATAGGTAGCGAAAACATTATTAGTAAAGTAATAAGCTTATACACCGTTCTTTAGGTCAAAAACGAGTTTTTTAAATTTAATTTAATTTAGGAAAGTAAAAAAAGCTTCTTTATTTTACTTTATTATTATTTATACTTATTACAAAAAATCTCGTTTTTTGATCTATGTTTCTTGGGGAAAGTTGTTCAGTTTCATGGTCTGATCAACTCACCTACGGTTTTAACACGGTTAAGAAAGCACGGTGTATACTGTCTCCCTGCTAGAAAAAAGTCTCCAGACTTTTTTCTAGCAGGAATCGTTTGGATCGTTGAAATCAAGTAATCGCTAAAATTGTAACAAGACATTTGAATCCTACATTTTTTTTGTAACCACCCTTGGGCTTAATCCTTCCCACAGGAAGAGTTGCATATCGACGCATTAAAGGAAATATTGACAAAGCGACATTAAATATTTTACGAGAGAGTAGTTTAAAGTTTGGATTTTTAGAAAATAAAATCGTATAACTTCTTAATGTCATTATTTCCTTTCAAGCGTCGATATGAAGAAATCAACTCAATTCATGTTAATGGCGCTTTATTTTTGTGACTCATCTTCCGACTTTGTATTGAAAAGTTGCTCACGATCGAACGCGTTCGCCGCTGCGCTATCGATTTCTTACATTGAACTAATATTTCATACTTATTATATATAAGATGCATTCCAGCATTAAATGCATGAAACAAATATTAAAACAAACAATAATGTAGCTACGAAAGTGAACTGGATATTATCATTTTCCTTATTTTATTGATAAGCAGAAAATACAATGGGTTCGTGGAAAAAGTAATACCTACCATTCATTCAATTATTCATAAACAACACCAATCACATACCTACAGTATATTATAATCCAAATGTAAAGCTGATTTATTTATTCATTTTGATTCATCAAAGTAGATAAAATTATATGCTTGTTACTATTTGTATCCTGAGCAACTCTAGCATACAGAATGCTCTAAAATGTTTCGAACCCAGTTAGTAATTAGCCTACTTACTGTCCCACTGCTGGGCAAAGGCCTCCATCATTGAAATCAAGTCATGCATCGCTACAATTGATGGGTATTGGCTTAATCACCACGCTTGCCAAATGCGGGTTGGTGATCCCAAACCGGGGCTATGCATCGGATAATCCGAAACACGCTTATCCCGACCTAGGAATGGAACCCAGGATCACCGGTTATCGGGCAAAACGCTTAGCCAATCAGCCACTGCAGCGTTACCAAAAACCAGTTTCTATATGTCAATATCAGTGGTGTTTCACGTTTTAAAATGGAAACTAACTGTTGATGCAGCCACCGCTTTGAGTCAGTGCCAACATTTACCAAAATCATTACTACTTTCCGACCGTCAACCTTGCTCTGGACAAATTCGTAACATCGCACCGCACTTTATCCAGGTTATGTTAAAATTAAAAATAAAATAGATGGCGGTGGACTACTGTGCGTTGCTCACGTATTTTTTTACCACAAACTACAGTGCTGTGGAACCAGCTCTTAGCGGCGGTATTTCCGAACCATTACGACTTAGGGATCTTCAAGAAACAAGCCTATTTCTTCCTTAACACATTAGCTGCCATGGGGGTCACCGGTGACCGACAAACAATAAATTTTCTATTGTGTCTGGTTTTGAGGCAGTCAACCTGTTAAAGGCCGGCAACGCATCTGCAATTTCTCTGGTGTTGCAGGTATCCATAGGCGGCGGTGATTGTTTCCCATCAGGTGACCCACCTGCTTCAAGGGTCAGATGCAAAAGGCAGTACTCCTTGACACGGCACGTATTGTCAGGAGGTTCCTCACTCTGCAGCCCTAATCACCGATAGTTTTTTATTAATAATAATAATAATAATAAAAGCATTTATTCATTGCCACACAAAGGAAACAATAAGTTGGTGCATAACATAAAAAACTTAAAACTAGTGGCCCTGAAATGGCTCCCACTCAGCATAATATCGAAGTACCGGATTGGCACCATGACGCTGGTCTTCCGTGGGTACCAGAAGAGCTTAAATACTACATACAACATTCACATTAAAACATTCTTCTTAAAATTAACATTATAATTAAATTAATCTTAAATAAAAAGGTTATATAGAAAAATAACTAAATAATTTTTTGTGGATCAGATAGTTTTGTAGAATGTGCTAAATATTGGATATAGGCAGAACATGTACCACATAGTATGCTCGATTATACGTTATTACATTTCAATTTAGTGTTTACTTAGAGTATTGACATTGGTGTTGAAGGTATTTTTTGTATTTATTTTTAAAAGAGCCAACAGTTGCAGAATTTCTAAAGGGGGGGGGGAATATTGTTCCAACACTTTGTAGATAAATAACGGAAGCTACCTCTAAAAGCTGCCGTTCTATGACCAGAGCATACAAGACGAGAGGCATCTCGACAAGGCCGACGGGAGAATTGGAGCTTGTCGAACAAGTATGATGGGTTTTGAGTCTTGACAATGCCGAAAAGTAAACAAGCGAAGTGAAGGGAACGTCTAGACTGCATATTCATAATTTTGTAATGATTAATGTAAGGAGTAATATGTTCTTTGTAAGGGACAGGAAAACAAAAACGAACACAAGAGTTTTGAACTCGCTGAATAAGTGTCTTAGTTCTGGATAAAAGACATCCGCCAATAACAGTGTCAGCATAGTTAAGCTTTGACAAAATCAGGGATTCACAGAGCCGTATACGAACATCTACGCTGAGGTATTGGCGAATGTGATACAAAACTCTGAGCCTGTAATAACACTGCTGGACGACTTCCGAGATATGTTTCTCGAATTTAAGTCCACCATCCATAAGTATACCCAAATTTCGGGCTTCGGTTACTCGCTCTATGGAAGTCCCCTCAATCAACACATTTGGTGTATGTCTATTAATAAGGTCTATTTGAAATTTTGAACCCAAAACCAAGTATTTGGATTTTACGGGATTTAATAAGAGACCATTCCTGTTTGACCATTCCACGACACGTTTCAAGTCCTCATTTAGCTTCTCCACCGCAACGGCAGTCTCATTAGGCTTAAATGTGATGTACATCTGAAGATCATCAGCATATAAATGGAATCTACAATTACGTAAACATTCTATGATGTCAGCACTGTACAGAATGAACAAAATTGGACCAAGTATAGATCCTTGAGGAACACCTGCGGTGACTGGAGAAGCCGAAGAGGTGACTTTACTACCATCATTATGATCAACCTCAACCCTCTGAGTGCGTCCACTCAGATAGCTTGCGAACCATTTCACAGTTGCATTATCAAAGCCGTAAAAGGTAAGTTTGGATAAAAGCAAATCAATGTTGATACAGTCAAAAGCTCTGGAGAAATCTAGTAGCACTAAGATTGTTCCCTCGCCCATATCCTGCCCACAAAGAATATCATCTATAACGTCTAGAAGTGCCGTCGCAGTGCTACGCCTTGCCCTAAAACCTGACTGCTTATGAGGTAAAATTTTAAAAGTATTTAAATATTCTATCATTTGTAAGCTAACAATTTTTTCTATTATTTTTGATAAAAAAGGCAAAATGGTAATAGATCTGAGATCTTTGAAGTCAGTAGGATTGTTTGTTTTAGGGAAAGGTTTAACAATACCCCCCTTCCAAATGTCGGGAAAGGTATTTGTTTTAATTGATTGATTAACAATAGCGGTGATAACATTAAGCGTGCGAGGTAATGTCAACAAAATCATATCAAGATTGATACCGTGACACAGACTTAGCTTGAAAATAGCAGAACTATTTCTATTGAATTCAAAGTATGTCAGTGTTGAGATATCCATGTTATGTTTTACGGGAATGTCTAAGAAATGTTGATTATTATATTTTATATTGTAAATATGTTTTTATATAAAATATTGTAAAAAAAAATTCTTAACATATATGTTTAACAAAGAGAATAATAATATAATATGTATACTAGCTGACCCATCGGACTCCGTATCGCTTTGACAGTTTCTATTCTATGACAGTTTTTCAGCTTTGATAGTTACAACAAAACAAACAAATCGTTAAATAGTTTACGCGTGAAAGCGTATCAAGCAAACAAACAAACAAACTCACTTTTTTAATAAAAAGTATCTTTGATTATACTCTTGAAAATATGTGTACAAAATTTCATGTTGAATAGTTTCCACGTGAAAGCGTAACAAACAAAAAACAAACTCACTTTCGTATTTATAACATTAGTTAATATTGCTTCTCTAGGTAGGTTTGTATTTTATTCTTGAATACTTCAAGATTAACAGGCGTATTTTGTCTGTAGAAATAACAAGTTAATAAGCTTCGCAAGACATTTAAATGAGATATTACATGTCTTGAATAATAAATCATCTGCTACACATATATCATAATGTAGTGAGGTTACGACTTTTTCTGTAATTAACTGAACTGATTCAAAATATGAATATAAAGAGCATTGGTGTAACATTAGTTTGGCATTTTTCTTCTTTTTTATCCTTCTTTTTCCACTAGGGAAAGCGGTTAGCCTTCATTTTGCCTAATGCTGTAATTGTTGTAACCAATTATTGGTACTTGAGTTAATGTACATTTATAAATTACCAAAAGTCAAATAAACTATACTAGGGAAACATAAAACGAATGAAAATTCAAATACCATTATTCTGAGATAACAAATAAATATATATCAATATCAATGGCTTTATTCCAAACTAGAAACTAATATAGAGCTCTATTCCGCGCCAACTATTGCAAGAGTTGAGGAACTTTGTGTAAAGTTGGTCTCGATGCCGGTGACCATAAGTAATGATCGTGAACTCTGTTGTTCGGAATGCACTTACAGTCTGGCAAGATCCTTTGTGGATCCTCAAGCCTTGGAGGCATCAGGGGGCCTAGTGCTTGTTTCATTCATCATTGGATCACGTTAATGAAAACTAGAATTTGTGCGGCAAAATTTTAACTTTCTTTTTTTCTGCAAGTAGGCACTGCTTGAACGCCATACAAATGTTCGTGATCGAATGTCGGATTATACTTGCACTAGAGATATCGCCTCTGTGGTCTGGTGGTTAAGACCAACGGTTAGACGTAGATGTCTCGGGGGGGGTACATATTTGGGTACTAGGTTTGGTTGGTGGTAGGGCTTGTTTTTGTATATTAAAAGGAGGCAAACCAGCAGGCGGGTCACCTGATGGAAAGTAATCGCCGCCGCCCATGGACACCCGCAAAACCAAAGTAATCGCAGATGCGATGCCGGGCTTGAGGAAAGAGTTGAATCTTGAGGAGGAAGTAGGACTTGGGAGGGGGGAGGGGTGAGGATGGGCCTCCGGTACTTTCACTCACCAAACGAAATACAACAGCAACGAGTGCCATTGTTTCACGCCGATATTCTGTGAGAGCGTGGTATTACGCCGGGCGAGCCGGCCCATTTCGTGCTGCAACGCAGCGTGGGTGGCTATAACAAACAATGTCTGAGTGGTAGAGCACCACTCAGACATTGTTTGTTATTGTTGCCGCCTTGTTTTCGCCTGACTAACTACCACTATCTTACTTTTACTTGTTGATCACTAACATTTTTATGATTTTGTCTGTTCTGTCTAAAAAATAGATTAAACAACGAGAACGGCAAACCGGTACTTATCCCAGCTTAGGTTTATCTTATCATAGGAGAAGGAAAAGCGCCAGTCAGTGTCATCTGAACAGGTTCTTTATACACATCGTTCGGTGTCTGGGTTCTATGCTAGTATGCATGTGCGAAGTCTGATCTGGTTTTTTAGGTAGTAAAAAGAAACAGTTGTAAATGTTATGTCCTGCGTGTCCCGACAGGTAACTGCAACGTAGTGCTCGTAGCTAACTTCTGGGACTAAAACAATTTAAAATCGAATGTTCAAACGGGGTTTATCGCAAACTCTTTGGTATTGGGTAGCATTTTCATACCTTTTGAAATACCCGGTGCTGATTGTGACCTAGGATAGTGGATAGTAGGGTAATGATGTAGGATATACTAGAGAGTTTGCGTTGGAGCCTAGGGTACTTATAGTAAAGAGCTAAACGAAGCGCTACCATGGAAACTATTCAAATTTCAAAGGGAGTTCCGTATGCGACAAAGGAGTTAAAACTTAACGGATTACTTTAAGTAAAGCTATGGACGCAACATCCAACATTGAATCACAATGGTGCGTCGTAGTAGGTACCTACGTATATATGCTCTGATCCAAAAAGTGAGACGTTTAAGCAGATATCACTGCATGAGACAGTAAAATATGTTTATTCCGTCAATTAGAGATAAGATAACAACTTCCTTAGCAGTTAAGGATTCTGGTTGAATTGCGCTTCTTTTTTCGGCCTTATCGTCCCTTATCACAAGGCAAAGCTTTCTCTCTGTTGTAAATATCAAAGAAAAGTGGACCGATCTGGTATTGCTTCTGTGTAATCTAGCTTAACTTCCGACTCTTTAGAATTGCGAGTCGATCACGTATTGTATCCATCCGCAGAATCTACCTTAATGACCAAGATTAATGTAGTCCATCGTAAATCAAGTTGGACGCATAAATTACGGCTTTCAGCGAGAGGTACTTACTGACTGGGACGATTTAGTAGGTGTTTGTTCACAACAATGTAGGTATTTTGATTAATTATGCACACAAAGTTGTATTAGCCAATTCAGATCTACAGCGAGCGCATCTAATTTACAATCTAAACTTCGTCTTAGTAGGGAAACGTTGCGATGTGTATTAAATTCTGATCTGAGGTTGCTGCCGGCGGCGGAGTTCTGAGATGCTAAAGTGTAACTTTGGCTTAGAACGTTTCCAGCTCTTTTGCGTTTGGATATTTTTGCACTTTTTAACGTCAACCAACTAGGTAAGATGGCATTTAGAAGTTTTGCTCAGTAAGCTGTATGTAAATGATATCGTATTTGCATCACGATAGCAAAGTAATGGACTGTAATTAAATGCTTGGATTAGTTGTAAAATGGACACGCGAACACGCACACAACAGTATATATATGGAAATTAATTGAAGTAGAGGAAATTAAGCGATTAACTGATGGTTTCCTCGTCTCGTTCCATTTCGAAGAGCAACTAAAATGATGCAGTTGAGTTTTATTGATAATTTGTCTTATTTTACGGAAGGGCGCAGGCGGCATTTTTTTATAATGAGTAGATATATGTAATGACATCATCTGTTTTTTGATGTAATGAAGGCAAAAGGATTTGGATCAAATAGACAGTATAATAAAAGATTAAAAAAAAAAATACAAGAAAATTGTTATTCAAATACATTGTCCCTTGAGTTTAATTGACTTAACCTCCAATTTTATCGGTTGATAAAACAAAACACTGCGTGTCCAGTGAAACTAGATTCAAAGTTGACACGTAAATTTACGCAGTTTACTTTTCGCTTAGAACGTTGTTAGCTGGCGTCTACGATGTGGATAGAGACATCTCAATTAGTAAGTGCGTGTCACCGTCCATAGATAATTACATGCAATTTGATATTGCGTCTGATGTGTACCACGTGTTTGCACGCACGAGCTAAAATACTTCGAAGTTGTTCAAATATTTAGTTAGTCAATCACAATTTGTTTTTTCTGTTTTTCGTATTATAGAACAAATTCTTACTTGCATAGATCTTGAATTGCTGTTGTTTCGTCAACTTCCAAAATTTGCATATTATTATATATTATTTATTATATATTATTGGCTATTCTTGCATCAATAATAAAACAAGTAATTTACTAATTGGTACTAATACAAGACCAAATAATATACTTACTCGTATTCGTGTATTTGTAATATACGCTTATAACAGTTATTGGAGGACTAGTAAAATAATAATTTGTACTCAACTATCACTTTAAATTCGAGATTTAAAAAAATATTTTATTCAAAATATAGCCTATGTTACCCGCAGGGAATGCAGCATTCTATCAGTGTAAGAATTTTTGAAATCGTACCAGTAGTTCCACAGATTACCCTCGTCTAACAAACAAGCATAATGTCACAAACTTTACCTCTTTAAGTATAGAGTAAGGGCATACTTAGATAGTTTAAATTCTGGAAGTCTTATCTAACAAATTTTAACAATAAGTTGTTTGTTAATGCGTTTGTTCTCTTGCTAGACAAAGCAATTATATATTATACTGTATGATGAAGATTATAAGATGAAATTATTTTTTTTAACAAAATTAAATGTTATGAATGTATTTGGTGTAAATAGAATTTATATTAAGACTAGCTGACCCGGCGGACTTCGTATCGCTTTGACAGTTTCTATGTCAACGATACAAACAAATCATTTCTATGACAACAAAACAAACAAATCGTATGTTTCACAGCTAGGAACAATTTGTATTGGAAAATTAAACAAAAAATTGGGGTGGAAATAAATTACGACCGATTGTCGGACCTACCGAATATACATATAAAATTTCTTTAATATTGTACCAAAACCATAAATGGTTGAGTATGGTTGTTTAATAGGTTTGTTTGTTCTTAAATCACGCCGAAAAGATTGAACGATGTGGCTTTTATTCGTTTATCCGGGTACAGCACATCCTGAACACATAATACCTATAATTTGTATCCCAGTAAACAATTTATTTCCTTAGAGTTTACACTTCAGTAGCCCAATAGCACTGCGGTTGTATTCGTAGTGTGCTTACACCGTATTTTTTTTTTATGCAATAAATAATCTCGGTAACTATCGCAAGATTGTGCCGCCATTGTGGTGGGTTAGAGCTCATGTCGGGGGTTCATAGATTTATGCCAATGATAACACTATTTATGATAGATCTAATTAAACGCAAGCAAAGTAACGGAAGCAAGCTAGTCTTCCGCAAAACCACTCTTCGTATTCCGCGTTACTTTGCATTGTCTGAAGAATGAGAAGAAGTTTTAATAATGCAAATACTTTTATAAACATAAATTGTGTCATTTTTTATTTTAACCTGTCTTCTGTAAATACAGACACAATATAATTTTAATTGTTTGTAGGACGGACCTGGAACTAAGCAGACGAAGGGTTAATATCTTAGGTGAATCGACAGAAACAAAAGACGAGTAGCTAAGCAGTTTTACTCGTACATAAGAAAAACAATGACAGATCCATACTATAAGAAATATACCTACGTATAAACAACTCTCACGTTGAAACTACAGCGTTGCAGTATGAATAACCGCTGATTCTTACGTACAATGTATTGCAATCGGTCGGAGCAATTTCTCCCGTATTGTGAGAATGTTTGGTGCACGATCTTTTAATGCTTTGATATATGTTAATTTTTGTGGCGATGCGCTCCGCCGCTGCCGAGAGTAAATATGTAAGTGGTCTACAAATTTATGCTCGGCCAGGCAGGGCAAACGTGTCATATCACCATAGGAGTCAATTCTGACTTCTTACAATTTTAATATACGTCGCGAACGAAGAAACTTGGTAAATCATAATTCTTAATATGTTAAAAAGAGACCATGTATATACGTTACTAGAGCCTGAAGACGCACCGAACAAAAGAAAGGCATCCGTTTCCTTTGACCTCAGTCGCTCTCGAAGAAAAAGGAGACAGACAACTGAGTCAGTTGACAGTTCCAATTACAAAATCCCCTAATTAGATTTAGTTTTCGTTAGAAAAATGCCAAATAACAAACACTAGCTGTCTTCTTCGTTCTTATTGCTTTAATTACGCTATCTCTTTTTAATATCATTTGACAATCTATCGAAAAAATATTAGGTGTTTGAAACTCGAACGAAAAATATCGAACCATCCATAATACTACAGTAAGTAAGTATCCCTAATGCTGAGGCACGAGCCTTCTATATGGTTGTAGACCACCACGCGGGCCCAGTGCGAGGTATTTGTTGTTAACGACTGCTAAATGCAGACGGACCATCGGCGGGCGTTACATGCCTTCCGAAGCATGGAGGAGCTCGAGATAATACATTTTTTATTCACCCACCCGATGACCAGCCTTCATAGACCGGATGCGTCATCTTTGCACCACCGAGCTCCTCCACCGCCGACCCTTTAAAAGGTTCGAAACGTCAGGATAAAATAATACATAATGTAAAATAAAATATAATGTTTGTTTTTCTACATCTGTAGTTGAAGTTATCAAGTTTAAAACACCCACGGCTGGTGTAAAATCAATTTAATCTTAGAACAACGTGACGACTGGCTTAAAACAAACTTTGTCAATTTTAAGTTGGATGTAACAATCGTGAACATCAATAGGTTTACCGTGAAAATGTATTGTATTTGGGAACGAAGTACTCAATTTTAAAGTACGTTATTATGTTGGACTACTGACGTTAATCCATACCTATCACAAGCGAATTAGCTTTCCGGGGTTAACAAGACTTAATTAATGGGATTTTAGAGTAGTAGTACCTAGTGCTCGCGTAAACTTTGAAATTATATTAAATGTTATTCCACAAAAAATAGCCAATGACCTCAAACAACTCGTATGTCGAAATGCCTAATACAACAGAACACAATTGCTCAGCCATTATATGACTGCGAACAGCCCTCGTATATCCATAAATATCCAAGGCCATATGTCATCGAAGAAAGCGTGGGTTAATCGCTTCGCTAGCGACCGTCGAAGTGCTATTAACGGGTGGGGATGATCCAGGTCGGTGCGCCCCCCACGTCCGTGCCCAGGGCTATACCTTGGAAAATTACACTGTATTGTAAATTGATGTTCAGTTGTTATTTAGTATGGTGCTTGACGATTGCGCACTTGCCAGTTAAGCAATTTCGCAATGCCGCGTGTTAAGTGCTTCGGAAGTGCGTTCTGCAACTCGAACCAGGGATACATTTTAGATAATTACGCTGCATTTATTAATCTTGAATTATTTGTAAAGTGCTTGATGATTGCGCACTTACAAGTCAAGTAGTTTCGTAATGCCGCGGTTTTAGTGCTTTGAGAGGATCCAGGACGGCAACTAGGTTTAACAGGTTCCTTACGTCCGAGCCTAGAAGTTAGCTTAGAAAATTATGCTGAATTTATTGATGTTCAATATTTTTTCAACCCGTTAAGACATTGACGTACGGATCAATGTTATTAACCTTTTTATTATGAAGATAAACTTAGTTATGTGGACGTGATACAAGCCCTTCCACCATAGTCATATAGACGATACGATATATCCCTTCTCTTTATCGAACATTGGATCTCTGTGTCTGTGACCGGTAGTTTATCTTATCACGAAATCCCGGCGATTAACGGTGTTTGATTTATTTTATTTGATTTATCAACAAATAATGAAATAAATCAATTTTTTTTGAAGTAGATAACGTGTTTACGATCGCTCGTATTAGTGGATAGTAGAAACAAGATTTTACTATCTAAACTACCTAGTTGATTTTGAAGTTTCAATAGTTCAATAGTTAGGAAAAATTATAATAATCAGATTAAAATATTTGTTGCCAGCATTATTGGGACCGTTCCCATGAGCCCACAGTTGGAGGACATCTTTTATTTATAGGTCTTTAGTTTTTAATTTCTAATTACTTTTTCTCTGTTTTTTTAAGTTAAGTTCTGTATTTAAGTTTGTTTAGAATAGTAATAAGGATCTTTAAACAACATTGGTGAAATGGATAAATTATAATCTGTTTTTTCCCCTCGACAGATAGACGCACTTACAATGAATCACTAAGAATATTTTGTGCTATGTAAAATTTGTTTGCTCTCTGGAGGTTGCTTCTATACAACTTTATTTAATCACTAAACATTCCCAAGTGGAATATTGTTAATTTGGTTAGGTTCCAAAAATACATTTTGGCCCGTTGACAGCTTCTTCTAAAGTCAGACTATGGTTTCTTTAAAAGGAAAAGTCAAAATATACATACAAGTATATTCAAGTAACTCACTCTCTGAAACATTTTGAAATAGCCAACGGGTGCACTGCTTCGGAATCTCATTTTGTAATCCAGTATTATATAATTTTTTTAATTATTTTTTTTAAATTTGTTTACGCTCACACCAATTATCTAGCCCAGGATAAGCTTCTGTTGAAACTCGTTAATATGGTTAAACTAGATAACGGATAAATATACATAAACATAAAAAAACAACCAGACCCGAAATCAATTCAGAAAAACAGTTTTCTCTAAATTGACCCGACCGGGAATTGAACCCGAGAAGAGATGAGCCAGACTCAGTAATATCAATAGCACAAAATAAATGTCAATTTTTTTAAAGTTACATTACCAAACATTTACTAATGAAAATCAAGGAAACACCGATACTAACTTAAGTAAGACAGACCCATTTAGTTTTTTCCATTAATGGGAAATTAATATTGTATATGAATTTAAAATCAATAAGTATCTATCTTTGTCCATCATTTATGGCTATAACAAAGTTGAAAGCTATTTCAAATGTTTATATTTAATATTCGCACTTATGTGTTAAAAACTTAAAAGTAAGTAAAGAGGTAGGTAATCGAGTTACAACTATTAAGCATGTGCCGTAACAGTTATCAAAGTAATTATGTTAGTGTGGAGGTAATATTATCCATTTGCGAACATATGGCACACCTGGCCCATTAAAAAACTTTTTCTTTGAATTTTTTAAGCGCTTTGTTGGCGCAAAAAGGCTTTATGTTCAAGAATTGGATGGGAGTAAGTATGATGTCTGTGCTCACCTGACAAGATAATCAAAAGATTTGTCAAAACGCTTTTGCTGTAAACGCTGTAAACAAGCAATCTTTCACTGCCTCCTTATTTATCTTCAAAGTAAAATTTTAAATGTCTTCTGTAGGCGACGCTAGATTTACTACGGCGGACTACCTAGCAATAAATGCTTGCGTCAATGCGGTGTCACTGGCTGGAGTCTTGTAACGATTTAAAGTCATGGTAATAAAATAAATATTATGTGCCGACGACGTTCGGATATTAAAACATGCTCGCACTAGCATATTTAGTCTCCTGGAATCTTATTTTGTGACGTCAACCGACGTTGACACGAAAAAAAATATTTGTAAAAATTAAATTCCGCATTTAAAAAATACATTTAGTAGCGATGCCGCGTAAATATAGAGTAAAAATTGTAAAAAACTATATTGCTTTTGACTAAAAATAAAAGGGCACGGAAGCAAGATATTTTATACCTACATCATTCATAGTTACTATATTTTATGCGTAATTCAATTATTACTGCGCATAAATAAAACTACGAAGCGCTGAATAGCCGGCCGCCCCGGGGAGGGTCGGCTGAAACACGGGATACCTGGATTCGAATCGTCATAATGACGTCGATTCACGTCTAACACAAAGGACCGTTACTATAATAAATAAATAGCATCTATTGAAGAATTACCTTAGTTGGAGGGGTTTATAAATGGAATGCCTATGCGTGCCTGTTATCCAAGTCATAAAATCTTTGCATAATCATTACTGTTGTCGATATATTAAAACTCCTTGCTTTTTTACATTATTTATTTTAATAAAATTTTTCATTGTTTTTATACATCTTATTCACATTTGTCTCGGCAGGAATAAAAGGTTGATAAAAAAAGGATTTCTTAATAATAAGCACGTATTGTATCGGCTACAATAACATTTATTTTAAAACGACAACTATATAACTACGAATAACGAATACAAGCATACCTGCTAACAAAGTTACCCGATACATGGTTACCACGCTTAGCCTTTACTAGTCTAATGTTACACGACGTCAATCGGCGACGCCGAGTCTATTTCTCTACGGTCGGTCGCTCTCGCTTCGCTCTCACCGCTCGCGCCCGCTCGCGCCGAGGCGACCGCTCGAGCGGATTCGCACGCACCGTCCTACAGTCCTCTCCAAGCCGCGAGTGAGCGCGCCTGCTGCGGCTCCTTCCCACCGTAGCAGGCAAATGCCTACGAAATGTCATCTACCTACACCACACGATAACCGAACCACTTATACCGCCAAATAGCACGCACAGTGCACGGCACCTCAACAGTATTTGTAGTGAAGTTTATCTGTAAGTTTGTTAAAAAGTTAGTCATTTGTGTCGTTAAAATGCATAGCCTTGACGGCAAACTTGGTTTTACAATATTTTTTTTTATAGTTTTGTGTGTGCCGTGTGTTCAATTTTAACCGCGAGTTAATTTGTCGCAGTTTGTTGCTCTGTGTGTGTGTAAAACAGGAAATAGCGAGTAAATGCATCGATGCGTTTGTGTTACGTTTAACGTTCGTGAGATGATTACATATTCGAAAACGATTTTTTATGTGTCTTCAATCCGGTTTTTGTTTACGGATCCGAGAATGACCTTGGTAAGATGAATAGCTGTGCTAAGTTATTTCACTTGTTTGGACCTAAATATGGCATGTATAACATGTTGGTAAAACTACCTGATTATTTTTAAAGGGTTTCTACTGATGATTTTGGTATTTACATGGTGTTTTATTCTAGAATCAAATCGTACACTTACGTTGCCTTGCATTCAATAACAATACGAGGAGCAATACTTTTTTGGCAGCTGGACGTAAGGATCCAACCAGATGGCTTTAAATGAGTTTGGTGCCAACGACAGAACTACTTTGTTGTAATAAATTTGCAAGTTGACATAGGCAATAGCGTACTTGTTGAACTGTTTATATTTGTGCCGATTTTATTGCTAATTTGCATTATAATTGCATAGATTCACGGCATAACAAAGAATCAATAGCTAGCTAGTCAAAGAGGTAAATTATGAAGTAATTACACAGGTCTATTTACAAATTCTATTTACGTCTAGAATTACATAAGTGATATAAGTCCTTATAAATATCAGATAATAACTTATTTGTTATATTCGAGTGCTTTAGTTATATCTAGGTAAAATCTTTGCAGTAATTTTTTAAATCTTTTTTTTAAACAAACATTCGTATACAAAAATATGATTGCATAAAATAATTATAAATAAACTTATAATTTTTTTAAAAACATAACAGAGCAATACTGTAACGAAAATGTTATAGTTTATTGAAAAGCCTACCCTATGTTGGTAAGCAAGACGATCTATTTAATTCTGAACATACCTTTTAACCTAATAATGGAACAATTAAACATATCTATTTCAGATAGTTTATCGTTATTATTAAATAAATTACATACACGTTTAATAAAAGAATTACTTGCATACCGGGTTCTGCTATTGGAAATATAGAATAATCCTTTACGACGATACAGTCGTTCACGCCTCAATAAGAAAGTTTATCGAATACAAATATTGAATTGAAAATAATATAAAAATAAATCACTAATATTAAAAGACACTTATTATGTGTCGTATACTCCACGTACTAAATTAACATTTCTATTTTTCTTCTTCGACTCTTCATAATATAGTGTACTTACCCTACCAAATACTATTCTACTAGTACTAGAAAAAAAATATTTTTATGTATATTATTAAATTACTTGTTGTAAGGTGCATAACAATAATAATTAGTTGTAATGACAAACTAGACCTTTGAAAAATAAATGCGAAGTGACATAAGGATTAGAAAGAATTAGAAAAAGGCAGGCGTGTTGAATGAATTTACCGGAGTTATTAAAGAAATACATTATTATCGATGAATATGTACAATCAATATGCAGTAAATGCATATTATTTTTAGCCTTCGTTTTAATTAGGCAATTTTAGAACATGAACAGACATACATACACAGTCATATCACATTATAGTATATTCTTAGGAACTTAGTATATGTAAATATCAATATATTTTGTATTAATTACAATTACAAATTATAAACAATTTGTATTAATTACTGTTTATAGTTCATTGTACATTCAATTAGTATATTGTTATTGCTAATACTTATGGTTGTCATTCGGTAAATCTATACTAATATTATAAAGAGGAAACCTTTGTATTTTTGTATGTATGTATGTATGTATGTATGTGTATGTATGTTTGCAACGAATAAACTCAAAAACTACTGGACCGATTTAAAAAATTATTTCACCATTAGAATGCTACATTAGCGCTGAGTAACATAGGCTATAATAAAAAAAAAGTCCACCCGTGCGAAGCAGGGACTGGCCGTTAGTAATCTATAAACAACAAGTTATTTTAAACAGACCATTGTCAGAAGTATTACTACTGGTAAGTAATGATGAATGTCTGAAGATTTTAATAGTATTTTTTTTAAACTATATCTTTGTCTGAAAAAAGACAAAGTGTTGAAAAAATTCCACGAGCGGGATTCGAACCCGCACCCCATGACATGCCGGGTCAAGTGCACTACCAACTATGCTATCGTGGCTCAATCCAACTCGCCGAAATTAATTAACACTAGGTATCTACTCTTACTCTGTAAGCCAAAGGAGCCCTATTCAATCTCGACAACTAACTACGTCATCAACATCCGATCTTAATATTTTTACACATATTGAAAGATCAGTTAAGGCGAAGGGTAAGGCACACTAGCGCCGCTAATGGATTTAATTTACCGACATTAGGCAAACATCTATTATTTAATAATTACATTACTTTTAGGTTTGTTTTTGTATTCATTCGCTAACACCAGAAGTGGCAATTGTTTGTGAATAAATACGATAGCCCGTTTTGTGAATAAACCACGCAACAAAAAGTAGTGCACAATTAGTAAATAAATACTATGGATGCTTTCCTGTTATCGGACGGTACGCAATGTTTAAAAAAAGATGCGGTCCTTTAGTAATTGTCAAATTATCAATTGGTGGCGCTGGTGTGCCTTACCCTTCGCCTTAAGAATTGGGCAAGCTATATTTATGATTATTTACATATAATTTAACGCAAATATTGTTGCGAACAAATTACAATTTGAAAAATTGTTTTTGTATAGACTATTTCGATATTTTGTCACAGCTACATGGATGACGAATATACTGATAAAATCGATATAACGATTATTATCGAATAGATATTAAAATACAACAAAAACTATGATAATAATACCGGTCTATATATACATATACTAAAAACCGGACAAGTGCGAGTCGGACTCGCCCACCGAGGGTTCCGTACAAATTTATGGGTACATATTAATATACTTAATTCAGGAATCGAGTCTCGAACTTTTCCCGAAATAAATCGAAAACTATATATCATAAAAATAATTAAATATCTGTTTAAGCTTGTGCAAATGAAGCCCTTTCATACGATACCCCACATGACTCGGTTAACGGACTTCAAAATTTGGTCCCCCGTTCCTTGCATAAAGACCATGTTTTATTATGATTTATCTAAATATGTATAGTTTTCAGATATTTCCCTGTACTTGTAGTATAAGACGATATTACTTGCCAAATGTCATAGTTCTAGGTCAACGGCAAGTACCCTATGAATTTTGATTCTTTGGAGTGCCGAAATATACGTTTTTTGCGACATAAATGGCCGTATCTTTTTTTTCGTTAACTTAGAAGAGTGATTTTTTTCACAGCTTCAAGGGACCGCAGACTTGAGAATATGGTTTTAATTTTAACTCGATACCTCCACGCATTCCCGAGATAAAGGGTAAAGATAATTATTATAACTTATATCAGAAGTCGGAACATTTTTAATTTTGCTACCATTTGCTACATATTCAATACACCAATTATTATGGTCGCCGTATTGTTAAATAATTAGTTAGACTGAACCTAATTCAGTAGTATACTAAAACAAGACACTTCTGTTACGTGGTCAAGTTGTTAGAACTAAAAGTATCAGATTCAGGGGTTTTCCGCTGGCGGTTAGGTTATTGATAGTTCTAGAACTTGTCCTAAGTCAGCCAAGCTTAACTAGCTATCAGCCGGTCACTCTAGCACCGTATCTTAGTATGTCGCCATAATAACAATAGGTACTGGTATTTTATGGTTGTTTTCCGACAGAATTACGCTACCAATTCCTCAGCGGTTGCACCTACCACTTTTAACCCTACCATCACTTACCTACAATCAGGGCTTCGATTCTGCTATATACAACGTCCACTTTTCTACCCCAAATGTTAAAATCAACACAATTATGGAGTTAAAAATAACGAAACTGAAACCCCTGGTAAAGAGGTAAGAGTAGCCAGTAATGGGAAAAATCTTAAACCAATAAACAACACATCGAAAAACAGCAAATTATCTCTTCCATTATAGAATAATAAGGCTTAAAAATACATTCACTTAGAGCACAGTTTAAAAAACCACCAACTCTCGTTTAATATACAACGATGAATACACAATACTTGGATAACACATAAAATGGCTACATTAAAATTTGTATTAGCCTTCATAAATAAATGACTTTTAAATAAATATGTTAAGGGTAACATACAATAACAATGTCGATTGTTAAAGTAGGTAGGTATGTTACGACATACAATCATAAATAGTTTCAATGTTGTACATTATTTTGGTGTTCGTAATCTATTTTGATTTCATCAGGTGGTGAAAAACAACAAATGCAAATAATACCAAAATGTGACAGCTGTCAAAATACATCATTAAGATTCATGGCGTTCTTAAAACAATTGCAGCAGCTACTATATGATACCACCCTAGTCCTTGCTTATTTCCCGACTTATATTGTAATAGCGTAAATTGTGTTTGTCGGTTGTTCATCCTTCATTCACATCAAAACGAAGCAACAGATTGACGTGACTTACTCAGAGATAGTTGAAGGGCCCGAGAGCGGAGTAGTCTTCATTTATCCCGGTAAAGATTATTCCTTTACGTAAATGAAATAAATATATAATAAACGAACCACGAATATTTCGATTCACCAAGAAAACGAAATAAGTAATATTTTTTGCTTACACTTTTAGTACGATGCGACGTCGTCGTAGTAAAATCAATTTGATTGAAATTCGGTTTAATATGGATGACACATTATATTATGGATCAATTTGCGTTTATTTTGTATAATAATATTTTAACCTGGCGATTGAAGTCTTTGGCAAGGTCTGTGACCATAGGGGTCAGGGTATCTAATCCATATATTAATACGTGAAGCAAAAACTTTGTACCTTTTTTAGGAAAATTGCGCGGACGGAGGAGTATGAAATTTCGCACACTTATAGTTTATATAGAGAAGCATTGCAGAATGTTAATTTTTTTTTTTAAATTATGCATAAAAAATACATTAAATCAGTAAAACAAACATTACACACACTACCATGTATTTGACACACACGCATATATACATGCGTGCATACAAGATTATACACTCTTTTCCAAAATGGAAGAGGAGCGGTCGATATCTGTCAATGCCAATCCAAACTCACATTCTATCTTTTTTAATTTTTCATTGCTTAGGATACAATCCGTGGAGCCTTAATAAAATTACGGTCGAATTTCGACCACTGGGCGACCACTATTCTCTATAGATACTTACCTTTGTCAATATTTTTTAACCGGATATGTTTCGTATAATGCAAAGGGAGCTCATGGTATAAAAAATGGTTATAATTAGATTATACGTATGATAAGATCGCATCAGTGATTGAGAGGCAAAGTGCTAAGCCCGATACCCGAAGTTTCAATTCCCAGGTCGGGAAAAGTGTGTTTCGGAATTTCCGATGCATAGCCCGGGTTCGTGATCACCAACCTGCATTTGGCATGCATGGTGACATAGCCATTACCCATCAGCTGTAGTGATGACTTTGTTTCAAAGATTTGCCTTTGCCCAGCAGTGGGACAACCCAACTCCACACGACTTTAAAGTTTATCCTGACACCCCCTACCAACCATAAGGTTATTAGCACAAGGGACCATCTACGTCAGGTCATAACGCCAGATCAGAACCCGCCGAAGCGCATTCTTCATCCGGTACTTTTAAGACTAGTGTCTCAAGCTAGTTGCCCCGTGGACACGTATAGTCCACTACCTAATATCCGGATAGGTTACCGGATAGGTTACCAGCAGTGGGGCAGTATAGGCTATATACGTATGATATGATTCCAGGTAGCTGCTATACATTCTACACGTATTCTATCAAGGTCGCCAGGCAAAAATAATAATATGTGTAAAAAAATAGTAGTAGTAAGTAGTAGTAATTTGTATAAAATGTTTCTTTTAAATGTCTATTTGTTCGCGTGAAGTTTGTAAAACAGTTGATTAATTTTTAGAGTAGCGACGTCGACGCGATGGCTTGAACTTTGGCAGTGACGTTAATTTATTTTTATGTCGAGTTACTTTGATGAGAAAAGTTTTTTATTTCCCTAATTTATCTTAAAAGAACATTTAAACATTCAGCGTTTGTACTAAACACTTTGAGAATGGATTTCTGTCCACTAATCTATACAAATTGTCAATTCATATTATCGTGCCATTATTTCGTAAGATCTTGTGTGTTAGCAATTTTAATCAGTTGGTATGACCTCGTTTGCTCAGGTTAATTAGTTTTGGATTCTAACGTTTTAGCACCTACCAAGGCAGTTACGTAGTTTATCTATACTAATATTATAAAGAGGAAACCTTTGTATTTTTGTATGTATGTATATAGGTATGTTTGCAACGAATAAACTCAAAAACTACTGGACCGATTTAAAAAATTCTTTCACCATTAGAATGCTACATTAGCGCTGAGTAACATAGGCTATATATAAAAAAAATATCCACCCGTGCGAAGCAGGGACGGGCTGCTAGTGATTAATAAAATAAAAAGATATAGGTCCCTACTAGTTACTTTCAAGCGTGGACTATTATATTATTAATCCATGCAACTATAAGTCTGTGGTCCATGCTTTAAGTGAACTAACTAATATTGTATTAATAATTTTGGCTAATAAATAATTAATCCAATCTAATTTAACGTACTTAACTAACAAAAAATCCAAAATATTTATTCCCCATTTTTTTTTATAAATTTGTTTACTAAATTCGTCGACCACATATGGTAAAGGATAATTGTTTTAATTTCCGATTAATAACAGTATTTTTAACAATACAAATAAAATATATACCCATTTTTAAAAGAACTAAGTACATTCATAATTATTACTAATGAATTAACTACAACACAAAATGTTTTTGTTTACATAAATAGGTAAAAGAATAACATAATGTTCACAAAAATAAAGAAAAAGAAAAAGTCCTTGATAGTAAAGTACAACTGAACAATTTGAATTTGCTTGGTACTTTTTCGTAAGACAGTTTATGTACAACCGCGCAGTATTCGTCGCAACATATTGAAAAATGGTTCAACCCTGAATCGCTATTGCTAAATGAGGTATTCGTTCTGTCGTGACATACCAGACAACCTGTCGGGGGCGTCACGACCGTCTCTGGTGTCGCGACCGTCGCTTTGACGACGTCAAACGTACGCCCAAACGTTCACAGCTGGTTAACGTCCATGTCAGCCTACTCGACACTCCACAGACATCTAATTACACAAGGGAACACCACAGATACAAACATCGTTACTTTACCACTTTGCCTGCCTTCAGCAGTGTTACGTAAAACTTTTTTTTCTTCGATTTATTACCGGCTCAACCGATATTTATGGGACGTATTAAGTTAGATTTATTTGCTTAGATTAATAAAGCGAAGGATGCAGGTCACAGACTTTCGTGGAACGATTCAATAATCATAAATCTGAATCAGCCAATTCGTGTTTTGAAGGGAAACGAGTGACCCTTTTCAAAGTCGGGAATGTGTTAAAATGTGTACTTATGTGTTCGGCGGATATGTTGGCGTTGACGGAGGTAGGTTTGTTTTGCCACTTGGTTACTAACATGTTGCGAGGAGCTGGAACCATTAAGCATAAAACTGTTTAAAATGTTTCAGTTATTTATCGAGTCATGCATGATGTGTGTTTTTATCAACTATACGACCATATTTCAAGTAAACAAAAACTAGTTGTCACGTTTCATTAAGGTAAACGGCCCATTACTCGTCAGGTTCTGAAATAAGTTGACTTTGCAGCCCTCCCACGTAAAAACCAGTTGACTTAGAAAAAAATTGATTGCATGGCGAGGTAAACAATTTATTCATCTTTTTAGAAAATATTGCATTATTATCGGTGAAACACAGCAAAAAATTAGATATTTAATCAATTAAAAAATGTGCCATATGTACCAATAGTCGACGGCTTTGTCCCAATAATCGTCAAAATGACCTAAAACTCGTCAATTTTCATCACCAATTTGAACTCTTTGTCTTTGAACTTAAAGTTCATTTTTTAGACACGATTTTTTAAAAACAACTAAATAATACAAAATAATGTAATGTGCTTAATTGAAAAACGCTTCTCAACTTAGCAATTTACATTTTACTGTAAATATTACAAAAAGCGGGGTTTTTACCATGTTTTGATTTGTTGTCGAGTCCCTGATATTGCGGCGCAGTTGCACACGCCATGATCACGGAATAACCAATCATTACCGTACAGTCAGTTGTTTCTTCATCTCTTTCGAACACCATCACTTTTGTCTTAGATTTGGGGTGGTTGGGGATTTACCTCCTAGCAGTCCGCCCCGGGCAACGTCTCCCCTGTCAAGTAGAGGCGGCTGAAAATCCCCAATAGCGGTGGTAGGGCTCGAAAGGGTCCACCTGGCTTGCTATCACCTTCCTATTTAAGTCTGACGTCAAGCAGCTTGCAGTGTTCCGTCGTAGCGTAGTAGAAATGCCAGTGACTTTTAGAGCTTGATGGCTAGCAGTAGCTTCAAAAGGACCGTTCTCGGACTCTGATCAAATCTGTGTTGGAAAGCTCATCGTGGAGGGTAGCGGGATGCGTGGCACGGTTTTAGCCGTGGGCCGACTGCAGGCAATAGGGGGCCCAAGTAGTGCGCCAGCCACGTACGACAGGCTGCCCCGTGAAAAATCCTGGAATGGCTCCACCGTGCCAGTTGGCGACTGGAAGAAAGGACCCGGTGGCAATTCCCAGGGGGGCACGGGCGCCCCCGCGGTCTCCACATGAGTTTTTTCATTAGTACATTAAAGATTACGAGTGCCGTGTTTGGCAACCAAACTGCGCCTCGCTGGCTTTTGAAACCCCAGCAAAACCACCTCACCTTAATATGAAGCAGAAAGTTTTAAAAAGTAAGGTGCACTTTGATTTGAGGTGCAGCCGTTTGTACAAGGGCTGCACTTCCTCCCAATCAAAGTGCACCTCACTAACATCCGAGGTCTGCACTCAAACCTCCAACCGGTCCACTACCATCTCGAGACCGAAAAGCCACACTTACTCTTTCTTACTGAGAAGAAGATAGTGAAACCGTTGGACGTAGCCTACCTTAAGTATCCCGGCTACTCGCTTGAGCATAAGTTCAAGAAGTAAGCCGTGGTCTGTGCGTATGTCCACGATGACGTGTGTCTCACCAGCTAAGGTAATTGCAGGTGATAACGACATTTCAAATTGACAGTCAGGAAAGACGCATTAGTAAATGTGCTAAGCCCATAAATATATTTTTTCTCTGAAGTTAATTTTTTTTTAATTTATTATTACAAAATTTTGCTTTATATACTTATCTGCATAACTGAAAAATATTTTTTTAAATCAGAAAGACAACTGCGGGTAATAACGAGGGTCCTCACATACCGATCAGTTAATACCGAGGTATTTACCGAGGGTAGTCACTCGTCTATACTCGGTAATAGTTTCCTATAGGAAGCTGTTTCCGAGTGACGAAAAATTTTATTCACTCGTTGATAAAACATTGTACTGAAATGGTATTACAGAGTGTAGAAGTAACTATATTGAAATAAAAAATATAAATACTTATGTACATCGGAAATGCATTAACTATGAGCATGTTTTACCGACCCATATCACTCGGTAATAGGTTCTCATACGTGCTAATAACGAGGGTTGTTAATTTTTCGGTCGGTAAATAGTGTCGGTAATAGGCTTTGCTTTCATCTTATACCGACTCACAAATTAACGATAGTTGTGTTATATAAAATTCAAAAGTGGAAATAAAAATGTCTATTCTACAATCTGCTATTACTTAATAGGGCAATAAATAAAATAAAAAGTATTATTTATGCCAAGCAAGACGTCTTTTTTGTTTAGGAACTTTGAAGAAATTATATTTTATGCTTGATGTTTCTTGCCAAAAATTAAGATTTCTAGCTGATAAATTGTACCACGGAAATGTCTCAAAACTATCTTTGACATTTGAAAGTATCATGGCACTGTTTTTAATAATACCTAATAAATAATACCGTATTCTAGAATAAAAATCAAATAAACTCAGCTTTCACTGATTGCTTTTACCGAGGGTACCGCGGTAAAAAGCAGTAACTGCCATATCCTGGAAGCTATCACGGTGTTATTATATTTATTGATTTTATCAAAAGGAAACATATTGAAATACAAGAAACGTGCTTCATTTGTATTCGAAAGAATACTAGCAACGACTTATTAAATAGGCGTTGGCATAAATATCATAAAATGTTTTAAAAAACTCTTAAGAAAAAAATGAGTGTATTTACGTTCGGCGAGAACGCTTCCTATGGCACGAGCACTTGCTGCGCGAGCGGCGCACAAACTGACCGTTTCTCGTGGGGTTGCCAGATTGGAACAAATTTTTGGTATAGACGATATGATTGAGGGACAAAATCTTTATTACTGTGTTTTCATTTTTTCATGAAATTTTTCATTCATTTACAAAAGTACACTTTGTTTATAGTTAAATTCAAGAAAATAAATTCAACCTCGGTAATATATGCAGATTTTAGGGGGGTCGTTAATAGCTGCATTTACCTTACGAGGTTTTAGGGTCATCCACACTATGGTTGCTGGTAGACACCGGCATAGAGAAAACTCTCTATGTCGATGTCTATCGGTCGCAAAGCGGAGATCAGGAGGCGACTCGGTTGTTTGACCACCTCACTGAGGCAGCTGATCTGGCCCAACGAAGGTATCCAACTGCGGAGCTTGATTTTCTGGGAGACTTCAACGCCCACTATAGCGATTGGCTATTCCCTTTCCAGAAAACGGACCATGCTGGAAGAGAGGTGCGCAAGTTTGCGTTATCGCAAAATCTCTCCCAGCTGGTGAACCATGCAACCCGCATACCTGATGTTGATGGCCACACACCCAATTACCTAACCTTCTGCTCTCATGAATACTAGGTCGTAGGTATTCGGTATGATAACTTATAAGTTATCAATATAAACCAGAAACATATTTCACAACCAACTTATTTAATCATTAAATGACTCGTAAATTGTAGGTAATTTAATTTTAATTCTATAATTAATCGAGTCAAAGAAAAATGAAACGTAACTGAAGGCAATAAAGTTCAATGACGGGCTTAGGTACAGCAGTCACACGCGCCCCGATATCCGTCGCCAAGTAAGTATACGATTCTCTTTTCATTCAAAGGAAAATAAAACTTAACTCATGGTAATAAGAACACGACGACGAGTTTAGGTGCAACTGTTGCTGCAAGTCCCGATACCCGTCAGAAAGCATACGATTTTGACGAGTTTTGGGTCATGTACTAATTAGAGAGTACCAATAAACGTCACATGCAAAAAAAGCTATATACATATGAAACTTATTACAAATGATAGGTTATAACGTTAGACAATCTATTTAACTATCCCAATAAACAAATACACTTATCGTGTTGTTATCCGAAGCGGCCTGACAAGTGAAGTAATACAAGGTGGTGTTTACTCAGTTTAGTAGCAAAATGCGGGCAATCGCAATTTTTTTCGGGGAGCACACTTTTCTTGCTAAGTTCTTCCGACACCATAACACTTTTAGGCAAGTGTTACTTTTACAATCGTACATTATAATATCAAGAATGTATCGCCATAAGCAATATTTAATTTTCTATTAATAGAAACACACAAAATGCTTAAAATGTTTAGTTGACGAGTTTCGGGACACTGACGACTATACCAGCGTTTACCTTAGTCCAAATATTATTAACATGAAGATAATTTGATATAATACAAATATAAGTATTTTAGATATCCCGTCGTCGTCAGATTCAGTTTTTTGTAAAACACACAACAATGACTGAATTAAAGAATTAAAGAAGTGCTTTCAATATCTTTAACTTTTGAAAAAACTTATGTTTGCTCAAACATCTGATTTAATTTTAGTGGGTAATACTTCATACGATGGATAAGTTTATATAAGCATTGAAAAATATATCGTAAACAGAATGATATACTCGTATCATAATTATAACATATGATATGATAACAAGTAATATTAGTCGTAGCTGTAGTAAAATTAATCTTATGCGTCTTTAGCGTTTCAGTCGTCTCTAGTATGACTATCTCTGACGACTGAAACGCTTTGAAACGGTTTGATTCTGGAATCAAACCGTACATGTAAAACACAACTACAAAGAACAGTAGTTGTTATATACCTAAAAGTAACCCGTAACCCGTTCGACGCTACCTAATTCACTAACAAAAGAAATACGAAACAAAAGCCGCCCATTGACAGGTGTTTAATTGACATAGTTGTGTGAGAGTGTTCGATAACTCTCGACGCGTCCAGGGCATCTTCACGGGATAAGTAATCCCGGAGCAGCCTTCAAGATATACGGCCGCGATAATCTCCACTTGAACCTTATGAAAGAGAAAGCGCTGAGTGGAGATACAACTTTTTGCAGTCACCGCAGTTTTACGGTGAAAAAGAATCGAAAGGTCCAAGGCGGTCCAAATTGTTTGGAAATATAAATAAGAACAAACCTTACGAATAAAAAAAATGAGATTTGATACTGCAATACCGCTACCAGGTTTTTAATGATTGAAACTTTTTGAAAGTGATTTTTTTTTAAATATATTTTATATCTTTTTTAGACACTGTTATAATACTTATACTCTTAATTATTATGTTAATTATGACACAGATCATAGATCGACCCTAACTGTTATTTTTTTTTATAAGGGACGTCAATATACGCAATGTGGCTGGCAGAAGTCGGAGGAAAATAGCCGAAGATTTTTTTAATGATATAGTTTATTGCCTCTAAAATTACAATTTGATATAAATCATCATCATCATCATCAGCTCATTTTATGTCCCTACTGCTGGGGCACGAGCCTTCCCTATGGATGGAAAGGGAGAACGGGCCATAAACCACCACGCGCGCCCGGTGCAGATTGGTGGTTGTTAACGACTGCTAATGCAGCCGGGACCAACGGCTTTACGTGCCTTCCGAAGCTCGGAGGAGCTCGAGATGATACATTTTTGGTCACCCATCCGATAACCGGCCCTTGCGAAAGTTGCTTAACCTCATCACTCGCAGACCGGGCGCGTTAACCACTGCGCCATATAGCTCCTCGACTTCTCTAACATAAATAAAATATAAGAAACACAATACAAACGAACACAGGTTCAAACGCAAAAGAGCTCAACTTTCACTGAGATTCATTTCATTCATTTCACGCCCTGATAGAAAATAATGGTTATCCTTCTATTGGGAGGTAAAAGCTATAGCCCCTTAACACTTAGTCTCTAATACGTTTCAATATTTAATTACAAACGGGATCAGGGTAAATGAAGTCCGACACAGTGGGCAGATTTCGCCGTTCCAAGAGCGGTTTCAGCCGAGTCTGTCTCTTATTGATTGATTAATGTGAAGAGTGTATGTGAGCTGGAATTTGAAACGCTGATACTTCTCGTGGCATTGGTGCGGCGATTTGTGATGATGGTTCTTTTACGATATGACAATCAAATCAAATGAAAATTATATGGTGAAGTGCTTTTTACACGACTACCAAAAAAAGGAGAAATTTTCATGATAGTCAGGGACCTTATTAATTAATTAGTTGTATTAATCAAGCAGTTTTGATTTTTTTATATAATATAGTCAGTGAGTGAATGAGTGATATTTCATTTTTATAAATACAGTAAATGAATACATGACATCTTGTTTTTTGCCTTTTAGTTCTTTTTTTTGCTTTTTTTTGTCTTGGCAGTCGTGTTTTTTTTAATTTTTTTAATTATTAATTTTTTTACTTAGTTGTTTTTTACACTATGTACCCTCTTATAAATTTCTAATGTGCTTTGATGAGAATAGCTTCTCGTAGATCCCGAAAAATAATATTGTTTTTGCTTGAGAATATATTGCTCGTACTAGATTTTTTTAAAGTAAAATTTTATGTTGTCACTAAATATACAGCATGCATATAGGTATGCAAACTTCCAAATAATATCAAAATTAAATATTCAAATCATGTATGTTTTAATGTTTTGATTTTTTATTTTATTTATTTATTTATTTGCTTGTTGGAAGATTTACAGTCAAATATCAACTATAACTAAACAATATGAGTTAACCAATGCCATTTACAAATTAATAATATATTAGTAAAAATAATAATATACAAATTTTTATCAATTTATGATATTATACAAGAGGTGCATACAAAATAATATGCTCACTCTCCGTATAAATAACATCGAATATAATATACAAACCTACAGCAAAAACTTAAAAGTCAGTAAGCAATTAAATGTTGTTTAGTACGGATTCTATTGATCTTATAATACCGTTTGATGAGGTCTTATTTTTTAAGAACTGCTTTGGTATTTGGCACGTTCATAAAAATTGTGTGCTATTTTATACCTTACTTATATCACAATAATAATATTTATGCCTATGGTAAAGAAAGATGGACTAGTCTCCAATGAATTTTTACTTTTTATTTTTAAGTGTTAATTGCTACACTTAAGCTGAATTAAATATTTATATAAAATACAGTGAAAAAATTATTCACAAAATTATTAATTCAATTTTTTTTAATGTATTTTATATAGGTAAATATTTAGTCTCCAATGGTATAGAAAAATATTGTTTTCGCAAACACTACCTACATTTTTAAATGAAACACTTATTTATATATAGGTAATTTTATTGCGGTGTTTTGAAACTTATTCCTTTTACCACGAACCGAGCAAAGAATTCTAAAACATCATCAAAATAAAAATATAATTATTATTGTAAAATAAACGTTAGAAAGAAGGAATTCAGAAACAAAGGTAATGTACCTACATACAAACGTTAATAGACTCAAAGTACGTTGTATGTGGCAGAGTAACATTATTAATCAAAAACAATCAACGCCCTCAAGCGTAATGAATTCGACGTTAATTTTAATGAAGCACTGAACTATTAAGCTCCCAGAAGGCTCATGTATTCTTTTTGGATCACATTTGTACCTACGTAATAGCTATAGGCTGATAGTTGCTACCACAACAGCTACGTGACTTCTGGTCATTATGTACAACGTATCGTGTGTAAGTCAACCGAGTTATGGATTTTTCGCAAATTTCGTGACAGACAATATCGGGTATTGATAGTTAGATTTTTAGTGAAGTAGGTTAGTTCGCCAGAAACATTGAATATAGAGTGTCTTTAAAAGAAGTGTGCTGTAAACTTCTTGGTGAGCTACTTTTCATTGGAAATGAAACTTTTAAAGTCAAGATATTTAACTCAATGATGGAAACGTCAAAGCGGTACGAAGTCCGCCGGGTCAGCTAGTCTATACTAATATTATAAAGAGGAACCTTTGTATTTTTGTATGTATGTATGTTTGCAACGAATAAACTCAAAAACTACTGGACCGATTTAAAAAATTCTTTCACAATTAAAATGCTACATTAGCGGGTCTCTATCGGATCGCCTAATTTTTTGTACGCCTAATTTGCAATGGCACCCAAACGAAAAGCCTAAAATTTTTGCGCCTAATTTCACTCTTTAGAATCGTGTTTGCCCTAATTTCACTTCGCCTAACTTTTTATCGCCACATTGTCATTTACCAAATGCGTCATTTGGCAGAACAATTCGTAATCCCTAAAGTTTACAATTCCTAAATATTAATTCGCACAAAATTAAAAATCATAAAGTACAAAACGCCTACTCATTTTTGTAAGGCAAAATAACTTGGCAAAAGCAGGCATGCAGCATGCAAGCAGGCATGCAGCATGCAAGCAGGCATGCAGCATGCATGCAGGCATGCAGCATGCATGTAGGCATGCAGCATGCATAGTTTCCGTCACGGCTTCGGCGCTGCGGGGCTCCGGCGGTCCCACGCGAGCTTTTCGTCGCAGATGGTTTTCGCTCACCACCGAGGCTTCGGCTTGCTGGCCGTCTTCGCCGGCCAGCCTCAGCCCCGGCGGCGGGCTCGACCCACCTGCTCCTTAGCTCGCGGGCCGCCTCGCCCCTCCGCGCCTACGCGGGCTTATATTGCACTCTAGGGTAGGGCAGACAAGACTACGTGGAATCGGGTTTGCAGCGATTCGCTTCTGTCAATTTATTTTCTCAATAAAATTCTATGCTTTTATTCCAATACATTATTGGCATATTTAATTTTAGATATGCTAAAATTAGAGCTTTTATAAATTTTGCGAAATAATCGTTATGCCAAAATAAAGTTATGCCAATATAGTTTAGGCTATTTACATTAGACATTCTAAAATTAGGCCTTTCAATTCTTAGGCCAAACTATAATGGTGGCAAAACAATTTTTAGGCGAAACAATAATTGTACGTTTTAAGTTTAGGCCAAAACGGTTTGGCCAAACCATATTAGGACAAACAATTTTAGGCGAACCGAAGGGCACCCACATTAGCGCTGAGTAACGTAGGCTATATTTAAAAAAAAACGACAATTTAATTTTCCAATACAAAATGATTTGTTTGTTTTGTTGTCATGGAAACCATTGACATATATTTAACTCAATGATGGAAACTGTCAAAGCGGTACGAAGTCCGCCGGGTCAGCTAGTTATAAATAAAACCCTAATGAACAGTAACTATAAAGCCAATTTGGTTTTGTGAAATTTTGCTTGTTATTTTAGGTTGAATCATTACATTACTTATCATGCAAATTGTGTCCGAACTGCGGTGTGAAGTTGGAAAATGTTTCGGGTTAAGGCCTAGAAATATTGCGTAGTTTCAAATGTTTTCATATTGACTTTAAAAAAAACTTTAAATAAGCATTGTTTTTAAACGCTTTTAAAATGAAGGACGATCATTTGACGAAAACTGTTCAATTTTTCTAGTGACGTTAGCATAACAAAAACCGGCCAAGTGCGAGTCGGACTCGTGCACGAAGGGTTCCGTACTTTATAACGTATTAAAAAAAAACGACTTACTAGATCTCGTTCAAATCAATTTTCGGTGGAAGTTTGCATAGTAATGTACATCATATATTTTTTTTAGTTTTATCATTCTCTTAATTTAGAAGTTACAGGGGGGGACACACATTTTACCACTTTGTAAGTGTCTCTCGTGTAAACTATGCAGTTTAAAAAAAATTATATTAGAAACCTCAATATAATTTTTGAAGACCTATCCATAGATACTCCACACGTATGGGTTTGATGAAAAAAAAATTGAGTTTCAGTTCTAAGTATGGGGAACCCCCAAAACTCTTTGTTTTTTTTTCTATTTTTGTGTGAAAATCTTAATGCGCTTCACAGAATACATCTACTTACCAAGTTTCAATAGTATAGTTCTTATAGTTTCGGAAAAAAGTGGCTGTAACATACGGACGTACAGACAGACAGACAGACAGACAGACAGACAGACAGACATGATGAATCCATCAGGGTTCCGTATTTTGCCATTTGTCTACGGAACCCTAAAAACTGATAATATTAGGTGTACATATACCTCATTGTACGTACGCAAATAAAGTTGTTGGAAAGTTAGAAGCCCCACATAGAGAAACTACACCGAAAAGTGAACAGCTTTATGTATGCATTACGAGAAGTAAAAAAACAACAGGCGTAGCTACTGCAATAACAACTTATTATGCTTATGCATATGCATGGCTAAGGCGTCATACTTTGAGGGGGGGTACCTAGTACCTACAGATGCTCCTAGTTTATTGATAGTACAAAAAACGCTAATTAGAATTATATTATAGTTAACATAGAAGCAAGAGATACCTCTAAGGCTTACTTTGAAAAATATAAAATAATACAGTTACCTTGCATTTATATCTTAGAATTGTGTAAAGTCCGCAAATACCCTAACTTCTATACAAAGCGCGACGACCATATAACCAAACATCAACTTAGACATAGAAACAAACTAATGCTACCAGCTTTTATTTTAATAACTTACCCGATTCTATAAAAAAAAACATTAGCAATGATACACATTTTACAAACAAGTTAAAAGAATTACTTTATAAGAAGGTGTTATTATAATACATATATAAGAATATTTAGAAGACAAACATTTATAAAAATAAAAAATATAAAACTGAAATATCACACACTTACCTATAGATAAACATCTTAAAAATATAATATAATAAATAAAAATATTAGCTAATTTACTTTAAAATTAATTAGAAAAGGTCTTCCCTCCTCAAATTGCTGTGCCCGACAGGGCCCATAATGAAGCTGTACCTATATTATAACAACTTTGTAGCATTATGGTGTGCAATAAGTATTGAAGTTCAGTGACTTTTTGACAATGTGAGTGAATGCCAACACTACACATTGTAATGATAAACTTTAAACGGATCCACTTGTTCTATATTGTATAGTCTATTATCATAACGTTTACAACGGTCACGGTCCTTGCAAAGGGTAAATTTGTGTTCTGTTTTACGCAAAAAGTGGATTTCGGTCTTTATAGTGTGTTGCTAAAACGACGTATGGCTATCACAAGAACAGCAATGGACAAGATGAGGAAAATATGGAGGAACAGAAATATAACAAAAACTACTAAGACCAGACTCGTACGAACGCTTATTTTCCCCATATTCCTGTACGCTGCAGAGACGTGGACATTGCGAGAAGTGGAAAGGATGAAAATAGATGCTTTGGAGATGTGGTGCTGGAGAAGAATGCTTGGAGTATCGTGGACTGAGTTTCGCACTAACATCTCGATACTCCAAGAACTCGGCATTGAGCAGCGTCTATTTTCAGTAGTACAGTCTCGCATACTCACATTCTTCGGACACGTCTCTCGACGCGACCATCAGTCCATCGGACGTCTTGTCGTTCAAGGTAAAATGGAGGGCACAAGACCGCGTGGAAGGTCTCCCATGCGATGGACGGACCAAATTAAGTCAGCCGTGGGAGGTTCATTAAACGACTGTAGCAGGATGACCTCCAACAGAGAAAAGTGGCGCGCTGTCGTGAGGCGAATAACATCTGCCCAAACCGCTACTACATGACGACCACGACCGCTCTGTCAAGAGCGTAGCGGATTAGAAGAAGAAGAAGTGTGTTGCTAGGGCTGATATGAATAGCCTGTATGATAGGACCCTAGCCAGGTGAGAAATTTTAACAATTTCAAAAACAATTTTTTAATCTTCGTCACCTTTGCGTAACTCTACGGAAAAACCTTTATTCCTTAGGTATACGAGTTTAGTGCTTTGTCAAATCTTAGGTCCCACGAGGACACGATTACTCATTGTAGACTTAGTTTTTTATATGTCTGTCGGTTGTTATATGATCTTTTACTTATATCCTTACACTTATTTAATCTGCCTAATGTTAAGAAAAATTCTTAAAATATATAGGTAAGAATATACTCGTACGTATCATGATATTCTAAGTTATCGTAAGATCAATTGTGGGTTACCCTTATTCCATCAAAGAAAACGTGACCTGAAAAGTTTATTCGTGAGTTTCAATAAGGGTGTAGCATGACAGCTAGGCAGGCTGCTTTGTACGTGCAATAAGATGGGATTCCGGGATTTCACGCGAATCCCTCGAGGTAATAGGGGAATGAAGAGAGAGGCGAGCTTCCATAAGTCATGATAATAAAACCCATCAAAGTAAGATTTTCACGTGCTTGCCACAAGAATAGCCTTGACTAAGACTTTGATATACAGCATAAATTGTATTATCGACGTTAAAGAATGAATACTCCTTATTCATGGTATAGAACAAGGATTGTTATGAAAAACACCAGATTTATGAATTAAAGATCGATGTCGAATGGACATATGAATTGATGTTGTCAACGCCACAGTGTTATGGAAATGTATTCGGGCTGGCGGGACCCAGCAAATCTTCCACTGAAGTGTTGATGGCAATTTTCGGAAAAGTCGCTACTGAATTATTTTGCTGTGTTAGTGGAATATTTATTTATATTTTATTTTTATTTATGTGATCCGAGTATCTTTCCACATTTGGATATAACTCTTTCATGGTATGACCAGTTTTACGCTTCCTAAAATGTTATAAAAAAACTCTTTGCTCTAGGGAACTGAGACATACTACCTATTGTTTTCTAAAGTTTACGCGAACACTACACAATGAATGTAACTACTTTTGCGTAAAATAAACTCGAGTAGATCCGTAAAAGTAGTTTTCTTTCAATGAGGCACACATTTTGATGTAGTTATAATGGAACGCGAGAGTGTAGCGGTTTTTAAAATGTGACCTGTGTCAGTTATGACGACATCATTTTATACTATCAGCCACGTGGCGAATCAGGGTATTTTTCTCTAAACAACATTAGTCACTGTCAGAATGAATGTCAGTTGTGTAAGGCACAAGTTGTAGAAACCTATTAATTAAATAGACTTGTATAAAAAACATTGTAACGATTAAGAAATATACAGAAAATAAATATTATTAACAGTCCGCTGGCGATGTTCAACTTCCTCAATGTATCAACAACTTTTTCTTTGTTCTTATTTTTTTACTGTGTATTTGTTGCCATTACCATACCAGATAGATAATTCAAAACCAAACATTCGTGTTTTATCATACTTCAAACAAATGGGAAAATTAACATAAACTCGAAAATAAGTTACTCGGAGCATAACGTTGCCAACCAAATTAATTCGTCAAAATGGTTGGTATCCATTTCAAGTGAAACATCGTCCAAACAGATAGATGCTTGGGTTCATCGCGAGAAATCGTAGTTCAAGTTCCCCTTAGATCTGTTAGATTACCTACGCCCTGACTGTGACTTCTAGTGACCTATTCCTAGCGCAAGTTTTTTTAACAGGACTATTATTCATAAAAAAGTTTGATTTAAAAAAATATTTTTATTTAAAGTTACATGGCTAAATATTTCAAGATTTTTTTTTAATAAGAAGATATGGTGAACTATGTCTTTCCTTTTCTTCACGAGACACGGAGACATTGTAAAAGGTCACAAACAGCCAACGTGTATAGTTTAATTAAATGTTATTATTTATGTGACTGTAAGACAAAAATGGCCACAAAATTTCGACAAGCCTTTTTGTTCTGATATTGAGGTAAAGTGATGTTTTAAACGAGCATGCTAATATGGCGACAAAGCTTTGTGGTATTTTGGAAAGAACTTCATTAACCTATTTGAAGTACCTATTTAAATTTTATATGGCACGTCATCCACATAAAAGACGAAACGCCGAATGAAATTCAGCCTTACTTTGGCGACTTTAAGTTTGTCCTGATTGAAGTTTGCTTTATATTGTCAGACATTTTTCAAAACATTTTAACGTAAAGTATAAAATACCTCTTTCAAGAATTACGTGTGTCTCTCAATTGTACTCAATACATGTTCGATGGATGGATTGATTTCAAAAAGATTATAAGTTTTAACCGCATTTGTGGTCTAGTGACTAAGACTAGTCTACAACATAATAACACTAGTCTCAGACCCAGAGGTCCCGAGTTTGATTCCCAGCGGGGGGTACCTACATGTCTGTGTACTCGTTTTGGATGGTGGTAAGGCTTGTTTGCCCACCTGGCTAGCTACCACCATCTTATCTCAATATGACGCCATAACATTACTTTTGTTGAGTTCCGGCAGCTATTTATTTATTTATTTAAATTTCTTGTACCTTCCAGATAAAATATAAGAAATAAGATAGCCAGTGCCTAAGTAGTTGAGGCTTCCGGGTGAAGTGCGTTTCTATATTCGGCCTCATCATCAAGTCAGGTGAGATAAAGGCAAGCACTTAGCCTTTATCTGATATTAAGTGAATAAAAAAAGAGTTCTTACTGTAAGCAGTTTCAATTTAAATACTTCAATTAATAAAACATTCATGTTTTGGCGCACTGAACTTGGCATCGCTAACCGATTTCTATGTAAATAGTAAATGCTTATACTTAGTATTGTATGTTATGCATGTTAGTAGTAAACAAAGACTTATCAGAAGATTGATGTGTTTGAATGTACAACTGCTAATATTATCTAGACACTTGAGAGACTCGTAAATTCAAACCGTATTAGGTACTTACTTACTCTCTATGTGATAGGACAGTCTTTGTAAATAGCTGTCATAATTTGTATGCAATAATCACTCTTTGCCAACACAAGCCGTTTCGTTTTTAACTTTGTGTTTTTTATTTAGATTATTTCATTGTAGGTAAGTACTTGCTAGGCAAAGTAAATTTTAATTTAAACTACAATACAAAGTAAATTAATATAATAACAAATTTAACAGTAATG
Organism: Eudonia mercurella; assembly: GCA_963082485.1. NCBI lineage: Eukaryota > Metazoa > Arthropoda > Insecta > Lepidoptera > Crambidae > Eudonia > Eudonia mercurella. The sequence continues at coordinate 9,101,327 of OY720026.1, forward strand.
TAAGGTTCCTACTACGATTTATTCGTTCGTTTTCAGTATATAGTGGGTATTTAAGGTAGTATTTTACATAAATTTTTTAAGTAGCAAACTTAAAAAAAAACTAAGATCTTTCAAACTCAACGAGCAACCTAAAAATATATTATATTTATTGTTAAGTTAGTAGGTAGGTACTCAAAAAATAATAGGGTACCTAAAGTGGTTTTGTTTTTTTTTTGTTTAAATTTTAACGGAAATTTTGTTGCGAACAAATTACAAAAACACAAATGTTGTAAAAATTTCCAGTCCGGGTCAGGTGCTCTCCCAATTGAAAAAAAAAGTAAATAGTGTTGAATAATTTCGGCGGGCTGGTTAGAGCCACGATAGCTCAATTAAGAGAGTACCTGACTAAACAAATTAAATCAAGTAACAGTTCTTTCAAACACTGCCCTTTTTGATGTGTAACATCTTTCCGCTCGCCTTCTATATAAGCAATTTGTGGGAGTGATTTCGTGAAATGTGTAACAGTGTGACTGTGTCACAGGAAGTCGGGGAAATGCCCAAGCGCGCGCCATTTTGTAAATTTAAAATCGATATTATGAACATGATATATTATTATTATATGCGACTTATTATGTCATTTGACTATCAAAGGCTCAGAATTGCTCTGAGATCAAAGTTCATTTTGTTATGTCAAATGTCTTCTAATGAGTATTTACTGCATTTATTTTATAGTTATAAAATGATGTAATACCTGACCCATTTTTTTCATAAAATAATGATAAAATTGCTTATTACTAAGGTGAGATGTCAAATGTTACACATCATATGCAACAAGACTCGCTCGTTTTTTTTTTTTTAATTTGACCTAAGCATGAATTCCTGTAACCTAAAAAGTTATTAATAAACACTGAATTGACGAAACAAATAGTGACGTCAAAGTTTCCATTCCTATACAATTCCTTTTTTTTTTTTTAAATCGTTTTCACAGTTGCTAAAAAGTTTATCTGTCGACTAACCAGTCAACTACCCAATTGTATACAAATTATATATGCTTCTTAGTTGTCATGCTGTAAAATTAAAAAAAAACGGATATTTTTTTGTGACGAAAAATGTGTCGAAAACTGGTGCCACAAGGTGTAGGTACCCTATATAAATTCAATGTGTATCACAATTCAACTGTTTTGTTATTCACGAGGGTGCTTCCACGTCTCCGCGGCCAAATCAAATTGTGTTGCCGTTGCGCCGATGCCGGGGTGAATAGTGGCGGCTCTTAAAAAGTAAATTGAACACGTAAATTACATTTTTAGAATGTTAAACTTTTGATACTGTTATTTGATAGATAATTTTTTATCTGTACAACGCTAAGAGTTTAATTTGTTGAAACGATCTTTGGTGGTGACTTTGCATCGCTTGAAATCCGGAAAGGTAGGCATTATATACTTAGGTACTATTAAAAAATTAACCAATGTGTCTTGGTTTTGTTGAGTTTTACAAATTATTTGTTGTCAATATATGTGTTCGAAAATAATCACTTTCTAAAGTTGATACCAAGGAAGAAATAAAGAAAAACATTTATTGACATTCAACACGCACACGATTCACATTTTAGAAGAAACACACAGACGCAAATACTTCGCAATGAAACATTTCATGCTAATAGGTGTATGTAGAGTAGAATACATGATTAAACAATTTCGAATATATTAATTAAAAGAAACATAACTTAACTTGAAAAAAAAAACAGAGAACAATAATTAGAAAATTAACATATAAATAAAATATGTCCTCCAACTGTGGGTTCATGGGAGCGGTCCCAAGAATGCTATTATTATTATTATCTCCTTTATTTATTTTCTTTCTTAAAACTAGATTTTTACAATATTTTAATATAAAAACAATAAAACAGCGGGGCAGAGCCCAAGCTACCGATGGTCAGGGCTGCAGAGTGAGGAACCTCCTGACAATACGTGCCGTGTCAAGCAGTACTGCTTTCTGAATCTGACCCTTGATCCAACCATCAAGCGAGAGCCTCTTAAGGTGTTGGTCGAGGCTCTTCGCTGTCAGACCGTTCACTGAAACGACTATTATTATTATTATTATTATTATCTAGATTAAGTTAAAATATTGTAAAAAAACAAATTGTTTCATAATCAATAAAAATTTTTTTGAGGTAGAAAATGTAGGGCGTCGCCGGCGGTTAGCAAACAAAAATATTTTTAAAGCGCTGCCGAGACGTTATTGATTCAAACGTTTTGCCAATGTTTGGGGAGGCACTGATAGCTTTATACGCTCGTATGCGAGCTCCTAAAAAGTAAATGTGTGTCATAACTGCGTGACACTTATTCTGCTTCACGTCGAAGAACGTTCCAAGGCGTAAACGGCGCCGTTTGAGGCGTATGAAAAACATAAATTACATGCAGTCGTAAATTCACCGTGACTGTATCACGGAAGGAATATAGTCAAAGACTTACCCCTTTATGTCATGGGATGCTTGTCGAGCGGCTTTGAGAAGCTATTGCCTTTTCGCATTTTAAAATATAACTCACCTTTCTCGGTAGGGTTACCTACGGCTACGGTACGAGTATTCTGTTCATTGATGCTTAAGTTCCATTGAGTTGAGGCAGAAAGCAATAGTAATGTATAACGAAGTTTTAACATAAAAAACCGTATAATTTTGTACGAAATAAAGCATAGTAAATAATATTAATTTGTAGGTATAAGTGACCAAGTATGGAGCTCGATGGCGCAGTGGTGTACGCGCTCGGTCTGCGAGTGCTGAGGTTAAGCAACCTTCCCAAAGGCTGATCACTGGCTGGGTGACCATAAATGTATCATCTTGTGCTCCTCCATGCTTTGGAAGGCACCTAAATTAGTTGGTCCCGGCTGCAATAGCAGTCGTTAACAACCACCAATCCGCACTGGGCCCGCGTGGTGGTTTATGGCCCGTTCCCCCTATCTATCCATAGGGAAGGCTCGTGCCCCAGCAGTGGGGACAAAAAATGGGCTGATGATGATGATGAAATGACCGAGACTCAATGTGATATTGTTACTTGTTCTATTTATATTGTAACATTCATAGTAACGACTTAATAATTAAGATTCATAAAAAAATAACAAAAATAAAGGATATTGAAAAATCTCTACTCTAATAAATATAATTAATTGGTTTACACGTCTATTATTATAACCGAAAATGTTTTAATGATTGTCTGTCACAGAGTAGACACGGCGGCGCAGTATGTTGTCAAAAAAAACTTGTTTACATACGCTTGTTTTTCTACGTATAACAATAACAGTAGATCATTAACATTGCTAACATATTCATTTTTTTATCCCGAAATGGAGGAGTGCTTGGCCTTCATTATCAACTGATGGTAACGATAAGGCCAAATGCGAAAGGGTCCAGGTGAAGGCGAAAGCGCACTTCATCCGGAACCCTCAACTTAGGTACTGGCTTTATTTCCTTAAGTTCTGGAACACAACATTATCACCAACAAAGTTTTGAAACGGGGATTAACGCCATATGGAGTCAGCCCGTAAACCCAGCCGGTGCAACTCGATCGAAACGTCGGGAATAAAAGTAACTTAGTTGCCTATAATGCTATTCTAAGTAGTTTGGGATGATATCCGTTATAAAACTTTATTCAAAATGAAACGCGAAAGTTTAAAAGTTTTAATACTAACATTGTTGTTATGACGACAGACATAAATAGTCACATATACCTACAAAGCATTTAAACAGGGATTAACGCTAACTTAATAATAAAATGTATCATATCTTCTTGAAATTTATAAAATACTAGCTGACCCGGCGGACTTCGTACCGCTTTGACAGTTTCCATGACAACAAAACAAACAAATCTTTATGTATTGGAAAATTAAATTGTCGTTTTTAGTATTTTCCGTTGCTTATTATGTATGTTTCTCACCGTTTAAACCTTCCCTGAACTTCCACAAATGTTTTAAAATCAGAATTAGCCAAATCGGTCCAGCCATTCTCGAGTTTTAACGAGACTAACGAACAGCAATTGATTTTTATAATTAGTAGTCAGCCCGTGACCACGGCCGGTGTAGCTCGGTCGAAACGTCGGGTACCCCCCGCTAGTAATATGAGTGTAATATATATTATGTTCTACAGTCAAAGTGTAAGGTGCGGTTCGGTGCTCATAAAGATAACTATTATGATGTGACGCATTACTATTGTTTGTTTTGGTTTGGTTAAGTACACAGGCACCCGGCGACTGTTACAACACGTATCGTCTTTTGCGAATGAACTTTACGCTTTCCTTTTCGTACAGCGGTCGTATCATCACCATTATCATCATCAGCTGTCAATCTATCAATATTTGTGTGAATATTATCTTATTTTATTTATGAACGTAAGTACAGCGTGAACCTGGTTACTTATTGAAAAATGCCATAGGGTAATGGCTAATGACGCCAGTTTTTGACACAATTTTCATTGAAACTTTACGGGATGACATTTGGGAAGCAGGTGATCTGTATTCATCAGCATCATCATCATCAGCTCATTTTATGTCCCCACTGCTGGGGCACGAGCCTTTCCTATGGATGGAAAGGGAGAACGGGCCATAAACCACCACGCGGGCCCGGTGCGGATTGGTGGTTGTTAACGACTGCTAATGCAGCCGGGGCCAACGGGCCTTCCGAAGCACGGAAGAGCTCAAGATGATACATTTTTGGTCACCCATCCGATGACCGGCCCTTGCGAAAGTTGCTTAACCTCATCACTCGCAGACCGGGCACGTTAACCACTGCGCCATCGAGCTCCTCATCTGTATTCAATTGTTGCTAAAGACTAAAATCAGTTACTGACCTCAATTTCTAATGGTTAAAGGTAAAAATTGTCAAATACTACCGTAGGCAGTAACTGGTAATTAAAATACATGCTCGGTTCAGTCTGTCTTGCTTGTTATTCTACTTTGAAAATTGTTTCATGTCGATATCACATCGATATCGATATGAAACAAGTGTTCGGATAAACTTTAGAAAACATTGCACATAAATTGTTATCTTTGTTTTCAGTCACTCATGTGAGTGAAAATGTCTATTTTATTTAGTAAATAAAAAATAATTTTAAATATTTTATATTACAAATGAAATCTCAAAAAGCAAAGTAACTTTTGTCAACTTACATTTATTGGCAACCTTTAATACATTAGAGCACAGAGCCATAGTAGAATACTATGACAGAGCGACAAGGCCCAATTACATTTAAGATATTATTGGACTCGACTGTACAAGTCAAGATCCTGAATGTGATTTTATCTATGAATCAAATTGGTCTTTCAATAATTAAAGGACCGTATGAGATCATACATCATTAACAATACAATGGGACTAATTAAAAAAACTCTTCTCAAAGTTAAAGGCTATTGCCACAACTAGGAAGCAAAATATTAATATTCATACATAGACATACTTACTTACTACTTACATACTACTACTAAAAATATCACTTTAAACAGCATTGTGTTACAATTTTTAATTTTTTAAATTTAACACCCTCTATTACCAAACAGATGATCTATATATTAAAGTCTGTTACAAAATCTAAATAGTTTATCTGTATGAGCTGTGTTATTTTTGTATTACCTACTCGGTATTTGAAAATAGGGTTGCCAGGTTTCCGGTATGTACGAAATTTTTATGGTTAGGTATGTCCGGACTGTCTGGTTGTTATTGAGCTTTATATCAAAGTCAAAGTCATTTTTTTTAATTAAAATTAACTTGAAAAAGGTGCTTTTGAAATGTCCAAACATTTTTTACCTACTAACCATTCAGGACGTCTATTTTTAAGCTGCGGAGAAGAAAGGGCGCAAGAAACTCCACAGCTTTAATAGAAGTAGCGACATTTACAAAATTATCAAATTTTCACGAAAATCTGAAATTAATTATTTAATCTTATACAAATGTGTAATAAAAAAATTACCATAACATTTTTATATTGGAAGTCTTTTAAGATAAATTGTCCACCTAAATATATCGGAGAGTCCGGATTTTCTATGCTTTGGGCAACCCTATTGAGGCATTGTGATTTTTTTGCGATGAACACTACGCGTCATGGTTTTATGGCTAATGTAATGAGTACGAGCAAACACAGCGATTCTATTATAAATGAAAAACAATTACGAATTTTAACTAATGTCTTTGCTCGTTTTGTCTTCCATTACTTATGTGCCAATGTACTCGTATTCGATACACACACATTTACTTTTGACCAGGGATTTTAAAACTATGATAAATAAATTAAATAAATAAATATTAGACAACATCACATACTTCGTTCTGATCCCAAGGTAAGTAGCTAAAGCACTCGTTTTATGGAAATCAGAAACAACGGCGGTACCACAACCGTCCAGACCTGACATAATATCGAAAAGTTCGTTTTCGACATTGACCCGACCGGGAATCGAACTCGGGATCTCAGAGTTAGCGCAGCCCAAAGTCCGGCCCGCAAATTGTTTGTAAAACTTTATCATTCTGTAATTGTCATATAACTACAAAACTAGTTTCTTTTTAGTATCAGTATCAGTAGGTAGCTGAATGACACATATTTAAGCTAACATTGAACACTGTATACAATTCTACTTGCGTTTATTTTACATACTTAACCTAGATCCTTTAAACAAAAAGTTTCCCTGCAAAAAGTTCGAAATCTTCAGGCGTAAAAAATAATAACTGTAAAATACAGCCAATCAAATCTAGTATGCTCGGGTTGAATGCGGAAATCGTAGTTTAATCCCCACAGCACCATCTCATAGCTTTCCGTATGGGTTCATAGGACTATTATTAATGTGTATAAAGCGCAAAATAAAACTTAGATAAAGATTTAATGTATAATATTCGTGAAAATTTAGAAAACAATATGTGACACACATCTATATATTAATACGTGAAGCAAAAACTTTGTACCCCTTTTTACGAAAATTGCGCGGACGGAGGAGTATGAAATTTCGCACACTTGTAGTTTATATAGAGAAGGTTATCCGAATGTTAATATTTTTTTTACATTATGCTTAAAAATGCATTAAATCAATAAAACAAACATTACACACACTACCATGTATTTGACACACTCTTATATACTCATATAGGTATATACTCTTTTCAATAGTTTCAAAAATGGAAGAGGAGCGGCCGAAATCTGTCAATGCCAATCCAAACCCATATTCAATCTTTTTTAATTTTTCATTGCTTAGGTTACAATCCTTAATATAAAAATTACGGTCGAATTTCGACCACTGGGCGACCACTAGTAATAATAAAAAGTTCTGTGAGACACGTTAACCCAAACACAGACTCCAGTCTCACAATTGTTTCGTGAATATGTAAATGTTTGGTGGTTTTGCCGTATTACAATAATCTGTATTTTTTTATAAATACTAGGTATATACGAGTTACTAAGGTGCTAGGACATAAAAAAAATCATAAACGTTTCAATAACAATTTTCAATATAATTTCTTTTAAGTAATCCAAAGGTCCCGGGTTCAATTGCCAGGTCGGACAAAGTGTGTTTCAGATTTTTCGATACATAGCCCAGGTTTGTACGTAATCACCAACCCGCATTTGGCAAAAGTTCAGCCATTATTACCCATCAATTGTAGAGATGACTTGATTTCAATGATGGAGGCCTTTACCCAGCCGTGGGACGTATTTATTATACTGTAAGGAAAAAAGTGGAGGCATAAATATTAAATTATCAATTACATTACGTACGCCTTGCGTTTGGCCTTCAATAGACAGGTTCGATTGATGAAATGTAACGGTGACGCCTACCTACCTAAGTACTTTTTATTCTTTAAATGTTTACTAAAATATTGAACTAGTGGTACCGGCCACACCCGGCGGACTTCGTACCGCTTTGACAGTTTCCGTTAATTCCCGTGGGAATATCGGGATAAAAACTATCCTATGTGTTGCCATTAGAATCGAAAAGCTGTCTAAGTAACATTTTGTTATCGAGCTTTTTTGACTCCATAAACGCCTTCTCAAAAACATCAAATATTTATACTCTTCCTATCCTGATCACTGATATTAACTTTTGAATATATAGGTAATGATTTCCTTTTTTTTAGACAAATCAATATTGCTTTACTTTTCCGCGTAGAAATAGGCGTTTAATTTGACAAACTACCAACATTTGTATAATAATTCTTATTTATGCTCTTTTTAAGGTATCTTAAAATGTTACATAAAGCATGTTCGCCTTTTTGGCTTTTACCCAAAAAATTGCCTACTTGTATTAAATTCCCTTTTTGCTTTATTAAATAACAGAACGAAAAAAAAAATGGTGACGATACTGGCACATATTTAGAACTCACTCACCCCGTATTGAATCAAATATTAAATTAAGAGTTCATGACATTTCTTTCGCTCCAAACCTAATTCACAAGCAACTTTCAAGACACTTCCAGGATGATGAAATATTTTAGGGACGCCTTTGACTGGTACGTCGCAATATATATTTTTCGTTGGTTTTCTAGCTAATTATATCATAATGCCTAGATTATGGTGACATATACACTTAAATGGTTAAAATGTTTTTTTGTGTATATGCTATTCAGGAAACCCTGATGACAAACACTGATTAGAATTATCTAGGTCCACACTTATATTTAACAATTAGAATCAAATCATTATATTTTATAAAAAAAAAATATATAACATAGGTACCTAGGTTTATTATTACGAGTCTGTGATGTAGTGGTAGTGGTCAAACATATATTGGCATTTGAATAAAATCAACCTTATAATAAGTTGTTGGCTTTAAATAATTAAATAATAAAATATGCATAGTAATACCTATAATGTTCTTAAGTAACAATGTCCTTCAAAATCTACTTAAAACTAAGAATTAAAAATTACAAAATATAACTGTCAACTATTTCATGATCACAAAACTGCTGCTCAAAACTACTCATAAGCAACACTACATAATATTTATATTATAGTCAATGTTGAAAAAAAAACATTAACAATTTTCAACGTGGCCTGTTTCAAACCATTGCTTTTTTATTATCTTTGCTGGCATTCCTTTATTGTTATTATCCAAACACGAAAAGCAACCGAGTCTTGGCATCGGATATCAGCTGTCCCACTGTTAGTAAACACAGTGAAAACTTCTGCGATCTTCACCCATCAAAGTCGGGTTCGGCTAACTCATTACCGGCGAAAACAGACAAACAGCGTGTCAAGAGACTGTACGGCTTGAACAACGATATAATGTTTTAAATGAAACCTTTTTTATACACCTTTAAAAATAAAAACACAAACGAATGCGGGATTTTTAATGACATGTGTGGTCCGAGTTGCATTCGTGCAGTTGATACCGAGAATGTAGTATGATTTAATAATAATGATAAACTATCTGAAATAGATGTATTTAACTGTAAAAGTATGTTCAGTAGTTAATATTAATTATATTAATTAATTATTCTTTATATATTTTTTATATTATATAGGTATTAGAGTGTATCAACATGTATATTTTTTTTAACGCCTTAAGCAATTAATTATGTTAAGGAAAACCTATTATTAGCTTTACCTATTAGTTTAAGTACTATGTAAGAGAAAGTGTTGTATTGTTACGCAGTTGGTTTTCTTAATAAAGCAAAAAAAAAATAGATCTTCTTGCTTATTAAAAGGAAATATAGGATCGGCAATCATTAATATGACGTAGAAAGGACGTAGATTATACCTATTTCGTAAATGTATTGCTCTGTAAATATGTAATTAATGAAACGTCTGCTTTAATTTATTTTATGTAATGTGTCTCGGAAAACAGCTGTTTTAATAATAAATAAAACAAAAATAACAAGTTAACAAATTAACTGTAAACTTTTTATTTTTACTCTGTAGCGATTGCCCGTGACTGCATCCGCGTGAACATTCTTACCCATGATGAGCGAAGGCATAACCTATAAGAAATTTGGTATCTTGTCTTATCTTGTCTAAGAATCTATGTCAGGAAAGTTCTATTTATAGATTTTCTGTGTGTTTTAAATAAATTTATCAATTCTTCTTATTAATTATATATTTTGTCTATATTTTTTATACACATATGCATAGAATAAAATTTCAAGAATTGTGATTTGAACTATTTACTAAAGATACGTTTTCTGCTATGCAACTGTTATTATTTGAGCGCGTGGATAATTGGATATGATTCAAGATTGGGATGATGTGCAAGGTTGTATCAAATAGTAAACGAAATTATAACTAAGAAAAACCAGAGTGGTTGAAACGGCTATCCGTAGCGAACGGCTAAATACCGCAATTTGGTAGTCGCGATTATTTATTTATTCACGGCAAATATTAATTACTAGCTGACCCGGCGGACTTCGGACCGCATTTCTTTTTTTTTAATATAGCCTATGTTACTCAGCGCTAATGTAGCATTCTAATGGTGAAAGAATTTTTACATACATACATACATAACAAAAATCGAGGAGCTCGATGGCGCAGTGGTTAACGCGCCCGGTCTGCGAGTGCTGAGGTTAAGCAACTTTCGCAAAGGCCGGTCATCGCATGGGTGACCAAAAATTTATGTTCTCGAGCTCCTCCGTGCTTCGGAAGGCACGTAAAGCCGTTGGTCCCGGGTGCATTAGCAGTCGTTAACAACCATCAATCCGCAATGGGCCCGCGTGGTGGTTTATGGCCCGTTCTCCCTATCCATCCATAGGGAAGGCTCGTGCTCCAGCAGTGGGGACATAAAATGAGCTGATGATGATGATGACATAACAAAAATACAAAGCTTTCCTCTTTATAATATCAGTATACAACGTGTAACAGAAAGAAGTGGTCAAAATTAAAAGATCCAAAGTGTATCGCATCTAGAACTTGTATGTGTTGTTATTAAGACATAATTATTAACTTTAATTTGTCATGTAATGGTTAATGAAATAATTATATTAATAAAATTATGCGCGTCAGGCGCGCATAAGCAAGCAGCAGTGATTATAAATGTAAGTACACAGGGGTTACTAAACCACTAGGGCTAAGATTTGTTTATTTTGATTGTGACGTTAAATTGAAATATTTAATTGAAAATTGCATAACAAATTAAAGTTAATAATCATGTCTTAGATAACTCTGCGTACAAGATCTAGATCGGATACACTATGGATCTTTTCATTTTGACCACACCTTTCTGTTACACGTTGTATAAGAAGAAAACTCCAATACTTGTAAAGTTATTATTTAAAAATAATTTTGTATAAGCTTAACGTATTTATTTCGGATTATTTGACCTTATTAATGAACTACCTTAAACTTAGGTAATTTCACCATTGATTCAGCCCTCCGTTTATTCCCTGCAGGTGCATGGAAAGTGATATTTATAATGCAGTGAGCTGGCAAATGCTCGTTTGTTGTATTTCATACGTTTCGGTGCGAACTACGAATGCAATCATATCCGTCAATATTGACTTTGAGGAGTGTTGGCGAGTGTAGGTATTTCGAAAATTTCACGATCACAAACATCATCAACTATAGTTATTGTACATTGCGTAAAACATGGTGCTTAAGCTAGCAATGTATTCTGATTGGTAGATCTAACATTGGAGTAACATCTAGCACCTAAGAGTTCAAGATATTTTAATTTTTTTACCAATCAATATCATCATCATCATCAGTTAATTTTGTGTACCCACTGCTGGGGCACGAACCTTCCTTACGGATTGGTAGGGAGAACGATCTCTTTCTTCCTAGCGGGATAGCAGGGTAGTGGGTAGCGGGGTAGCTTCCTAGCTTCCTAGCCAATGTGCCTCCCTTTGCCATTAGTTTTATGAGTCTAGCTCGGGGGGCCCCGCTAGGAAGGAAGACATGAATAACGAGCCATAAACTACCACGCGGGCTCAGTGCAGGTTGGTGAGTTTAGTGGGATCACCAATACGCCATTACAAAGTTGATTGTTAATCAACTTTGCACGATTTCAACCTAAACGAGCGAAGCTGCTGCGCATAATTATGACTAAGAGCCTCAAAAAACATAGCAAAGAATTATTATTATAAGGCTGCGTTTCCACTAGAGCTGTGCGAGGAAGCTAAGCGATGCGTAAGGGAATTTCCTTCAGGAATTACTTACGCCTCGGTGGCTGCGTAGCAAAGCGCTCAGGCAAATTTATCTAAAGGTCCTGGGTTCAATTCCAAGGTAGAGCAAAGTGTGTTGCGAAGTTTCCGATGAATAGCTCAGGTTTGTGATCATCAACTTGCATATGGCAAGCGTGGCGGTTAAGCCAATATCTGTCAGTTGTAGCAATGCACAAAGACTTGTTCTCAATGATGGAGGCCTTAAAGTCTTTACAGAGTGCGTCTACCTGTTACCTCGGATCCTATAAAGGGTTAAAAACTTCAGGATTAAATAAAATCGTATATGCTTAACACAAACGCGAATATATCCGTAAAAGCTGTTATCCTAATATTAGATGTTTGCCTCGCACGCCTCTTAGCTACCTCGCACAGCTCTGGTGTAAAGGCAGCCTAACGCTTCGGTCTACTCCGGCTCGATATGTTACCGCGATAGTAATCTGAGGTAGCAACCGAGCACTCAGCTACTCCGCTGATGCGTGACGTGTAGGATTTTAATTTCTTGAGACACCACGTGGAATTACGTCTAAATTAATGACTATTATTAATCTTGTTGTGGAAGCTTCGTGACGTAGGTGAGTTTTTATTGCAGACTGATTACTGATAGGCCTCTAACAGACGACACTTAGATTCACGACATTATTTTTGAAACATAAAGTTACCTATGTTTTTAAAAGAACGGCGAATAAGAAAAAGTAAATTGTTGCCGGTTGAAACCTCAATTTGCGAAGAGCTTGTTGGTGAAGCGGCTAGCGTGTTCGGGTTGTGATCGTTCAAGTAGTGATACCGATCTATCGATAGTCCTGCTATCGATGATTGACCTTGAAACTCAGTTCGGATATCGATATAGTACCAACGATTATATGGATTTCTGAAAATACAATAATGTAATGAATGTCTTGTTATAGTATAGTATTACTATCCTACCGACAGTATTGAACCTTGAAAGTTCAAAAGTAAGTAAGCTATCAAAAGCATGACCACATTTAGCTATTGATAGTATCGATAGTACTATTGATATTTTTATTATTGCCAGATTATTGATATAGTCTATCGATAGTGACCTATCAAGCGGCACCACTACGTGCAAGTTGTTTGTTTATTTATCTTAAGCTTCTCCGTGCTTCGGAGGGCACATTAAGCCGTCGGTCCCGGCCGTTGTCGTTAAAACCCGCAATGGGCCAGCGTGGCCCGAAAGGCTTAAGCAGCAGTGGTGTACTTATGCCTACCTACAGTTACGTACAAAATGCTGTACACTATAATACTCTATGTCATTAAAAGATAGATAGTACGCTTTGAAGTTATTGTGATTATATAAGGTCATATTTTATCAACTGCAAATATTTTGAGAATAAATTCAACAACATATTATAAACTATTTTTATGAAAAAAACCTTAAATTTTTATATTTCAAGAAAAACGCTAAAAGACATTTCGATTAAAAAGAAAAATATAGTACTTTCGGTAGTTTCAATTCAAAGGAGCCGAAACAGAGAGGCCGCAATACCTTCACCGCTTACACGTGCCCCTAGTTTCATTCAAAAAATCCGACAGAGAGGCCGCTCTTAAAAATATTAAATTGTTTGTGTCAGGAAAAGTGAAAAAAAAACTAGCCTGAATTGTTTTTTTAATGATAGGGCCTTATTTCTCTGATTTAATCAGATGTTTTGTCAAAATATTTGCAGTTGATAAAAAGTGACCTTATATAGTGATTATACAGGTCGATTTTTTTATTACCATCCAAACCTTCTAAGATGACTCCCGTGATACAAACGAACAACTCTTTCTAATGGACCAACTCCCTAACTCGAAATATCACGGGAGTCATCTCAGAAGGTTTGGATGGTGATAAAAAAGTCGATCTGTATAGATAGCCGACGCCAGATCGCTGTTTTCTATAGGAATATTAATGTATGTAAACCAGCAATTTCTCTCAGGCTTTCAAGCAAAGACACATATATCATACAGGGACACATGAAGCGACTATCAATTCCACACAGTAACTTACGACAATTTAACGACAATTCAAGTGCTTTACGAGGGCATATCTCGTTCGCAAACGAACTTAAAAGCTTAAAATTAACATTAATTTTAGAACTTTACGCCCATGTTTTAAAGTTAAACGTACTGTGACTCGTATCTCGTGTAATATCCAAATGGTTTTTATCAAAGGCGGGTTTACTTTTACCAAATGTGTTTACTTAGACGTGCGAGGTAGCTAAGCGGTGCGCGAGGTAAATATCCACCAATAGGAGAACTCCATTTTATCTTGCAAGAACAATGAAGGAATCCTATTGGTGGATTTTTACCTCGCACCCCGCTTAGCTTCCTCGCACGTCTCTGGAAACGCAGCCTTATTATTTGATTCTTATTTGTATGATGAAAAAGCTTTACAAATATTGCAATGTTTCCAAGTTTGTGTTGACGTCATGACAATTGGAAATAACAGTATCTGAATCTATCACCATATTGTGGAAGGTAATGAGGAAGGTACATTTAAATATTGTGCACGCTGTAAAAGAAAGGGAGGAAAGGAGCTGCTTGATGTATTTCTCGCTAGTTAGTCTTAGTACAGTCTCCGCGCTGTAGACCTGCGAACCGATGGCATAGTGACATTTATAGGAGACTAAACATAACGGCCACAGAGCTACAATTAAAAAAATAGTAATTTCGTAATTTATTCAAGCCAGGAATTGAACCACTGAGATAGTAACTCCAGCTACACGGGCATTTTAAATTAAATTAAAAACAACTTCTCATAAGATAAGTAAAATTTAAAGCCTACTTATTACTTAATGTTTACAATGTCACTGCTACCTTTGGACGCGTGCAAAGTATGGTTATAACTTTTAGTTATTATGCTATAAATGTCCTGTAAGGCTGTAATTGTATTAGATCTCATATACTTCACATCGGAACACAGCAAGGACTTTTGACGGTAAAAATGAAATATAAGGTAGAATAAAAGCACATCAGAAAGTCATAACGATCACAAAAGTAGGTATCATTCGCGAGTGAACTCCAACTGCGTGGCATATTTTCAACTTTACGACCCGTGACGCGAAATTCATTAAACTCGAGACATATTTGTTTTCTTCCACAGCCCGCCTTTTGGTGTCGTAAAGAAGGGCAACTCCAAAAAGTTCCAAACACATAAAATGGGAATGACACTCTCAATTCCACTGGTTACTAATTTTGTTGCAAAACACAATACAGTTCAAAATGGAAAATGTTTTTTTTTTCGGACGGTAATGATATTTGGTTACGTGGCGAGGTAAAATCAAATGGTACTCAAATGTTCTCAATTATTTTTTAGTAGAAGCTTTTATTTTTTAATGCAAAAATTATAAGAAAAAGGTTGTTTGATCTGTTTCATCTTTATACACGAAACGTGTAATGTTAAGGCTAACGAAATTCGGGTATTTGTAATTACTTTGAAGGGCTAGCTTACGTGACTCTTATTAGAATCGCTTTGAAGACGTGTTTGGTCACAGTCTATCCTTTGAGAAGGTTCGTTTGTTTCCTTTTCTCCTTATTATGCTGAACTACTTATGTTTTGTTTGCTTTTATAAACTATAATGTGACTTTGTATGAAATGTTGCTTGGAAAGAAGCTATAAAAGTTTACGCTAATTATTAACCCCCATATTCATAAAAATTATTTAAGCATAATTTAGTTAATCATTGTTTTGTCTCTTTTTCTCAAATTCAAAATGACGTTTGTGTGACGTTGACAAAACAATATTTAACTAAATAATGTTTAAATAGTTTTTATGAATAACGGGGTTAATTATTATATATCATCATATCAACAGCTCATTTCATGTTCCCAATGTTGGGGCACGAGCTTTCTCTATAAACCATCACGCAGAACCAGTGCGGATTAACGTTTGTTAACGACTGCTATAATGCAATCGATACCAACGGCTTTACGTGTCTTCCGAAGCACCCATCCGATGACCGGCCTTAACGAAAGTTGCTTTACCTTAGAAATCGCAGACCGGCCACGTTATCTACGGTACCATCGGAGTTCTCATAACTTAAGTAATACTTCTAAGAAATTCTGAGAATCCACCTTATACCTACCAATTTGTTAAATCTTTGATTGTTAATACGCAGTCATTGTATAATAGTAGATTATGCACCAAGGGAGTAAAGCAATGTCTTACGTCACGGGTGGCATATTGGATCCCGAGCGTAACGAGGGACTCGAGTTAACTCCCGAGCGAAGCGAGGGAGTTATTTAGAGTTCTGAGTGAAGCGAGGGGTTCAAGCCGCCCAAGACGAAGACATGCTTTATCCCGAGGTGCATACTCTACTTTTCACACCGTCTGCGAGAGAATCAAGCAAGAGTAAATAAAACATTTAATTATATAATCAAAAAAACAAATTAAAAGTTAATATTGATATTGGATACATTAGTCCAATTATGGAGAGACAGAGTAATATTCTTGTTAGGCACATTTATGGATGTTGTAGTGAAATTTATTTAGATTCAGAAAGTTGTGTCTGTGTCTCGTTTTGATCGGTGAACGTTGGTGAAGCTGCGTTCTTTGAAGTTGATGGCGGTGTCCAAGGATCAACAACAGATGTACTATTCGAATAAGTTGCCGTATTTATGTTTTCATTGATGCGGAAACTTATTTTATTCTTGTTTTGAACTGAATCTTCAATGTAGCCCTCTGCTACGGCATCGGACCGCCAGCCACCGTGACGTTTTATTTGTGTTATATCAGCGCCAGAATCTGCCAAAATAGTAGCTGATTTCCTTCTCCTAAAGCAATATCCTGTGTAGTGTTCTGCATTCTGCAATTTTAGGAATTTTGCGATTTTCTTTGGAATACCACCAATTTTATTTTTGCCAATGACTTGTTTAGTGCATTTGCCATTATTATAAGAAAGAAAAAATCTGTTAGTTTTAATGCTAGAAGGACGTAGATCTTGATATTTTTCGACAATTCTTACTTGCTCTCCATAGACTACGAACGACCGCTCTCTCTTCATTTTAGTGTTAGGCAACTTTATCAACAAAAAATTTGAATGTTTTTTTTTATCGTCGACTTTTATGTCCACTTTTCACAATAATACACACTCCACATTTCACATTAATATTCGACATAGCACAAATTTTAGAAAATAAAACAAAACCGCAGACATGACTCTTCACTTTCCCGCCAAGAAGTCCACCACCTATCTTGCACCAAACACTGTTTTAATTTATTTTTTCTATGCTATTTTATTTATTCTACTTTTGGTGGCCAGTTCGATTTTATAAAAAAAACTCGACTCTTTACAATGCCCGTACATTGATATTAGAGGTAAACCTATTTGCTGAGAACCTACGTCAAACCCGTAGACTACTAGATTTTTGTAGACTAATCAAATGCCTCCTTTGTGAATGGCATTATGCCCGTGTGCTAAGACTTTTCATACGAATTTCAACATTCCAAACTCAAAAACACTTTAATCCCAAGGGAGTTTCATACAACATTATCTCCCTTGATTCAATGACTTGCTTTACGTTGAGATTACTGGGTCTGTAATCCGAGATTCTAGAGCTGAAGGTGTGAAAAAGCATTTTTTTAATTTTTTTTAATTTATTTATCGGAATTAAAACATACAATTTCTTTTTTAATATGTGGTACTACTTAAGCCTCTTGGGTTTGTGTGTAGTACCTAACAATTCTTCCACGTTATCAGTAAAATGGATCAAATGTTAAAAACTAAGTACATTAATATTATAATTCTAAGAATCGACAATGTTCTGACAGTACGATCACATTTCCGAACATAACATAGAATTATTATTTTAAAACTGACAAAAAATTAGTTTTTAATTTGTAATTGCATTACGCATGGAGGTAGGTAAAGAATTAATCAGACGTGGAATTTGGAATGCGCTCGTCCGTTCTCCGTAGTAGTTGTTTGCCGATACTTACTTATGTTGTGTGGCTCGACGTGTATGTGATTTATTTTAACTTGTATATGTCCATTAAAAATTTTTCTTTTAAAAGGCAGATCTTAACTTTGTCATAAACTGGTATGGTTTTGCAATATTTAAAAGATCGTTCTCGTTTTTAAGCGCAGATTTTAAATTTAGAGGTATTATTAACTTAAGTATTTTGTGTTGCAATCTATATATTAAATCGAGATAGGTCTTGAAAGTACGGCCATAGCTGGAAATCCCGTAGGACACTATTTAGTCAAAGAGAGCATTGTACAGTAGGAGTCTAGTTCTAAATGGTAAGCGGGTTTTTATAATATAAAATTTTGCCAATATCGCACGTAGCTTATCACAGAGTTAGAGTACTGTGTGACTGTGACTCTCTGGCTAGGAAAAGAATAGGACTCCTGGGGTCGGCTTATCCGAAATCAGTGGACTACAGGCTCTTCGCTCTTAAGGACGTGGCCAAACTTATGGCATCTATCTTTACAGAGGAAGAAGAGTGAAAGGACGGGGTTGCACAAAAGATCCCGATGGGTCGAAGTGTTACTGCAAGAGGGAAACCTCAGCAGGCCCCACTAAGATAAGATAAGATAAGATAAGATAGAGTACTGTAGTGGTATGATATTGTAGAAATTGAAACTTTTACCTGATGTAAATTTGTTAACCTAGATTTTTGTTTTTTTTTACATGTTGTGGTTGTCTTCTATAAGTATGTTTTGTGTTTATTTGTAATGTAAAGTGTCCTGTTATGATAGGGCATTTTCCAATATTTTTGATGCTGTAAGAGAGAAAAGAGCTGGACACTTGCTGAGTTTCTTGCCGGTTCTTCTCAGCACAAGATCTCCCGCCCAGAGTAGACTTACGAACCGATAGCATAGTGACATTCATAAGAGCTACTCGTAGCCTAAACTGAATAAATGATTTTGAATTTGAATTTGACATACTCGCACAATATGTGGACCCCAGTAAAATTTACTGTCTATGACTAGTCCTAAATACATACATATGTGTATTAACTGAAACTGTGTCATTGAGGCTGTTGGCAATTTTATAATTTAATATAATATATTTATATTTAAATATTTTATATTTATAAAATATTTATAAAATACAGTAAAAAAATTAAACGCCCACCCGACCCAGCCAGGGATCGAACCTGGGCCTTCCGCAATTCGGGCGGCTGCACTGACCGCTATGCTACCGGTTGGCTGGGTCGTGTAGGTGTTTAATTTTTTCACTGTATTTTATAAATATTTAATTCAGCTTTAGTGCAGCAATTAAAAATTTATATTTTATATTCCTTAGATAGTCGACGCACCAGCTGTGGATAGGGCCCCTCAGTCCTAATACGTCTGTTTCTTATGATCTAATGTGTCGAAAGCTCGCGAGAAGTCGATGAATAGGGTAAGAACATGTTTTTTGTCACTAAGTACGGTATTTATGTGGTCTATAAATTTTGAAAGAAGTGAAGTAGTGCTTTCGTTTGGCTGAAAACCATATTGTGACTCCTTAATAATTAGATTTTTACCATAAAAATCGTAACTTTGGTTGCAAACAAACTTATCGATAATTTTATCTATTGATGATAGTAGCGTTATTTGGCGGTAGTTAGTTACATCATTTTTTTTACCTTTTATGAACACTGGTCTCACACATCCTAGTTTCAATTCATTGGCGTACAGTTCTGTGTTTATGCTGACGTTTATAAGGTTGGCAATAGTTGACGCAATTTTGTTGCTAATAACTTGTGTGTCGATCATTCTGATATTGTCCAGGCCCGGCGCCTTATAACCATTCAGTGACCTAATCAGCTTCTGTATTTTTTTTGGAGTAGCCTTCTGAAATCTAATACTGACATTTGCTAGACTTTACTGATTAGCACAGAGTAGTGGACATTTACTCATGTGTTATTAGTACGACTAGCCAGTAGAGGCGTTGAACAGTTGGGTAGGATTTCTTTTACGGAGCTGTCAAAACCAACAGCAAACTGATTCGATATTTCAGATGATGATACATTTTGAGGACTAAACGCGTCAATTATAAGACTGTCAATACTTTTTGTTATTCTACCACAGATTGTGTTTATAATATTCCATAATTTTTTTGGATTACCATAGTCGGCTTTAATTTGATTTTGGTTGTATTTATTTCTATAATATTCTATTGTTTTATGTACTTTATTACGCAGCCTGTTATATTTTAGCCTTTAATACTTTATTATTAGGATCTTTTTTCTAGTGATTGAAGCACTCATCTCTTAAGTCACACAATTTAATAATGTCGTTACTTATCCACGGAAGATTTTTTCTATTTTTGTTATTAATACTTATCGTGCGTTTTGACTTTTCTAGTGCACTGTTATAAGCATTCATCATGTACTCATGCATAACATACAATTAAGAACTTACTTACTTTCGTCAGATGGTGATTTTTATACAATTAAGTAGGTACTTACTTACTTTCTTAACTTATGTAAAATTGGTTTTTGATCAGAAAAATTATATATTTTTTGGACATGGATACTCTTAGTGATAACAGCGCCCTTTGTACGTGTACTTTTATGTAGTTTTTCTTGTCAAATGTTTTTTGGATTGTTGGTGTAGGTACAATAGAGTAATTTTTTTTTGCACAAAAGATCCCGATTGGTCGAAGTGCTACTGTGCTACTCAGCAGGCCCCAATAAGATATTTATCTTATCTTAACTTATTGAAATGAAATGAAAATACACATTATTGTACCTACACACCATACAAGAGACAAAAAGAGGATAATACAAGAAAAAGTGCAAATGGCGACCTTATCGCTAAAAAGCTAGAAGACCGCCATTTTTATTTGTAAGCTTAATATAATGAAAAAAAATATAGTCACGATTTATTAATAACCGTTTTAGAATCCATTCTATCTTTGTGTGTCTGTGGTCTATTCAAAGATCAGTCGTCACGTTCCGGATCACCCACCGGACATATGTCTGCATGACGCGGCACATAGGCTTCACCGTATGTCGCTCGACGGCTTATTGCTTTAGCGCCCCTTTTTTTCGTTAGAGCCTTTGTGGCTCTTTTATCGAGCGAAAATACAGCGACTAAGATGTGTCATTCCGTACGACGTCACATAAATCACGTTCTTTTTATCTCACTCTGTGGTACTGGCGATTATTAAAAAATGTAGGCATCGTCGGTCGCTTAAGTTAAATCCCTGGTCTTGTTTACGAAAGTTGTTTGACTAGGAAGTCATAAAAAAGGTTTGTAATGCTTTTGTGAGAAAGTTCTTGTTGGATTTTTACGTAGGTAAATGTATAAAATTTTATATTTTAAGCCTTTAAACTCTGAATTTTTCGTACAGTAGCCAAAGCAAATCACATCATATACTTAATTTTTTTTTAATAAAATGTTGAATATTATTGTATTAGTGTTATACGCTTGTACTAGGAGTGAGTTCATGTTAACGGAGCTATGCAGATTGAACCACGATTTCTCGCAATCAACTCTTGCACCAAATTCTTTCAGATACCGACGACGCTTATTTACCTTATATTGAAGAACACTATCTTATAATGTACCATAACCTTGGACCTGAAGCAAATCATTTTGCATAGTATGTGCCTAGGCAAAATCATTCGCTGTTCTATGACTCTTTTGCTCTGCTAGAGCTTTATTTCGTTTTCGATAGGGATGTCCCCCATCAATAGACATTAAAACAATATCAATATAAATAGACAGTATATATATATTATATATATATATATATATATATATATATATATATAATAATGTAATAACAAATAAACTGACTCTCTATCTATCAATCTATATCTTTCTATCTACTTATATATTTACCTATTTATTTTTCTATATCATCATCATCATCATCAGCTCATTTTATGTCCCCACTGCTGGGGCACGAGCCTTCCCTATGGATGGATAGGGAGAATGGGCCATAAACCACCACGCGGGCCCAGTGCGGGTTGTTGACTGTTAACGACTGCTAATGCAGCTGGGACCAACGACTTTACGTGCCTTCCGAAGCACGGAGGAGCTCGAGATGATAAATTTTTGATCACCCATCCTATGACCAATCTTTGCGAAAGTTGCTTAACCTCAGCACTCGCAGACCGGGCGCGTTAACCACTACGCCATCGAGCTCCTCTTCTATATATTTTCTATGTATTATTCTATAAGTATATCAATAATACCGTACAATATGATAGGCATATATAAGAAGTTTAGTCTTACCTGGTAGTATGTTACAGAGAGAGAACCATGCAAAGTGAACCTCCTCATATACCTTGTTATAAAAACGTAGATTTAAGTAGGAGATAATAATATTGTACTAAGTATAGCACTGACTTCATTCCGGTCACTTTCCGTCTAACAAGTTTGCTTATTTAATGAAAAAATCCGATTCCCTGAACTGTGAGATATGTGGCAAACTGGAGGATGTGCAACGCTATTGACGAATCAACTAAACGTCAAAACTTCTGATGTAGGTGCACATCAAGCTATTTTAGCAAACTCTAGCAGCCAGACTTGTCTGCGATGTGGTCGCGAACCGTCAATGATTAATATTACTTTACTATTATTGTTAAACATAATTTAAGTTATTTAAGTATTAGTAAATAAGTTTGATGTTGTATAAGTTATGATGGGACTGACATGGCATGCTTAGTCCCAAAAAAAATTAAATAAAAAAAAAAATGCGAACGCCTGAAACGCGGTCCTT
Source organism: Eudonia mercurella (assembly GCA_963082485.1). Classification (NCBI taxonomy): domain Eukaryota; kingdom Metazoa; phylum Arthropoda; class Insecta; order Lepidoptera; family Crambidae; genus Eudonia; species Eudonia mercurella. Next base: position 9,124,082 of record OY720026.1, read on the forward strand.
GAATGAGGCCATTTGCAAAGTAAGTGATTTTGTGTAATCCCAAACAAATATTGTATTGGACAAAATGCAATACAAGTTATGTTCGAATCAATCGTTCGAACGTATATTGTTCATGGTTATTGTGTATGGGTGCGATACAGTAGGTATGCATAAAATAACAATTCTACTTATTTAGTAATAAAGAATAAAGAAATAGTTATGACCTAAATTGGGATTCCTAAGCAAACATAATTCATAGCCTTGAGGAATATATCGTTAGGACAGTGTAAGTATGTATTACGAATATACCTGCTTAAACAAGCGAATGCTAAAAGAGATACTTTATTTACATAAAAATAATTGCGTTATTCAATATACAAAAGACTGTAGGCGATATATTTTCTTACAAAAGATTATTGTACTCTCTTTATTATTGTAAGCACGACCTTTTTATGATAGGTATGATATGTTTGCTAACTAATTATGAGACGACCAACACCTCAGTCTCCGTGTGACCACGGACTCTGCAAAGGGTTCGAAACGGTAGGATAAACAATAATTAAAAGTAATGTGTAAAATAAACGCGAGTATACCCGTAAATTTTTTTCGATATTTTATGATCATTATCAAAGAGGTTTTGCAAAGATTCAGTATCGTTACCTTTTGCTTTGTTTGAAATAATTTAATGTTACTACCTACTAAGGCACATCGAGGATGTGCCAACTTAGAACCTATTTTTTATTTTTATTTATTGTTCAAATCATTTTACAAAATCCTACTTACATTACAATAATCCTAACACGGAAACCTTATAAGATTTATCTGTTTAGGAGAGCCACTCTTAATACTTATAAATTAAGTTAATTGTAAACAAGAGTAGGTATGATTTTTTACAAAAAAAAAACTAGTAAGTTAGATTATGAAGATGACAATTTTGTAAGAAATATTTTTTAAATTTTTTGATTTATACTTAGCAATGACCGTGTCCGAGTACAATTTTTGAAGGTCATTAGGTAAGTCATTTAGATAAGCTGGTATTAATATAAACATTCTATCTTTTTGCATATTTAACATTTTTATATATGTGGCTCCTTTCGTGCACCCCGTGCATAATCAGTATTAATTGTAAATAAGACCATTTTTAACATGTCAGGTTTACTTACATGAGATTCCGAGTTGTCTCCTTTTGGTATGCATGCCTCTACTCTCACCCTCGAGGTTTTAACATTGAGTGGCGGGAAAGGGTGGAGAGCATGACATAACCCGAAGTAGCCGGTGTACGTGTAAGACAGTATTAAACGTTATTAAAAAAACCGGCCAAGTGCGTGTCAAGCCACGCGCAGTGTAGGGTTCCGTAGCCCATCTCAATAATGCGGACTCTGAGAAGAGGGCTTTTATGAACATTTGTTTAACGATGGCTCATATACTTAAATGTAGTTACTACCGGTTTCACACACCTGACAACGTTATTTAAGTAGTTCCTAATGAGGAATTTGTACTGCGTCAAGTACATTTTATAAGTTGGTCGACTGTTATTCGTAATCTTGTAAAGCCTACTTAGCTGTGATAGATAGTCATATATACAAATGACGAAGTTAAAAGGAAAACCGTGAATTTTTCCACGTATCCAAAAACAACCATTTGGTTGGCAGGGGGGGGGGACACTTGACTCTAACAAAATTGTGCACTTTAAAGCTTAATAGTTCGCAAACGGATGCCTCAATCAAAAAACTGTTTCCACAAACCTGCAATATACATCCCCACTTCACGTGTACCGGGAGGTAACCTAAAAAATATATTTTTCATAATTTTACTTCACTTTTATGTCGGCGTGATTAATATGTATATCCATGCCAAATTACAGCTTTCTATTACTAAGAGTTTATAAGCTAGGCTGGGGACGGACAGACAGACAGATATGGCGAAACTATAAAGGTTCCTTGTTTACTACGGAACCCTAAAAAGGTTACTAACTAGTAGCAGAATTTAAACTTACGAGTAACTATTAATCTAAACTTCTGTGTATCTGCTGCCGAGCATTGTCGTACCGTATTTCAGCATACCTACAATGTATGTACCCATCCAAAACTTTATAATTTAAGCATGACTCCGTGAAGTTTAGATTTTCGAGAGCGTACAAATCAAGAATGTCTCTTAGATTTAGAATCTCGACTTGGGTTTAACTTGTTTGTTTAGGAGGAAGAAAACCCAGTCATGGCTGTACCTACCTGGTATAGAACGCAAGTGGAGCATGACGCATATAGGACCTTACAAGGTCTTTCTCGTTCATCAGCAACTGATAAAGACTATATATAAATAAAAACAATTATACCCAAAAAAATCATACGTACGTATTTAAAAACCAAAGTTGTAAACAGTTTTTTGTTAAGTGATTAGCGAGCTGAGTATAAAATGACTGTACATAATATTACTAAAAATAAACATATGATGTGTGAAGTAGTTGGTATTTATATAATTTGGTATATCAGCAATTGGCATACATAACATAACTAAGTATAAGATGATTAACAGAATTCTACGCAAAATGCTTTACTAGTAGCTACTAGTAAAGCATTTTGCGTAGAATTCTAAGCATACGATCCGATCCGAACCTTCGGAGAATCTAGTAGGACACGGGGACGCGCACTAGTGCGCGATGCCGTTCCCTCTAGAAAACCTCCGAAGGTAATTCGTTTCACACGGCTTGAGGGACCCTTTAGGTTCCTCGCCGCCCCCAAAAAAGCCCGGTGAAGCTGAAAATGCCGTCTGAGGCAATCAGCAATCTCTCTCAAAAAAAAATCTTTTAAGTAAGTATCCAACTTTCAATCCCGATACATTTCATATTATATTGGAGCGCGAAAGTTTCAAAGGCAATGTAAATTTCAATGATCTATAGAGGAAAGCCACACTTCTTTATCACTGAACACATTAACAATGAAACTTCCATCTTGAAAACGTAATTCCAACAACTGTATTCCTTACTCTATAATTGAATTCAGTGTAATATCTTCAAGGCAATAAAATACTTTAATCTCCGCGCAGTAGAAGTTAAAAAGTCATTTCCTTCTTTAATGGCCGACTTTTCCTCATTGTATTGTGTGTGACGTAGACTTAATGATTTGGAATCGCGTGTTGCCCGTTATTAAGTGATCCGACGTGTCTCAGGTGGCGAGATAAGTGTTTGGTAATATTATTGTCATTGGTGGTTATTATGATCGATACCAGTCATTAAAGGGTGTGTTTATTTTACGTGACGTTTTTGAATTGCACACGTTTTTTGATGGTAGATAGTGTTACTTGCTATAATGCAACGTTATTGTATTTTTTTTTACTGAAACGTTTGATTCAATTGTCACTTACATTTTCAAATATTTAACAGTTAAAGTTTAAATTATTAAAAATGTTTTGGTAACTTAAGTTTTTTTTCTATGTTGTATAGAAAATGCATGTTTTTACGCCGCAACGCAAACCATGCTTAACCAGCAAGTTGGGGGGTTTTAAGAACAACCATATTACGACTACCAATCAAGACCAACTCCTTAAAGTACCTAAGCCATAAGAATAAACAATAACACAGTAGAACGGTATCTCCTTTGACCGAGTCCCAAACGAAGCCATTTATATACCTACTTCCCCTTTACGTCGTTACGCCCCTCTGTCGTCCAGGCGCGTTGCCAGGGTTGCTTACTGTTGAATATTGCTTACGTCTAAAAATAATATCGCTAACATATAAGTAAAGGAAACTTAACTTTGATATCATTATTTTATTCTAGTTTTACAAAATATGAGATTTATAAATTATTATGTTACGTACCTACCTACATAGATACTTATAAATAATAAGTTACAGTAAGGTACCTACCTACCTACTTAAACTAAATTTTACCACTGGGTGAAAAAATTGGCTACACAAAAATAACTGTCCTTTTGATTAATTAGGTACGAAAACGAAATAATATTTAGAAAATATTAGGTACTTAGCTACCTCTCATCATCTTTGGCCAAACTAAAAAAGCTTAAGTGTGGCATCATTTTCGAATTGTTTGTACAACCAAACACACCACAATAACTTGGCGCCATTGTAATTGGTTTCCAAAATCGTACGGAACGCAAAAACAGGGAAACGCGCGTGCGGTGACGCCGGCCGTGACAGCCCGACTGAGTATTCTGTTTAACAGTTACTCTTATATCGCGACCTTTAGCCCGGCCGGAGCAGGAGTTTCCGTTCTACTGTGTTATTGTTTATTCTTATGCCTAAGCATAGTCCAACACGAGCTCCAGCTCAAGTTAATTTAATTTGGTCAACCATCCAGTGACTTGATATTGCGAATGTTGTTTAACTATATTTTCTTGGTTTGTTTTCTTAGTTATATATAACTATAGTGTGGGTGTGAGCAATAAAGTGTTTTATCTTTATATCTGAACGTATAACCTCCTGCACCATCAAGCTCATCTCCTCAATGCAGTACATCATCCACATACTAATTATTTTCGAAAGACGAACTTAAACAGCGTAACTGAGAATCTGAGATATTTATTGATAGCAATATCACGATTGCTGCCAGTCAATCAACATTACGAATGGATCACAAACCATTCCGGCAGAACATGCGCGCAATTCCGACTGATTGTTGACATCGCTATTGGTACCTATTGGTGTGGTTTCAATTATGATTTTGGTGCAAGTTGTGATGAGAGAATAAGTGGGTTACCGGCATGTTACGTTTTACCGAGAATAGATATGAACACAAATTGCATTTTAACATGTTTGCAAATTTTTCAATGCAATCGAACATTTTGTTTAAGACCAATCGATTGTTAGTATGACAAAACTCTTTAAACTCTAGATAAGAGGATGGTTAAAATAAAGCTCGTCGTTTATAGATTTATAAATTACACTGATATTTACAATGTCAAGTAAAAAAAATATATAAGTAGACCAAAAAGTTTGGTGCGCTGTAGGTCAAATCTTAGTAGTAAACAAATAATAATTGCATTTCACGACCAACACTTCAGTCTTTCTGTGCTTACTGACGCTGCAAGGGTTCGAAATATATATCTAGAAAGTGTTTCACTTTGAGAACTAACTCATTTCACTTACTACTACTGCAATAAATTTATCTAACTCAACTAAAACAAATGAAACCAGTGCACCAATTGTTTTAACACAACACGCCTCACTACGGTTACGGCCCACTCGTTTAACGACACACAATAAAACACATTTGTTTTGCTGTAATTTCGTGTGTGCTAATGTTAGTCTCAGTTACTCGCAGTAAAAAGCGTAATGACGTCACAAATGCCGAGCCCAACAAAACACTACTACCTCGCTACATACCTAGTAAAAGATGAGTCTTCATTAGTTTGTTTTTATACGTGCTAGATAAACACATTGGTTGCGTATGTTTTGATTGTTCAATTGTTTACAACCTCGTTGCGATTGGAATTCCATTTTGATTTAAAGTTAAACTTTTTAAACAAAAAAAATATTGTTAACCACAACACAAAGCTCTTTGCCTTGAAATAAAACCACTTTTACGGATCTACTCGCGTTTATTTTACACATTAAATAAATTTAAGGTTTATTCTGGCGTTATCTCGAGCTCTTTGCCTTATTTCGTCTGGTTGTAAGTGTATTAGACTACTGAAGATTCAAGATAGTACTCAGTTCGGTGTAAGCGTTGTTTTTGTCAGCCTGGCTAGCTACCACCAACTTATCTGAGTCTGTCGCCATAATAACATAGTAACATTGTTGTATTCCGACAGGTACAGATAAGATAGCCAGTGCATAGTCACCTTATCGTCTAACTAAATGAACGGCATGAACGCCAATCAAAACTATCCTTTGTTTGTATAGATGTTTACTAACAAAAAAAAGGTTCAATGTAAAGCTATGTGAATGTAGACATATTAATAACATGCTGCCTCAATAATACTTACCATCATGTTAACTTTTCAAACACCAAACCTAATACAAAAAACGCAAAATACTGTAGTAAATTAGGAACAATATACTTAGGTGTATTTTATTTTAATTCTCAACTCTGCAATGTCGTTCTATCGAACACCCAGTACGAATTAATGATAATATTATGCAAGCATTAAACTGCCAACTGGATGGAAATAAGGCTTACAATAAAGGTAAGTACATACTCGTATGTATGACATGTCATCATCATCATCATCATCAGCCTATAAACGTCCCACTGCTGGGCACAGGCCTCCCACATGATCAGTAGCACGTTGGGGTATTGGGCCATAATCCACCACGCTAGCCTAATGCGGGTTGGTGGGTTGGTGGGTATGACATGTGCATACTTATAATTAAAAATATAATTCTTTACCAATTATGGTCATGTTCTTGACGTATACTTTATCTCCAACTTCCAATTCGCAACTAGCAGCTCTTTTCTTCCTATCCGTATATTCCTTTCCAATTTAGAGTTCCGTAGTCAAATGGCAAAAAACGGAACCTTTATGGATTCGTCATGTCCGTCTGTCTGTCTGTCCGTCCGCATGTCACAGCCACTTTTTTCCGAAACTATAAGAACTATACTGTTGAAACTTGGTAAGTAGATGTATTCTGTGAACCGCATTAAGATTTTCACACAAAAATAGAAAAAAAAAAACAATAAATTTTGGGGGTTCCCTATACTTAGAACTGAAACTCAAAATATTTTTTTTCATTAAACCCATACGTGTGGGGTATCTATGGATAGGTCTTCAAAAATGATATTGAGATTTCTAATATATTTTTTTTTCTAAACTTAATAGTTTACGCGAGAGACACTTCCAAAGTGGTAAAATGAGTGTCCCCCCCTCTGTAACTTCTAAAATAAGAGAATGATAAAACTAAAAAAAAAATAGAATATACATTACCATGCAAACTTCCACCGAAAATTGGTTTGAACAAGATCTAGTATATAGTTTTTTTTCATGTCATAAAGTACAGAACCCTTCGTGCGCGAGTCCGACTCGCACTTGGCCGGTTTTTCCTTTAGTTCCTTATCTCTATCCCTCATTTCAAGATCCTCTGAGAGATGCGTCATGTTCTGAATCATAGGCAGCTTGTCTCGAAATTGTCATCTATACAACAGTTCTGCAGGTGTTTTTCCTGTAATTGTTGTGCACTGTTAAGTTATTAACATTGAACGAACATTGTAGACTTAAACAAAGACTCTAACGAGGCTTAACGTTAACTCGTATCCTAGCCAGCACGTGACCAACGTCTCGGTTATAAAAAGACATAAGTACTCAAGGGGGTGCCGCGCGGAATTTCGAAAATGTACGTGTTTTTAAGTCACTGGTGCTAGGCGCTGAATTGGTCATATACATTAAAAAAGGACTAGTGTAGGTTAGCTTGATCCTTTCACAAGGCCATGGTTGTCTTGGAATTTGTAACAAATACCCAGAAACTGCATAAACAATACGTAAAAGTAATGATATCTAAAAACTTATTTCTTCAGAAACTATGTAAATATAGCACAAATGAAACAATGATCCGACATCAAAATGTTTGTATTGATATTCCGCAGGCCACTGTTGTCTTATTTTTCAATAAAAAAATTTGAATATGTAAATATTAAGATTTTTCTTATTTTTTACCCAAACGCCTATGATTTTACGAAAGTAAACATTGCTCTAATTAAATTACCAGCCTACTCTGTACAGATATTAGTGTGCGTGCATATTCGTAGTCGTGCGCCGTTGTCACACCACTGCCACGCGCCGCTCGCTCGCTATCATAAAGAAACTTGAAACTCGCAATTTTGCGTCCGCGCCGCACCCCCATAAGGTAACTATTAACTAATCTGTGACATCAACCCATCCAAAACTGTCAAATTTCTTCAATAAATTTTCAACCATATGCCATATACATAAAGTTTAAAGTCTATTGAGGAAATTCGATAGTTTGTGACACTCTGATGTGCAGGCGTAGATACCTATTATAAGGACTAAGTAGTTTGCGTTACAAGATCCCATTAAAAACCTTTATTTAAAATGGACAGCAAACGTTTTAAAGTAGAAATTGGATATGTTTGATAGACCGTCGTCGTAGGTCGTATCTAAATCAATATTTACATAAAAGTATACATTGAAAACATAAGACATCACTCAATGTCAAAGCCTGAAAGCAATAACATAGACTACCTAACTAGACAGACACTTAAAATTTGAGTACCAAAGTGGACCATTACTTGCATAGGCGAGCTGTTAGAAATTACATAGATAAATAACGTATAAATTCGGTATGTTTCACTGTAGTATAAAGGTAACGGCAACAACTTCACACTGAGCGATAAAATAACAATCAAAGTTGTTCTGTGTGCACGCGTGTGTGCCTATTACATTGTGTATGTATATGACGTCCGAGATTTGTGCCCTTCCCCCTCGGCCTCCCACCCCTTGCCTGTAATAAAATTAAATGAGGATTTGTCGCCGCGTGAAAGCTGACGTCACCATGGGTTCGCAATTCTATGGTCGAGGCATCACGAGGCCAATGAAATTAAGCGAGACGCTTTTAATATGTAGGTTTGTTCCTTCGTCATTGTAACGGTAGGTAATACCTAATAAAACTACTTGTAGGATTAACTTCTTAAGCTATCATGGTCATTAGAATAAGTAAGTACCTCCATCCAAGCAACTATGCCGAAATATCGGATATTCACATACTTACAACAAAAAACATTGTACAAATCCCGTTAATAAAATACTTGTATGTTTACTCACTTATTCCAAATCATCTACTGGAATTAAAACCTTTTTAGATCGTCTTTGTGGTCAAGGAAATAGACCACCGGCACTGATCCCAGCGATCACATCTACATGTCAATGTACTCGGCTTGGTTGATAGTAAGGCTTGTTTTAAGTCTGCCTGACTAACTGCCGCCATGTTATCTTAGTATCTCAATATAACAACTATATTCGTAGCATCTTGTTGAGGAGTTCGGGTAAATTGCGCTTTTACCTTTGGTGTTATTGTATAACACTTAGTAGCGCTCACACTAGCGCTTAGTAGCGCTTCTCCTTTGTGAAATAAGGAAACCTGATTTGAAAAGTGATACTATCATCCTGTATTATAAAAATTGAGAAAATGTTTAATTATCTTTACGTTTTCGAATGTACTTATGAATCTAAATTTAGTTTTTTCTTTCATACCACAATGGGGAAGCTTTGATGATAAGTGACGAAAGCCGAAAATGGAAGAGCACTTCACCCGGAATTCTCTACCAATGAGGGCAACTTTCAAGATGATGAGGGAAGATGACTGACTGAAGTGGAGATTGGCATTTACACTTTGGGGAAAGGCCATTTTGTTATCTTGGCGTTTTTTATTCGTCAGATTTTTTTATCAGTAATTATCAATGATCGGAATAGGTAGAGCAATTTTATGTACTTGCGATACGTTGTATTAATATGGACATTCCCGAAATATTGTCGATAAACAATTTTGATGCTGTAGAAAGAGACAAAAACAAGTGTGTTCTTCTAGCGGCGGAGCCCGGTATTGTATTTTTTTGTTTCCAAAAGCCGTGTTGCGCGGCAAAATCGTGCGGCAACATCGCGCGTGTGCGCAATGGAAATTGGCACCGCGTCGCTAATGTAAGTTTGACAACGACGTCGTGGCGCCCACTGCCAATACGTAAGACAAGCCTTCTTTTATCATGTTTATAAAAAAAGTTTCAGTAAGAATCTCGCGGAATGTCCATATTAACATCAAGGTTTACGGTCAATGAACCAAAATAGCTCTACCTATTCCGATCATTGGTAATTATTTTATTACCTATTTATAGGTTCATAGCTCTAACTTATATGGATTAGTAGATATAGTTGATTGACAAAATTATTGACTATGTAATTCAAATATGGTTTGCGGTTAGTGATATACAAAAAAAAACTTAAATTGTCTCAACATTTTTTTTTAAGTACAGTACAGTACAGCAATTAGCACTTAAAAATAAAAAGTAAAAATTACTATAGCATTGAGTTATCAAATTTGTGGTATTTCATCTGTAAAGCCATCGGTTGCAGTAACCGTTGGATAGATGGCATTGTGCCGCTAAAAAAGCACTCAAAAATTCAAAAGCAGTGAAAAGTTCAGTGCTTACGTCAGCCTTCCCGGTAGCATAATGGTCAGTGCAGCCGCCCGGATTGCGGAAGACCCAGGTTCGGTTCCTGGCTGGGTCGGGAAGACATTTAATTTTTTTACTGTATTTTATAAATATTTGTATCAACATTATTTTTTTGATATTTTAATTCTATCGTAGCAAGTAGGTAACTACGTATATAAAAGGGACAAAATATTAGTAAACTTTTTTGTTGTCATATTTAAAACACAATCCGAAATTTTACACGACCATAAAGAATTGTTAGATTCTGAGGGTTTTTTGTATTTATAAGCAGGTACGCCTGAGGCACACAACCGTACAAAGATTTTAATAGGTACATTGTTCCATTTATAAAGGCACCTGCCCCTTTTCAGAGGGTGTGGGTTCAAATCCCGCTCGTGGCAATTATTTCAATACTTTTCCAAATTGTATTTCTCTCTCAATAAAATCTTGCGTAAAATTATGTATATTCATAATTTTAAAACTATTGGTAAGTAAGTATATTTCGTTTTTGGTAAAGTGGGCTTCCACCTTCGACCTTATCATTACTTACCCTTGGTCCGACAGGGTGTTATGACACCCCTAAAAGTATTATATAGATATACTCTAATATAATACTTTTAGAGTTTAGTTTACAACAACACACCAATGCCTGGTCGGACTAAATGGGTTACATCAAATTAGATGAAAGCCAAAAACTTTGTTTGTACCCACCAGTACTACACCAGTACCCATAACTGGCCGTTACTTTTGTTTATTTTGAATCTCAAGATGGCCGATATGATTAATACATCGCATCCCTGATTCACTGTAACTAGACCTTGACAGTTTCGCACGCTAAATATCATTCCATCACTATCTAACACGCGCGCGCCACTAACAGCGGCGATAAATTTGCTCACTGACCTAATTGAAGTACTAATATCCATAGATCCAGGCAAAAAGGCACTTTGGAGAAAGAGCACGTCAAGCACTGGATATTAATCGCATCGGGAAATGTATGGTGGAGGACTTCGTACACTTGGTAAGCGTTAGGGTTGTTGGTATAAGGAAATCTCGGGCGGGAAAAATGGAAAAGCTTTACCTACTAAATTTGAAACTGAAGCATATTAAACCTTTAGATGTACACACATAGTTCGACAGACGTCGACTGGTTTTAGTTTGTATTTTTACCCGACTGCGTCAGAAGGAGGGTTATGTTTTTCGAGTGTATGTATGTATGTATGTATGTATGTATGTATGTATGTATGTATGTATGTATGTATGTATGTAGTATGTATGTATGTATGTATGTATGTATGTATGTATGTATGTATGTATGTATGTATGTATGTATGTATGTATGTATGTATGTATGTATGTATGTATGTATGTATGTTTCTTCTGCACACCCTACAGCCCAATCGGCATGTTGGATTAAAATGTTAAAACATAGAAGATGTCGTTAGATTTGTTTTGACTGTGGGAGTGACATAGGCTATAAAAAAAAAGTAAAAACATTGATCGGGTTAGCTACTAATAAAGTAGTCTTGAAAAAAACTGTTAGATTGACCACACGATCAAAATTTTTAAACAAACTACAACGTCTACGGAATTTAAAGATTAAAAATATGGCCAATTTTTCTATGGACGTAGATGTAGTTAATAATTTTCATTTACAGTAATGTTTTATGGTGTTTTGTTTTCGGGAATATTAGCAGATTTTATTCTCATGTTTAAAAAACTCAAAGAACTTGTCAGTCAAATGTACTAGACGTCAAGTTTCGTTTTCAGATTATTGACAACTGGTGTATGCGCTATAACTTTGCTATTTAAAAGAGTAAGGCATTTTAATATAATTATTTTATGTACGTTTTGAAATGCTTGGTTATTTACTTTACAAAACTAAAAAGTTTGAAATAAACCAAATTATTGAAATAAAACAAAAAACCAGACTGCTAAGACAACTATATAAAAAACAATGATATACTCGTTAAAACCGGACTAACATAAAAAAATATCGGCAAAGAGGAAAAACTGAAAAGAATAAAACAAGCTCTACGATCCCAGAATTCAATTTGAGCAAATATAATTGTTTTTATATAGTTGTTTTAGCAGTCGGGCTTTTGTTTTATTTCAATAATTTGTTGTTAGATATTTTCGCGTCCGTATGTAATTCTTACAATGGTACACATTTTTGTACAAAGAAAGATAAAAAATAGATAATATTAGAATGAAAAGAATAAGATTTAAAAAAAAACAACATTTTAACAACAATTGGATTGCTTGCAATCTTTTTTCGTTTTTTTTTAATTGTCTATTTTTAACCAAAAGATATTTTGTTAAAGTATGTTTTTTACTTTGCTCTTTGATAACTTCGTTAAACCACGTTCAATAAGTATTTTGTTAATAATGGAACGCGAAAGTTTAAAAGATTATATGAAAAGAGTATGGTTACTTCATTAATTACCGCTTATTATACAATGTCGCCCGGGCGCAAGTGACCGCCCGAAATATTTTGAATATACATGAAAAATTATCGAGAAAAAACCTTAAAAGGCGGGGTCTATCTTTATTACTTTTTAAGTTATTCATTTTTTTTAATTTTTGGGTAGAGTCCTTGACCTTGTTTAACTTCATATTATTTTTTCTCTGTTTTTTTTCAAGTTAAGTTCTGTATTTAAGTATATTTAGAATAATAATAATGTCTTGTTGTTAAAACCTAATTAAATTATATCAACTGTTCTGTAATTGTTTTCTACAACACTACACATTGAAATGAAACAACTTTTACGGGTCTACTCGCGTTTATTTTATATATTAGTTTTAAATAATGCTTATCCTGACGTTTCCAACACCATACTGCCAACAGACCAAAGATACTGTAAGCTCTTTCTGCGTAAAACGGAACGCACATGATTATATTTAAATGAGGGTATACAAGCTACTAACTAATTATGAGACGACCAACACCTCAGCTTTCCTGTGACCACGGGCCCTGCAAATTGTTCGAAACGTCAGGAGAAACATTAATTAAAAGTAATGTGTAAAATAAACGCGAGTAGATCCGTAAAAGATGTTTTATCAATGGTTCTGTAATTAAATAATATTGATTGAATAATTAGTCACTTACTCAAACTGTCGGCTGACTACAACCTACATCCATGCTTGTAATCATAATTTAATCAGTGACACGACATTACTTGTATCTATTATCTGATATTGTGTTATCGCATAATGTTATGCTCTTACAAACTACAACAAACGGTGATCGATATTAATTCTCGTATATCATGATCTATGTGATCATCTTTTCGATCTTTTCGTTTAATTGGATTTTGATCTGCAATCTAATATTTTTATTATTTTTGAATGTTGCATTCACAATGCTTTATAGTTACATGATATTTTTTTACTAGAAACTCCTCAGGAAGTTCGAGTGGGTATCGAACCCGCGACCTTTGGATAACCGGTCTAATGCTCTGACTGCTGCGCTACCGCACTGAGAAAAAGGACATTTTGGCTTAATCTTAAAATATCGTGACGTTGGTTTAAAATAGATGCGTTGTCCTAAAATATGTAAATAATAAGTAAATATTACGCTAGAACAATTGTTTGGGTAAATAATGCAATGTTATATGATACTTATCATCGTAAAAATTGGTCATATAAAATAACATTGTCTTCTTCAAATAATAACACTATGTAATAGAAAATGTCCCATAAATTAGTATGTTATAAATAAGATTCTAATTATAAAACACAATGACAGTGTCACCGTATATAAATAGATTTCATAGTTTATTATGATGAAGTATCTCTAACTACGATGACCTCCCCCTAATGTAGTATGATTAAGTTATATGCTATACACGTCATCTTAAATGCCGTTATCATCAACATCAGTATTATCATCGTTATTGTTGGTGAATCACTATGCTCTGTCCTTGGAGTGAATTCATCTTTCTTTAAGCTGAATTCACGTCTTTTATGATTGCCAGTCTTCTCAATGCGAGGCCTCAGCGGTCAGGGCATTGGATCGATTGGTCGATCCTACTCAAGCTTCCTGAGACTGGTTGACTTTTTCTAGTAAAAATTTTCAATCTAAACTTATAAACAGTCTGTACCAATTTACTAAATTTACAAACGAGCTCCCTACCCTTTAGGTTTAGATACACGCTCAGGTTGTTCCCCTCTCGATCCGATCCGAAAGACCCGGAGAATCTAGTAGGGTCAAGACACGCTTACGTGATGCCATCCCCCTACAAACCCTCTAAAGATGTCTCGATCACACAGCTCGAGGAACTCTTCAAGTTTCACGCCGCCCATAGACGTCGCTGTAAAGGCCAACCGCAAACTCACTCCAAAAAAATTCTCTTTTTTTTCATACAATATCTCGTTTTCGTTAACGAATGGTGAATAAAATAGTGGTACCAGCTCAGTACAATGCGCCTAAATCCAATACATATACGGACTAAATGTAATCGTGGTACAATTATGCAAATCCTACGAACCCTGAGCTATTGTTTGTTTTAATTTTATACGTTTAATATGGCTACTAGTATTCAAAGCGACCGTATCGATTAATAGTGGGTACAACTGATCATGCCTAATATCAACGAAATAATAGGCGCCACTAAAATTTGAATTTTAACATTAAATGGTACAGTCGATAGTTGCGTGTTCGTAGCTCAAATATGAGTGATAGGAAATGTTGATAGTATAGTTTGCAAATGTCAACGTTCATCGAATAATCAACCTTAATCCGAGGAGTTAAGGTCGAGGTGTGTTAGATACGTTTTGTTAAGCGTTCACAGTGACACGTTAGTCGTGTTATAGCTTATTGTTATCTATGGAAGCCCATTTAAATGCTGCGGGTGACCTCCTAATTTATCAGGCTTCCGCTACTGACCTTGTCTATGCTTCTATTAGATTGCGAATTCAAGAGGTAATTATTAATATTGACAAACGGTGCTTTATACAAAACAGATATCTCGTATATCTAATTTTTAAACTCATTCTTACTTCAGGGAAAGGAATTGGGCCTTCATCTCATTTACTAAGATAGAGGAAGATACTAAGTTCTAATATGAAGCGCTCTTTATGCGGAATATTCAACCATAGAGGAACTGACTATTTTAACCCTTATAGTAGATAACATTGTTATTATGGTAACAGGTGTAAATGAGATGGTAGTTGCTAGCCAGCCAATATAAGTCAATGCCAGCCACACTTAAAATAATCCTTACTACCAACGGAACTACCACAACCGTAGACCTATTAATACCATCCACGTCTTACCGCTAAGCTACGGTCATTGATTTGTAGTAGATTTAGAGTAAATGACTCTTCCTTTTCCCCAATTCGGCCTTATCATCACTGTCATCATCACAATCATGTAAAATGTTAGAGCGGCCATACACGGGCAGCTTGAAAGATGCGACTGCATAGTGACCTACGCAACTCTTGAACGGTTCCATGAACCTATGTTTATAAATAAAAGACTACTTCAATATGCAGTCGCTTGTAGTAGTCCCATCCTGACTGCTTCAACCTACCCTTGTATGTCCGCCCTAAGACAAGCAGTTTCCGTTGTTGTACTCGTACATAAAAATGTAACTTTTGAAACATTCATTGCCACTTACATTAGAATTATAATTATTGACAGGACTATTACCATGTCGTTGAACTCCTTTCTGCGGATCTGTTTCCTGACACGTACAACCTGGATATTTTCAAGACAAGGGTGAACAAGCATTATCTAGGCAAGTATGCTACATCCTAGGCCGCATCATCGCTTACATCAGGCGAAAAATAGATAAAAATGTTTATGCACTCTTACGTCTATTTCAAAAAAGACATTCTTGATCTATACACGAATTACTCGTACAAATTGTGACGTCAACATCATTATTAATTTTTTATTAATTTCCTTAGAAAATAATTTACATTACATTTTATCTTTCTACAAAATATAAGTGGGAGGCTGTTAATAAAGTAATTGTTGCTACCTAATACAGGATTTGAGACGGGAAATTTATGTTTCGTTTTTTTTTCGCATAATGAGGCTTGTGTTTCTTTCATGGAAATCTTACGTCCATAATTCGGTTACATATTTAATGTTCTCCATTATCTATGTTTCTATTTAAGACAATATTGTAAAGTTGATCACAGGTGGTTGAACTTTGCCCTTTATAATATTCAAGGCTATCGCTCGTACAAGAATAATATCAGGTACCTAGTCCAAAAAGGCTAGGAAAATATAAGGCAGTGTAAAATCTAAATAGGATATAATTGGCTACTTATATTCTAAAATTCTGTTTATGTTATGTGCCGACATGGCAATTAGGACTGGCATCACAGTTCTTCTGTGAGTTATTATTAAGTATATACCTAACTTAATATTTAACCCAGTGTTCGAAACCAGTTTTTGTCGCCAGATAATAATATTGAATTTTATTAAATTTTTACTAGATAGAAAGCAGATAGTCTGTATTCAATTGTTGTTTACGTAAAAAATTGTTGCGGACTCCCTAAAGAAAATAAAAATCGATCACTGTTCACTGATGTCACTACCCTACTCGTTTTGATGCTAATCGATTGTTGCACGACAAATAAATAAAACACCATCACAATTTATTATTTAATATTAATGCACTTGAAAGAAGATAATTAAAAAAAAAGAATTATTAATAATACTTGCCGGTATGTACTTTCCAATCATTTGTATTGAGATTTGTAAACGCCTGCCTGCATGGAATAGCAAACAGCATCAGCGTCGTGCGTGTCGCGCGGCCGTCAGGCGTTAGGCTCACGCTAAGGTCGTGATCCGAAATTAATCGCGCCGAGCCCTACCCGCTCTTTATAGCCTCTCCAAGCAGCTGCTCCTAAACACAAATGCGAGTGTTAAGGTCAATAACGCTTCCACCCTTCTAAAGGTTACACTAGGGAAATACTAACAACATGGAGAGAAGGTTATGCAAATTCTGTAATTACTCAAGTAGGCAGGTTTATTAAATAACTTGAGTAATAGTACTGTTTTTTTCTAAGACAGTGAAATAACTAGCTTGTCAACAAAGATCAAATGGCGTGATTAGCAGTAGGAAAATTGCTTATGCCTGTATGTGGTAACACACGCGTATTGACCGGGTCTTTGTACTAGGTTTGGTGTATCAGCTGTCTTTTTTCAAAACATTACGCCTAGTATTAATACTTTGGGTCTTCGTCCAAGTTCCGTATTTTTATATTAACAAACTTGTTTTGGAGCTCTTAATTGTATAAATAGTTTTGATACTTAGTTGCTATTATGTGCCATTTTCCATTGCTTTCCCAATGCAGTGCAAAAGCATCCTATCCGTCTAAAGCAACATAAGTTAAGTTAAAAGATCACGTTTTTTCGTGTAGAAAAAAGTTTTTTTTTTTGTTAATCTTTATATATATAAATCTTCTGTGCGTGTGTATGTTATTAAACTCCTACTAAACGGCTGGACCGGTTTGAATAAAATTTTCTGTGTGTTCAAGTGGATTCGAGAATGGTTTAGATCTACAATTGTAACCGGTATGTGGTCCATCATGGGATACGGGTGTTCTTAAGCGGACGAATGATTTGTTTGTTTTGTTGTCATGGAAACTGTCAACGTTTTGTTTGTTTTGTTATCATAGAAACTGTCAAAGTGGTACGAAGTCCGCCGGTTAGCTAGTGTAATGTAAAATAAAAGCTCAGTTAAATTAGATTTAAATTTGAATTAACATACAAAATGAAGGTTTACGAAACATTTGAGGCGTACTGTATTTGGTAACTGTTTTGTGCTTTGAATTGAATATTGTTACGGAAATAAGATGCGTAAAATTACTATTTAGTATCTATATCTACCAGGAACTCTTCTCAAGAGTCCATTTCAGGCCCCTTAAACATTGTAAACAAGCCGCGGGCCATCAAATTTAACACAATTTTATTTCGATCATTTAATTTTAGGGTGCCTAAATTGACGATAAAGATTCGCCGATCTTTTTCCATTTACAGTAAAACGCATTTGGCAACGTATTAATTTTGAATTCGAATATCGGTTCGGTCGAATCTCGGAAAACAACAAAATGCCCAAATTATTTAAAATTATTTTTCACTTTTATTATTTTTATATTTTGTCTTTTTATTTAATATTGAAATGTTATGATTTTATGATAAAGCTGTTTGATAGAAAATGCAAGCATGATGTCCTTTTTGGCCTTTTACCCTATGACATCTATTACGAGTATCTACCCAACCTCTTCATCTAAATTTGAAATCACTGATGGCAATGATTTTGACACACAAAATTCTCGGACGGTATATAAATGATGCAAAAAACCATAAAATCGCATCGTAGGTGAAACTTAGAACACAATTCCTAAGCTGCCTAACACGCTAGGAATGTCTAGGACAGTAGGGGAACCTTTTTAGCACTTACCAATGATCTAAAGTTACTTGCTGCCCTTGGTTCAGAAGCTACCCCTAATATTGATTACAGTTCCTGAGATACCTGACTTACCTAATCACGCTAGGAATGTCTAGGATACTACTGACATCTTTTAAAGGAGCTAGTCCAGGTTCTAAAGCTACTTTCATTATTACCCTTCAATTTAAATAATCCCCACTTTACGGGACACACACAGAATACTGAATACACGAGTATTAACATTCATAAATATTTAAAGTCGGGTCACAGATGAATATGAGTTATGTACAAAAGGGATAAAATATTCTAGTGGCATCTATCCGCCATTATCTGAGATTTTTTACAAAAAGATCTACCCGTCCATTTCTGATCGATCAAAGCAAATCGAGCGGTAAGCTTCTGATTGAACGCCTCATAAAATTGATGCGAGTTGCTACGAGGAGTAGGAAAGGGCTGCGTAGCAATGGTTTTGAAAAAGTAGAATTGCTGCCATTCTATTTAATTGATAGAATATACGCTACATAAACTCTTTACATAAAAGTATTTATTTGCAAATAACAGAACAAGAAGCAGACGCTTCTAGAATATAACAACAGATTAATTTATTACCAACATGAATTTCAAAATTAAATAATAAAATAGCATAACATTTTAAAAACTACTAAGTCCATCTAATTTGATAAAAAAACCTTACATTATTTACGTTGTTTATTTTTGTTATAATACCTACCGGCTACGTTTTGGACTCTCACGAAAACAATTTTCCAGCTGTGAAATATTACCCCCAGATGTCAGATGGATGGCTTCATTGCTATGCTTTAGACAGCATCCGTGTGAGATTCTGAGAGAGAAAATATATTGTGTCTCAAATATGTTTCTCCTATATATTTCATATGAGACTTGATGTAAATATTATTCGTATCAGTTTATGAGGGTAGATAAAGGGTAGCAATTTTTTTTTTAATTTGTAACATTTTACATACCCTACCTTGCGTAACTTCGTATTGCAACATTCAGATCCGTAATTAAACGTAAGTAACCTCCTAATAGCAGCGGTTTTCGAACAAATTTCTCCGTAACTTTCCGCGTTTGCAAAATTTAGTAGAAGCCCGTCCTAAATTTACGACCGGCAACCAAATGAAGGTAACATTTAGGGATACCGTTGGTTGGTAATCCTATCTCGTGATAGAAATACAAAACAGTTTATTGCCTAGTTTACGGCGAGCCTTTTAATGGCAATAAGGAGTAAGTGTTACGCCGCAAGCGATGGAGCACAGAAATGTGGTCGATCAGCGAACATCTTATGGACCAAGTGATTAATGGGGACATTATTTGTAATGCTCCTGCCGCGAAATGACTCAACGAATCAGACAATGTATATAATCAGCATTGCATTTCGTTGTTAACGACATGTCGTAACAAATAACGCATAGGATCATCAGGCAATTTTATAGAAAATTTTATACTTTCAGCAGGAGGTTGCGTTAATTTGAATATAAAGCTAAAGTTTTTAAGATGAAAAGGACCTCGCTGTTTATACAATTGCACACAAACTTATCCATCCTATACCTAAAGTGTGTGGAAACATAGGGAGTAGCTCTAAGGGTAAACCAGCCTTGCGTAGTTAGAAAGTCGAAGCTTCCTGGAAGGAAGTATCTTTTCCAGGAAGCAAAAGGTTGCTGAGACTGAGCATTGGAACTCCACAAAGCTGTGGCTCAAAACGATTTATGTATTTAGTATATGTATTTTTTATACATGTTAAGTTTTGATTGTTGCTATTTGATTTTGAAAAATATCACTAGGATACGTAATAAAATAATATAATGTTGACGACTTTGATTTAAGGAAATAAAAATAAAAAGACACTCTTACTTTCTTTTACTTGGTTTATAATAAATACACTGCTAGAAAACCACCACGCGGGCCCAGTGCGGATTGGTGGTTGTTAACGACTGCTAATGCAGCCGGGATCAACGGCTTTACGTGCCTTCCAAAGCACGGAGGAACTGATACATTTTTGGTCACCATCCGATGACCGGCCTTTGCGAAAGTTGCTTAACCTCAACACTTGTAAACCGGGCGCGTTATCCACTGCGCCATCGAGCTCCTCCCTCTGCTCTCTCCCTCGGCTCTGATGTTAAGTACCAATCCACACGACGTCCCTTCAGTTATTCTTGGCGTGTTCAATTAAAACGAATTCAGGTCATCCTAATAATAGTACGCATCGCTTTGACGCGTCCCTCTGAAATATACCCCTCCAGCTAGAAGCAATTACATTTGTGTACAGTAACGTCAGTCGTAGGCCTGCATCCCCACAATAACTCTTGCTTAATTTACAGTGTAATTTGCTTTTATGGGACGGTGTAATGAAATGCTTAACCTTGTGAACACGGTCATGGGAGGTATTAGGCATGTAGCCAACAGATGTTCCAATTGCTCGGTCACACATTGTCCGGCTTATCTATGATGTTTCTTGGTTTGATAATGAACCTCATTACGTTATTAACTGAGCTTTGGAGTAATGTCTGGTGATGCTGAATGATTTACCCCATTTTTTATTCTTGTGCCCGACTGCCTGTTTATTCAAATACCCCGTGATCATGGATTTCCTTTTAGAGACCGCCAAATGTACTGTAATTCTACCGAATTACAACAATGAAACCGATTATAATAGATTACTCGTACATCTAAGAAAATGTACTTTAAAACATTTGGTTCAAAAAATATGTACCTAAAAATTAAATGATACTCTAATTCCATTTAACATCAAGCGGAGTGGAGTTATTTGCCGAGCTAATTAAATAAAAAAGCAATGGTGTTAGAGGTTTCAGATTTGGTTGGAAAGGGAAATATTGTGTTAGTTTGGTTGTTTGTGGGGCTTGGTCTTAACCAGTTTCGCTAGCTTCTACCATCCTATGAGCATGTAAGTAAATAGCCTATGACTGTCCCACTATTGGACAAAGGCCTCCGTCATTGGAATCAAGTCATCACTACAATTTGATGGGTAATGGCTTAATCAATGAATATAATAAATAAATAAATCATCACGCTTGCCAAACAAGGGTTGGTGATCACAGACCAAGGGGCCGACCGCCTAACGCTCTCGCTTTCGATCGCTTTGAAGGCGAGGCGAGGAGGAGGCGTCATCTTGTCATTTCGAAAGGAATATGAAAGCAATATCGAAAGCTATAGGCTATAGCTTTCGATATTATTCGATATTATATTTCGATATTATAATAGAAGGCGAGGCGAGGGCCTCGCCTTTAAAGCGATCGAAAGCGAGGGAGTTAGGCGGTTTGGGGGCCGGGCTATGCATAGAAAAATCCGAAACACCCTTTGCCCGACCTGGGAATTGAACCTGGGACCTTTAGATATCGGGCCGGGGTGCTTTGCCATTCGGCCGCCGAGGTGTTTAAGCCTGTCTTGATAAAAAAAGTATTGGAGCATTATCGTGATAAATGTGGTAAAACTGGCTGTATTGTAAATTTTACTATTTTAATTTTAAATGCTAATTGCTGTACTGAAGCTGAATTAAATACTTATAAAATACAGTGAAGAAATTAAACGCTTACCCGACCTAGCCGGGAATCGAATTTGGGTCCTCCGCAATCCGGGCGGCTGCACTGACCGCTATGCTACCAAGAAGGCTGACGTAAGCGCTGAATTTTGTCACTGCTTTTTAATTTTTGAATACTGTCTCTCATGGTTGAAAATTCCGTTTAAAGTGCATGCGCTTTTATCACTCCATCTTTCATCACTTAAGACCACTTACCACCAGTTGCGATTAAGATCAAGTTATTTTCTGATGATATTTTTAGAACAGTATAACACAACAAGACACGTCAAATGAAACGGCAAAAGTTGCAATGGACACGATAGGACTTACATGATCACAAATTTTTTATTGAAAGGTATTGGTACCTTCCTACCTTAAAATAATTTTATTCATCAAGGTTATCTAAGATAATATTAAGATTTATTATCTAAGTATATAGCTTATTGTTTTCTAAAGTTTACGCGAACACTACACATTGAAATGAAACAACTTTACGGATCTACTCGCGAGTAGATCCGTAAAAGTTGTTTCATTTCAAAGTATATAGCTGTTCCCCTAAACTATATCATACACTATATCTTGAATTCTGTTATACGGAAAAGGTTAGGTATCAAGGGTTATCAACGGCATCAACGAAAAACGTCGACCACTGAAAAATTTGAATAATTGAAAAAAAATATAAATGAAAAAATGAAAAAGAAAAATATTGTTAATATATTTTCGTTATTTTCATTAACATTTAACTAACATTATTATTATAACTAATTATAATTTTTAGTCTACCAATGTCATTCACAGATAGTTAATTGACAATATTTAGTTTTAAGAATGAAGTTTTCACAAACGAAACTGAATTTAAAGATAGATAACAATGGACCTTAGCTATTTATAAAAGAGATAAAATTGCTTTGCCAAGCTGAGTATGGAAATAACAAACCTAATGGGTGACGATATAACGAGGATAAGCGGATGTCACGAAAAGGCTTCGTAATCACACCTACCCTCTTAGGCGCCACTGCATAATATAGGTTTTATGTTTTCCGTTTAGCTGAAAAACTTTTAGTATATAAATACAATAAAATTTTAAGGTATGAATAATATTTTAATGCTCTATAAACACCTGTAAATACCAAAATGTGTAGTTATCTCCAAACAAGTAAAAATTTAACACAAAAGTAAGTGGATAAAATCAACGAGACTATAAGTTTACCTATCAGAGTATCACTGCGATAAATTAACTTGACACAGCACACAATAATAAAATTTAAAAACGATGCATTTTAACGACACATCAAAATGCGATAATTAATTATTTATGTTCAACTTCGTTAACACAACAATTCGTTATTTCAGATAAACCGAATGGTACAAGCTTTAAATAAAGTCACAAACATAGTTTTCCATACAGAGTTTTGTTTTGCTCTGTGCACATATTTGTTTTACAATTGGAAGTCGATAGCGCTTACAGAACGAGATATAGAGATTGATGCGCTCATTTCGTATGCTTATTGACGTTGAGGATAATATAGAAGATTAGCTGAAGATTATGAGAGACGGTCAACACGTCTGTTAAAAGCATGAGTCGCCACCAGTTGCGAGTGCCCGAGTTGCGGGTGAGCGGTGCGCCGGCGCAGGATGATCAAGAGGACTCCCCGGCAGCCCTCCCACCCTTCGGCCTTACGTTAGCTTCGATCCCGCGGAGGAGGCATTCTTGGATATGTGGGTAAGTGCGCCAAATTTATTGTAAAATGTTCACTACTATGCACTTTTATTGCATTTTATCTGTAAGATAGTCTTTAGTAATCATTGAAACATGTATTTACGTCTGAAGGACGTTATCAGCAACAATTTATATTACGAAAATTTATAAGCGAAAAATATAACTTCTGATCATTAATCACTTTTTGATTTGACCTTACAAATGTCAGTAACCTTAAAGTGGTCAATGAACGCTCAATTTGTGAATAGTGACGTCGTAATTATATTCCTATACTATTTTAATAAAAAGCATTTTGTGGGACAAATACCATAGAGTTACTCTATGGACGAAACTAGTCAACTACCCTTTCAAAGTACAAATTAACACCTCTCACGTCATTAAAAAGGTCACGGATCAATATTGATAAATTTTATAACTAGTAGTAAGTAGTATAAAGGTTATCGTTATATGTTTATGTGAAAAATTACGTTACAAGATCTGGTAACGAAAATAATAAATCCTACTGTTGAAGCATTTACAGCTCCTAAGAGATCCTTACATACAAAACCAAAATTGATTTCTGTTGTCGTAGTTTCACAAAATTATCCATTAGAGATAAGGATACCAATCCAATGATACGTGAGACAAAATTGAATCAAAACAATTATCTACTTGTGCGGACCTTATGTTAAAGCAAGAAACAACATTATCGAGGCAACTCTTTTTCGTGAAAGCTTTTATTTCCATCACAAATAAAGTTCGGCGTCTTCAAATTGAATTGCGATTTCGGAACTGATACAACAAAACTTTTTGCGCTAACAAAAACAATTGAGTTGCGCGACAGTGTTTTGCTTTACGCGACATGCGCTCGAGAATTTTTAGAGCTCAACGGAGAAAACAAGCGAACAGTATTGTTGAAAAGTATATTGTTTGATAAACGTGATGTACCGATCGATGCTAGTATGACTAAACAGTTGCTCGTGGCTAAATACGTGGCATTCTCAGATGTTAGTTTCTGAGACGAACGTTTAATATTCATGAGAGGAGTCTCTTACAGTGGGCAGCCCCGTTTATTAGCACAACAATAGTCAGTGTGAGCGTTCGTCCCAGCTAACCTTGACTATTGTGCCGCGATCACTGTCTTCCACTGCTGTTGCTTTCCATTATTGTCTGACTTAAACACTTGAGCAATTTCAGAGTTGACGCTCTCTCACTATTTCCTAAATTCGTCACATTAAGATCTGTCTAAATCATGACTGACAATACGTCCATGATTTGAATAATGTGACAAAAACTCAAACACAAATTAGTTTAACAATAACTGGAATTAAATTTTAATATTAACACATCGTAGATATTATTGGAGATTGTAACTAGATGCGTTATTGGTTGTTTAACATAATTTGAAAACAATATTTTTCTTACATCATTGTAAGAAAGATATTATATCATTAGTGAGTAGACAGTCAGTATAAATTATAAAACAATGCTGTAGTTCAGAAATAGCAAAGCAAATCAGAAAACAGACCAGTTAAAGTCAACCTGATCAAAACGGAAATGGAACAATCTGAGAGATGGGAAATAGCAGATTGGTGCCAATTACAGGCGATGTTTCGTTATCCAGTCATCGTGCTACATCACTAATAGAACGAACAACAAAGAAAACGAAAACAACATGAGCAACTTAATGTAAATCATTATATTGCTTTTAAGGTAGAGCGAACGAACAAAGAAGAAAAACACATTGGTGTCGGTACAAATTATTTACTTCTTTTTTATCTACGATAAGAAAGGAATCATCACATTTTTCACTCTTCTATTCTATTGCGCGTTGCGTACTGTAGGCAATAAAGAGTACGCAAATTAAAATATTTTTAAATGGAACATATTTATTACTCTTCATACTTATTCAAAATGTCACAAAGAATAATGAAAACAAAAAATACATAAATATATACTAATATATTGACATTTGGGCAGTCCGACTTAGCTACACTCTAATGAGTCTGCTAATGCAGAATGCTGTTGAGACTGTATGTTGCTCGATGCTGTAGGAAAATAGTTTTAAAATTAAAATTTACTGCTTGATTTAGAGAACTCTGCTTTGCTAATTTGTAGTAGGTACATAAAATACTTTTTTTGTGACAAAAATCTTAAACTCAAGACTAATTCTTTATTGTTCAAAATGATTATTAGGCTTAGAAAAGTTTGTATTTGTTAAATTAAAGCTTAAGCTATTAGCATTTTTTAAATTATTTAAGCTTTGCAGAAAAAGTTATATTGCAAAATTGTGTAATTAAATTTGATTTGGGTATCGTATCTCGCCCTTCCTCTGTAATTATTACATTGGAGCTTATCTTGGGATAAAATAATCTCACTTTTCAAAGGCTTCTTTATGTTTAAAAAGAGGGCTATTACCGAGTAACGCTTAATTGTGCTAATTTTCTATCTCTTACAGAAGGTGTATTTAAGATTTATATGAGATTTTAATTATTATATTTTCAACGCCTCGGTGGCCCAGTGGCAGAGCGCTCAGCCCGATACCTGAAGATCCCTTGTTCGATGCATAGTCCGGGTTTGTGATCACTAACCCGCATTTGGCAAGCGTGGTGATTAAGCCATTACCCATCAATTGTAGTGATGACTTGATTTCAATGATGGAGGCCCTTGCCCAGCAGTGGGACAGTTATAGGTTTTTTACTTTTTATTTTATAAGTAAAGTCAAGCTAAGGCTTGCTTCGATTACCTTGTACAGTTTATTATTGAATGATCGTGTTTACTTCGCGTCAACGCAAGGCTTAATAATCAGTTTAAAGACTTTACTAAGTTAGTATTCCACTACTGCCGTCAGCTGCATTAATGGGTCCTATTTCTGTAACCTACAGACTAAAGTGATACCAGTGATAATGTCCTTCTGTCTTCAAACATTTAAATTGTTTGATATTCATCTAAAATGTTTAATACGTTTGTTAGCGTACATACTGCAGGGCAGTAAACATTTTGCCCTGTTATCTAAACTTTACTATGAACATAATTTTTTATAAAGCCATTCTCTAAGTTATTGTTTTATTATTTTTTATTAGTATCTGTTTTAGATTTTGACTGTGCCACGTAATATTATTTTTTTATTTATCAACGCAGTAGTACTTTTATTGCATAACCGGTCGCAAATACGGAAGTTTATAACATGAAAAAGTACTCAGCAGATTATAATAACCTAAAGTAACTAAAACTAATACAAAACTAAAATATGGCGTCAAGAAATTCCTCCGCGTCGCAGTCGACTGGTAAAGTACCCAAGAGACTTGCGGCATTGCCACGTTGAATGGCAATGCTTAGTCTCTGGCCAAGGAAAAAGCCAGATTGATTTTTCATTGTAAAATTCATATATCATATCTAAGATATAAGTAGTACTCGTACTGTGCTATGTTTAATGCTAATTACCGCATCTGAGTTACTTAGTAAGATTCAAAGGTCTTGAAGGGGTTCCTTATTTGACAAACAAACATGAGGACAAAAACAAGCGAAGAAAAATTCTACCCTTGCCTTGTTTTCTTCGCACGTGTCGAGTGTAGATGTACCGTTAATTGTTCTCCAAACTTTATTTACTCTGACAAACGTATGCCAGGATAGGATAACGTAGTCGTCAAGCTCGTTAAATTGTGTTGACTACATACGCGTGGAGCGAGTCAATTTCATGTAGAAAATGTCAACCAAGATCTATGAAGTTAAAAGATTGAATTACATTGCAATTACATTTAAATTACAGGCTATACTCGTATTTTTAGTTAAAGTAATAAAAAAACAGTTTACGGATCTATCACTATCACCAGTTCATTTTATGTCCCTACGGCTGGGGCACGAGTCTTCCCTATATGGATGGATAGGGAAAACGGGCCATAAACCACCACGCGGGCCCTTGGTTGCTAATGCAGCCGGGACCAACGGCTTTACGAGCCTTCCAAAGACGGAGGAGCTCGAGATAATAAATTATTGGTCAACCATCCGATAACCGGCCTTTGCGAAAGTTGCTTAACCTCACCCCCCACTGCGTCAACGAACTCTTAATTTTCAGCTCGTTTGTGGATATATTACTTAAAAAATTTCGGGTATTGATAAAATTAAAAGTCAAAATCATAATTTACCCAAGTGGTGCATTAGCTCAACGCTAAAATATTCATATCGTGTAAGTGGACACGTGAACTCGACTCGCCAATAGAGCTACCCGATATTTAGTTTTAGGGGCACAGGGGCAGGATGCATCGAGCTGTTTCCCTAACGCATTTTAGGATATCTAATTGATCATTCATGCCCCTAAGTGGTTTATGTGACACGAGTTCCTTATAAAATTTTCATACTGCCTCCGAGATTGTAATTAGCTAGAGCCGTTTCAATTATAATGTCAAAGCGATAGTCATTTACGAACTAATAAATTATGAGGAAGTTCCTGCAGTTGAAACCACCTTAGAATAGGCTGTTTTACCTGCAACTGATGGAATACCACATTGTTGCTACGGTGGGCGACAGACTTCAATTGGATGATGGTAGCCAATCTTCGGACAAGACCTACCACCAATCAAATCGAGCACAATATGTACGTCTAATGGGAACTGAACTCTTCGAAGACTTGTGATCCTATTACCACAGCCATAACAATGACATTGTGACTTTCCTTAAAATGTCAATATAAGTATTTCTCTTGTACGGGCTTAAATAATTTCTTGCATAGTTTAAGTTAACGCCAGAAATGAGTAGGTATTTCTGACAACTCCACAGAAACTAAAAGTTGTTTATCTAACAATCGAACAGATAGTTTCCTTTTTTACCTTCCGAGCAAGTGATTTCTTTTTAAACTATTTCGCCAGAAATCATTTTGGCCATTCTTCAGCATAGTAAGTTCTGTTTTATTATTTGATCATAAATCTCGCAGTAAACATTTCTGGCCAAAGCGTAGTTTTACCACAGCCTAGGCTACGATTAATGCTAGGATAACTCAGGAAACCAAACAGATATTCTGTTTGGTTTCCCGATCTACCTAGAGCTAGCGCCGTGAATTAATAGTCGGGTATATGCTACCGCTAAGGGTGGAAATAGCGTTTTAACACATATAAAGTTATGTATATGTATATTACCGAGTGCTTATAAACTATCTTACATAAAGGTAAAAGAATATTAGATTGCAAATGTCTGAGTTGTATAGTTGTTAATAGTTATTGATCTTAATTAGTTAATGAAAAGCTGTCTTTATATTTAATACGTTAAGGGTCATTATCAGTTATGTCAATTTTGTGGTATTTCTTAAATCTCATGTAGATCAGGTGCATTACCAACTATGTTATCGTGGCTCAATCCAACTCACCGAAATTAATCAACACTATCTACTCTTACTCTGTAAGCCAAAGGAGCCCTATTGCACCTGACCCGGCATGTCATGGGGTGCGGGTTCGAATCCCGCTCGTGGAATGTTTTCAACATTGTCTTTTTTTAAATAATTTTTTTTTTAACACCTATAAACAATTATTTTAAGTAGTGGTCGCCCAGTGGTCGAAATTCGACGTAATTTTATTAAGGCTGCACGGATTGTATCCTAAGCAATGAAAAATTAAAAAAGATAGAATGTGAGTTTGGATTGGCATTGACAGATGTCGGCCGCAAACAATACGTGTGTGTCAAATACATGATAGTGTGTGTAATGTTGTTTTTGTTCATTTATTGGATTTTTTATGCATAATTTTAACAAATATTAACATTCGGATAACCTTCTCTATATAAACTATAAGTGTGCGATATTTCATACTTCTCCGTCCGCGCAATTTTCGTAAAAACGGGTAAAAGTTTTTGCTTCACGTATTAATATATAGATAAAACAAAGAGTAAATAAATTTTGTTGTTATCATTTACCCTATTCATTAGAAACCTGGAGACATTAAGGTGAACCTGCCTAGTTTGCATACAATAAAACGATCCTTTCGAAGAGGTCGGTTGGTGGTTAAACCGCTCTCAAATTTAATGTTGTGCGTGAATGTATTTTATGTCACAAGATTAGAGAGAAGTAAGGTTGCATTCTACTTTGACTAGGTCGAACTTTTATTAGAGTATCTTTACAATGTAAACCACTACATTTTACGCAGTCTTTTAAATAATAATCAAATTGTAGGTGCTATTGTTCATTAAACGGCAAACTCGGAATCAATCACTTTTTAACGTCTGTGGATGTAGGTATATTATATATTACACATGGGTTTCATTGGTAGTACCTACATTTATTTTGAAGTAAAAGAGAAATCAATTGATGACTATTACTATACTTTCGAGTGTTGAGTAATTAACTAACTTTCCTTGCATTGTATGCTATTTTAACCCCTCTGTGGTCTAGTGGCTAAGACCACCGGTTTAGACCCAGAGGTCCCGGGTTCGATTCCCAGCGGTGGGTACATGTTTGTGTAGGTACTCGGTTTGGTTGGTAGTAGGGCTTGTTTGTCCGCCTGGCTAGCTACCACCATCTTATCTAAATACGTCGCCATAACATCAATGTTTGTAGCATTGTTGTGTTCCGTCAGCTAGAGATAAGATAGCCAGTGCCTCACTAGTTGAGTTACCCGGGTGAAGTGCACTTCCATCATTGGCCTTATCATCACTTAACATCAGGTGAGATCAAGGCACTGTGCTTACCCGTCAAATATAAAAATATATTGTATTATGCTACAGTTACTCATAATGACCGGTTGTAATAGAAAAGTTTGAAACTTCCAATCCAAGTCACATAGAGCGTTAAACATTATTTCAAGTGAACATTTTGACGCGCTCAGCTGCGACGGTGATAAATATCTGAACTTACAAAGACATCACATATTAAACTTGACGTTGCCATAGAAATCATTCTACAGTTCGCGATTTTGAACTTTCAGCTTTTCAACTGAACAAAAGCAGTTCGGGACGAAGTTTTAGAGAGACTTCTCGAACTTGCCCCCTTTTTATTATGTCCCCGCGGGGCTAAATAGAAGCGCAAGACCGGATAAGGTGGGTCAAAGTAAGATGAGATGCGCTCTTTCTTTAGTTTTCGTCCACGAGAAAAAGACGCTAATGACCGAAGTCGCTTAATAAATGGGTCGCGTGTAAATATAGGAGGCAACGAACGATGCCAGCAATTAAAGGTTCTTGTTAATTGAATAATAAATTACTGTAAGATTCTGTAAAATGGTAAAAATGGTAAAAGAAAAGTAAATGTTCAAATAATTTTTAACCCAAGTTTTGTTGCGAACAAATTACAAAAACACAAATGTTGAAAAAAAAATTTAGAAAAAAATGTAAGTGTATAAAACATATGTGTAGAAAAGTATGTAAATAAAAAGCAAAATAGGCAAAAAACGCTTTGGATTACAAAGTAAGAGTAGATAGATAGTGTTGATTAATTTCGGCGATTTGGACAGAGCCACGATAGCATAGTTGGTAGTGCACCTGACTGATGTCATGTCATGGGGTGCGGGTTCGAATCCCGCTCGTGGAAATTGTTTATACACTTGTTTTTGGAAACGCTAAAAGTTAAAAAACAGAGCCGATAAAATAAAAATCCTAATAATGTGCAAAACTTAGAATGTACTAATCTTTAGTTTTTAACCCCGAGGACGAATAGTAATAAAATAAGTTTGCGATTTTGTGGCATCGTAGCTTTCAAAGTGACCAAATTGATTGCGCTTTTCTTTATTTGAAATCAGTTCCTAGGGGAATGGTTCTTAGATAGGTTTTATAAAAATGAAAGTAGCCTTTTATAAGACCGACTCTGTATCTCTTAAAGGGAGTTTCGGGCTAAATTGAAGTTAGTGATTTATGCACACATAATTAAAAATATCTTACTTTTATCTTGTTTTTTATTGCTTTAACTACACCCATTACAAATGAAGGTCTCATGATGACTTTGTAGTATCGGATTCTGATTGAAGTAGGTTTTCTAGAACGTTCTTGATTTATCGTTAGCTAAAAGACTTTAATTTATAATTATTAACATAATAATTAAATTACCAATTTATAAAAACCCCTGATGTAGAAATATTATAAAAAAATAACTGGCTAAGCGTTCCCTAAAGCGTTCAAAGTTTATTGTTTATAGAAAAGGTATCTAGTGTATATTTTTAGCTATTGATTTTATATATCGGGTTTTTTTTATAAATTAGTTATTTGTAAATAGATAAATTAATTGTGTATATTTCGTCACATGTGTATATAAACAAAACCGTAATAATAAATATATTTTACTTTTGTTATAGCTCATACTTCAGGTGCGGAGCAACCTAACTCATTCTGTATGTAGGCTGTATTTATTTTGATTAACCTGTTTCACGGTCTGTATATTATGTTACAAAGCTACAAGAATTTGAGATTATGCGAACGACGAAGAGTGCAGACAGAACGCTGACCAATCGTAGTTTATTCCCTGTGTATTGTTCTATGACTCAAGAGAAAATGTCAGCGATCTACTCCTTTCTTACTCTTTCTCCCTCTATCTTATCTCTTATTTTTTCGTCTCCTTACTATTAGTCCCCTATCTATCTTATCTCTCCCTCATCTCTCTCACATACCCTGTTTCTTTCTAAAGATATTATTATAAGTCAAGTTCGATGACCATAAGCAAGTTTGTTTTGAAATATGCTAATTTGACAGAAGTTATATGAGTATCAGACAACAACAAATAACATGCTACGCCAAGGTACTAAACTATTGAGATAAAGTACCTATGTACATATAGTATTGAACTCGGCTGTATCACCTAGAGAGTTGTCTCACTCGATTCGGCGAGACATAAAGATTGAATCTAGTGAAGATGTAAGGCAACTTATGTACGTCGTGTAGAACACCTGGGTGCCTAATGCGAGTTTCTTTCGCCATTAAATAAAGTTGACGAAAACGAGATTTTTTATAACATAATTTTAACTCTTCTCGTTTTCTACTAGGAGGCTTATTTTGAAACTGCTTCAAGGCCATACATTTTTTTATGTTAAGTATGTGATCAAATGGCGAATTAAACTCGCACCCTGCAATTGCTCGTTAAGCTTAAAGCTATCTTTTGTATCTTTTTAAAGTAAGATTAACATTAGACTGGTTCAACTTATGTTAGGCGCTGTATTATCAGCTGCTTACAGAGAACTCCTTTAAGACTAGTCTAAGCATTCTGTCTCGGTTGCGTGATCACAAGTTCTTTCTTTATTCCTCAACTTTGTTTCATCGTTTTCTCGATAAATTACTACCATAATGTGTTTTCTTTTTATTATTCCCACATTCACGGTACTAATATTGTTCTTTGTTAACGATTATAACTTCTGGATGTTGTAAGCTTTATTAACTTTCTTAGTTTTTTTGAGTCTGAGAGTGGAGCTTTGTTGCGTTTTATCTTACAGTTTTCTAATTCTGTTTTTTTTTAATTTATATTGTGTGCTGTTTTTTCATCAAGTGAAAAAGTACACTTTCTTTATTAAGCATATTTAGTGAAGAAAAACAAAAAATCATTGATGTAAGTAATGCTATTTGTCATTTTTAAACTTACAACAAAGTGTACAACATGTTTTAGCGTACACTACTTAGCGTAAACTACTTAGCATATACTCTTAGGTATCCTGGGCATACCTTCTCAACCTTCTTGAAAACTTTTTTAAAAATACAGATTTTTTAATTTTCTCTTTAAAAATGTAGTTAGTCTTACAATTTGTTACGCCAATGATTTTCAGTTATGAATATCTTAAAAACCTCATTTATCACACTAATTTGACATTCGGCTGAAATCGTTAGGAAATTTCAGCGAGTGTCACAAACACAGATTTTTTAAGTTCTCGGCCAACACGAGACGTGAGTACGTGCCAAGTGCTCCAAGTACAAATTGGAGAACCAATACAGCGATAGAGGAATATTTACAATACTTTTGTAAACAACATAAATAACTACACCGAATGGAAACAAAACTAAATTGTCCAGGTAATGTGATAACGTGATACATAATTTGTTAATGCTAACTGATTGTGACAGAAAATGTTTTGAGGTGGAGCTTAAGACATGGCGACATATTTGAAACTTTGCCATGTCTATTTCTGGTTGGGCCACGATACGTAAACACTCAGTAGGAGATTCTACCGTCTTATTATATCGGCGGCAATAATAACTTATATTATAACGCACGTGACACACGTGAGATAAAAAATGTGAGAATTTATTTGCGTGCGTCAGGGCTGTATGTGTGAAAATGCGAAATTTATAATATATATTTTCAACGGAATTTGAACGGCGCTGGAAAATAGAACGAGCTTAGTACTGGAACTACTCCAATTGCTTAGCCTCAAAATGCGGCGAAGGTATCTCAGTGTTTTAGTGATTAGACCCCCATAACATCAGGTGAAAAATTCCAATTAACCGTATCGAGTCCCTTTGGGCACGGTGTGTATGCGTATTACTAAAATCGTGGTGTAGTATAACAGCGTAAGATAGCGTTTCGTATGTTTGTAGGCATGTCAATTTCCACAGATAAGTTTAATAATACCTAAACATTATTACGTGTTTGGGGATAATTTACTAATAGAGAATGTAAGGCCGGCCATAGGGCAGCTTGAAGCAGTCAGGGTGCGACTGCTGTAAGCTGCCTGCCTTTGCGCACAAGCAATTGCGTAATTCCCTATGCAGTCGCAGCCTGAAGCAGTCGATTCTAACTGCTTCAAGCTGCCCGTGTATGGCTGCCCTTAGCGACCTTTTGGTATATTTTATATTTGTACTTTTAGTGTTATTTTGTTATGGATATGTACATTTTCTTAAAGAGAGGACATGAAATACGTCAGTTTGATTTACAAATTGAAAACAAGTAACGGTAACAAACAGAAAAAGAAAACTAATTTCCTACAAAAGTTTTTATTTACTTCAGGCTTTTACGTTTTAAAAAACGTAATGACATACGATCCATTATTAAGACGGTCACTTGTTGTCGTTGAGTTATACGTCGTATTCAGATGACGAGTGAATCGGTACCTTCTAACCAAGCATGTTACATCGTAGGCTACATCATCACTTACCATCAGGTGAGATAATAGTTAAATGCAAGCCTATCGAATTATAAAAAAAAATTGAAGACGGTGCACACTCTCATTATAGCTGTACTGTAACGAACCCACAATAAAACTTGAGCACAACCTGCAATTCGAACGCTGAGCGCGTTAGAATTAGGGTTCGTTACATTCGTAAAAGTTAATCTCCTTAATGGCTAATCCTGATTAAAGCTTTGGCAAGCAAGTAAATCCGTTGGTCCTACTTGTTGTTTTACCATTGATAGTCGTTATAACCCACGGAACCGCGTTGGGTCACCGTGGTGAGTTAGATCCCAGTAGTCTAAAAGTTATGATGATGATGATGATTAATGACAAATACCTAAACTGAACAGCTATTGTTAAACCACATTTTGAACTTGTCTATACTAATATTATAAAGAGGAAACCTTTGTATTTTTGTATGTATGTTTGCAACGAATAAACTCAAAACTACTGGACCGATTTAAAAAATTCTTTCACCATTAGAACGCTACATTAGCGCTGAGTAACATAAGCTATATTAAAAATAAAAGTACACCCGTGCGAAGCCGGGGCGGGCCGCTAGTATATTTTATTTTGGTGTAATAACCTTTAGACTATTGGCAGAGTCATAAATTCTGTCATATTTTAAACATCGCATGTCCTCAAGCGCTCGTTTTAGTGCTCCTTTTTAAAAAAAAAACCAGAGACAGTCTAAACTAACAAAAATGATTATTCTTCAAGATTATATTCCCTTTAAAATAATACTTAATATACTTTCATGTCAAAAGAATGACTTCACAAATAACAGACCAAGATCGTTGTCTCTTTGAGTCTCAATTGATTTATCCTTCGAAAACTACTTCTACGAGTTTATAAGTCCATTTGCGAAACGTACGGAGTCTTTCTGAATTTTCGCATTACATATTCTCTCTGTCAATCGAGATTATTCTCCATTTTGTTAATTTGACACATTTTGTTTACAACCACTGAATGTACTGTTCTACCTTTTATTCTGCTTTGTAAAATAAAAAATACCTCAATGGTGTCAATTAGAATAAGTATAGTTTTGTAAATAATTAGTTAATAAAATTTCTTTTTTTCATTTATATGGGTAAACAAACAATTTCACAAGACATATTATTTGTCATAGATTTAGTTAACTAGGATTAGTAATTGTGAAAACAGCTTCGCTAACCACAGCTTATCTATAACATTTATTGTGCATACCGATAAGTTTTTTTTTTACACTATGATCTATTTTTTCACTGGATCTAGTACTTCGAGCCAATCGATCTAGAAAAAGGAATATGCATCAAGTCTGATTCGGGCAGAATTTATTTATTTTAATAATTATACGTGATTCTCCTACATAATTGTAAAAAAAATACATTAAACATAATATCGTTAAATAATTATATATATATTTTTTATAAAACAAATCACGTATACATTTACAAAAACTTGTTATTTTCTTCTCATTAATCTCATAAATTTTCTTATATGCTTATAGAAACGACTTTAATACATCAGTCAAACTCATCAACAATACCCTTCCTTTGCAGTCGGGTAAAAACAGGAAAAGTAACAAAAAGTATTGAGACTATTGAGCACGACAGAGTTAAAACCTGAGGCAGTATGAAAACCTTTTATTCGATCACACATAAGTCTATACTAATATTATAAAGAGGAAACCTTTGTATTTTTGTATGTATGTATGTTTGCAACGAATAAACTCAAAAACTACTGGACCGATTTAAAAAATTCTATCAACATTAGAATGCTACATTTGCGTTGATATTATAAATTGTTGTTAATATTATAAAGAGGAAACCTTTGTATTTTTGTATGTATGTATGTTTGCAACGAATAAACTCAAAAACTACTGGACCGATTTAAAAAATTCTTTCAACATTAAAATGCTACATTAGCGTTGAGTAACATAGGCTATATATAAAAAATTAAAAATAAAAGTACACCCGTGTGAAGCCGGGGCGGGCCGCTAGTATTTTATAACGAGAAATACTGAAATATTTCAGCGGCTATCTAACATAAGTCATCCAAGAAAGGCAATAAACCAACCGCAGTTTGCAGTTATGCTTGTCAAAATAAAGCGCTGCAATAATAGCTCGCTAGCGGACATATGGCTTCATAGATAATCCATTGTGAGTTCGGCTGTACCTAGGACTTTTGAACGAGTGGATTCTTTGAAGTCGGTTAAACGAGTATTAATTTTTGTATACATAATTATATTTTTATATTTACTCGAGCAGAATAATGTTGCTACTCATTTTAAGTGTAATGATCATCTTAAAACAGACTAAAAACTTTTTACTTGGAGTCGGCGCTAAATGTAAAACAGACTGCTTTACAAAAGTAGCACCAATCTGGGATTCCGGAAATCAAACCCGCTTTCGCATTACATATACCTATTTGTTAAAAACCCATGTATTTACTTATTTTCACAAACCGACAGCTATTTACAAGAATACACTTTTAAATAGATACGGAAAGCCATTTACAGGTCCTCACAAATAGAATAAAATTATTAATGACAAATGAAACAATTAAAGACTTACTTGCCTTCTCACTCTTCCTACTACGGAACATATAAGTGCTAATTGCTGCACTGAAGCTGAATTAGATACTTATAAAGATATAGTGAAAAACCGTCGGGTCGGGTAGGCGTTTAATTTTTTCACTGTATTTTTATAAGGATTTATATGCTGTCTTCCTATGTTTTCCACTTCTCGTCCATTCTCCTTGAGCGCCCTTTCTCTTAAGCCGTCTACTTTCTCCAAAACTTGCAAAAGTGAAAGAGTGGTTTTTTATTAATTATAAAAATAAATCTCAAAATAAAAGGAGAAACTTTGCAAAAATGTAATTAAAACCTGATTTCGTGTAACATCTGGCACAGATAAAGTGCTTTCTGAAAGGATAGGCGTTACGATTACATGTCAAGTGGTCACTCAAGCGCACTTTAATTTAAGAAAATTGTATTTGAGTCTCTTGAAGCGCATAAATTAATTTTAACAAAGTTTTAATAACGATTATTCCTAAATGTCACCTCTTTCTACACAGCAACCGATATGTCTTTATTCGCTTTATTAAAAAAATGTATTGTGTAACAAAGTTTTCACTTAATGGCAAGTAGTAGTTTCCTCGCTCAATTAATCCACCTGATTCCATCTTCACTTCAAACCAGATAGAATCAAGTTATTTGGTTCGTTGGTAATGATAATACTGTGGTACTGTACATCTCTAAGCACACATTCACAACACATACACACACACACACACCCCCCCACACACCCACACACACACACACTCACATACACACACACACTCACATACACACCCACACCTTTTTAAACACTCATTTTACACTTAAACTAACTTTAACTTGATTTATCGGTTAGTTTTAGTTTTTATTAGTATTTTTACTTTTGTTATTATTTTTTTACCTTTGTTCGATCTATCAACGAACATTGTTATATGATAAACGATTGACGATCACATCTTTAGGGGACAGTGCTGGTGCCTGTGAGGCCAGCCACTTAGCTCAAGCACCAATTCCTCACAATATTTACATGTGTAATATTTAAATGTCGGCATTAAAAAACCGAAATTGTTTTTAACATTTTAAAGATAAAATACAAATTACTTACACTACAATCTGGAGTATTATTATTTACTAAAATACAAAAAGAATAAATCCATTGATAAACATGAAAAACATTTTGTTTCGTGTCGATGCTTTCTCGCGCACACAGTGACATCGAAGTGTGTAGCAATCACCACTAGATCTGATTATGTAGTAAATCTAAAAATATATTGCCTTAAATAATATTGTAGGGCTATGGCCACACGATTACCATTTTTATTTTTGTTTTTAAATTAAGAAAGTTTATTTAAACTGACTATTTAGTCACTAGGTATTTTTTTAAGGGTTGTATTTAATCGATCACCAAACTAACCTAACCTAACCCACAAAAATACTAAGTTGGCACCTAAAAATACAAAGTTAGCACCTAAACTACTATTTAGATGCTAACTTACCATTTTAGGTGCTAGCCTACTATTTTTTTGTGGATCAATTTATTATTTCTCTTTTTTTAATAAGATCGCTCTAAAGTGGTTGACAAAGATAAACAATATTAGTATATTTTATTTATAGAAGAATAACCGAGTATATGAAAAAACAAGCTATGATTACACACACGAGACCATGGCTCGCGCAATTAGACATTTAAGCTATTAGTCACTTTAAAATGACAGTAGATAGTGTCATTGATCTTCTATTTTTACACATTAGTATTGCAATAAAGGATCAATGTGATCATAATCCTTGGATTCACATAGCAGTCAGATGACCTACATTATAGTGAATTGAAAATTAACTCTAACAAAATAATGATCTAGTAAAAAAATATATAAAGTTCTTTAAATTTTTATTAGGGAATTTAATATATTTTTGAAATAAAACAGTGATAACATGCAAAACTGATTGTGTTTTACGCGATTTTTTTACGCTTCGTAAATAAAAACATCGTAAACAACACCATACATTACAACGCGCACAACTTCAGCAACCACATTCGCCAATATGAAATAGGAAAACAATTTTTGAAACTGGCATTACGTCTGGCCGTTGAGTCATCAGTCATAGCAGACTGTGAGTTATCATCCGCGATTTTTCATGCACCACATTGTAAGGAAACCGTGCCGCTGTAAGACTATGTGTTGGAGTAACGCTGTGTTCACTGCGTTACCCCTGTTGACGTTTCAGACGCCGAATCACGCGCAGTGTTCACCACGCCTCGGCCGATATAAACGTCGATAGAATTTAAAATATGTCGAGAAAGTGAAATATACAGCGAATTAAAGAACGTAATTAAATTAACGCGAAACCTTCATAACTCAAAAACAAATCATTGAAACTCGCAGTGCTCGTTAACAAACAGGCGTACCAATAAATTTTCATTTAAATATTTGTGACCGTGATTTACATGTGCTAGTTATGTCAGTGTCGTGACCAATTTACGGAATTTAATGCTGCAATATTGAATTAAAGGTTTGGATAAAGTGTTTTCGGATGGACGATGTAGTTTGCCCTCGATTTTCTATATCGAGATGAACGAATTTGTCGTTGCATTTGTCTTTTGATCAGCAGCCGCATATACTTGCCCTACTTTTGCCTCATAATAAATTAGACAAACAGTTATGTAATTGAAAGTTAGTTATGGACAAAAGAAACGTTTGTGATGGATACGAAGCCCTTCATTTAGCATAGTTTAGAACAATGAAGTAGCAAAATAAAGGCAGTTTTTAATTGGTTCAAAGATTTGGGTGATTGGTTTTTTGTGTTGTACGCTTAGAATCAATAGTAGATAGTCATCTTATTTTTATTATTTGATATTAAATGTTTGTACCTTCATTTTAAAGGTACCGTCTAAACGAAGGTACTTATTTGCACGCAATAAAAAATTATACTATAAATGTGACTAGAACCGACCGACTAAAAATTTTCATGTTTCCTACACTGTTTATTATCTAGAGTTTTCCATCAATGCTTTGATCTTTGCCTATTTTTTCTAGTATTATAAGCATAATTTTCGTTATAAATACAGTCTTGTACAAATGTCAAAATAAAAATTCTAAATTATTTGTTCAGTTTAGGCTACAGAAATCAGCATTATCATATGAATGTAATGAATGCCATCGGTTTGCTTGAGACCTTGTACTGATAGAAACCGGCAAGAAACTTAGCAAGCGCATTGTGTCAACAATAATACCTACATAACAATCACAAACTAAAAACAATACTTACCTTTATGATTAGGGTAAATTTTGTTGCGAACAAATTACATTTTGAAAAAAAAAACAAAGTGTTGAAAAAACTCCACGAGCGGGTTGCATCAGATGCACTACCAACTATGCTGTCATGGCTCGATAGCATGGCCACGATAGCATAATTGGTAGTGCACCTGACCTGGTATGTCATGGGGTGCGGGCACGAATCCCGCTCGTGGAATTTTTTCAACATTTTGTCTTATTTCAAATATTTACTTTGATTGTAACTACAGTTGCATCTTCAATTACTGAACTCCACAATACTAGAGAGCAAAAACAGTTTCCATCGACATCATAAGAACGTATAGGCAGGTACTGTAGTGATTGAGACTCCTTGCTACGGGCAGCTCTGTGGCACACGACGTGACCTGAATTTAAACGTAGAAGCTTAGGAAAGTAGGAAGAAGAGAAGAGTGGCTCCCCGTGTGGTGCCGGGGTAAAGAATTGCACCACCCCATCTCTTCCCGTGGGTGTCGTAGAAGGCGACTATGGGACCATTCCAGAGGATGGGCAGCAGCGTCTCTCTGTGATTATTCTCACCTTACTGCGATCACCAACCAGCCTGCCAAGCGTGGCGATTATGGCAAATTCCCCTTAAAATTATTTATCCTTGAGGGAGGCCTTTGTCCAGCAGTGGACGTCTTTTTGGCTGAGATGGATGGATGGATGGAACCATTTTCAATGGTAAAAAGGAAGAAGTGAATATGAGGATGATTGATTTTGGGACAGCTAGCGAAGGCTGTATTTTACCAAGAAAAGAATTACAATACAGCCTTTGCTAGCTGTCTTTGGGACAATCACCCTCATCTTCACCTCTTCTTTTTTCTTCCTTTTTTCCTAAGTCAGGTCACGTCGTGTGCCACAGAGCTGCCCGTAGCAAGGAGTCCCGATCACTACAGTACACAGGCCTGCAAATCAGACTACTACAAACTGTCAAATATTCTCAATTGACTTTGAACTTTAAATCTAATTATATATGGTTGATTATTGGACTTCTTGGCGGGAAAGTGAAAAGTCATGTCGGCGGTTTTGTTTTATTTTATAAAATTTGTGTTATGTCGAATATTAATGTGAAATAATAGTGGATTATTAACCGTTAAGTGTTCCTGGATGTGCATGAGTGTTGGCAAATGAAACAAAACAGTGCAACGTCACTTTTCAAATTCTCCCAAGAAGTCCGCCCGAGGAATTAGTAAAGTCCCAAATCTTTACTGAGATACTCGAGGGGTTGGTGGGTATATCATTTCTCACCTCTCATTTCTATTATCATTCATCATCGTCATACATGAAAGAAATATTGTTTATTTAAGTATTGTAAGACTTTTTCGTTGGCTAAATGCTTGTGCAAAGCCATAAAATAAAAAATGGTTGAATATTTTGACAGTTTTGGTTAGGTT
Organism: Eudonia mercurella; assembly: GCA_963082485.1. Taxonomy (NCBI): domain Eukaryota; kingdom Metazoa; phylum Arthropoda; class Insecta; order Lepidoptera; family Crambidae; genus Eudonia; species Eudonia mercurella. The sequence goes on from OY720026.1 coordinate 9,166,125, forward strand.
GATTTGCAAGCATCTGTACATACGTTCAACGATACTGCAGGCGCTTACTTTCAAACTCTTGCTACACTTTGAAGCGCTGAAAAACTTTGTATTTCTAACGAGGGAAAAATTGTTTGAAGACTGAAAACTTGCTTGTGTTGTGAGAGAAATGAGACTGTTGTGAAAAATGTGTTGTTCTTATGTTTACGAGCTCGTTATCATCATCTAGAAACTAAACCTTTGGCCGTCCTAAATCTTCAGAAAGACGTAAAACTTCTTATGACATTCATTTATTATTTATTTATTATGACATTAAAAACGCTGTATTCTCATGTAAGGCAGTTCAATTTCTTTAAAGATTTAAATAATGTTATCTATGATTGCCATCTATTGATGTTGTGTTGGTGACCGAGTGGTAGAGTGATTCATGAATAGTAATTGTTTTAGTCATTTATAATTCCGCCTGGCTTACTACCACCAACTCATCTACGTCAGGCAATAGTCTTAACTTCAATTTTGGTAGCTTTTAAATGAAACAACTTTTACGGATCTACTCGCGTTTATTTTACTTTATACATTATTTACAGTCTCCCTGTGACCACGGACCCTGCAAAGGATTCGAAACGTCAGGATAAACATGGTTCCGACATTAAGAGCTAACTAGTTCCTCAGTAGGTAGCTAAGGATTCCTTTTCGTATGTTATTTAAAGTTTATAGCTTAAACCGTCTACTAATTAAACATAATTTATATTTGTTGGTTCCTAAGCAACATTTCGTTGTCATTATCAAGTACTTTTAACTTCTTCTTCCTAAGGTAGACAGATATCCACAGATGATACTCCACTTTAATTGAGCTGTAGCTATTATTTATTTTGTATCTGTGTTAAATTTTTTGTTTATATTTAGCTTTTATTAAAATGTCAATGATACTGGCAGACCTTCGAAGTGCTATACAAATAGCATTATTATTACTGAAACAAACGTAAACAATGTTGTTATTAGTTTAGTGCTTGTCAAGATGTCTTGAAAGATTTAAGGCATAATTAACAGTACCTAAACTTGGTTTGAAGCTCAATCAGCATAAAGATAAGTCTGTTTACCCTGACATCCCCTAAGTTTTAACCGTCACCTAACAAGATTTAGGGGTTACATACAGAAAGAGAGAAGAGAGAGAATGAGCTATTTTAAGACAATATACTCGTATATTTCGGTATCCCATAAAAACTACATATTCAACTACATTTTTAAACCAATTCTAATGAAACTATTTTAACTTATATACTTTTTGCAAGTTACTAGCTAGCAATATGCTTTGTAGAGCGAAGAATTTTGAGTTTTTTTTAAATTTTTATTTTCCATAAACATCTAGGGTTTCTATAGAAATTAAATGAAATGAAATGAAATGAAATTGGCTCATTGTTTTGTAAAACATTAAAGTTCGTATGACATACCGAAATATAATAGTCTTATATCAACAAAAAGGTTACCGGTATAACAAATTTCTCGTATCCTATGCCTCGGTTAGTCCGTTGAGCCGTTACGGCGTGATAAGTTGCATATATCCAAACTTTTTGTAACATATTATTAGAATAACAAACATCTCAGTAGCTTCATGTGAGTTTTGGCTGAGTTATACACTTTTATGAGAATATATTCTAAAGACCTTATATATAACAAACAGAGTATTAGCTTGAAGTAGATATTCAATGTTTTGTCTCTTTTCATACGATTCAAAATTATATTTGAATGGCATAAACAGGACACTGAATAATTATTCCAAGCTTAAATTCTTGTAAGAGGGAATGTATTTTAAATTGAAGGAAAAAGATTGTGGTTGCATAAAAACTATTTCGAACCGAATTTAAAATTTTGTCACTGATCAGAGTTTGCTACAAAAAGCTTTGGTGGAGTTTGCGAAATTGCGAATGCCACGACCGGGCTTTGTGGGTGGTTTGAGAACACTGTGAAAAGGGTAGCTGTGGCCAATATTATTATGTCTTTAAGGCAGTATTTATTTGATAATAAAAGAGGTTTATGCAAGAACCCTATTCGGTAGGTACAAATAATATTGTAAATTAATTATGAAAAAAATAATGCTTTACAAACATACTTATAATTTGCAATAGAAGCTTAAATTAAACACTTTCTACAGATCTATTCGCATTTATTTTACACAATTATTATTTTATCCTAACATAACGAACCCATTTTTTCATGCATTATTTCAATTCAATATTTAGAATTCACGTAAACTTTATAAAACGATAATATAACAAATGCCTTAAGTATTTAATTCAAATAATGATTCATTCTTAGGTATATGGTTATTTATTCCAAAATCAAACTTCGCTCTGTGATTATTAACCAGCTTCGCTATCATTGAATATTCAATACTATTTAATTGTACAATGGAGATGTGATCGCTTCTCACGCTACTTATAATAATCGAAATATCTTGGCATGTAATCAATCTAAAATATCTATTAATATTCACTAATGGCGACCGTCTGAGGATCCATTTCTCTATATATAATCGTTATTGCAAACCTACCTACTGCACTGAACAGTGACGAAACATTAATATAGTCTACAACATCTTAAACAGAAAGAAAGTAAACGTTATAATAACACAAAACAGAAACAGAACAATAATAACTAAAATACAATAGAAAATCAAAATGGAGCCGTGGCAAGCCACGATGCTGGAAATGTACAAAAATAAATTTTAAATTGCTACATTCTTTGGAGAAGAAATTTTGGTGACTCGTTTTCTTTGTCGCATTTCCAAAAGTTGGAATAGTCTGCCAGCATACGTTTTCCCTTCTTCTTATGGTATGGGGTCCTTCAAACGAGGCATGACAAATTAGGTACCTTGTGGGCCGGCAGAGTGAGGGTGACCGATGCTGCGTCATTTTCACGCTGCACCAGCTTTCTTCGCGTCTGGACTCCATTTCCACTTAAAATCAGGTGGAATGGAGTCATTTGCCTCGCTAAATATTAAAAAAAACGACGGGTTGCACTCTGGGAGTGCCGGCAGAAGTGAAAACTTGAATATTAACGTTGTGCATTTTTGATATTTTGGAATGGTTAGGGAATAATTTTGCACGAATTGCTTTAATTATCAGTATAAAATTACTCTCATTTATGTGGTAGAATACAATATTTATTTATTGGGCTATCGTACACAAACATGACAATTTATATTATATTAAAAAGTTATATTAAGTTATATTAAAAATTTATATTACGCCGCGCCAGCTGTCTACTCTCCATCCGTCTTACGAATTTTCGATCAGGTCACGTGTCCTGACGCGAGTTTAACATTTTTTACCCATTCCTCTACTCTCCATCCGTCTTAGGAATTTTCGATCAGGTCACGTGTCCTGACGGTCACGTGTCCTGACGCGAGTTTAACATTTTTTACCCATTCCAAAAAGTGCACAACGCCGCTTAAGAAGTTTTCACTTCAAAAATACTTTCTGTTATAACAATCAAAACAAGTGAAAAATAAATGTTTACTGATAAACATTGTCATCAACAGTCTACCTAGGTACACTATTACGAGTATGTGTTATGTAATCCCGCCATAAGAATTATAATTATATGTATAAATAATTGTTAATTTATCACTTGTTAATAAAACTTTGTCATTACATCGAAAAAAAAAGACAGGAGAATAAAACGCGCTCGTGCCGTAAATTTTGGTCGGAATGACGTGCTAATTAGTGGTTTCATTAAAATTTAAGTGCAGTATGGCTGACTATTGTTAGGTATACTGTAAAAACGATATAACAGACTTTTTACTAGCCAAAAGTCCTTTAACTATAGACATTATAATATAGTAAATATTCTCGTTCAAAACCCACGCATAAAGAATACCCTATTCTAAATGTATGTATGCAAATTAAAAACCTATTTTAGTTTTAAGTGGACATAAAAAGTTTTTTATAATTTTCAAAACCTTTTTGCAGTTCAATTTACCGTAACAGGTTGATAGCTAAAAGCTGTATCGCGTTCGTTAATGCAATTATCTGCAGCCCCGACGTAAAAGTTATGTTTTCCATAAATATTCAACACTACCACTCACTTAAGCGCGGAAGCACCCACCGAGTTAGTAATGCGGAAGGGACTTTCCTTTTACGACACTTTTACAGCGCTCACGAGATATTTCGCGAAATTAAAATGATGACTCTTCATTTATAAAATGTTCCGATGTATAGAGTATATACGAGTAATAGCATAGTATGATAAATATTTTTATATAAAAAATACAGTGAAAAAATTAAACGCCCACCCAACCCAGCCAGGAATCGAACCTAGATCTTCCGCAATCCCTAATAATTTAATAACTTTTTCACTGTATTTTTATATAAAAATAGTTAATTCAGCTTAAGTGTAGCAATTAACACTTAAAAATAAAAGTAAAAATTTAGTATGATAAAACCACTGACCAAAAAAAAAATAGAATCACACTATTAATCGCGCACAGGTGAAGATTTCCTTGGTCGGAAGTGACAAGGTCACAGTACCGCTGCCGAAATCTTGACAATTTTAATTAAAAAAAAAATTTAAAGTATTCTAGTTAGTAATTTGATAATAATGTTAAATATTTATTATTATTGTGATATCTTTAAAAGCGATGCTTCGGTTTGCTTTTTTGTGTACGCTATTGCGCTGAAGTGTAATAATTAATCAATAATCAAATCAATAATAAATAAATAAATAAATAAATTTTTCTACACTCACACCAATTATCCAAGAGAAGCTTCGTTATGAAACTCGTTAAATGGTTACTAGACAACGGATAAACATACTTAAAATACCTAGTTATACTTAATCTAACATATTTGCGTTTTTTACTCAGCTCAACTTTCTAATGAGTATTCGTTTTTATCTATACTTATAACTAGTGGCCCGCTCGTGATTTCATCCGCTTGAATCCTAATACCTAATTGCAGCGCCACCTACCGGGCCCATTTATGAATCGAAACTATTCAAACACACACAAAAATCATTAAAATCGGTCCAGCCGTTAAGGAGGAATTCAGTGACATACACACGTATTAAAGAATTTTACTTAGGTATAATAAAGATAGATATACTAACTATCGTCTGCGATTTCGTCCGCGTACACACGTGTTATAAATTTCGAAAAATCTGACCTTTGTTTTATCCTTACCTACCATCATAAAGGGAATCTCTATGCAAAATTTCAGCTTTCAGGTCCTAAGGTTTGGGCTGAGTTAATGTCATGGCCAGTGAGTTAGTCAGGACTTTTCTTGTTCCTATTTTCTTATCTATTTATTCGGGCCACTGTATAGAAGTTCTTTGCAAAACTTGGTGAATAAAATAAGTATGAACTGAGGGAATTACACCAGTAAATTCTTTTTTGAAATTGGTGCTGTGTGTCTTTGTTATAACATGAAAGAAAGTGCTGTGAAAAGTTTTGCTCATTTAGCTTGCCCGCTCAAAGAGCTCGACTAAGATATACGTCTTGCCAGCACAGATGTTGAAAGACCGAAGTTTCTTTTAAAAATCTAGCTTTACAAAAGATTACATTTAAAAGTCGGTACCAACACAAATATGGCTGATTAGATTTTGTTATTTTAAAGGAATCACAATTTAGATTAATAACTGTTTTGGAAATAAGAATTAGGACTTGCATATATAGGTACAGAAAAAACATATCAAGATAATGTATGTATGCGCAGTGACATATTTTTTCATTAGCAGCTTTTCATTGTCACTTAGAAGTTCAGTTCTTAGAATTATTAGATTCAACTGATATGAATACTTAATTTGCCAGGTTTAATTTAATCCGTCGTGCATACAGACACAATAGGTAGGATTTTAATTGTTTGGCGACACTGATCAGCGCTCGCGTATATCTAAGGCCAAATTTTAAGTTTTTCCCAGAAGAAACAGAAAGCAATACTAAGGTTTAAAGAAACTTTATTCTCATAAGAATACAGAATTCACTTACATGAGATTAATAATTATAAAAAGTTATTATATTACCTTGTGACGAAACATGCATTTATAATAAGCTATAGGTACATAATTTTAATAATACAAAAACAGAACAAAAACAAAAGGTGGGTAAAAAGATTTTTGTAACAAGTAATTTGCTAGCCGAGTCGAGTCGAACAATACTAAGAATGTCTTACTGGAATTTTTCTTACTCTCAACAAACTCCCAATGTGTGGCGTGAACGTCGGAAACAATATGTCATCCACAAACGGTCTGGCTGAGTTTGCGATGACTGACCGGTAAACTCGGCTAATCGGAACAAACGCGAGATTTTAAGAAAGTATTCGTAAATACGTGCTTTCAATAATATTAGCAGCCGGCTGCACGTAAATAGCTTCATATTTACGTTTTCTGTTACACCTTTTAAATTTCGCTGTACGGTTATGATTACAAAAAATGCATATAAACAGATGACGTACTTAGGAAGACGGTGCAATAGCATTTTTACAAAGTAAAAGAAAAGATGCCTAATCCGGTTGTTTTGCTTTTACGTTTGCTTTTACGATTCGAAAAAAGTTATGTACTTTTTATAAATCAGCATAACTTCTCATCATCATCATCATTATCAGCCCATACTAGTCCACTGCTGGCTAGGCCTCTCCAAGTGCACGCCACTGAGCACGATTCGCGGCTACTCTCATCCATTCATCCATCTTAAGAGCTGGAGCTCTTGCCAGCCAACTTGCGAAGATCGTCACTCCACCAAAAACAAAAAACTTAATAAATATAAATTAGTTATATCAGTTAATACAATTATGTAAATAAAAATGGGTACGAAAAAATATAGGAGTTAAGGTATTAGCTTAGGTCCAATATAGTTTGTATATTTTTTACTATTAAGCTGTAAAATTACTAATAACCAAACATATTTTTTTTTAATTTCCACACTATAATTATAGAATATACAATGTGTCACGTCTGATGGGGCACGCATTACTCTGTGAATGATAGTCAGCCACGTGATCAATATGACGCACATATTTTGTTGACATATTTGCTCTATACCCTACCTACCTACCTCACTTTAAACGTTTTTCTTTTAATGAAACCTGATTGGCTGACTTATTATACTTACGTCGTGCCGGTTGGTGACCGGAAGGTGGGGTCCCGGCGGCCATTCCCGGGGGGGTTCGGGGGCCCTTCCGTTCGGCGGGTTAATGATACTCAACTTTAGGCAGACCCCTGGTGAAACAGGCCGCTGCACTTTGACTATTTGCATCGCGGTAGCATTTCCTCGATTCACGCCTCCCTCTTTCTCTCCACCATGACAGCGCCTAAAACAAAATCTGGTACTACAGCGGTGCACACCCCCACCACAACCATACCGTTTGAGGTCGAGTTCGCTAACATCCGCGGACTCCATGCAAACCTCAATGCCGTCCACCACCATCTTGAGACGGCACGGCCAGCAATGTTGTTTTTGACGGAGACACAAATAATCTGTCTAGCTGACACCACCTACCTGCACTATCCCGGCTTTGTGCTTGAAGAATCCTTTAAAGCCAAAGCCGGAGTTTGCTTGTTTGTTCGGACAGACGTTTGCTGTCGCCGTCTGCGCTGTCTGGAGGACCCTTCCTTTTCCCTCCTTGTGGTACACGTCGACTTGGGCTCTCATAGCCGTGTCTACGTCTGCGTCTACCGATCACATAATGGCGACATGGAGACAACTCGACTTATAGAACACCTTAGTCGGGTGGCAGATGAAGCGCAGGAGCGGTTTCCTTCGGCGGAATTGGTGTTTTTGGGGGACTTCAATGCTCACCACGAGTTGTGGTTAAGTTCCTCTAAAACTGACCATGCTGGTAGAACTGCCCACGCATTCGCTCTCACGCACGACCTGACTCAACTGGTGAACCAGCCCACCAGGATCCCAGATATAGTCGGTCACGCGCCCTCTTTGCTGGACCTTCTGCTGACGAGTCGCCCAGCTGGTTACCGAGTGGAAGTTCGAGCTCCTTTAGGATCTTCGGACCACTGCTTGGTATCCAGCAAAGCGCCTCTGGCCCCGCTACCGCCTTTAGCGGTATCGAAACGCCAAATTTGGCACTACTCGTCGGCAGATTGGGATGGTATGCGGGACTATTTCGCATCCGTTCCTTGGGGGCAGCGCTGCTTCAGTGGGAAGGACCTGACAGCCAGTGCGACTGCAGTTGCTGATGAGATAGTGTTAGGTATGGAATACTATATTCCGCACTCCTATCTCGTCAGCAAAGGCCGGCGCAACCGATGGTTTAACCGTGAGTGTGCCAACGCTGTCGATAACAGGCAGGCGGCATACCGCGCTTGGATCAGAGGTAAAGCTCTTGGGGATCCCGAAACTCGCTCGCTGAAAGCAGCCTATAATAATGCCACCAAGTCTTGCAAAAGAGCCTACATTAGAGCGGATGCCCAGCGCGTTGCACGGGTCGGCCAAGAACTACTGACGCATCCTACGGGCAGCCGTAGCTACTGGCGTCTGGCCAAAGCCGTGCAATCAAATTTCTGCCAACCCTCGCTGCCACCACTGAGATGTCCTGACGGGACTTTAGCTCACAAGCCGCAGGAGAAGGTCGATCTCCTGGCCAAACTCTTTGCAGCTAACTCCCGAATCGATGACTGCAATGCACAGCCACCTTCAATTCCTCACTGTGGACACACACAATGCCTGATCTTAAAATCAGGCAGTGTGATATCCGTGCGGAGCTGCAGTCAATCGATGTCCGGAAAGCTAATGGCCCTGATGGCATCCCAGCAATAGTCCTGAAAATGTGTGCAGCGGAGTTGTCCCCCGTGTTAACGCGCCTTTACCGTCTCTCGCTCTCTTCTGGTTGTGTGCCGGAATCTTGGAGAGAAGCTAATGTGCAACCGGTCCCCAAAAAAGGAGATCGGTCAGACCCATCTAATTACCGCCCCATAGCCGTTACTTCAGTTTTGTGCAAAATCATGGAACGTATTTTAAATAAACAACTTGTACACTACCTGGAAGAACACTCCATAATTCATGATCGCCAATACGGGTTTCGGCCGAAACGATCAACGGGTGATCTTCTAGCGTACGTTGCACATCTCTGGGTGAGGCTATTGACAAGCGTGGTGAGTCAATGGCTGTTAGCCTTGACATAGCCAAGGCTTTTGATCGGGTCTGGCACAAAGCTCTTCTCTCCAAGCTCCCGGCATACGGTCTGCCTGCTCAGTTCTGCAACTGGGTCGCTGGCTTCCTACATGAGCGGAGAATCCGTGTCCTGTCTGATGGATGCGCTTCGCGGTTCATGTCAGTGAACGCTGGTGTCCCTCAAGGTTCCGTTCAAGGAACAGCGTGGGGGATACCCACGCTGTTCCTTCTGCATATCAATGATATGCTTCCACCTGGAAATATTCATTGCTATGCAGATGATAGCACAGTGCATGGGGGATATAACGGTCACCCAGCGGCTGGGCGGGTCGAAACCGAAGTTAACCGAGTGAATCTTGTCATTGAGCTCGATCGGGTATTGGACCTCATTTCTAAATGGGGCTCCAATAATCTTGTTGAGTTCAATGCCAAGAAAACACAGGTGTGTGCGTTCACGGCAAAAAAGTCACCATTCCTTCCCCTTCCAACTCTTCAGGGTACATCTCTAAGCCTGCAGAGCAGTATCAACATGCTCGGTATGACGATTCGCTGCGATCTGAACCAAAAGGACTACATCGAAGCCGTGATCAAAACAGCCTCGCGAAAACTCGGTGTTCTGAACAGGGTGCGGCGATTCTTTACGCCTGACCAGTTGTGCCTTTTGTACAAGACACAGGTACGGTCTTGCGTGGAGTATTGCTCGCACATCTGGGACGGTTCCGCAAAGTACCTTCTCGATGCTTTGGACAGATTGCAGCGTCGCGCTGTACGCATTATCGGCAACGCAGACGTCACAAATACTCTTGAAACTCTGCAATTGCGAAGAGATATTGCGTCACTCAGCGTGTTTTACCGCTTATACCATGGCGAGTGCTCTGAAGAACTCTTTGACCTCATCCCACCTTCTCCCTTCTTCCATAGGAGTACACGTGCTGCTCTCCGGAGTCACCGCTTCACTGTCTCTAATATTCCATGGCGCACTAAGAAATTTGGTGACTCGTTTTTTTGTCGCACCTCCAAAACATGGAATAGTTTGCCAGCACACGTTTTCCCTCCTTACTATGATATGGGGTCCTTCAAACGAGGCGTGAAGAGGCACCTTGTGGGCCGGCAAAGTGAGGATAACTGACGCTGCGCTGTTCTCACGCTGCACCAGTTATCGTCGCATCTGGATTCCATATTTACTTAACATCAGGTGAATTGGAGTCATTTGCCGTGCTAAGTATAAAAAAATAAAAAAAAAATAAATGCTCAGTGTAGCCAGTAGCAAAAATATAAGCTCGTTCAAAAATAAAAAGTTGTCGATTTCTTATAAATAGGATATGACACTAAAAGAACCGTTTAAAAAGGCAGATTTTTATTCCGATTTACTCCGCCATTCCTATTTTCCACTATTTCCACTACGTACCGTGATAAGGGGAAAATAGTACTCATTGTATCGTATTTACGCAGGAACCTTTTTTTTTTTTTGTTAAAATATATACCCTTGGGGATTGAACCCAGGACCTCTGAGTTTTATTCCGGTGATAGTCTAACCACATCTACATCTGTACCAGTTTGATATGTGGGTTTTCTTATCTTATTGATAAGAAAACCCACATATCAAACTGCTACGGATGATTTTACACCAAATGCAGGACATAACTGGCCACAAAATATTACATTTCCTTTTTCAGAATAAAAGATATTCTTAATAAACAATATAAAATGTCTATGTTGTTGATTAATAACCCAATAAAGAAACGCGGCATCTATATTAGTGTAGGAAGCCGCTAACTTAGCTTCACTTAATGCAGCCATGATGTTAAGTTACAGAGAAGGCTCTGTAACAACTTCAAACCACTTTGTGTACGCTTCAAGTCGTCTATTTAGTAAAGTAGGTACCTAGTTAGAACAAATTGACAGTTATCTATACCTACTTTGTATATATACTTTGTATAGAATTTATTAGTTTCAATAAAAAATACGTTTTCTATACCTACGATTTAATAACATTATTATTTCCAAATTACTAAATAAATACGAAAACAAGTTAGAACTAGGTTTCATCGCGATGTTTACCTTTTCAGATTTCTAAAATAATTTCGTTAATTAAGTATAAATTTGTCTAATTTTTATTCTGTTAATGTATTATAGTTTATAATAATAGCAACAAAATGTTTTTTATTTATAATAATAGCAACAAAATGTTTTTTGTTGCTATTATTATAAACTATAATACATTAACAGAATAAAAATTAGACAAATTTATACTTAATTAACGAAATTATTTTAGAAATCTGAAAAGGTAAACATCGCGATGAAACCTAGTTCTAACTTGTTTTCGTAGTTGTTACTAATTACTCATTGCTTTATACATTTATTAGGTACGTGGCTATTTGATTTCCTAGTTTTGTCACATATTTACCTTACCACATTCACTTATTTTGAACATCTTTAAAAGTCACCTTACATCTGCCTCTAGGTAAATAAACCTTCAAGTTTCTAATCACGAAGCATTGTATTTCAACCGAATTAGCAACACACCTATTATAGTAATATAGGTAAGTAGGTACGTAGTTTGCTTCTGTTATTGTAATAGACATCAGAAAACTAGCTACTTACCCCTTTCCGTTTTAAGCCATATTATTAACAAGGGAATCACTAGTTGATCTTATAAACCAACAGTAATTCCCGTACTCGATTAAATGAAGCTTTAAGATTAAACAGTCATTAATGAAATCATAATTCCATGCGTGTAGTCTCAAGCAAACCGCTTGGGTAAATTAGAAATTAATTTAAACGTAGAGCTGCTTATCAATAACATTCAGTGCAGCCGCCGGGCGGCTTGGACTCAGGTTGGATTCCTGGCTGGGTCGGGTAGGCATTTTTTTTTATACTGTATTTTTTAAATATTCAATCATAAAAGTTAATAAAACTTCCTTTATTTTGCTACTTGTGTACATAATCACTGTATAAAATAATTACTTATTTTTTAAACTAGTTAAAAATTATAAAGTTGTTATTCAGTGAAAAAATGTGAGTTTACTATAACAGCGACATCTCTGTGCCGGTAAAGGAACCATTCGAAATTAGAACGGAGTAGCACCAGGACTAGTGATGTTGCCAATAGCCGAGGGGGTAGAGGGCGCCACTGCGCGGGTGTTGATATCGCGGCACCGGCGCACTAGAGACCGCGTGGTCACCGCTGAAATGCGCGCGGTACGCCGCCGGCGTGGGTGGACGGTCGTCGGCTCTGAAACTAGGTGAGTAACTACGGTACGAAATCATAGATGGCTCTATTCGGTAATATTGTTGTGTATGCAAGAATAAAATTATTGTTGAGAGAAAGTTTTGAAACAGACATTTAAAATAAACGAGCACGATTTGGAATACTCGTAAAAATATGTTAACGTATATTAATCTTTGGACGCGAGGAATGGATGTCATCACAAATTTATGTTTCCTTTAAACATCTCGTTTACTGTTAATCATGCCCAAAAGGTTCTGCAATAATAATTTTTCCAAGTTAGGTATACAATTAAGGTAGTAGATTTGGATACAAAGATCAAAGTTTTATAAGTTACAATGACGGTGGAAAAAACAAATTCAAGAGCTATTTCGACTATAAACAGCACTTTTAAAAAGCAATTCGGTCTACACTTAGGTAACAAAAACGCCTTGCAACAAGCCTGGTCAAACTGCTCATTATACTTTTTTTTAGTTTTATTTCTCTCACAAGAGAAATAAAGCTTCACTTAACATTCAACTTCGTCCATTACGAAAATTTTCAAAATTTTATTTTGCATATTTATTTTCCGTGTCTTATAGTTATTGTATTAAGCGACTTTCCTTTTATTTAAATTATTTCACACAATACCTACCTATCTTTGAAGAACCGGTCGCTTAATGTCCAGAATATCCATAATAATAAATGTGATTGAGCTTTTAAATTCCGCCACGAAAAAGGTAAGCAAACAAATGTTCGAAATATTTTTACGTTCCAAATTGATGAATGAATAATTTATAAGGGGAAACATTTTCGAGTATTCATCTTCCAACGATGACATCGTAAGTGCTTTACGTTTTCATATTCAACTAGCTTATTTTTGGAGGCTCAACGTGTCAACATATTAACTTAAAGCAAATAAAGAAATATCCACTAAGACAAACTAACTAGTGTATAAAACTGTGTACATTTGCGCAAATAGAAGAAATTTGTACTTTGTTGTTGTGGCATTGATAAAGATATTGGTTACCTACCGACTACGGCGTAGCAGTGGCTACATACGTTACGTAACTTAACCATTGCCCGTAGCACCGTAGCACAGTAATAAGTTTATTCCGCGAACGTGTTACTATGAATCGCAATTTTACGGTGAAGTAAAATAAAATGTTTTGATATTTCAAAAGAGCGTTCTGAATGTTATCTGGAGGCTACTTCTGGTCCGAGGTAATTGCCAATTAGTAGAGGCCCGAAGCCGGAGTTAATACGCGATAGCAATTTATTTCATAAATTCAGGACGAAGCTTACTTTCGTGTGTTTCAAAAACACTTTAAGCGCAGTCTATTTCTTTTCTACCTACGTGTAAATTAATACCATTTACTTTTTATAGGTTTTTCTTCACTTTTAACGGCGATGCTCGTCCTGAGGTTTTAATCCTTTGCAGGGTCCATAGTCATAAGGAGATAGTGACTGTTGGTTGTCTCAACATTAATTTGTATCGCGTCCGTGGGCAGTCGGCCCTGTGACCGGAGACGCTGGGTTCGATTCCCAGGTTGGGCAAAGCGTGTTTTGGATTATCCGATGCACATTGAATTTGGCAAGCGTGGTGATTAAGCCAATACTCATTAATGGTAGCGTTGACTTGATTTCTATGAGGAAGGCCTTTGCCTGCAATAGGGCAGAATGTAGGCTATTTACTTAACTTTTTAAATAGCATAAACAAAGTTACGCGAGTAGATCCGTATATAGGTTTGAGCAGCTCGACACAAATGTCGAGGGGCGACTTTGAGGTCTTTTCGCTTTGCTATTGTTTGAATCTGAAATCTGAAAATGTCAACGACAAAAACCTGTCTCAGTTTAAATTATTTTAAACATCCAGCAAACTTACTAGAGAGAAACAAAGTATAACCTACAACATCGACTTTCGAGTGAATGGTTCAACTCTACATTTTTATAAGTTAAAAGAGTACAAACAGGATATATCATAGTGGCGCCAGTGTTGGACACTTTAAACCCAGTATTCGACGCAGTTTTCAAGAAATAACATTTTTTTTTTTACGATAGCTCAATTGGAATAGCACCTTACCCGGAATGTCAGAAGGGTGCAGGTTCAAATCCTGCTCGTGGAAATTTTTTCAACATTTGTGTTTTTGTGCATTGTTCGCAACAAAATTTGCGTTAAAAATTATTTGAACATTTTATAAATAGCTTGCTTACTTCTTAACTGATCTTTAATATTTGTAAAAATATTATGATCGATCGAGTTGTTGACATTGAATGGGCGCCTTTGGCTTTCAAAGTAAAAAGTGTTGTGTTAAAACCACCGATAGCTCAATTGGAAGAGCACTTGACCCAGAATGTCAGAAGGGTACAGGTTCAAATCCTGCTCGTTAAAATTTTTTCAACATTTGTGTTTTTTTTAACATTTATTTTTTTAAATTTTACAGGATAACCACTGGAAGCTATTCCTTAAAGAAATAAATCATCTAACCTAGATTAATAGTCCTATAAACGTTCAACGAGATCGAGCTATTAAGCTGGCTCAATGTGGGTTGTATTAACGACTACTTGTTAACTTCGGCCATTTTGTGATACCAACCGGGATCAACGGCCAGACGCGCCTTCCGAAGCACGGAGAATAAGAGTTTTTTTAGTATGATCACCCATCCGGTGACTTGGAAAAGCGAGAGATGCTTTACTTGCAAAATAAAAACAATGTTAAAAATTGCTTTAGGTATCGCTCTATAAGTCTAGTATCTAAATTTACATATTACATTCTTGTAAGGATGAAGACGAAAGACTTTTTTTAATTGTCGCATAACCCCTAATTTATAAACATTGCTTACTGTAAAAAAATAGAAGTGAATTGTATTATTCCAAAACGTAGGTACCTAATTAAATAGACTAATGCCCGCGGGAGTCCGGAGCCCTGTTCAAAGGGCTGGGTATCTTAAATTGCCGGTTCTAATTCGTAATGAATATCTCATGAACGCCTTCTAACAAATGGCTAGCATTTCGACAATGCTTGACAGCTCGGGATGTTATTCTTTTGGCAAATGTATTTTGAATAAGGCTTTAGTCAAAATAAGTTTAAGATAAAAAAAATATATTATAATTCAGAAATCTTAAATAAGATCACTGCTTTATGAATACTACATACGAGTTGATATGGCGTAACCAATTAGAATTAATTAGCGAATGTTTTAGTTACTTCATTGATTCCCAGTGAAACGTGTACCTACCTTAAAATAATTAATCTAAGGTGGCAACATGCTAAGCTGATATTACCAAGATAGTAGTTATCTCGGTATATGTCGGTGCGTTTTGTAGAGGTTCTTCTCTTTCATTACAATTCGAAACTTTAGGAGCTCGATGGTGCAATGGTTAACGCGCCCGGTCTGCGAGTGCTGAGGTTAAGCAACTTTCGCAAAGGCCGGTCATCGGATGGGTGACCAAAAATTTATCATCTCGAGCTCCTCCGTGCTTCGGAAGGCACGTAAAGCCGTTGGTCCCGGCTGCATTAGCAATCGTTAACAACCACCAATCCGCACTGGGCCCGCGTGGTGGTATATGGCCCGTTCTCCCTATCCATCCATAGGGAAGGCACGTGCCCCAGCAGTGGGGACATAAAAATGAGCTGATGATGATGAGGATCTTTAGACAAAACAGTAGTTACCAACTAAATCATAATAAATGATTTAACTATCTCCTTCTAGGGTTCGTAAAGGTTGTCTGGAACTTGCTTGTTTAAGAAAGACCGCCTTTGTCCATACTAGCTTAAAGGGTTCTTAAGCTTAAACTGTGTGTACAAGTAAGTAATAAAGTACTACGAGTAATCTACCTATCTATAAAAGAGTATTAGAATTAACCAAAAACGAAAATCTATCTTTATATTACTACGTGAAGCAAAAACTTTGTACCCCTTTTTACGAAAATTGTGCGGACGGAGGAGTATGAAACTTCGTACACTTATAGTTTATATAGAGCAGGAGTGCAGAATGGCAATATTTTTTTTAAATAATGTTTTTAAATTAACATTGTTTCATACATTTTTCAAAAATTACAAAAATGGAAGAGGATCGGCCGAAATCTGTCAATGCCAATCCAAACTCACATTCTATCTTTTTAATTTTTCATTGCTTAGGATACAATCCGTGCAGCTTAATATAAAAATTACGGCCAAATTTCTACCACTGGGCGACCACTAGTGCTTATAAATTAATCATATCAGACGACTACTGTTCTTATAAATGCGTTGTACCTACTTACATTAAGAAAATTCATTTTTCTTCTTTAAAGTGAATGAAAAATATTAATCAACAGAATGCATAAAATGTGCAGTGAACTGGAGAACGTTTTATATTTCACTTTATAAGCAGCGCTGCTCTATCCACATTCGCGTTTCATTTGGTACACCTATATTTTATATTTTTACAAGAGACAGAAAGAGAGATACATTTTTTATTGACATACAATTTAAAAAAGCACAACGCAAGACATTAGTCAATCAGGAGCTTTAACATAAGCTCTTAAAGCAGTATTAGAATAGAATAGAATGAAATAAAATGCTTTATTGTACACACAAAAAAACAAAGACAGTTATAGGAGTCGTACAACAGGCGGCCTTATCACTAAAAGCGATCTTCCAGACAACCTAGACATGGAGAGGATCGATAAAAAATAAGAAGAATGCGTTGAAAAAAAAGTGTAATAAAATTCTTATATTAAATCTGTACCGACTTGATATACTTGTTGGGCACCATGTCCGCTTTGAGCCTGTAAGGAGGAATATCAATCCCATCCATTTCATCGACGTCATCATCTACAGCAAAATAAAGGGCCACTTTTTAAATTTTAGTGTAAATCCTGGATAAGAATCTTAAATTGGTTAAATAGCTAAATTATAACATCATCCGGGGTTTTATTACAGTATCGTAGGACTTAATTGATCCATAAACTTTAGACGGAATTTAGGAAGAAATAAAGTGTTAAATTATTGTCAGTTAATCATTTAAAGCATATAAAAATTTCGGAGAATAATTCTATTTTTCTTATTAAAAGCTTGATTCGTATTGGTTTAGTCATCAACATTATCATTGTCATCGTCGCTAGCCAGAAATACTCACTACAAGATTAGGTGACCGAAATAATTTTGCGTTTAAGTCTGAATCTGTTGCGATCTGTTGTCTGCGTCTAGAAATAAAATAATGAAGCACTGGCTTGACATTTTCGCATACACGTGTTAGAAAAGACCGACATGTATTCTTTATAGTGCACTATGCAGCGATGAATCTGCTCTGGATGTAATCCTATTTCAGAATATATGGATTGCGCCCACTCGAGTGGATATTAAAACTTTACAAGTATTCGCGTACTAAATTTGATCTGAGCTTCACTCTCAGTCACATGACTCACTAGTCTGTAGTTTTGTATGAGTCACTTTAATTTACGCGCTGTAGTATTTTCTGCTAGTAAATGTCCAGGTCATGTTAGACAGTATTGTAGTTATATTTACTATATTTAGTTTTGAAAGACATAATTTCGTGCCCTATTCAATGCCTACACTAGACATTATTTTATTGTATAAATATAAAATTATTGTAACCAAAAGAGGTAAAAAGAAATAAAGTGGACTGGTAAGAAAAGAGAAGACAAAGTAAAACGTATATAATTAAGAAAATAACATAAGGACATACCAATATTTAACAACATCAAGGATGACAAATTGAAAAGGAAAAGCAAAACAAAAAAAGATGTTGAGAAAATTGAAAATATAAAAGTATTTATTTACAAAGGAGTATTTACTTCATAACAGTTATTAAACAGTAAATAATTACTATTATTTTACATGAACATTAACTGCATCCATAATTCTCGTACAATAACAATATAATGCATTTATGGCAACGTTGCACAGGGTGACTAGACTGTTTAAATAAACCATATCCAGTGCATTTGAAGGTTCGTTTATTTAATAAATTAATTACTTGCTGATACTTCGTCTTTACGACTAGGGGTAAATAAAGCAATGAATTGTTTATTACGGCTAATAAATTGCAACGCAAGCCTGACATATAGGTTAGTGTAAATACAGGTAGGTACCGATTTTGTAAATACAGTCGCCATGTTTAATTAAGGACTATTTACCAGTAGGTATTTTCCTTGAAGGTGCATCTGTTTTCCAAGTCTTAGTAGCTATCACTTACGTAAAGCCTACTGTCTCAAATGAAATAGCATTTAAGAACTGACGGACAAAGTAAATGTCTTTGTGTTCTAGGACATTTATTTTCAGTTTATATGCTTATTCATTATTTAAATTTAAAGTCGCCTAATTTTGCTTTGCTTTTATGTCCGATTGGTCTTTTTTTTTCTCACGCAAAGGGTGGATTGTATTTTAAATTAAAACCCTAGCAGGCAGGCGAGTAAAGTCGTCAAGTCGTAAGTGGAAGGAAGTAGGCATTTATTTGAACGGCTCTGTTTAGAAAATGCATCAAATTAATAAAAATCTAAATAGATTGTTCTATTCAACATTTTCTGTTCTTCACATTTTTTTCTTGCTTTTACACCATACTCAAATATGACTTCAAAAGCTTAACTGTATAAGCTCTCGAGAAGCTGTAGCTTCCTGAGATTATAAAGTGTACCGTAAACCTACACTTAGTAAATCAAATAAAGCGTTAAATTTAACCTCACTGACAAACTAGCATACGCCTATCACCCAAATGTCCTGTCGTCTGCAATGTCCGTTTCAGACATCGTCATACCTGTCTTGAATACTCGGTGCGTCACCACAGCTCGGATTTTCAGGTGACAGCTGATAAGCGGTCCGGGCAGTTGGCATGGTGCCCTCACGGATATAGCCGGGGACGCGACGCGTCGCATACTTCGCTTGAGCTGCTACTGTGATATGAGAGGAGCAATAGCGGTTTGTTTTGTTTTATTACTAGCCCGTCCGTGACTTAATATGCGTAACCGTATTCTGGCAGAGTTTTGGAAAAACCTGTATTTATCTGTTGTTTACGCCATAAAAAGGACATGAAAGGTGTAGCGGTGTATCACGCGTCTCTTTTTCACAATGCAATGAGTTTATGGTACCAGGAACTAGCCTGTAAAATTTCAGTGTTTTCGGTCCAGAGGTTTGGGTTGTGTGATGTCAAATGGTCATCAGTCAGATAGGCAGGACTTATCTATACTAATATTATAAAGCTGAAATGTTTGTTTGTTTGGTTGAACGCGCTAATCTCAGGAACTACTGGTTCGAAATGAAAAATATTTTTGTGTTGAATAGTCCATTTATTGAGGAAGGCTTTACGCTATATTACATTACGCTATGACTAATTAACACGGGTGAAATCGCGGGGCACAGCTAGTATAATATAAAAGTACAATAATACCAGTCCTTATAACAACTATGTTTATATATCTATAAGTACATAACCTTAAGAAAAGAAAGTCTCCTTGTTTCATTTCCAGCGATGCTACCGATAATGAAGACTTGTTTAATAATAGTAATAACAACTAACATTAGATCGTTATTGTAGTGTTCTAACACTTACTACCGTACTCAGAGGAATCTATAAACATTTACTTAGTGCCTATATTATTTTAACGTGACTCAGCCTCATTGCGGTAAATATAGGCTTACCTATATCTATCGGCCATCTCAATAGGCAGTAAATTTTGGAAATGGCGCAGTTCCGCCTTTAGCCTTATTGGCAATCACCGCCAGGTGGAAAGAAATATAAATGCTTTCCTAATGTCAATGAATAGATTTCACTGCAATTTTATTGGGTTATCGAAGTTGTGTGTGGTGACGCAATAAAAAAGGTACAAAACACGTTCTGTTCAATGTATTTGAGAAAACGGACATTTAATGAATACTTAGAGATTTGGAGTAACCAAATTTTTTTTAAATATAGGCTGATGATGATGTTTTCTGTGACTTCTTAAATATTATTTATCTATACTAATATTATAAAACTGAATAGTTTGTTTGTTGGTTGAACGCGCTAATCTCAGGAACTACTGATTCGAATTGAAAAATATTTTTGTGTTAAATAGTCCATTTATTGAGGAAGGTTATAGGCTATATTACATCACATTATAACTATTAACGCGAGTGAAACCGCGAGGCACAGCTATGTTGATATATTGTAGTTTTGTCTCTATCGCAAGATATGAGTTTTGGATATTTTAACGCGACTGCAATGATAACAGACAAACAGACAAATCGGATAAATCTTATTTAGCGAGATTCAAAAACTTGTTGTAAAAAATTATCAAACATTTTTGAAAATAGTTAAATATTAATATGATCTAACCCTAAAGCAAACAATAAGGTAATTCATAACGATTGTGGGACTATTTTTAATCACATGTTTTCTTGGATTTTTCATACAGTATTTTTGACATCGTAGTGCTACCATCTAGGTGACAAGAGTTTACAAATTTCGTATTGTAAGGTTAATTCAATTATAAAGTTACATAATATAATAAATTCTATTGTTTTTGTAGTGTTGACGAACATGTACGAACATTCTGTTTCTTGAGGACACATACCAAACCATTTTTAGGTCTTAGTCATTTACTTCTAGTAACTAATACTATTGCATTTACGACTACACAAAATATTAAAAAGTACAACTTTACGCGAAGGAGTTGGTTACATTGGCGTCATAAAATGAAATTTACGACACCATTAATAACGGTACGTACCATAAAATTGTATACGCTTTAAAAATGCTCACTAAGTAGGTATACGAGCAATATACACGAGTATATTTATTTAATATACTCATACATTGCTCCCATAACCAGAAACATAGAGAAGAATTGTTATGCAATTTTTATTGCTATTGAAATATATAAACACACACATAACACAAGTAAGATAGAGCGAAAAGCGATAGAAATTCTGAATAATATTGAGGAATAGTGTACCTACTGTAATTTGTGGTTTATTGATTTATTATTATAGTAATATCAAGTTAGCGAATGGCAGGTTGCAGTGCACTATTCCTGAATACCCATATGGATATACATAATGATAAACTAGATATAAATGAAAATAAAAATAAAGTATAACTACCTAATATTTACTGTAGTTAAGAAAATATACTATACGTGGAAGTAAATATGTTATATGAATATATACATACATATTACATGTGTGTGTGTATATGTATGGATTTAGTGTATATATACATGTATACGTATTAATTAGTTTATATTTATATATTTTTTATATTATATAGTTATTAGAATGTATCAGCATTTTTTTAACGCCTTAAGCAATTAATTATGTTAAGGAAAACCTGTAATTAGCTTTAGATATTAGTTTAAGTACTATGTAAGAAAGTATTGTATTGTTACGCAGTTGGTTTTCTTAATAAAGCAAAAAAAAAGATATTAATCACTCACCCCGAATCAGCCATTAAATCGATTTCAGTTATTTTTATGAAGCTTTCTAAACTATCATGGTTGCTTGCATTGGATTAATTATTGATCCATGCAACTGTGCCAAAATACTTATCGGGTACTGAAAAATAATAAACATGGTAATCCCGTTAATAATTACTCTCATTATTATATAGGTTATTTTTTAATAAAATAAAAAATAAGTTACGGTTACTCCGTCGTTGTATATATAGGATACTGGCTTTTGTTCACGGCTTTGCTCACATGAGCTACACGACTTGTAATTGTTTTATAAATAAAAGCAAAACTTATTAAAGATAAGTATCTGTTAGGATAAACACTTCGTAATTTCTAACCAGTCTAAATATTATTTACCTTATGTTTATTTGTTTATTATTTTATTATTTATTTTTTTATATTTATTTTATTGATTTAATGTATTTTTATGCATAATTAAAAAAAAAGTATCATTATGCAATCCTTCTATAGATAAACTATAAGTGTGCGAAATTTCATACTCTTCCGTCCGCGCAATTTTCGTAAAAAGGGGTACAAAGTTTTTGCTTCACGTATTCATTATATAGATAAGAATGTCGTAGCACACTTAACGTTACGCTATATCGCATCAGACAAAATCCAGTTGATGTTCCGAACATAGTTACAGTTGTCGGGGTGGGAAAGTTGGCTCCTGCTTTTGTAGCTGTTCATTAACTATCTAAGTTAATATTGTAACTGGTTATGTGTAAGTACTTTAACCGCAAAATTAGTTTGTTTTAACCACGTTATTTTGTTGCCGCTAATTAACATTTAAATTGTCACTTTTAAACGTTGTAAATAACATTGAGATAGTGCTCAACAAAATCAAAGGAATAACCAGTGAACTTAAACCAGTGCGAAACAATGTGCATTAAAGTTCAAAATAACAAAACAAACATTATGATTTATTATAAAAGGTTTGTGAAATAACTACAAAATAATTTTAAAAAGTAGATATAGAGATATTTCTATGTCTTAATTAAAAACTAAAGATTAAATAAATTTAAAGGCCGTTAAAATTTCAAACTTACCTCCGCATACAAACAATTTCATAACAGCTAGTGACACTATAGGCTAAACATAAATCATCGATAAAAAAAGCACACATATGGAAAGATCAAAGAGTCAAGATAGATCTTCCGCCACTTTACAAAGTAGTGCCTGCTTCTGTCGCTAGATGGCGCCACTTACCAAAACTAATATTTGCTGCTAGTGATTGAATATTGATTTGTAAATAAAAGTATCTCAACCAAAGTTAAAAATAAATGTCAAGTAATAAATAAAGAAAACTAAATAATAAAATAGAAATTTTGGTGAAAAATTAAAAATGTCACTTAAGTACTTGTGCGTGTTGTAACGAAGTACTCCCAAAATACGAATTTTTAACCTGCTCACTATGTAGCGACAAATATGATTTACAATGTGCTAATGTAACCAGTCGGCGATTTTAAAATACATTAACTAGCGAACACAGAAAACAATGGACACGCCAAACATGCTATTGCAAAATGCCAAAACATGAAAACACCAGTACGTCAAGAAGAGAGTAATTACAATATTCATTGCACAAAAGATCCCGATGGGTCGAAGTGTTGCTGCAAGAGGGAAACCTCAGCAGGCCCCACTAAGATAAGAAATTACTATTATAATATTGAGACTACAGAACTATCAAAACTATTAAAATAGAGGTAAATACAGCTATCACAAAGCTCCAACAAGATTTCAAAGTAGAACTGAACTTACACACGGAAGAAAATAACCAAAGGAAAATAAATGTACAATAATAAGCACAGAAGTTAATAAATTAAAAGAAGAAAATGAAGATTAAGAAAATTAATTATTGATATAGAAACTAAGATTAAATACCCTAAAAGGCAATCTGTATTGAAGAACAATAACAGGAAAATAGTAATATACGGTCTACCTGAATACCACGACGAACCAGAATTCCATACACACAATAGATTAATTGACATGTTTCGCGAGATCTTAGGTTTGGATCTTATGGACTCAATAGAAGAAACATACCGAGTAGGCAGGATCCATAACAATAAAAACTGGCCTGGTGATGGAAATCACCAGCAAGCGAATGTTATATCATAGACAATAATTCTTATTTTAAAGGGACGCACATATTTATCTATTTAGAAGAAACTACAATTACTTGCTCCATTCCACAGGGAAGCGTGTTGGGTTGTGTATTATTTTTATTATATGTTAACGACCATCCCAAAATCTTTGACAATATTAAAGCACAACCGGTTTTATTTGCCGATGATTTGTCCGTCCTTCTGAAATGCGAAAAGAATGACGTTCCTTGTCCATTAAATAAATAATTCAAACCTTAAATGACATCACCAGTTGGCTTAACAACCACAACCTAGAAGTAATTTTTCTCATAACTAAATTAATACAATTTAAATCCTACAAAACACAATCTTCAAACATTAACTTAGCTTAACAATATATCAACATAGAGACCGTTAACGAATTTAACCTTCTTGAAATAAAAATTGACTCAAATTTATATTGGACAAAACACTCACAAATCAAAACAAAATTGGCCAAATTTAGTTACGCTTTATATCAAATAAAAATCAGCACAGATACTAAGACCGCGATATCTACCTACTATGCATACGCCTACGCTTGGTTGCGGTATGGGGTGATGCTGTGGGGAAATAGTGTGGACGCTCAAGAACTGTTCATTAAGCAAAAAAAATATGTTAGAATCATTGCTCAAATAGACAACACAGATAGCTGCAAGCGGTATTTTAAAGAATATAAAATGCATAATTTACCCTCGATTTACATCTACGACATTTGTTTATTTATTTTTAAAAATAATAAGAAGTTAATGAAAGTTAGTGATAACCACCCGTTAAATACACGACACAAAAATAGACTACACCTACCTCAATCTAGGATAAAAATATTTAATAAATTACCGCCTAATATAAAAAATCACGTAAAGCCGTTGGTCCCGGCTGCAATAGCAGTCGTTAACAACCACCAATTCGCACTGGGCCCGCATGGTGGTTTATGGCCCGTTCTCCCTTTCCATCCATAGGGAAGACTCGTACCCCAGTAGTGGGGACATAAAATGAGCAGATGATGATGATGATGATGATAAAAAATCAAGTAACATTTCAAGCATTTCAAAAGAAGTTACGAGATTATCTTATTGCAAAATGTTTTTTATTCTGTTAATCATTTTCTTACCCTTAAATAAACACATTTTTTGCTTTCCTTAACATTTTGCTTACTACATATACTACAATAAATAGATTATAATAATATTTATTTATTTAAAACTTATAATTTAATAAAGTCTTGACATGACGATTATTTAATTATTTAATTTAATTTTGGTATTGCTTTTTTTTTACTTTTAGACTTAAAATATTATTCATATAAAAATACTTAGGGAGCTCTCTATAAATACCTTGTCCGACAAGGGCAACTAAGTTTTAAGTTCCTTCAAAATGTAACACCTTTTATACACTTAGTTAGCAATAAAGATTTTGATTTTAATTATGCACGCAAAATGTAGCCCTGTTGTGGGTAGTTTGTAGTATTCACATTATGTTGTATGTTGTGTATGTTAAGTACATTTGTAATTATTTAATAAATTAATAAATAAATATCTACGTATTTCAGTGTCCTGCATCCTTGGCTCCGAGTTTAAAGGGAATGTGATTCAGTGAAACTATTTTAGCTATATATATAGTATATTTGGCTTTACGGTTGGTAGCGCTTGACTTACGGTAATTTCAAATCTGATTAAATGTGTATATATGTAGATATAGTGAATGTATAGTGTATGTATATGTATTATATGTAGTTTTATTTGCATAACTGCAAACTGTGATCCTAGCAAGGCACGCATACGTCTAGAACGAGTATATAAGGTTCAATAGATAGATTTGAGTGACCCTTTTCAGTAAAACGAGATGAATAGATGGACCCTTTGTAAATAGATATATGCGTCTCGTTAACATTACTCTTTCAAATTCAGCTGTTTCATACATTTTGGTCGAATGAATATTGATGTTCTGTATGAAACAGCTGAATATTATTTTCGAGTTAGGGAGTTGGTCCAATAGTAAGAGTTGTTCGTTTGTATCACGGGAGTCATCTCAGACGGTTTGGACGGTGATAAAAAAGTGACCCTGCATATACTGTGGTTATGATCAAAATTATATTTTTATTTAGCGTCTTCGATGATTATTTACGCTATAATTACAGCCAAGAATAATATGATGTCCCTTATACAATATGCACATATGAATAAATACATCATGAATACTAAGATAGTAAATAGTAATATAAGAGTGTTATTTGAACTAAGTGCCCTAAGGGCTAAGGGCATGATAACGTCGTCCAAATGCTTTTCTATTACATTTGGGAAATTGCTTAGTAGCCTTGTATTTACTCGCACATTCCAAGTAAATAATGGTTGGATTTCGCTAAGACAATGTGCTTTGAAGAAAAAATATATAATTTTTTCAAGAAAGAAAATGTGTAAGGAAATGTATTATAGTGTGGCTTTGAATCCCGCTCGCGGGTATTTTTTCATCACTTTTCCAAAATGTTAAAAAAAGTTTTATTCCTTTAAAAATCTAAACGTTTATAAGTTACTTGTATCGCTGATCAGTGTCAAACAACCTATCCATATTTACGATTAAGTACAAGTTATCAAAATGTTATTATTAGCCATCCATTAATTATTTGATGTCTCCATCATTGATTTAATCTATACAATTATTGGAGATCATCATTCTTATGACATCATTCTTGTAGGTAACACTATATTTATTTTAAAATTATTAGTTGTTATAAATTGACTTGTCTATGGATAACTGATTGATTTGATGACTTGCTTGTGTGCTAGAGACTACTCTGTAACGTTTATAGATATTGAATGTATGAATATATGAATAACAGCGGCCAAAAGTGCGTATCTAAGTTATGGGTGGGCTTGTAAGTGTTATTTCATACGTATTATTCAATACCTTTTTTATAGTTTGATAAGCTTACATTTAGCCACTATCTCACCTGATGGTAAGTGATGATGGTAGTATTCACTGGCGATTTGAAGACCCCAATATTAAGAATAAGAATAAATTTATTTTCTGTATAAAACTTAGTCTAGATATGCATCAAACTTATAAAATATCGTTTATTTACATTATAATGGGATATAACTAATACGTACTAAATATGTACTGCTGATATTGTAAAGTTTTAATATTAAGGTAAGTAGTGCAAAATAATCTAAATGATACCTAAACTAACTAAATTTCATTACCCGTATCTTAGGCATCTATTTGTGATAAAAAGGTTATGGAGAAATCAAATTGAACAATTCCAATGCACACTCTCCGAAGTGAATCCGATAAAAAATCAAAAGACTTTCGACCTGGCGCCGATGTATTACCTAGTCTCTACGTAGATATGAGAGTCAGAAAATACATTTATCTGACATTTATTATGAAATACATCGTTCAACAACACCAGATGAAGTCATTAATTGGAATCGGCTCCATAACTGCATAAAAAGCGATACTTTCTTTTTTAAATTTAAAAAAAATTATATGATATTCCTTAGTTTTAAGTAGTGTAACAAAAATCAGAAAGGTATTTGGACACTAAAATCATTTGCACTCCATAGATATAAATCTATAGATATTACAAAGTCATAAGCCGTTTAATAATTTTGTAATAAAGTAACGAATGTAATTAAACGAGATATTACTTTAGATGCATCTGCAGCATCTGTTTATTTAAATTGAAACTCATTTCTAGAGTATTTGACATAAACAGTATATTTTTGTTTTTGTTAAAGAAGGTTGTAACTGTTTCCCATTAATAAATTTCAATTATTTTGCTTCCAGGTAAGTACTGGCTGCAATGAATCACCGGCAGGTCGTGTTAATTATTTCTCCGTGACGGCACGAGTGGGCGGTTTAAAGGTAAGTTTGAGTAAGATTTTCTTAGCGCAGTCTTCAAGGGATTTTGTAAATAATAATATTTAAAAAATATTTACATAATCCAACTGGATATTTTTAATAATCTGTTTTTCTTTCTGTTTGCGGTTGTGTTTACAGTTGTACAATGTTACTGTTTCATACTTTTAGCAGTTTACATTGTAATTAATTAAGTACATTTTGTTATTAAAAAATAAATGTTGGTGTCGTATCATTCCTGGTAATTTTTACTGATCAATCTTTAGTTTCTGGTCAAGTACGTCTAAATATTCGCCATTTGCTCTGATTCGGTACAAAAGAATGTGTGTTAGACTCTTGCTTCTTCATTATAAATGTCTAGGTCTACATCCGGAGTCCTCTTCATAAACCTTTTAGGACTTTCCGCGGTATGTACAGTGGAGTCTAATAATATTTCAACAGTATAAGAACCCTGTCTACCAATGTTCAAATGGTACGAGCATATGAGTTAACAGAAGGTTCTTTGACAAGGTACAAAAGTGCTGATATATAATTGGGCTCGACTGTAAGTGTCGTCTTGTGCAAAAGTGCTACACGTAGGCTCCTCTTTGTCTACCAAGTTGACCATTACAAAGGGTTTGCTAAGCGTCAGGCTTTCCCTCAAAGTTGGGAACTTTGGTTTGAGTTTCTCACAGGCCTCATACCAGGAATTGTGAATGATTTATTTCAAAGTTGTCATCTTGTTGTGGCTCGTTGCTGTCTGCAGTCCCTACTCAACCGACCCCGACCGCACGTTGTTAATTAATTTCAGTAATTTTTGTGAATTTGCAGCGTTAATTCTAAACTCTTTTAATAAACAGTTTTACCCTTAATAACATATACGTACCTACATCAGATCTTAATGTATCTGCTAATACTGAAATTCTCTTTCTCGAATAAAATCTATAAATACTTTTATATAAAGGAGCGCTCCTCCGGATATTAAATCCACGCTATATCGGTGAAAATTCAAAGGACCGTGACCCTTGAAAAATGATTCGAGCAATCCTAGAGTCGATCTTTCTAAAAACCTTCTTCGACCAACCAACCCAAAAGATTTATGATGAGTTTTGATAAAAAGTCCGGCGTGAATGAAACTCTGTGACGATGGATTAGTAAAATCATTTTAAGGTGTCATCGTTTTTTTTACCGGACCGTTTCATTGTCCACGTATAATGTAGGTTGTGGACGAAGCTGTCAATGGTTATGGATATTTTTAAAGATTAATGACAGTATTCATCTATCCTTTACAGCTTTGAAGAAGAATAACCATTACATTTAATGTAATTATGCAATTGTACCATTAAATGAACGAAGTAAAGTGTGTCCACCTTCGGCCTTATCATCACTTAACATCAGGTGAGATGAAGGCCAAGTGCTGGCTATCTGGCTATCTTATCTCTAGCTGCCGGAACACAACAATGCTACAAACATTGATGTAATGGCGACATAATTAGATAACATGGTGTTAGCTAGCCAGGCGGGCAAACAAGCCCTACCACCAACCAACATGAGTACACATACATGTACCCCGCTGGGAATCGATCTCGGGACCTGTGGATCTCAATCGGTGGTATATGTAATACAAGTGCTGTCTGCCGTACGGTAAAAGTGTTTTAGTAGAAACGAGTTTTGTAGTGGACAGGAAATGGACACTTCTTGGCTAGTTTATAACCGTGCTCGATTCCTACGGCATCAGATAGTGTAGGGTAAGGCACACTAGCGCCATCAATTGATAATTTGACAATTACTAACGGACCGGATCTTTTTTTAAACATTGCGTACCGTCCGATAACAGGAAAGCATCCATAGTATTTATTTAATAATTGTGCACGACTTTTTACTTTTTGTTGCGTGGTTTATTCACAAAACGGGCTATTGTTATTAACAAACAATGGCCACTTTTGGTGTTAGCGAAAGAATACAAAAACAAAC
This sequence comes from Eudonia mercurella, assembly GCA_963082485.1. Classification (NCBI taxonomy): domain Eukaryota; kingdom Metazoa; phylum Arthropoda; class Insecta; order Lepidoptera; family Crambidae; genus Eudonia; species Eudonia mercurella. The sequence continues at coordinate 9,195,805 of OY720026.1, forward strand.
TTAAAAGTAGTGTACAATTATTAAATAATAGATGTTTGCCTATAGGGTCGGAAGGTCCGCAATGTTTGAAAAAAAATCCAGTTTAGCAGAATCCATTAGCGGCGCTAGTGTGCCTTACCCTTCGCCTTAAGCACACCACTTTACCACGAAAACCTTAAGCAAAATCAAATAGTAGGTATATCAAAATTGGCTAAACTATGAACCAACCATACTCAGTCATGAAGGTAACGTGGAGAAACTTCGAATAAACAATGGGGGTTAAAGTTTGTTTGAAATTGTTGTATCTAACAATAATATAAATTTACTTTTTATTTTATGTGCTAATTGCTGCACTGAAGCCGAATTAAATATTTATAAAATACAGTAAAAAAAATAAAATGCCTACTTATATTAAACAAAAATGTTGTTGTAAAGCAATTTTATTTTTTTCTGAATTATACTCGTATAATTCAGAAAAAAATTAAAAAACAATTCTGTTTAGATACAGGTCTAATTGGTGCGCCTAAGCTAAAAAAATCATAGAACGTTGAAGTTCAGCTCGTTGAGTTTTTTAACGTGTTTTGCCTTCCCAGGATCGGGAGAATCGGTTGATATAATATTAATTTTATTATAAATTTATTATAAATAATATTAATATAATATAATTGATTATTGCTACATGATACTTTCACCTTCATCTAAATACTTTACAAACCTAAACTTTGCCCAAGATATTTGAAATAAAAAATTGCATGATAAAACACGACTTACCCTTTTTTAGCAACAACTGTTACTTCGATCATTAATTACTAGATTCCCAAAAAGCGCTTTAAAAACAGTCCGTTGTATTAAAACACATACCCTTTTGTGGTCTTATTTCAAATTGGGAAGGTCGATTATATTGTATAGAGACCTTTGCTCACCAGTGGGACAAAATGGGCTAAATATTTATATACTTATAAACAGTTACTATATGAATATTGAATATTTTCAGGCTGACTAAAAGAGTTATTTTGCTTTTAATCAAATATGACACTGTGAAAAAATATAATCAACGTTAATAATACTAAGAACACCTCCTTGTAAAGACAAAAAATAAAAATGGATTTTATCCTGAGTAAATAATAGCGCGTAGGTCTCGTAACGTAAACATAGAGAAAAATTTCCCATTTTTAATTGTCATTTTTTATAGTAAAACCTTTGGACCTACCAATAATTTCCAATAAGATTTGAAAATTTGGTTAAATATTCCACTGATTTTGATGAATAAAAAGTAAACGAAAACAATTAATATTAAAATTTTATGTTATTTACTTTGTAACAAGTATCAATGTCTAAATCTTTTACTAAACTTTAAAAGCAGTAATAAGCACTAACGATGGTTACAGTGAGGAAGTAATCAAAATCAGGATAATGTTGATAAGTTCAAGATTCTGTGGGTAAAAACAAATCCTGAACAGTATTATAGAACAATGTCTTTACTTAACAAATAGATATCCGGAATAACTGGCCCCTTTTCATATATTCATTGAATAGAAAAAACGAATCATAATACTCTCTTCAGGAAAATGGAAACCTGATCAAACAATGAAATGTTTTGAATGAGCCCATTGTGTACATTCTTCGATAACTTAATACTTTACGTCTACAAAATGGATGAATGAGATGGCCAATAGAAAGCTGCTTACTTACAACTGATGCCATCTCTATGATATAGGGCTGTTATTTTTTAAACCTCGTACAATAGGTAGTCGTTTTATGAAGTATTATGAGAATGACAATTTCTCCTAATATACTAAAAACGAAACGACATAAGTATAGCCATGTCATGTCGTGTCATAGTTTCAAAATTGGTGATATGTTTTATCAGAAGACAATGATATTATATAAAACAAGAAGCAGATATGTCATAAGCGCGCGCTTTGTGATGACTTAAATACGTCTCAATTGGGACGTCTTGTAATTAGTCTGCGTCGAGCGCTGTCACGATAGTGTCGCACCGTAGGTTCTTGTGTCCTTACCAAAAAATTCAAAAATGTTATCGTGAGTTTTCGGAAGTGTACCAATTATGACTTTAAAGTAAACAAAATACAAGGGATCTCTTACCACATGTAACGCAAAGATACTTAGATTATTTAGTATATTTCAATTATTGTTCCAAACAATCTAATGACTGACAAGGCAAAGACGACATATCCAGGTGAAGAAAGAGAGAGCAATCTGGTAGAAACATTTGAAATGCAATCATTAAAATTATACCTATCTCTTTCATTTGCGTGCTATTTCGTATCTTTTGTTTTACTTATCAGTGAAACTGGTCAATGTGTGCAGTTTTGGATTGCTCGGAACAGACATAAAACGCAAATTACTATGAACGTAACATATCTATAGTTTATAATATCATTGTCAGAAGATTGAAACATAGACTACTATAGATTATAGAATGACAAAATTTTCCTATACTGATCGATTAGAAATTAGATTCGATTCGATTAGATTACTCGTAAAAACTCGTAAAAACTTCCGATACGACAAGCAATTCTGTAAGATACAAAAATGTATGCGCACCAAACTGCAGCCCCTAGAACTTAGTTCTTATATAATAACTAGAAACCGCAACTTCGGCCGTAAACCTCGCAATCCCTAAAAAAATTTGAAAATCATAAATGGAACTTCTGTACAAAATTTTAGCTTTCTAGGTCCAAGGGATGAGCGTCGATAAGTCAGTTAGTGAGTCTGGATTTTTTTACAGTATCATCTTTATTAAGAAGCGAAAACTTCGTACCCCTCATAAAGCACATTGCGCGCACAGAGAGTTGTGAAATTTGGCATTGTTAAAGTTTATATGGAGGAGGCTTCCCGAAGCATAAAATGTATGAATAATATTATATTGTATGAATAGTATTACAATTATTTATTACGAAACTGTCGAATTTTGACCGCTGGGTGACCTCTGGTATAGATAATTAGATCATCATCGTCATCATCCTCATCATCACCAGCTCATTTTATGACCCTACTGCTGGGGCTCGATCCTTCCCTATGGATGGATATGGAGAACGGGCTGGCTATAAACCACCACGCGGGCCCAGTGCGGATTGGTGGTGTTTAACGACTGCTAATGCAGCCGTTACCAACGACTTTACGTGCCTTCCAAACCACGGAGGAACTCGAGTTGATAATTTTTGGTCACCTATCCGGTCACCGGCCTTTACAAAAGTTGGTAAACTTTAGCAATCGCAGACCAAGCGCGGTAACCACTGCACCATTGAGCTCCTCGATAATTAGATATAAAGCTTGAATTTTGGCTTTATTTAAGTTTTACAATAATATAATCCAATATCATACAATATTGGATTTGTATATCCATACAAAGCTTGCGTTAAACTCGTTTCGTACAAATTTTTAAACTTTCAATTTGCTTTTCACTTCTCCTTCGGTGTTGGTATAATATTTTATATTTATGAACGGCTTCCACTGGATCTATTTACCTATACAGGAGCTCGAGAATAATGGAGGAGCGTTCAGCTATTTCCATGGAGTGAATAAGAAAAATTTAAGATTTAGTTTCACGTTGACGTATATACACTTTGCTCATGATGAATTGCGCTCAGAATCTAATTAGCAACAAGTAATATAGTACGTTACGAATATGTTTACTGTACCCTACAAAATGCGAAAAGGTATAGGTAGACCAAAACGAAGATGGCGGGACGACCTTAAAGGGTTCATGAAGGAATGGCGTGATGTTGCAGGGGACCGGAAGGTGTGGAAAAAGTGTGGAGAGGCCTTTGCTCAGGAGTGGGACAGCTATGGCTGATATAATATTAATAATAAAAATCCCAAAAATATTTAACGCCAATTGAATTTGAAAATATTAATATTTAATTAATGGTATATTCACAAGAATTAAGAGATTTGTTAAACTCGGCCACTTTAGCTCATAGATAATTGTATGTTTATTTTGTAATGTTAATATTGTAGCGAATAACGTAATTGGTTATAGATTTATACGAAACAATGCTATAGCTTCATCATCATCATCATCTTATGTCCCCACTACTGGGGCACGAGCTTTCCCTATGGATGGATAGGGAGAACTGGCCATAAACCACCACGCGGGCTCAGTGCGGATTGGTGGTTGTTAACGACTACTAATGCAGCCGGGACCAACGGTTTAACTTGCCTCCGAAGCAAGGAGGCTATATCTTCATACTATTATATAATGTGTTATTGTTACTTTTTCATAATTAATGAAAGTAAATAAAACTAAATGTTGATTCTAAAGGGGTGTGTTAATAATTTTGGTAATTTACATTTTCTTATAACAATATTAGATTCAGCGGTTCTAGAAACACAATTGACTTTAGTTTCTCTGGAACAGTGCAAAACTAAGATAACGGGTCTAAGCAATTGTTTACCAATGAACTATTGGCTTTAGTTTCGTGATCCCTCTTTGGGAACGTACATTGTGTTAAGCTTTCCAAAACAGGTATTGTACAGTACAGAATATTGCAGCATTATCTTCTTAATCACTTTTTTGTTTAAACTAATACTACTCAACACATTTAAGATTGGTCAGAACCGAACTAGAGTTTTCTTGAAAAAAAGATAAGGAAATTTAATTTCGTACGTAAACTACTCTCATATCTCTTTTGATTTTTTATTAAGATAATGTGTGATGTATGTATGTTTCTAAACGAAAAAGATGAACAGCAACGACTTAAATTACAATAAACACTAACGTAATCAATTTCTATTCGCGTTTATTTCACGTTTTACATACATATACATACACATACCTACGAGTAATTATAATACTATTATAATTATAATTATTGATTGACATAAACTGTAGCGGCTCATCGAGTTCACCGTTGAATATAGCTCGCCGGTGTTGATCCCTAAGGATGTAAGTACATGGATTTAGATAAATCCTTGGTTAGCCGGGAGAATCACAGCAACGCCCACGTATCTACGGGATTGTGAAACGAGAAATTGAATTGAAAAATCTTGTCTTTTTGTTGTGGCTTTGTACACACAATATTTGTGAGCGAAGTGGATGAAAAAAATTGTTGATCACTAAAGTAGACTTTAGAAAGTAGATGCAGGGATGTAGTTCAAAAAGACATGAGAGATTGCCAGGTTTCTGAAGACGCCATCGAAGATAGAGGTGTCTGAAGATGAAGATATAGCGAAGTAGAAGAAAAAGTAATGCTGAAACCAACACCATGTAGGACCTGAAGCCAGGAAAAGAGATAGAGCTTAAGTAGACAATGATTTGTTTTGACTCCTGATGTAGGGGATATGGACGTATGTTTTATAATTAATGATAATTAATTAATGGAATCAGGCGTAGGTACTTTGCGGCGATACATGGCATAAAATGCAATTAAAATTATATGTAGTGTTAATTCCGCTAACTTATTCGTTCAGATGCTACATCCAAGCATGAAAAATGAAAAAGCAATGAAAATGAAAATTCTTTTTTTCAATTTAGGCATATAAATTGTACTTAAGAACACCAAGTAGTTACATAATAAAATCAAAATGTAATATGCGTAAAAATTTATATTAATACACTCAATAATACTTATGACATTTCATTTGATAAATCTATACTAATATTATAAAGAAGAAACCTTTGTATCTTTGTATGTATGTATGTTTGCAACGAATAAACTCAAAAACTACTGGACCGATTTAAAAAATTCTTTCACCATTAGAATTCTACATTAGCGCTGAGTAACATAGGCTGTACTAAAAAAAAATGCGGTACGACGTCTGCCGGGTCAGCTAGTAATACATACTATATTTAATGCATTTCTACCGCTGGTTCGGAAGGTTAATTCTGCTAAGAAGACTCCAGCAAGAAACTTAGCAGCGACTCTTTTCAAACGAAGAGTTTTTTACAAAAGTGTAACTACATGAACATGTGCAGGCGAGCAGACTACGATGATAAACGAATAAGTTACAAATTTAATTACTTTTCTTGAAGTCTGTTTTATGTTGTAAGTCATATAATGTTTCCTACAGGTTTCCCTGTGTAAAGCAAACAGCTTCTCCAATATACTTCAAAACTTGAAGCACCTGCTAGTCTCTGTTGACCGCAACAACTAAAGTATTGTGTCTGGTTTTGAGACAGCCAATGTTTTAAGTAAATAAAAGCGAATACAAGGTTTCCTTTAGTTGCTGTGTACGATTTCGATAATAATACTGGAAATAACAAAGAAAGTAATTCAGTTTTGGCTGTCTATGACCCAAAATCAAGCTATATCCACAATGGCCCTGACACGTACCTTTACCCACCAAACCTTGTGAAATTAATGACGAAGTCGAGGATAGAACAGAAAATATTTACTCTTTGTTGGAAGAAAACATAATTAATTTCATTGCAGAGTACGTATACAAATAAATAACAATTCATTTAATTCGAGTAACACACGAGTGACACAAATATAGGGTAAACATATTAATATATTATATATTCATTGTATTTTTTAAGAAAAGAGAACCTTTTGCAGCTAAGCGATACCGCATATTACGTATGCGTACTTAAACTGGTAAGTAAAAATAACAAATTACAAATTTTAACATTATATCGAACAAATGTTATTTGTAGCATTGCCTACACAAACTAATTTTGGCTTCCGTTTACTTTACATGCGTTATGTTACGTTTGGCAGAAATGATAGTTTGAAATCATTGTTTGATTGAGCGACAGATAATGTATACATTTTAAAAAGATACAGTACTAACTTCATACTTATGTACATTATTTCATTCACATAGAGAATGATGTATATTATCCAGCCAACCTAGAGTGACAACTGACACCGACATAGATCATATGATAAGCAAGCTAAAGCAGCAGTGGGCTGGTCACATCTGTAATAATCCTCTAAATATATAAAAAGGAAAAAATGACTGACTGGCTGACATATCAACGCACAGCTCGAACTACTAAGATTAGAAACTTTAAATTTTACATAGCGCTTCCTTTTATAATGTAGGCGAGCACTAAGAAAGGATTTTTGGAAATTCGCCGTTTAAGGGGGGTTAAAAGGGTGGGTAAGTTAGTATGAAACTCCTTCAGGTTTGAAGCTAAATCGATAAATGTTATCGATAAAAATATTATAATATAAAAGTATTTTTAGCTGCTTGGATAAAAATGAAGAATGACGTATTTCAGGATTTTTTAATTATATTTTTCTATGGGGGTGAAAAAGGGTGGCAATGTTTGACGAATAGTACATTATATGGTAGAACAACGATTGCGGGATCAGCTAGTAATAAAATATATTCATTGTCTTGTTTCTTAAAGCTAGAAGTTACAAATTTACACCGTATCGTCCGTTAGATAAGTAAAGTATAATCTTAGGGCTGTCGCAGTACCGATGACCGTTGAGGGTATACTATATATAGTTATTAGATCATCATCATCAGCTCATATTATGTCCCCACGCACTGCTGGGGCACGAGCCTTCCCTATGGATGGATAGGGAGAACGGGCCATAAACCACCACGCGGGCCCAGTGCGGATTGGTGGTTGTTAACGACTGCTAATGCAGCCGGCAGCAACGGCTTTACGTGCCTTCCGAAGCACGGAGGAGCTCGAGATGATAAATTTTTGGTCACCCATCCGATGACCGGCATTTGCGAAAGTTGCTTAACCTCAGCACTCGCAGACCGGGCGCGTTAACCACTGCGCCATCGAGCTCCTCTATGCTCGAGTTATTAGATATTTATAGTATATATAGTT